>CAWUFW010010266.1:0-712595 GCA_963921515.1 Calotriton arnoldi
AGTCGGTGAGTCCAAGGCGTGCGATGCAGGGCGAGACGATGCTCGATGCGGTGCTGACAGGTTGCGATGCAGGCGACCAAGCCGGAGTGCGGGAGCTGGCGTCGGACAGCGGTGCGAGTCGGAGCGGTGCGTCGCAGACGTGCGAGCGGTGCCCCAAATGCGGTGCGGTCTCGACTCTTGAGCCAGTTGCAGCGACAGGTCGGTCTGGTCCGGCTGGCCCAGTGAAGCGATGCGATGCGAACTGCGGTGCCCACAGGTCACCGGTGCAAGCAGCGGCTCGATGTTGGCGGCGTCGGACGTCGCCCACGGTGAGACCAGGGTTGCGATGCGAAGCGGGGCGATGCGGTCTGCGGTGCAAACAGGTCACCCGGCCAGGGATGGATTCGGTTGACGGAGTCGGTTGCGGTTCCCTTCCTCTGTGGCAACTGAAACAGCGTTCCAGAAGCGGTACCCAGAGGCTTGTGAAGTCTTTGCAGTCCCTGAGACTTCTTAACAGGAGGCCAGCTCGGTTCCTGGCCCTTGGAGATACTCAGCACAAGTTTGTAGAAAGTTCAGTCCAGTCCTTTCACTGCCCAAGGCAGAAGCAGCAGCTGCAGGCCAGCCCAACAAAGCAACAACACAGCAAAGGGGCAGTACTCCTCCTGGCAGCTCTTCCAGCTCTTCGTCTTGGCAGGTTCCTTGATTCCAGCGAGATCTAAATTCATGGGGTCAGGGCCTCAATATTTATATCCCAAATTCCTTTGTTCTCTGAAGGCAGAGAGGCCTTTGCCTAGTCCAAACCAGTTCTGGAGCACTTTGTTGACAAGTCTCCGTCCCTTCTTTCAGTGAGTAGGCCAGGGACATCAGACGCACCACAGGAGGTGGAGCCAGCATTGTGGAGGGAAGGCACTGTCCTATTCAGGGCCCAGGTGCGACCCCTCCCACCCATCTACATGTAGATCTTGCTATTCAGCCCTGTGCTGACTCACCCTGTCTCCTGGCATCCCCCAGCCCCTGTCACTCACACTCCAGACAAGGAATACACAACCTCGCAGAGGCAGGCTTGGATGGTTAGACAAGAAAATACCCACTTTCTAAAAGTGGTATTTTTCACACACAGAATGTTAAAACCAACTTCACTAAAAGCTGCATTTTATCATTCTGAGTCCAGGCATACTAAACTCGACTTCCTACCATGTTCCCGGGGTCAGTTAGGATTATAAGCTGTAATAATCAAAACTGCCCGTTCTGGCCTAGGGGAACAGGTAGCCTTGCAATAGTGAAAAACGAACTAGGCTGTAATTCACTATCAGGACATGCCGCACACACCGGGCATGTCCTACCTTTCGCATACACCGCACCCTGCCCACAGGGGTACCTTGGGCCTACCTTAGGGGTGACTAACATGTAGCAAAGGAAGGTTTAGGGACTTGCAAGTGTGTGCACTTGCCAAGTCGACATGGCAGCCCCAGGCTGCGCACAGGCTCTGCGGTGGCAGGCCCGAGTTACACTTCTACGGGCTGTTTGCGTGGGTGGCACAATCCAGTGCTGCAGCCCACCAACAGCATTTGGTCTATAGGCCCTGGCACTCGCAGTGCACTTTACAAGGGACTGACACATAAACCAAATAGGCCAATCATGGAAACACCAATCCATAACACATTTTATACAGGAGCACTTGCACTTTCCCACTGGACCGCAGTGAGGAAAGTGCGCAGAATCATCACACCAGCAAAAACAGAGTCAAAACCGGGAGGTCAGAAAGCAAAAAGTCAGGGGAAACACGCCAAAAGATGCCAAGTCTAACAACCAGTAATGTGCCATTCACCCACATCACAGAGAACCCAGGGAGAAGACTTTGGGGGAACATAGTTCAACTCAGCTAGCATCACAAACAGGTACAACACTAGGGATCACAGCATGCACAGCTAAACGGAAGTCAACACACAGACATGCACATACAACACACACCGTGGGCGCAGGGAATGTCACAGGAGTACACACTGCCATGAGGGGACTCCACTCCTGTGTGAGGAAAGCTGTGCCATATGTTGCCTCAGTAGGGCCCCATCATGTCAGCTGAGCACTTGGTCACACAATCAACAATTAGCACCAAATGAGGGCTCCCGTAACATCAGCCTGGTCATGGAAGTGCCAACGGAATCATCAGCACAGATCCAACACACTTGTATAGCAATGTTGCACTGACAACACAGATGAGTCCTTCCCCATTGATGCCCAAACCTGCATGTCCACTGGAGATGGCCACACGGTCAGGGAAGTAGGCGAATTGAACAATGGCAGGCACAACAGATGTGCAGGGGTGGAAGCCACAGATGTGAAATAGCCAATCTAAGTAGGAAATCCCATTGCCAAATACTGAACACATGACACCCTCAGATGCTGCTATGGATGACATGGATACACCACAGGATAGGACACATTCCCCCTGGACCACATGGGTTCCTGCACAGTAACACTTCATTATCATGAGACCAAATATCACCATCACTGCAGCAAGGGCATGGTTAGCATCATCAACATCATGTACATCAGAAGCAAAAGCACTAGAGAACAGAAAGTTGCTTTATTCAGCATATGTGGCATTAAAAGTAGAAGTCCGGTAGAACATAAACAAAGGCCAATGGCCAGTCCATCAACAAAGTCACAAGTGGGTGACAGTGGCAGATGCCACCCTACACATGCCTGCACAAAACCAGGGACAATCCACTAGGAGGGGCAACCGGGGGGTAGGCCAGGCACCGCAGGGACAGGATCAGGGCTCACCAGGAGGAAGCAGGGAAGGGGTGGTGGGTGCTGGAGAGCCACTGACAACTGCAGTGGAGGTGTCTGACATGGTGTGTGCCGGCACAACTGGGGGGCATGGCTCAGATGTTGTGGGTGCCGGCACGACTGCAGTGGACCCTGCAGATGGAGTGGACAGGTCCGCCACTGCAGTGCCCAAGTCAGACAGGGTGGTAGTGGACTCCACTGCAGTGCCTACCACCAGGGGAGGAGAATGGGGAACAGGCAAGGTGGGCTGGACAGAGGGGAGGACACCCTCACCACATCAGTGGCACAGACAAGCGCAGCGGGGGTGTGGTGCCGGGAGAGCAAGTGGCAGGGGAGAAGGCCGGAGCCTCTTGGGGATGGTATATCTGTGGGTGGGGAACCTGGGGCAGGGTGTGGTGGGGGCACCTGTGGAGTGGGGGCCTGAGGGATGGAGGAAGGAGACCTGGTGCTTGAGCTGCAGGGCGGCGGCGGGGTCTTGCTCTTACCACTCCGGGGGACTTGCGGGTGGGGGCCTCAGTCTGTCTGCGCCTGGGGAGGGTGTCCGGGGGCGAGGGCACTCTGCTCCGTGTGGGGGGCTTCCTCTTCACCCTGGATGCTGGAGCAGCTGGATCGGAGGGGAAGAGGCCGAGGTCACTGAGGAAGAGGCGCTGGGTCTTTGGGGTTGCAGGTGAGGCAAGGGAGGGTGCTTTGGAGGGAGAGGCAACTGAGGACTGCGCAGTGCCCGTGGATGCGTGTGTGTGTACCAGGGCCCCATCCCCTGTGAGTCTGGTTTCAGTCCCCTGACTGTGCGTGCGTGTGCGTTTTGTTTGTGGCGTGTGTGTCTGTGTGCTGGACGTGTGTGTGCTGGTGTGTGCCTGTGCCGGTGTGTGTGTGCTTGGGACGGGTAAGGTGCTGGGGAGTGTGGATGGAGCAGAGGCAGGAGGGTGAGGGACTGTCTGAGGAGGGACACTGCTGCCGTCAGGGAGGAGTCCATGGACCTATTGCCCCTCTGTAGGTCAGACATGCCCGATGAGATGCCCTCCATGAACGACACCAGCTGAGTCAACAGTGCGGTGTGCGCATGGAGGACACTCAGCATGGCTGTCTGCCCTACATGGAGCTGGCGAAGGAGGTACACAGACTCCTCACTCAGGGCAGCAGGGGACACAGGGGCAGGGGGTGCGGTGCCTGGCCCAAAGGAGACACGCTCCCGAACATGGGAGCCTCCACGGACCTGGGGAATGGGAGCCGATGGGAGGGCGGTGGTGGTGCTGGTGGTGGCGGGGACAGCAACACTAGCTGGGGTGTGGTGGCTGCTGACACCCGCCTCCACAAGGGAGTCATCCTCCGAGTTGCTCTGGTCCTCAGCTGAGGTGGATGGTGCTGAGGACTCCTCGGTGTGGCTCCCCTCGCCCTCCGTGCCACTGGGTCCCTCCGACCACTCCTCGGCTGCTGACCCAGTCTGGCTCTCTGGCTCCTCCTGGTCCGTGGAGCTGTCCCCTTCCGTGGCCGTGGATGTATCTGCAAACAATGGGGAAACAGACAGACATCAGTCACCTGCACCAAACGCACACACCACTGTGAGCACAGCACATTACAGAGCAAGCCCTGGCATCATTAGTTGTACATTGCTAAAAGTGCCCTAACTGAACAGGAGAAGCCAATTGTCAGTCTGATGCCAAGCATGGCACTCACATTCCACATGGCCTTGCACCCATCTGTCTGGTGTCTGTTGGATTGCAACACCCCAGTGTGGACACATGCACCAAGTACACAGTAGTTGGACAGTGCAGAGGACACGGTGTGGCATGTGGACATGCACACATCACAGCTCTTGCCACTGAGTCAGTACAGGTTTCCGGATGAAAGGGATGCCCAGAGTCAAATAGGAAATGCATGTGATGCATACCAGCGACAGACACCATGATGCACCCATGTCCTGATAGCCATCGCCACAATGGTGTGCATGTAGCACATGTCACTCCCCTGCAGGACCACCAATAAGTTGACACATGCCATGGCAGAGGCATGACTGCTAAGTCATACATCACTGTCTCAGTGATGTATGACTTGGCAGCCAGACAACAACACTATGCACTGTGTCACAATAGTAGGTCATGGGGAATGCAAGTCCTGGAGCTGCACAAGTGCACATGTACATCCCCCACACAACACATCATCTTAACCCTCATCTGTCCAGGTCATACCTATTGGACATATGGGAGACCTGTGACACTACCCTCTGAACCTGAGCCCCTCACAATTTGCTGTGAATGGGGAACAGCTGCCTGAACTTCACATTCGCATACCCCAGTCTGCACGGGCAGCTGATCAAACACCTATGTGACACACAAGTATCGTCTCCTATGGTCACATCTCCAGGGGCATGCTGAGCCCCTACCAAGAAACACCCCAGCAGTCCTGGCAACTAATCCACAGCACACTGACACAGAGGCAGACACCTGAGGGGTCAAATCACTGTGCACAATGTGTCAGCTGATACACGGGAGTGGGAGTACAGAGTGCATTGCATGGCCTGGAGTAGGCATGACTGTCCTGCTCCACATGAATGAGGGATGTGCCCTGGACAGTGGATAGCTGGCTATGTATGTGTGACACACGTAATCTGCACACTCCTGGGGCCCAAACATTGTTCCCACCCGCTGCATGGGCGTGTGCCACATACCCCAGGCACATGTGGTGGCTCAGCTCAGCAAGTGGACCGCATATCAAAGCAACACGCAGATCACATGTCCGAACACAGGCGTTGTGTGAACAATGGACCCACCCATGATGCCCACAACAGAGTTAGGGAAACAGATGCTGTCCCCCACCTTTAGTGAAGCAAACTGCAAGGACACAGTCCCAAGTGACACAATTCCCTGAATGTAAGGGCCACACCTGGGTATCAGATGAGCAGTGGGCAGTGCACAATAGAGGGACATGGCTCCTGGACAACATGACTGCTGCACTGTGGCAGTTGAACCAGGCCAGAGGAGGGCACAAAGCATGTAATACAGAGTTCACAGTGCAGTCTTTGACTCACCCCCTCCTTGCTGCTGTCTGGCCTTCAGCTGCCCATCCAGGTCTGGAAACACCACCGCCAGGATCTGGAGCATGTGGGGGTCAGGGTCCGTGTTCCGCCCCTCCTGCGAGGAGGCGACAGCTTCAGCTGGACCCGTGCAATCCTCCGGGTCCAGCCCCGAAGGTCCTGCCACCTCTTCTGGCAGTTGCGGATCCGGCGCTTGTAGACCCCCACGGACCGGACGGCCCGGACGATGTCCTTCCAGATCTCCTGCTTCCGATGGGCATTAACCTGTCAGGATGACAAAGTGAAAAGGCCATTACTACACATGCAACATATCCGTGCATGACACAGTTGTATATACATGTCTCAATCACAGGGGCACATGATGTACACAGGCAGTGCAAAGCTGCCCATGGACAGTTTGCCAGACGTCACTACATGGTATCATTGCATGGGAAGTAAAACCTTGTTCAAATGCACTGTCACTGCACCATACCTGTCCAGTGCATGTCACTACACACTATGGGGGTGACAACTACTCAGTGAGCCTGCTAGCCAGTGGCGTGCAGACTTTCAGCCTTGCTAGTCAGACAATATGCACATTCAGAAAGGCAGTGCACAGAACACTCACCTGCTCCCCTGGTGTCCCATACAGCTTGCTGTACTGTGGAAGTAGGCTGTCCAGCAGGGCCTGGTTCTCTTCAAGGCTGAAGGCTGGGGCTCTCTCCACAGTACGTGCCATTGCAGGGTCCAGAGGGGCAGAGACAGCAGCAGTGCAGTGGCAGATGTCGTCCTGGAGCATGTAGTGCAGGCAAGTGAGCTCTCAGGGGAACAGCCAGCAATATATATGTGCTGGAGAGGCAGATACTGTCCCTTGTGTCCAAAGTGATAGGTCCAAGTCGTTTGCATCTTCTGAATCTGGCCAATCCATGGAATAGCAGCACCAAAACACGCCCACAGCATCCTTCAAATCTTCAACTTCATGACATACATGATTTTGCAACATTGTTGTGGGTGACCAACTGATTTTCCAGCAACCGACTCGTTCGAAATTCGAAAACGCGTCCGTTGCCAGGCAAGCCCATTGTCAATGGGTGCGCACCGATCGGTCCATTGCGGTACAACACGTACAGGGGTACAACGCGTACCCGCACACATTGAATGCAATGGGCCGGCCGGGGCACCGATCGGTCCATTGCAGTACAACGCGTACAGGGGTACAACGCGTACCCGCACACATTGAATGCAATGGGCCGGCCGGGGGCACCGATCGGTCCATTGCAGTACAACGCGTACAGGGGTACAACGCGTACCCGCACACATTGAATGCAATGGGCCGGCCGGGGCACCGATCGGTCCATTGCAGTACAACGCGTGCAGAGGTACAACGCGTACCCGCACACATTGAATGCAATGGGCCGGCCGGGGCACCGATCGGTCCATTGCAGTACAACGCGTACAGGGGTACAACGCGTATCCGCACACAGTGAATGCAATGGGCCGGCCGGGGGCACCGATCGGTCCATTGCAGTACAACGCGTACAGGGGTACAACGCGTACCGCGCACATTGAATGCAATGGGCCGGCCGGGGCACCGATCGGTCCATTGCAGTTCAACGCGTACAGGGGTACAACGCGTACCCGCACACATTGAATGCAATGGGCCGGCCGGGGCACCGATCGGTCCATAGCAGTACAACGCGTACAGGGTACAACGCGTACCCGCACACATTGAATGCAATGGGCCGGCCGGGGCACCGATCGGTCCATTGCAGTTCAACGCGTACAGGGGTACAACGCGTACCCGCACACATTGAATGCAATGGGCCGGCCGGGGCACCGATCGGTCCATTGCAGTACAACGCGTACAGGGTACAACGCGTACAGGGGTACAACGCGTACAGGGTACAACGCGTACCCGCACACATTGAATGCAATGGGCCGGCCGGGGGCACCGATCGGTCCATTGCAGTACAACGCGATACAGGGGTACAACGCGTACCGCGCACAGTGAATGCAATGGGCCGGCCGGGGGCACCGATCGGTCCATTGCAGTACTAACGCGTACAGGGGTACAACGCGTACCCGCACACATTGAATGCAATGGGCCGGCCGGGGGCACCGATCGGTCCATTGCAGTACAACGCATCACTGTACATGTGACTGGCATATGTCAGCATGCCTGTCTCAGATGGACATATGCCAGCCACAGATAGCTCCCAGGGAGTGAGGGGCACACCTACATCACGACAGCCTGTCCAAACTTTATCATAAGGCATGTAAGGCTGCATTTCCTATTGTGTGTATGTTGGTGTACATGTTGTCCTGTGGGTGTCACCTGTGGGCAGCCACCCCCAGGCTGTGCACGTGTTCATGGGGACAGGATCCTGGGTGTTACGTGTACATGACCACTGTGATGTGCAACTGTTCATATCTGTGCATGTGCCATGGTCACATTTCACGGTGGTGTATGTGTATGTCATGTCACATACCCCGTGAGTCCCATGTGGGACGGTATGTTTGAGCCAGGGTGTCCCAGTGGCACAATAGTGATGGTCCTCCACAGTCTTTGTGCATGTAGTGTTTACAATGTCTCTGATTTCATGTGCACAATGGGAGACAGTCTCCACATCCAGGTTGTGTGTGCATGGACTTTGATGTTGTGCGTGTGTGTGTCACAGACGTCCATGTCTGTCCTGCCGTGGCAAGTGGGGCCACTACCTGTGGGGGTCATGGTTGTTTTGCTGTGGTGTATACATGATACTCCATGTAATGCCAGTGTCCATGTGGCAATACAGGGTCCCTGGGAATGTACCTGTCGTTGAGCTGTGGTGCCTGGGGCACATCTGTCCTCACATGTCACTGTGGGGGGTTATTGTGACACGGCAGCAGGAGATGGGAACTGTGACACGGCCTCATGATATCCAATGGGCCAACCTGGGACTAATTGATGCCACCTGTTGGACCGTGTTGACAGATGTTGGCCATGTATGTACCATACATGTCCTTCCGGAACTGCACACTTCATGTAGTTGTGCCTCATAATGATGTATGTTGGGATATTGAGTGTGTTCAATGCCGCATATGTGGGGTGACTGACAATCTTGCTTACTTCTCCTCTGCACTGCAGGGCTCCTGCTGTCCATCGACCATTCCCAGACCTGGCAACGATGGTGGAACGGGACAGCATCCGACGGTACCGCTTCACCAGGCAGCTGATTGAGGATTTGGCAGTGCAGTTGTCCCCACATTTGCAGCCTGGCCGGCCGTATCCTACAGCGCTGACCCCCAAGGTGAAGGTGATGGCAGCCCTACACTTCTTTGCCACCGGTACCTTCCAACATACTGTGGCGACTGCTGGTGGGATGTCACAGACCATGTTGAGCCGTGTGCTCCGCGATGTTTTGGCGGCAATGTTGCTATTCCTGAACCGGTACATCTATTTCCCTAGACTGCGACGACTCACTGACGTGAAGAGTGACTTTTATGCCCTGGGGAGGATGCCGCATGTCATTGGCTCCATTGATGGGACACATGTGGCTTTGGTACCACCACAGGCCCAGGAGCAGGCCTACAGGAACCGCAAGCACTACCACTCGGTCAATGCACTGGTGGTGTGTCTTGCAGACATGACCATCACACACGTGTGTGCCCGTTTCCCTGGTTCAGCACACGATGCCTTTGTGATGAGGAGTAGTCGCATCCCCAGGATGATGGCACAGATGCAGAACCAGCGTGCCTGGCTTGTCGGTGTGTACTGACTTTGTGCCATTGTGTGTGATCTGATCTGTAGTATTCCGCCCACTTTTCCAAGTCAGCTAATGTGCACTTGTCTGTCCGTAGGTGACTCGGGATACCCCAACATGCCGTGGTTGCTGACACCCCTCAGGAACCCTGTGACACCAGCTCAGATGCGCTACAATGAGGCACATGGTCGGACCAGGAGAGTGATTGAGCGGACATTTGGTCTCCTGAAGAGCCGCTTCCGCTGCCTGGACAAGACCGGAGGGTCCCTCCCATATGCCCCTGCGAAAGTGTGCAAGATTATCATCGTCTGCTGCATGCTCCACAACCTGGCAGTGCGGAAGGAGTTGCCTCTCATCCAGGATGACAATGACCAACATCCGCCACCTGTGGAGGATCCTGGCCTGGACCACGATGCCAGTGACGATGATGATGATGATGATGATGATGGTGATGTCCGCACACAGCTCATCACCAACTTCTTTAGCTGAATGTGAGTATCCTGAGGTGTCATGTCAATGATGTGAGTTGGCATGATGTGTAGGTGGTGCTCTGGTGCTGTTGGAGTGTGTCCATGGGCTACTTGACTGGATGTGTGTTGCGATGTGTGCTTACAGGTGGGCTGTACTCCCCAACAGTGTTGACATGCTAACTTGGTTCTGGGTGGGTATCTTGTAACATGTATTGTGCATGAGTTTTGCTGTTCTGTCCTGTACTCCATTGCTTTTGACTGTGTGTCATTTCTGTCCTTCACAGGGTACTTTCAGATTCGTTTGGTCAACTGTGTCCACCGGCGACGTGATTGCACTTCCAGGCTGGTAGCTGTTGTGTCCCTACAGGTGATGTGCGCCACACCCATGGACTTCCTTCCGTCTACAGTTGTTGACTGTGTGCCCGCTGCCAGGTGGGATTACCTTGCATCTGTAGTGGTTACGACATGTTGCAACTGTGTAATAAACCTGTGCTTCACTTTGTGATGTGCGTTGTCTGTGGTCACACATTTGAGTGCCATTTGCTTACTGCACCTGTGGGCTACTTGACTACAACTGGGAATGGGTGTGGTGTCTGTGCATTGCACCGTCTTCCCTGGCAACATCAGTGTAGGCAATGAGTCAGATGGCCTAGGTGTGTATGTGTTGTGTAGCCCTGGTGGTGTGTCTCCCTCATATGTGTCACGTTGCCTTTACTCACATGCCTGTGTTGTCCTTGCTGTTGCAGTTCGCATACACAGTGTAATTTTGCAGTTCATCATCCCCATAACAGCACCCACGTTGGAATCACGACAGAGGCAAGTATGGTGTATTAGTGTGTTTATTGTGATACATTTGTGTGAATAGTGCATAGGATGGGTAGTGCTGTACATAAATCTTGCAATCCGAAGTTCCTAGGTGAATTGAAAGTCCTGGTAGACAGAATCCCCAGTATCGGGGCCACAGTTGTCTGACACATTGGTCCAACTTGTACTCCCCATGCAATGTGTGGGAGTAGTGTTGCCGTCAACAGGGTGAACAGTCTGTGCACAAAGGTGAACATCCAGAACAGGTTCAGGCTTCCTGGGAGTTGTGCTTGGCCATCGGCCTCTCACTTGCCCCTCCTCGGACGACCCCTCTTCTTGGGGGGCCCCTCAAGTACAGGCTGCTGCGGTGCAGGGGACTCTCCGCCAGAGTCATCCTCCCTCCCTGTGGCAGTTGCAGTTTGTTCGGCACCAGATGTTGTTGGCACACAGGGAGGTGTGGACTGGTTGCTGTTCATCTGGCGGAGGCATTGTAAAATGTCCCTGTGCACCGCCGTCATCTCATGCAGTGCATCCCACTTGGACTCCACGCGGGACATGTGTGAGTCCACGCGGGACATGTGTGACTCCACGTGGGACATGTGGGAGTCCAAGCGGGCATGATGGGCAGCCTGCTGCTGTTTCATGTCTCTGAGGAGCCCCACTACCTGGCTGAGGTCTCCGGTGCTGGACTGGTACGCATCAGCTATGCGTACCAGTTGTGGGTCATCATGCACACCAGCAACGTCTGCAAGCAGCAACCTCTGTCTCCCACCCCTCCCACCACCCCTGCTGACATGTGCAGTGTGTGCAGTGGCACGCACAGATAACCCTGGTCCACCTTGGGGGTTGGTGGTGGTGGTGGTGTCCATGGCCCCAGGTTGGTCCAGGGTCCCTGTGCTGGTGTTGCTCCTTGTTCTGTGAATGTCGGCAGGGATGGTATTTGTGGTGACAGTCGTTGGAGGGGTGGGTGCACGGGGTGCAGCTGGTGGTCCTGCTGGTGCTGCAGCTGGTGGTCCTGCTGGTGCTGCATGTAGACTTGCACCGGATGTGCCAGGTTGGTCTTCATCGTCCGAGGAGGACAGAGGCTGTACGACGCCAGTGAGCTCCGCATCCTCTTGAGCCTGGGACTGGGACTCCTCAGCGTCTGCTGCTGTGTCCCCATCATCACCTGTTTTTGGGAGACACAAACAATGTATGTTATGTTTCTGCAGGCATCAATGGTTGACACACATGACAGTTGTGACTGTGCCTCTGGGTGCGGGCCTGTACATTGCATTGTCCTAAGTCGTCACAGTCAGGGGTTGATATTGGTGTGGCACATTGTCCTGCATTATTTGGGCATTTCTATGTATTTGTTGGGGTGTGAACATGGTCTGCATTGGTTGTGTTTGGTTGACAGCCGGCCCTCCTTCCCACCCACCCAGCCAGTCAGTTATCCCACCATGGAACGTGCTTGCGTTGCAGGGAGTGGAAGTTGTCTCTCAGGATGTCAGTCAGTGGTGTCCTGCTGTTTGTTGGTGCACAGTTGCGCAGCAGGGCCTTGTGCTCCCCACAGCAGTAGCCAGTGTCAGCCATCTTGTGAGTCCTTCTCCACTCCCTGTGATGTGAGCATGGTTCAGGGTGGTGTTGATGGGACAGTTGTGGGGGTGAGCTATGTCTGTGACTACGACTCCCATCATGCTATTGCCTCCACCCCCTTCCCAGCATGCCCATGCTTCCTTCCTTTTGACTCTGCTTCCCTGTGGGGTGGGCTGGCTGTGCTGACAGGATGGCTGGGAGTGTTGTCCTGGCAGTTGTTTGGCTAAAAGTCCCAAGAGTGGCCCTGTGCTTCACACAACATAACCCAGGGTGGTGGTTCTTTGTGGGATCTTGTGTTAGGATGGGGGCATTGCATTCTACCAGGTGGGTTCTGTGGAGTTTGTGTTGGGGTGTGTGTGAGGGGAGGTGCTTGTGACTATGGTTAGTGCTGCAAGTCCTCCTTCCCACCCACCCAGCCAGCCAGTTATCCCACCATGGAACGTGCTTGCATTGCAGGGAGTGGAAGTTGTCTCTCAGGATGTCAGTCAGTGGTGTCCTGCTGTTTGTTGGTGCACAGTTGGCAGCAGGGCCTTGTGCTCCCCACAGCAGTAGCCAGTGTCAGCCATCTTGTGAGTCCTTCTCCACTCCCTGTGATGTGAGCATGGTTCAGGGTGGTGTTGATGGGACAGTTGTGGGGGTGAGCTATGTCTGTGACTACGACTCCCATCATGCTATTGCCTCCACCCCCTTCCCAGCATGCCCATGCTTCCTTCCTTTTGACTCTGCTTCCCTGTGGGGTGGGCTGGCTGTGCTGACAGGATGGCTGGGAGTGTTGTCCTGGCAGTTGTTTGGCTAAAAGTCCCAAGAGTGGCCCTGTGCTTCACACAACATAACCCAGGGTGGTGGTTCTTTGTGGGATCTTGTGTTAGGATGGGGGGCATTGCATTCTACCAGGTGGGTTCTGTGGAGTTTGTGTTGGGGTGTGTGTGAGGGGAGGTGCTTGTGACTATGGTTAGTGCTGCAAGTCCTCCTTCCCACCCACCCAGCCAGCCAGTTATCCCACCATGGAACGTGCTTGCATTGCAGGGAGTGGAAGTTGTCTCTCAGGATGTCAGTCAGTGGTGTCCTGCTGTTTGTTGGTGCACAGTTGGCAGCAGGGCCTTGTGCTCCCCACAGCAGTAGCCAGTGTCAGCCATCTTGTGAGTCCTTCTCCACTCCCTGTGATGTGAGCATGGTTCAGGAGTGGTGTTGATGGGACAGTTGTGGGGGTGAGCTATGTCTGTGACTACGACTCCCATCATGCTATTGCCTCCACCCCACTTCCCAGCATTCCCATACTTACTTGCTTTTGTGGGGAGTTCAGTGTGTGTGGGTGTGAGAGCAATGGCAAGATGGCTGACAGTGGTGTCCTGCTGTTGGTTGGTGTGCAGTACCCAGCATGCCCTTGTGCTCCCCACGACACAGCAACAGTGTCAGACATCTTTGATGGGCCTTTCCACTCTCTGTGGGATGTGCATGCGTGAGTGTGAGCTTGCTGGGCCATGTGGTGGGGATGTAGAGCTGTGACTACGACTCCCATCATGCTATTGCCTCCACCCCCTTCCCAGCATGCCCATGCTTCCTTCCTTTTGACTCTGCTTCCCTGTGGGGTGGGCTGGCTGTGCTGACAGGATGGCTGGGAGTGTTGTCCTGGCAGTTGTTTGGCTAAAAGTCCCAAGAGTGGCCCTGTGCTTCACACAACATAACCCAGGGTGGTGGTTCTTTGTGGGATCTTGTGTTAGGATGGGGGCATTGCATTCTACCAGGTGGGTTCTGTGGAGTTTGTGTTGGGGTGTGTGTGAGGGAGGTGCTTGTGACTATGGTCAGTGCTGCAAGTCCTCCTTCCCACCCAGCTAGCCAGATATCCCACCATGGAACGTGCTTGCATTGCAGGGAGTGGAAGTTGTCTCTCAGGATGTCAGTCAGTGGTGTCCTGCTGTTTGTTGGTGCACAGTTGGCAGCAGGGCCTTGTGCTCCCCACAGCAGTAGCCAGTGTCAGCCATCTTGTGAGTCCTTCTCCACTCCCTGTGATGTGAGCATGGTTCAGGGTGGTGTTGATGGGACAGTTGTGGGGGTGAGCTATGTCTGTGACTACGACTCCCATCATGCTATTGCCTCCACCCCACTTCCCAGCATTCCCATACTTACTTGCTTTTGTGGGGAGTTCAGTGTGTGTGGGTGTGAGAGCAATGGCAAGATGGCTGACAGTGGTGTCCTGCTGTTGGTTGGTGTGCAGTACCCAGCATGCCCTTGTGCTCCCCACGACACAGCAACAGTGTCAGACATCTTTGATGGGCCTTTCCACTCTCTGTGGGATGTGCATGCGTGAGTGTGAGCTTGCTGGGCCATGTGGTGGGGGATGTAGAGCTGTGACTACGACTCCCATCATGCTATTGCCTCCACCCCCTTCCCAGCATGCCCATGCTTCCTTCCTTTGACTCTGCTTCCCTGTGGGAGTGGGCTGGCTGTGCTGACAGGATGGCTGGGAGTGTTGTCCTGGCAGTTGTTTGGCTAAAAGTCCCAAGAGTGGCCCTGTGCTTCACACAACGTAACCCAGGGTGGTGGTTCTTTGTGGGATCTTGTGTTAGGATGGGGGCATTGCATTCTACCAGGTGGGTTCTGTGGAGTTTGTGTTGGGGTGTGTGTGAGGGGAGGTGCTTGTGACTATGGTCAGTGCTGCAAGTCCTCCTTCCCACCCAGCTAGCCAGATATCCCACCATGGACTGTGCTTGCATTGCAGGGAGTGGAAGTTGTCTCTCAGGATGTCAGTCAGTGGTGTCCTGCTGTTTGTTGGTGCACAGTTGCCAGCAGGGCCTTGTGCTCCCCACAGCAGTAGCCAGTGTCAGCCATCTTGTGAGTCCTTCTCCACTCCCTGTGATGTGAGCATGGTTCAGGAGTGGTGTTGATGGGACAGTTGTGGGGGTGACCAATATCAGTGGCTACGACTCCCATCATGCTATTGCCTCCACCCCCTTCCCAGCATGCCCATGCTTCCTTCCTTTTGACTCTGCTTCCCTGTGGGGTGGGCTGGCTGTGCTGACAGGATGGCTGGGAGTGTTGTCCTGGCAGTTGTTTGGCTAAAAGTCCCAAGAGTGGCCCTGTGCTTCACACAACATAACCCAGGGTGGTGGTTCTTTGTGGGATCTTGTGTTAGGATGGGGGGCATTGCATTCTACCAGGTGGGTTCTGTGGAGTTTGTGTTGGGGTGTGTGTGAGGGGAGGTGCTTGTGACTATGGTCAGTGCTGCAAGTCCTCCTTCCCACCCAGCTAGCCAGATATCCCACCATGGAACGTGCTTGCATTGCAGGGAGTGGAAGTTGTCTCTCAGGATGTCAGTCAGTGGTGTCCTGCTGTTTGTTGGTGCACAGTTGCCAGCAGGGCCTTGTGTTCCCCACAGCAGTTGCCAGTGTCAGCCATCTTGTGAGTCCTTCTCCACTCCCTGTGATGTGCGCATGGTTCATGGTGGTGTTGATGGGACAGTTGTGGGGGGGCAATATGTGTGACTGCGACTCCCATGATGCTATTGGCTACACTGACTTGGCCAGCATACACAGAATTCCTTCCTTTGAGTGGTCTTCACTGTGTGTTGGTGTTGTTGTGGTGGCTACATGTCTGGATGTGTTTGTTAGTTCTATTTGTGCCACTGCCTAGCTGTAGTTGTGTTTGTACATGTGATGGCACAGTTGGATGTGACTTTTTTGATGGCATGTGTTGTGTTTATCTGACTGACATACACATTTTGGGATGATTCTGTTCTGGTTGCTGTGTAATTGCTATGAGTGCATGGTTTGACTCTCCCCTTGACAGTGATGTGTGTGTGTTTTGTGGCAGTATATTGTGTACATTTGTTGTGTACTCACCAGGCTCTGGGATGTCCTCTAGTCCATATGCGCTCACTGGCGGAAGGATGGCCCGCTGCCTTCTCCTCCCAGGGCCTGAGGTATATTGGCTTGGCAGGAGGGCCACTGCCGGTGTATTGGCTGTTGATGTAGTCTTTCTTGAGCAGGTCCCGTACCCTCCTGCGCACGTCATACCACCTGTTCTGGATGTCGCTCTTTGTGCGCCGACATGGTGATTGTGCGTTCACCCTGTTGATGATCCTCTCCCACATCTTGGTTTTCTGGGAGATGGGGGTCTGTTGGACCAGTGTGCCAAACAGCTGTGGCTCTACCCTGAGGATCTCGTCTACCATGACTTCCAATTCACAATCTAGGAACTTGGGATTCTTCTTGGGGGGCATGGTGATGGGTGGTGATGGTGAGTGATGTGTGTGTTGGTGTGCAGGTGAGGGTGTGTGAGTGTGTGTTTTGCTGGGTGTATGTGAGGTAGGTATTTGTTGGTGTGCTGATGGTGTGTGGCTTGTGTGAGGGATGAGCTGTGGGTGTGTGGTTGCTTTCTCTTGGGTGCTGGCAGTGGAATGGCATTTGCAAAGGCTCATGGTTGTGATTTGTGTCCTTTATATGGGTGGAGTTGTGGGTGTGTCTTTGTTCTCTGTCCCCACCCCCAGTATTTATTGGCTTGGTAATTGCTTGTTTGGCCTTTTTTGGGTGAATTTTCCTTTGTACTGTCTGTGTATGTTGGAAACGTTCTTGTGACCGAGTCGGACCCTGCATTTGTCTCGTACGGTCTTCTCCGTTTCGTTCACGCTGTGTTTGTGCAGTTTTCTATGCTGCGTACGCGTCGGTCGCGGTGTTTTGTGTTGCTTCGGCTCGGTTTTGTATGCGTGTCGGTCGTGCGGCTTGTCCTCCGTCCGACTCGCTCGTGGTTTTCGCGCCTTGCATCGTACTTTGCGGTTTGGAGTTCGCGTGTACGTTTCGGTCGGATTTGTTCCGGGTGCGTGTCGGTCGGTTGGATTCGCGTGTTTTCCGACCGGATTGCTGTTTTCCGTGCGGCTCGGTCGGTCGACTTGGGTTCGGTACGTGTCGGTCGGATTTTCACGCCTTGCATCGTACTTGGCGTGTCGGGCGCCACAGGTACGTGTCGGTCGGTATTATTTCCGGATCCGAGTCGGTCGGTGCTTTTTCCGGACCGAATCGGAATCGACCCCATAGTCTCTCAAAACGGTAGGATTTCTCAAAATTATTTTCAAAATAGAAAACTCAATTTCATAAATCTGACTTTCTTGACAAACTAGGAAGTAGAAGAAAATTACTTTTTGTGAATATTTATATGTAATGCAGACAAGCAGCCTTGACTGTTTTAGTATTGTCTGACTTGCAGAAGGTTTACATGACGCGTCATATTTTCTTTGGTTGATGGCACAGCAGTTTTTGAAATACCATCTTTCGAATCTTTCTCTCTCTGATGATGAAACATTGTCTGGACCTTCCACATAATTCCCAGTCAAAAAGTCTCCCCTAGCACCTGGTGGGGGGTGAAGCAATCTGGGCTCTGCTCCACATCTGGTGCACCTTACATGAAAATATGATTTGACAGAAAGCAACACGAGGAGTGGAAATGTGGATGCTACACACTGCATAGACATAGAAGTTGGATTTTTCAGTTCTTTACTACACCACGCAGATTCCTTGTTGGAGCCTCCAATCCCATGCTTGCAATAGATTGACTTCTGTTCGGTGAAAGTGGCCTGATGTACATACAGAAGTATAATTATAGAGAGTTGCCCTTACAACAAAGGGAATTAGGCAAATGACAACAAAAAGAAGATTATTCCCTTTGTAAAATAATTTTTATCGTATAATGTTTACCACATATTCACTCTGATTTTCCAAACTCTGTATTTATAAAAAAGATGAAAAAGAAGTAGTTTTTCTCTTAATGCACACTACAAGGTTAGAGAGTAGAACCACAAAGAGCACAAATTAATAACAATTACAAACACATTTTAATCTGAAAAAATCTTAACAATAATAATCAATAATTGACCTTGACAATGTAATTCATATTTCAACTCCAATTTATTAAAACCATGTATCAATCTGCATTATAGTGTTAAAATCATATATTTACAGTTTACATTGAGTTTCAAATACACAAATTTCCTAAATCCCGGTGTCTTTAAATCATTTAATTGCCTGGTTACGTAATCACGACTGTAATCAATAATAACAATAAAAACAGTATCTATTTAAAACATACAATATAAAAGCCAAAAATGTGTCGACGCGTTTCGGTGGATCTTGCTTTTATGCACCACCTTACTCAGGACAATGTTAAAAACATAACGATCTGTAGATAAAATTAAAACACAACACAGAAAATCTGATAAATCATCATCTCACTTGTATCCAAAATAATTACATACATTGTCAAGGTTCAACCATTATTTTTGCTGTTTGTAGTAACACTTTCTTTTCGTTTTAAGAGAGAATTCAATTGAAAAGTAAGGCTTCAATCAAGAAAATAGAAAAAAAGAACAAAGAAGTGAAAAAAGAAAGAAAAAAGATAAAAAGAAAAAAAGAAGAAAAAAGAAAGAAAAGAAGAGAAAAGAAAAAGAGAGAGAAAAAGAAAAGGAAAGAAAAAAAGAAAAAACCTCCCTTTCATTCATTCTACCTACTTTTCATTCTTCCACTTTTTCCTCACATTAGATCATGAGAAAATTTTTTAACTACTGGAAATGTACAAACACACCTTCCTCATATCTAGTGGAAGATACCTCTCATCCCTACTGATGGGTTTATTTCTCTTCACCGTGTCTACAATCACTACATCATTCATTCATTTTTACTCATGATCGATAAAGAAATTTTGTGTGCGTACCTTTGATAATGATATGTAATCATCCCTAGAGCAATTCTTCATGTGCAAGTTTAAAACATATGCACTTGGATTGAATAGTCGGGAAGAATGGGAAAGACTGTATAAATAAATAAATAAATTTGAGTAAATATCTGAGTAACAAGAAGAAAGGTGTCTAGTAGATTGATGATATGTATCTTCATGCTATCAGTCACTAATTATTATGAGGTTATTTGGTGTATTACATATACCTCTGATTTTGGGTGCATGTGGTTTATCAATACTCGCATGGTAATGATAGAAGTCTATTTAATATCATCAGACTGATGTCTTAGTTTTACGTAAGATGGCCGCCACAAGTAGAAAATGGTATAATAGCATATTATTATGAAAACCACATCTACAATTGTTAGAACGATAATAAAAGAATCAGCGATTCATTACGAATCTACTGTTGCCGATTGAAATTATAAAAAGATAGATACCTTGATATCGACAAAAATAAACAGGTCAAATAGAATGTGGATTTATAAATATGTAAAACCATGTATTAGATGGCCGCCAGAAAAGCTTGGGAAGTACACTGATAGATAGTATGACTTTAACCTTACATAAGATGGCGCTTATTCACATATAAATGATAGTAGTTTGCATAAAATCATTAGATTGACGTTCCGGTTTACACAAGATGGCCGCCATGAGTTGAAAATGGTATAACATAATATGAAAATCACATCTATAATCGTAGAACGATAACAAAAGAAGAAGAGACTCATCATGAATCTATTGTTGCCGATTAAAATTATAGGAAGATTTATGCTTCGATATCGGCATTAACAAATAGGCTAAATAGAATGCGGACCTATAGTTTTGAAAAACCATGTATAAGATGGCCGCCCGAAAAGCTTGTAAAGTACACTGAAAGATAGCGTGACTTTAACCCTACAGGAGTTGACGCCTAGAGGAACACAAAAAACCGTAAAGAAGACTTCTGGGAAGGGTTACACGCGGGACCTTCTCAGAGAGGTATATAAACCGAGTGTTGCATAGTTTATTCGTTTATGACACTCAAAGAATTCGGATGTGTGACCGGTCGGATAACATAAAAGGTGAGGACCCTTAATGGATTTTAAAATAGTATAAAATAGTATAAACTTGTCGGGGTGATTAATGGAGATACGTACGAGTGAGGATGTAGTAGTAATTGTTTGACTCCCCTTAGATACATACGAATATGGTAAAGAGCAAGTAATGTTTAACCCTCATGTAGTGGTACTTCTTGTTTTTACTCGTATGTATACTTATAGATTTCTGACCCGTGTGTATTGATAATTATGGAGAAAGCAGGTAGCATAGTATTCTCCCCGACATGTGGATCACTGAGTTGATTACAAATATGATTCCTATCTCGACTGTGCTCCAAACAGCATGGGGTTTAACCCTCATGTAGTGGTACTTCTTGTTTTTACTCGTATGTATGCTTATTGATTTCTGACCCGTGTGCATTGATAATTATGGAGAAAGTAGGTAGCATAGTATTTTCCCCGATATGTGGATCACTGAGTTGATTACAAATATGATTCCTATCTCGACTGTGCTCCAAATAGCATGGGATTTATATATATATGAAAAAAAGAAAAAATTAATACAGCATTGGGAGAATAATCCTCTTAGTATTCAAATATTTCATATTTTCTTTCAGTCTTTATTTATCCTTGGGAACATTGAATAATCCCATTGTGAAAGAAGGGTGGATTTATACTTAGCACCTGACCCCACTCGCAAAGTATTGGCTTGCGACGTACAAGAGGAAAGGATTGAGGAATAGATGACCGGTGAGTCATTTGAAAGCTACAAAAAACAAATATAATAAAAGAAGTATGGGGTTAATTATATACATCTTAAATAAATATGGTTTTTCCACCTAAATAGGTAATTTATCCTAAAGAAGAGCGTTATAAGTGATATAACGTGTGTGAAAGTATCATAAAGAGAGAAATCTGCTTAAATCGTCTTTTGAATATTAAGGTGAGTGTAGGAACACTTCTAATAAGGCCCTAAGATAATTACTAATAGGAAGACTCTATTATAGAATCTATTTACTTTTCAGATATAAGGAGAGGTATCGTCAAACCAAAAGACTCCCTCCTAGATTGATCAAGGGATGATTACATATCATTATCAAAGGTACGCACACAAAATTTCTTTATCGATCATGAGTAAAAATGTATGAATGATGTGGTGATTGTAGACACAGTGAAGAGAAATAAACCCATCAGTAGGGATGAGAGGTATCTTCCACTAGATATGAGGAAGGTGTGTTTGTACATTTCCAGTAGTTAAAAAATGTTCTCATGATCTAATGTGAGAAAAAGTGGAAGAATGAAAAGTAGGTAGAATGAATGAAAGGGAGGTTTTTTCTTTTTTTCTTTCCTTTTTCTTTTTCTCTCTCTTTTTCTTTTCTCTTCTTTTCTTCTTTTTTCTTCTTTTTCTTTTTTCTTTTATCTTTTCTCTTTCTTTTTTCACTTCTTTGTTCTTTTTTTCTATTTTCTTGATTGAAGCCTTACTTTTCAATTGAATTCTCTCTTAAAACGAAGAAAGTGTTACTACAAACAGCAAAAATAATGGTTGAACCTTGACAATGTATGTAATTATTTTGGATACAAGTGAGATGATGATTTATCAGATTTTCTGTGTTGTGTTTTAATTTTATCTACAGATCGTTATGTTTTTAACATTGTCCTGAGGAAGGTCGTGCATAAAAGCAAGATCCACCGAAACGCGTCAACACATTTTTGGCTTTTATATTGTATGTTTTAAATAGATACTGTTTTTATTGTTATTATTGATTACAGTCGTGATTACGTAACCAGGCAATTAAATGATTTAAAGACACCGGGATTTAGGAAATTTGTGTATTTGAAACTCAATGTAAACTGTAAATATATGATTTTAACACTATAATGCAGATTGATACATGGTTTTAATAAATTGGAGTTGAAATATGAATTACATTGTCAAGGTCAATTATTGATTATTATTATTATTAAGATTTTTTCAGATTAAAATGTGTTTGTAATTGTTATTAATTTGTGCTCTTTGTGGTTCTACTCTCTAACCTTGTAGTGTGCATTAAGAGAAAAAAACTACTTCTTTTTCATCTTTTTTATAACTACAGAGTTTGGAAAATCAGAGTGAATATGTGGTAAACATTATACGATAAAAATTATTTTACAAAGGGAATAATCTTCTTTCTGATGTACCTACAGCCATAAACAGAGCATCTCTACACTTGGCCACAGTAGTCTAGTACTGAAAATGGAAGTGGACACTGATTTACATGCATGAGGAAGCCAAAGAGAATATATGTACTATCATTCTTAGCTAGGTGGAAGACTGTCTTTCTTTCCAGAGACAACCTAAAGGCATTGATAATGGCAAGAGAGGGACCCCTGAAAGATGAGAGATTAAGAAAACATTCCAGAAGAAGCACTTATTTGCATTACCAGCTCAGAGTGGAACTTTACACCACCTTCCCTATGTACAGCTGAGAGGCAATGTCAGTACTAATATTGTAATTACTACAGTCCTGGTTATGAGGTCTTCATACCTGATTAGAAGTGGGTTCTAGTACCCATGAAAAAGAACAGTCAGTTTTGCTCCTTGATGATGCCCAGAGAGGAATTCCACTCAGATGTCCTAGTGCTCCATCATGGGTATATCCGTTGATGTCATCCGGGACATTCGCAACTCACCTTTGCAGTTTTGACACCATTCACTTGACGCGATGGACTCTCCACACCTTCGGGTTTCTGTGATTCTGACGTTGATTCTTGAAGTGCTGGTATCTCTAGGTTTGACACTCTTTCTGCTCTTTACACTGATGCCAGATCATTGCCCAGAAGTGGCCTTGATGATCAAGCTCTACATGCATGGACATCTATCTCTAACTCTCTCATGATGGCAACTCCAGCTGTATGAGTCTAGATGTAGTAGGTATTCTGCCAATGATTTATCATCCCACTTGCATCTTATTATCACTGTGGCTTAGTAGCCACCAAGTGCCCCTCTCTCGACTGGAACAATCCAGGATGGCACATAGGCCATGCTTTTGCATTGTTCTGTTGTACTTTATCCTTTGTTTGAAAATATTTTTTCTAACCACTGGGACCAAACCTCAGTGGCCTCTTCAGAAATAAAGTCAGGCATGGTTTATAAGAATATTCACACTGCTCCAAAAGCGTATGTCTCTCACATTTAGAACAATAACTCAGAAGACTCTGAGGAAGCGGACTCAGCACCGCAAAGGTCTTCTATTTTCAGAGTGCAAATGTAAACCAAGAACTTTAATTGATACTAACTAGAACCTTGACTGTGCATCGGTGCAGCCAAATGATGCCCCTTTATTGACCAAGATGCACCATAGCAATCTTTGACTAGCCAGGAAAATTATTATTAATATTTTTGCAGTAAGATTGCAAGAATTACATCTACCTTGTCAAGAGCACTAATCAGAACTAGCATTTTGTTGTGTTTTAAAAACTTTACAGTGATGTAACAGTGGGCTTTCATGTCACTTGGGTCTAAGTGGAATGCTGGGGGAGTGAACTGGCAGTTGGAAAGGGACTGGGGAAGAAGCCAGACCGATTCGGTGCTGCTCAAGGCTATGCTAATAAGCCCACTTTTACACAATTCTGTCTGGAGAGTATTTACTTTCTGGCAAGACTCATCCCATTTCCTGAAGATGAGGCAGTCTCTAACCTAGCGCAGCCCTAGCCCTGCCAGTGGTCACCTTTGATTTATTTGGGTGGGTGTACCTTTAGTTTTTACCATCACTGCACATACACCACCTAAGTCACATGGGTTCTAAACATCCTCAAGAACAATTTCAAATTTCACTTTCTTTAGATTCCTTCATTGTTTCCTACTGTGTTCCAAAGTAATCCCGAAATCTCCTTTCGGAATCCTGAAGGTTATGGAATTATATGAGACCAACGTATTAATAGCCCAGGCATGTAATAGAGTCTAAAAACTAGGACGAAAAATGAATTATATATTGTATGCTAAATATGTCAGAAAGAGTGTAAAATTTAAAGTTAAACTGACATGCATTTGAAATGTGCTAACTCATAGCAGGCAATCATTGCCATTCATGTAGACCGCCGAAGAACCCTGACACAAGTTTTCCTAGCTAAGAAGAAACTCAATATTGTCAAAATGTGCACAACGTGATGTAGAAGCTTTACCTTAGATTGATGCTTAGAGATGTCGTCATAACTGCAGAATTTTCCCATTTAACAAAGAATATTATTTTACCATGCAACATTTAATTCTTGAATGTCATGAACTTCCTATTTCTTAATGTTTCGTATAAGAATTTAATAGAATAGCTTGCACATTTAAACAATACTGACTGTCGTTTAATATAAAAAGAATGCATTACTTAACCATGATTTATCTTTCAGTGAGTAGTTTATTGTTCTTGCAGTGAAACAAGTAGAGATATAGAAGGTCAATGGATGTGAGAAGCCTATGGGAACTATGCCTGATGTTTCCAGAATCTAACATCGCAAGACTGTCTGTAGCGAATAAGATGATAAAACGTTTGATCCACATGTATTTCTGTGGGAACGGATGAGCTGAACTTGCTTACAGAGGAACGCTGTCTTCTTATTGGCACATGGAGGAGAAAGCCGGCAAGAATGTTTTCAATATGTTTTTGTTGACTTTTTTATATTAGTGCGTGTTCCTAGATAGAGGTAGTGCTTTTGCTTGGAGAATTGCCCCAAACCCAGACCCTTGGCGGTGGTAGCTACTGCTGCCACTGTTTCCCTCCCTTTACCTGAATTTATTTGGATTCCACAGTTTGCTACTGCAACTGTATCCTGATCTGAGACTCTGCTGATTCGTATGAAATACTCTTTTTGGGTAATTCTGCTATTTAGCTTGATTTCGAAACTTCTTGCTCCTTGATTTCACTCTTTTCTATTGATTTCAAACTCTTTATGGGTTCTTAAGAAACTCTGATCTTGATCTATAGGATAGGGAATTTTATTCCTTTATGGAACATGCTTAAATGCATTGATACTGATGATTGATTTTGTTCTATACAATTTTCTTTATGATGAGAATTCTGTTAACTTACTTGATTGATGGACTAACTGTGTAAAGACATAAAAAATAAATGAAGATCTTTATTAACCTTTTAATGAGAAAATGCAAATTTAAAATGACAATACAACTCTCATCATTGACTGAACATAAACTGTTATATTTTGAAATGTCAAAATTTCTCCTTGACTCCTAATACACAATTCAAAAGTCCATCGTAGAAGAAGAAAGTCATAGCGCCGGAAGGTGGGCTCAACTCTGACATAAATGATCATTATAAATTAATTTGGGGCCCGTACCGCAATATCACATGCTAGCTCACAATTCAAAAGAGAATTTATTAAAATTAAGACATATTGTAAACCCACTCCTATCTCATGTCTAGTACACCTTAAAATATATTCTGGTTTGTCATGAAGCAGCATAAACTGTACACAGCTCATACCTTTGACCAAAAGCCCTGTGAGGAATTTAAAAATATTTAATTATTGTATCTGAAGTAGCAGCAGCCTTATTCGTCCTCAATGTCAAGCCAATGCTATCAAGTTGGGCCCATCGTTGAAGTGTAAAGCCTTACTCTCATGCCTGCCATTGAATAGCTTGCTTTGCTCTAAAAATGTACATTTTTGTATCAGTTTGAAGTCTGATTGTGTACTATATCACAATTTTAGTACCTGCAACTACATAGCTCTTTGTTCCGGTTTTTCCACACGATCTCTTTTGTAGCCCTGTGTATGAAAACATATATATTTGCAATCTGTGGATGTGTGCTTTAGCTTTTATGCTCATGAGATGCACAGAGGTCTCCTTGTAGCCTGGCTCTGTGATTCTCAAATAATTTTCCTTTTTGTTAATAAACATTTTCAGACTTCTGATTTGTCATGAGCGCAGATTTCTTTGACAACTTGTCTATGGTGAGTGGGAATGAATTTTGTTGAGGAATAAATCCCCACCTACATATGTGGTATGGAACCCGAAACCGCACTATTCCTGGCTGGCTTCCAAAGTGTTCTGTATGTCTCAACATCACTCACCCTAAAACACCGACCACCTCTACCGTTTATAAGGGCTGCTGTACACATCAAAACCCTGGACCATGTCTCACTTCCATACCAACTTCAACAAGGGAACTTTGAACAAACCTCTAACTAATGTCCAATTGTGGGACAGATTTCACATCAGAAAAATACAGAAACAGTTGTACACTATGACTTCAAACTCTTCTCACATTTCTCAAATGAGTGGCTCCCACTTGATTTTCCTTCGGAACTTAAGGACTTGGGGCGTGTTGGAATAGAAATGTTTCTGCTTGCGATTATCTTATGTAAGTTAGCATTCGCAGCACCATTTTCTATTCAGACGCCATTTTGAATCATGATCGAAACTAATCCTTCACTATTTCTGAGAAAAGGCCTCTGCTAGGTTTCATTTCTCCAAGGGTGGGTTTTGCTTCACTAATGAATAGACTGTTCTTATTAGCGCATACCTTTCTCACTAGATAGAGGCCTTCTCCCACTTGTCTGGTGACGGGATCGACTGGAGCAACCTTGGACTTTGTAACTTTGTATGAGATATGAGCACTGAGATTGTGTTTCTCTTGTATTCCATTGCTTTGCAGCACCTGCCTGGAAAATTCCATTATGGGCGTGTTCTAGCCCAGTTACGAAATGTACTTAAAGTATCTTTATGCTTGTCGATTTCAGTCCCTCTGCAGCACTCCTAGCGACTGGGCAGACTGGGCTCCGCTCTGAGTGTATTCTGAATAAACAGTTATTGGTTTGTATTCTCTACTGTCTGACCGACTCTTCATTTGGAATGGAAGGCTGAGAGGTGGTCATTAGTGACCCGAATCGGGCCACTTCCTTTAGTTGGCGCCCGAACAGGGATTCCTTTGGGTGATTGATCCATCCCCTTCCGTGGACGGGGGGGAGGAGGTCAAGGCCATCGTCGAGTTGGACTGACGGTTCAGGGATCCCTGCATGAGGAGTATCGATTG
Organism: Calotriton arnoldi; assembly: GCA_963921515.1. Lineage (NCBI taxonomy): Eukaryota > Metazoa > Chordata > Amphibia > Caudata > Salamandridae > Calotriton > Calotriton arnoldi. The sequence goes on from CAWUFW010010266.1 coordinate 27,163, forward strand.
CTCGCAGCTGCCCCTTCCGTCCTGCTGGACAATGCCTCGCCCAGTGGTCATGCCGACTGGAGTCCAGAACGGCGAAACCCTTGGATCTGACCGTTTGGTCTGAAGAGTCGGCAGTAGAGAATTGGTTTGTTTTGTGCTACTCATATCAGGTGAGTTTGTTTTGGTTCTTTGTGGCTATGGTACCAGTGTGGTTCAGTTTGGTGCGGTCTGAGGACCGTTTTTGATAAAAGCATTTGCAATTGCTTTGCCAGGCAAAAATAACAAATTTGTTTTCTTTTTTGAAAATGCCTGGTCTTAATAAGTTCTTGTTTTCCTGTTGTCGTTGTTGTTCTGCAGATGCTCGATTGGAAGAAGCTCAGCCGGCGCCTCCATAGATATGTATGTGAAGCATGGTCTTGGCCCTATTATGTTTAGTATGTTATGGCACAAATATACGAGGGACAATGCCGAGTTACTGTGGCCGTTGACGGGCACTTTTGATGAACAAAAGATTGGGTTTTTACAGGAACAGTGTTTTAAAAGATGAAGTTGACAGTCTATGTTTGACTCGCTCAGAACATGGCAGAAAGCAGCTAGACAGAGACGATTGAAGATGGAAAAGGATGCACGGAAGGGGAAGATGCAAACACTGACTCAGAAAGTTGTAGCATATGATAGAGAAAAGCAAGAGGCAGGAGTTGAATGTGAAGATAGGAGGTTTCGGTTGCATATTGATAAATCTTATTTGGCCCAAGAGGAAACAGACACTTTTGTGGAGGAATTTTTAGACACTAGGCCCCCGCCTCCATATGCCCCACAGAGGATATACCCCGCTGTTCTTTTACAGTCGCAGCAGCCTGTTGTATCTGCTCCGACTGTTCCCGTATCTACCTCTGTTGTTTCGACTGCTTTGGCTACAGCACCCCCTGCTCCTTCTTTGCCTTCGCCATCTTTGGCAACTATGACTATTGGCACACCTACTGTCTCGACTCCTGTATCCTCTGTTCTCTCTCCTCCGGTACAAGCATCAACAATGATTGTACCTGTCACTTCTGTTGTTTCTCATTCCATGGTTTTTCATCTTCCGACATCTTTGAGTATTGTGACGCCGGCACACGGATTTGAGGGTAGAGATTGGACGAAATTTAAGGAGCGCATGGGCCCTTTTGTGCGGTCTGGGGATGAAGAAAAACAAGTAATAGCTAATCGTTGTGCGCAGTGGGCTCGTAATGCAATCTATAGTGTGGAGGATGTCTTGGAAGTTATGCGAGATTTTGAGCCTTTTATACTGCAACATGCCCTTAAGCATATGTCTGCTACGTTGATCAGTCTTTGGCAACAACACTTTGGGACAGATGCGCCTCAAATTTTATTTGATGTTAGAGATCGTGTGTATGTTAGTGATTTGGAGCCAGGCCAGGTTTTTGGAAATCTTACGACTTTAATTGCTTATAGGGGAAGGTTGTATGAGAATAGTCCTAAGTCGGTGTCTCAGTTTCCAATGCGGGAGGTTCATCCTATATATCATCCAGAAATACCAGAGTTAACGGATCAGCACAGTATTGTCACCAGACTGGGTGTGGCGGCCCGTTTTCAGGATCAATGGGTTTATACACCATGGAAGAGAAGTGAGGTTCTATCCCTTAAGACTCATTTGCCTGATCCTAGGAAGAATCCCACTGCTTATTATAAAGAGTTGACCGAAGCTGCCTCTTCTACTGTAATGACTTTTGCTGATATTGAAATGTTCTTTGGTCTTCTTGTTCCGGTTGATATTTGGAGACAGGTTCATACTCAAGATCATGTTGCGGAGTTGGGTGGCACCTGGGAGCAGATTAAGGGATGGGATCAGGAAAGGAAGCCAGGTGATAAGCCCTGGGCCGAGATTCTTGCTTTGCCCGGTCGTATTATTACATATATGCATTCTCTTATTCCGCCGAAGAAGGTGAGTTGGGATAAGTTGACTGCTTGTCGACAGAAGAAGGATTAAAGTGTGTCTGATTTCTTCACTCGGTTTGAAGATACGTTTTTGAATTATAGTGGGCAGGATATGTCTATCGAAGGAGGAGTTCGGTTGCTTGTTGACAGATTTGTTTCTAATCTGCTTCCCAAAATTGTGACTTGTTTGCAGGTGTATGAGAGTACTTGGTCCACCTCTTCCCCCTCTGTTATTTTGAATATGGCTCAATATTACGAACACCGTGACCAAGAGGAGAAAGAGAAGACAGATAAAAGGCAAAAGTAGTTGAAGACGAAGGTGTTGTTACAGCAAGCGTTTAGGGGGAATGGTAGCGGACGCAGTGGTCCTTCTAGACAGCTTCCGCGCACCAGCAGACAGCCGATCACGACACCTTTAGGGCCGAATCAGTGTACGTATTGTAAGGAGGAGGGCCATTGGCATAGCGAGTGTCCTGTGCTTTTGCAGAAGGTTGCGGTTCCTACAGGGTGAGGTTCTCGTGGACGAGGTCGTGGGACCAATAGAGCTCAGAATGCTGCGGTCTCACAGGGTCGATCTGATAATAATTACTTTGATGACACTCACGATGAACAGTATTATCATGATGATTATGACATGGACAGGGATGTCTTACAGCTAGGATAGCCAGGGACAGAGTGGGGGACCAGTTCTGATACCTGTAGATCAGCGTGGTCCTTATGTCACAGCGGATTTGCAAGGCTCGAGTAAGGAATTTTTGGTGGTCACAGGTGCGACGAAGAGTTCTGTTTCTCGACATTGGGTCCCTGGGGCGGCTCTGTCTGGCCATAATAATGTTTCGGTAGGTTTTTCAAGTGTACCGGTTGTAATCCCCATTTCCCGACCCCTTGCATTGACTGTTGGTCTTTTTACTGTGGATTCTCCATTTTTGTTGACCTCAAATTGTGGAGAAAATTTGATGGGTTTGGATTTTTTGAAGAAATTGCATGCTACTATTTATTGTTCCCCGGCAGGTGTTCATATGACGATGGGCCCTGATGTGGGTGCTAAACGGTGTTTGTCTCAGGATGTACCTCTTCCCGTTGAATTCGCTGATGTGCCACCCACACTATGGGTGACAGGTGATACAGATGTAGGACTGTTGCACATACCGCCAGTTTCAATAAAGGTCAAAGACAATGCTATTTTGCCTCGTATTCCTCAGTATAAGATACCTCAGGCAGGAGAGCAAGCCCTTCTACGGATTATTCAGGATTTGATACAGAAGGGTGTAGTTGAAGAGACTTCTGCCAATATTTGTAATAGTCCTATTCGTTCGATTCTTAAACGGACACCCTCAGGTTCCCCTGATGATCAGGAGGATGTTTATTGTTTTGTGATTCACTTGTGCAAAGTTAATAAAATTGTGGTCCCCCAGTTTCCAGTGGTTCCTGATATTACCACCCTTTTGACAATGATTCCTTCTACTGCTAAATTCTTTTCTGTTATTGATTTGAAAACTGCATTCTTTAGTATTCCTATTCCTCCAGATAGTAGATATCTGTTTGGATTCACCCTAGCTGGTAGGAGCTTTAGGTTCTGTCAAGCTCCTCAGGGCTATACAGAGAGTCTGAGTATTTTTAGTCAAGCTTTAAAGAGTCAGTTGGATTCCCTTTCGCTTCTCTCAGGTGTAATGTATTGGTGCAGTATGTTGATGACTTGCTCATCGCTTCTGACACAGAACAAGGTTGTAAAGACAGTACAGTTAAACTGTTGTTACATTTAGCCCATCATGGACATAAGGTTTCCCTTTCTAAATTTCAGTATTGTTGACAGGAGGTCACCTACTTAGGTCACCTACAGTCGAAGGAGGGTAGGAGGTTGACCCCTGAGCGCATCAGTACCATTGTTAAAATGCCCATTACACAAAGATGTACGCACCTTTATAGGTATCACTTCCTACTGTCGCCAGTGGATACCTAATTACTCCCTACTAATCAAACCTTTGCTTACATTAACGACGAAAGAAGTGCATGAGCCTTTGCCCTGGACTCCTGAATGTCAGCAGTCTTTTGAGCAATTGAAAACTGCGCTTTGTTCGGCTCTCGTGTTTGGTACATCTAACTATGGCAAGCCGTTTGTGCTTTACATCCATGAGATGGCTGGTTGCGCGCTTTCTGTCCTAACACAAAAATTTGGGGATAAGCAACAACTGTGTGCTTATTTCTCTGCTGTGCTTGATCCAGTTGCGAGAGCCCTCCCGTGTTGTCTAAGAGTGGTCGCAGCTGTGGCCACTTCAATCAGACAATCGGCTGGACTCGTACTTGATCCTGACCTCACAGTCATGGTACCCTATGCTGTGGACACACTTTTGAATAAGACAAAGACACAGCACCTCACCAGTGCACGTTTTACTGGTTATGAATTGACATTGTTTGCTAAACACATTACAATTAAAAGATGTGCTACTCTGAATCCATCCACGTTACTACCCCTCCCTTCTGAGAGTGATGAAGTTGATAAACATGACTGTATTTTCCAAACAGAAGAAGAAACGAAAGGACGGGTAGACCTGACTGATGTTCCCTTATCTGACCCACAAGGGGAACTATATGTCGATGGCTCTTGTTTTAAGTTACCAGATGGCACTACCATGCAGCCTGCGCTATTACCACACTGCGCACTGTAGTAGAGACATCACGGGTCCCTTATCAGTCGGCTCAGGCTGCTGAGTTAGCTTGTGAAGTGAGTGAGGGGCTGGTTGTCAATATCTATGCTGACAGCCAGTATGCCTTCGGGGTCGCGCATAATTTTGGGCGCCTCTGGGCTGAGAGAGGGTTTCTTACTTCACATGGCACAAAAATCCAGCATGGACACCTCATATTGAGGTTTTTGTCTGCTTTGACGCTCCCCAAGAAATTGGCCTCTGCTAGGATTCATTTCTCCAAGGTTGGGTTTTGCTTCACTAATGAATAGACTGTTCTTATTAGAGCATACCGTTCTCACTAGATAGTGGCCTTCTCCCACTTGTCTGGTGACGGGGCCGACTGGAGCAACCTTGGACTTTGTAACTTTGTATGAGATATGAGCACTGAGATTGTGTTTCTCTTGTATTCCATTGCTTTGCAGCACCTGCCTGGAAAATTCCATTATGGGCGTGTTCTAGCCCAGTTACGAAATGTACTTAAAGTATCTTTATGCTTGTCGATTTCAGTCCCTCTGCAGCACTCCTAGCGACTGGGCAGACTGGGCTCCACTCTGAGTGTATTCTGAATAAACAGTTATTGGTTTGTATTCTCTACTGTCTGACCGAATCTTCATTTGGTATGGAAGGCTGAGAGGTGGTCACTAGTGACCCGAGTGACCCGAATCGGGACACTTCCTTCAGGCGTACATCAATTTGAGTTCCATGCCATTAGACAAATCTCACACTGGAAGGATTCCTAAGGCAATGGCTTAGTGCTTGCCTATACACAGTTCCTTCCCTCTGAGTAAACCATACAGTCATTTAGAGAGTCAGTCTTTGCCAGGACTGCTCATATCTTCTGACAGTCCGCACCCAGATCGACCAGATCTGGTTCTTAGACCATTTGTGCCTGACAGAGACTGGAATGATACTAAACGTCTGGTGTAAATCTGATCTTCTGCTTCATCAGCAACCCAGGAAGACTATCCTAACCTCTCCCCTAAATTACTCAACCTGATGGTCTGGTGTCTGAAGGATGACTGCTGTTTAGGGTGACCCTATTTTGAGAAACAGAAATCGGCACAGGTCTGACATAAAAGTAGAACTAAAGCCCTTAGCCTTAATTCTATGTCTGGCCTGTCCCAATTTTTTCATAGCGTGCATGCATGTGAGTGTGTTGGTGTGTGTGTGTATATACATACACACACACAAATAGATAGATAGATAGGCACACATTTACAAGGCTCCACTTACATAACACTAGCTATGGCAGGATTTCCACCCCAAACTTCCCACCCTCCTCCCCCCCTCTCTCTTTCTCTCCCCTCTGCTGGGAGCATGCAGCATACCTCTTCCCTTGCTGCTTGAAAGAAATAGATAAATGACTTAAATTATTTCATACTTCAGAGGTGCCCTTTTACATTTCAATGCTGCTTTGCTGGATGACTTGACCTTTGACTCAAAAACCAGGATAGATATTCAAAATTAAGAAAAGTGTCGGGACACTGGAAGAGTCCTCTGAAAACCAGGACTGACCCTGGAAATCTGAGATTTCTGGTCACCACACTGCTGTTGCACCCTTATCTAATAGTGTAATGTTGAGATCTTAAGGCAAACAGCAAAGACTTCTGAGGGATAAGTCCTGTAAGTCGGCTATTGTTGACCATTGTCGCTTGCTCACTATTTGACTTCTGTGAACACCTAGTAGTAGCATTATTTGAAAACTGGGGTCTACAGGTTAGTCCTGATGAATCTGTTCTGTAATTCCCTGTTTTCAGGAGACATTTTGATGTATTTCTAAGTACGCTTCCACTACCCAGGGAAGATGACACTCACTGGAATCTAAATTTCCATGTGATCTTTTAGGTGGTGTCGTCTCTTGAACACCAGGAGGTAAGGTGTCACTTTCGACACGTCATTCTTCATCCTTGGGGATGCTAATTTTCCCACAGTAACAAAACAAATCTGTTTTGTACTGTCCAGAGTGCTTTGATATTTTGCAAGGTGTAAACTAATTCTATTAGTTTCACAACTCCCCTGTTTGTCTGTAACGGTGTAAATGTTCCTGCCAAGAAATATTCCAAACTCTCTATTATCAGATCGTCATGTACCATTTCAGTGATCACAATTACATGAACAAGCTAAGTTCCATGTAAGCATATAAAACATTTTACCAGGATTGAGGACTTGTTAGGGTTTTCCACAATGGAGCGCTTGCTTTTAAGAAATGTAGGGCAGTTTAGTGGGCCACCTACTACCGTACTGTACATTTAGGGTACAAGATCGAGATAGGTGTCACCTCCAGCATTTTTTGTGGCATGATCTGCTCCAAAGTGTTTGAAGAGGAGGATTGGTGAATACAAGAGTGCTGAAAAGTTATCTTATTAGTAATAATCCAGGTACTCTTAATCTGTCAACTCCTTTCAATGACCAATGATCACCCTGCCTCACTGACGCTGTGTTAATAAACCAAGATGGTTTAATTAGTGCATCAAAGGTAGTGAGGTATATTTGAAAATTAACGGAATGGATGCACAGATGTACTTGATTCGGTTGAGTTATTAGCAAAATGGACATTAACACCAGTTTCTAGCGCTCAGTGTTCCTCAAGTACTTTGGAGGCATATTTACTAGGGAATGGCGGAGCATGGCGTTAAGCACAAAAGGCTAACTCCACGCTCTACCATTCCGAAAACACAGGGATGAACCGTATTTACAAAGATACGGCACATCCCTGCGTTTTCTCTAGTGCTGGCACTAAATTAAGCTGCCTGCAAGGGTGCCTGCGTTGAGGGAATGATTGTTTATGTGCAGGAAGGTGTTCCTTCGTGCACATAAACAATCCAGAATGGCGATTTGAAACTTCTATGTGTGCAGCACACATAGAAGTTGCAAATCGTCATTTCTTTAATGATTGTTTATGTACAGGAAGGGACTCCCTTCCTGCACATAAACAATCATTCATGGCAATTTGCTGTTTCTATGTGTGCTGCACAATGCAGCACACATAGAAACAGCAAAAACAAGGAGAAATAAAGCATTTCTCCTCGTTTTGCCAGGGTAAGACCATGTTTTCCCTGGTCTTAATTTTGGTGCTCCCTCCTATTTAAGTCACCCTTGTAAATAGGGGGCAGAGTCAAAATCAATGGTTGTTGCCGCGGAACGCACACCGCAACACCCATTGCCCATCCCTTTCATGCTAAGTATAGCTTGAAAGGGTGCCTTATTTACAAGGCGGTGTTAAGCCATATTAAGTGGTTTAACGCTGCCTTGTAAATAATGCGAAGCCCCTATCTCCACAGTAAACATCATTAAAAGTGACGTTCCGGTAGCAATAGGGGCTTTTAAATATGCCCTTTAAGTTTTCCCATGCTTTCTTCTACATGAGTAGTGCAGTTTGCCACTTGCCCTTGCTAGCCAAGAAAGCACCTGCACTGTGGATCATATTATATATAACCATATGGCATTTCACTTTTTGGGACTACATATTGTCTTGCTTTTGTCAGGAAAGAAGGATAAAGCCCCGTCTGTTTTCTGTACACATTATCCCATGTATACATTCTTTGAAGGCAAATAAAAAATAAATAAATATATATATATATATATATATATATATATGTATATATTATTCATCGAAAAAAAGCTCACGTCCCCATAGTAAAAGACACAGCAGCATTTGTCATATTTATACAGAATACGGCCTATGCCATCATTCCCATTTTTCAGCTACGCTTTCCAGAAAATTGTATTCAGATGTTTCGACGTAAATCAAAGTGCAAAAGGCACATATCTCAAGACAGACATACATTGCTTGACGGGGGGAACTAGAAGAGCTGAGTGACAGGGGATGATTTTACAAGGCTTCTGTTTCCCAACACGAGGGTGAGCGAAGGAGATAATGCACAGCTGAGAAGGCTGGGTCATCAATACTTGATGAGGCGCTGGCCACTTATGTGTGAGAGCACCGAGTTTGTGGGAAGTGACAGCGCTGGCGTTGGGTGCAGTGCCGAAAATATATTGTGCAATACAATGTGTGTATTCCAGAATCTGCATTATTGCAGCAAAGGGCGTTGGTTCTATGGCACCCATGTCCTCGCAATACACTTTTATAGAAGTTCTTTATGTTATGAGTTCTATATTTGTGTACTTTGATCTGAGGGAATCAATTTATAAAACATAATTTATTGTTTATAGAAACACAACAGAGCATTAGTGAGACTAGTATAATTACAAGTTCTCTGAGACACCACACCACCCCACCACCGACCATAGAATCATAACACTAGAAGTCCATAGTTCATCTGGGGACCGTTTCCACTCTCTTCCCAGCAGCACCAGTAGGGACAAACCCTATAAGCTTGTGACCACCCCCTTCCCAAGAGGGGCCATGGTAATTCCTCTATAACAAGTCGAATCCATCCATATTTGATATATATCCGGTTTATGGTTTCAACCGATTTTTGCCAGTAAATACCCACCAGATGAAAATCAGCCCATTAAGGTTGAAACTGAAAAGCACCTGCAGGATCTGCCTCTATCAGGTGGCCACGATGAGCAGCAGCATCATGGAGGGAAGGTGCAGGGAGGTGAAAAAGGAACACTTGAAGCCCCCCCCCACATCCCCCACTAGTGCTACCTCACCTGCTGTAGTTCAGCACAGTAGGTGGCACTGGTGGCATGAATCTAGGGTGTTGATCAAGGGTGTCCTCAGCCCATAAAAGCCGGGCTTCTCCTGCCACCTGCTTTCCTTTGCTGCCGCCACCCACTGAGAACCCGGCACTGGAGCCTGGACTGGCAATAGCAGGTAAGCTGCCCAGCCCTGCCTCCCACCAGGTCACTGTGCCTGCGGGGCACTTGGTCCCGGCAGACAAATTACACAGCAGTTGGCATTCTTGCCTTCCAGGGATGGTGGAGGAGCCTGACCTTCTGTGATGTGACTGCCGCTCATGCAAAGGACTTCAATGCCCTTGGTCCTGCCGGGGTTGGGGTCCCAGCAGGCCAGAACGTTTGGGGGCTGGGTAGCACTGTGCTCATCTCTCCCACCCTTGTGATGGCCTCAATGCCAGCTGGGGCATTCGGGTCTCTTCCTTGCCTGCTGAGGATGGGGTCCCGGTAGGCAGTACTTTTGGGGGTGAGGGAGCTCTTGCCAAGCTCTCAAACCCCAGTGAGGCACATAATGCCAGCTGTGACCTGCAGGTCCTGGGTCGCAAAAGACAGAGGGTCTGAGGTGGCAGACATGCCTGCCGGGGATGCGTTCATGGCAGACCAGAACCTTTGGGAGTGGAGGAGCTCTGCACCAGGCTCTCCCACCCCTCGTACAGCCCACAAAGGCAGCCGGGACCAATGAGTACCGGCCGACAAAACACAGAGGGGCTGGTGGGGGGGACAATAGTGCCTGCGGGGGATGGAATACGGGCAGGTCAGGAACGTTTGGGGTGAGGGAGCACTGTGCTCACCTCCCACACCCCTGTGAAGTCCTCAATGCCAGCCAGGCTTGTTGGGTCCTGGCTGGCAAAAATAACAGACGGGCTGCGGGGTAAACATATCTGCTGGGCATGGGGTCCTGGCAGACCATTGTTTTTAGAGGTGAGGGAGTACTGTACTCAACTCCCCCTCCACGTGATGGCCTCAGAGCCAACCGGGAATGTCAGGTACCGACTAATAAAAGACTCAGGGCCTGGGATGCAACAGTGCCTGCCAGGGATGGGTACCTGGCAGGCCAGAACCTTTGGGGGTGGGGAGCACTGCGACAAGGTCCTCCACCCCGTTTAGGTGGCAGTCCTTGTCAGGACCAACTGGTCCCGGCAGAGAAATTGCGGCAGGGCTGGGGGGGGCATCAGTGCCTGCCAGGGATGTGGTCCCGGCAGGCCAGACCTTTTGAAGGTGGGGGAGCACTGTGCCAAGGTCCTCCACTACCATTTGGGCCTCGGTGCCAGCAAGGACCATCGGGTCCTGGCTGGCAGAATCCAGAGGGGATGGGGGTCTTCCTTGCCTGATGGAGATGGGGTCCCACCAGGTTGTACTTTTGGGGTGGGGCAGCACTATGTCAAGCTCCCCCACCCCGTCAAACCCACAATGCTAGCCATTACCAATGGGTACTAGCTGGAAAAACACAGAGGTGCTGGGGTGGACAACAGTGCCTGCTAGGGATGTGGTCCGGCAGTCCAGAACTTTTGGGGGTGGGGGAACACTGTGCCAAACTCCCCCATCCCGGAGAGGCCCATGATGCCAGCCGGGAACAAAGGGTCCCGTCTGGCAAAAGCCAGAGGGGGTGAGGAGGCCTTCCTTGCCTGGTAGGGAATGGGGTCCTGGCAGGCAGTGCTTTTGGGGGTGGGGTAGCACTATGTAAAGCTCCCTCACCCTTGTGAGGTCCACAATGGCTGCCGAAATCAGCGTGTACCGGCTGGGGAAACACAGAGAGGGACAAAAGTGTCTGCTGGGAATGGGGCCCCGGCAGGCCTGAACGTTTGGGGGTCTGGGAGAACTGTGTCAAGCTCCCCCACCTCTGTTCAGGTGGCCGTCCTTGCAGAGATCAACTGGTCCCTGGCAGAGAAATTGCGATGACCTGGGGCACTGTCAGTGGCTGCCGGGGATGGGGACCTGGCAGGCCAGAATGTTTGGGGGTGGGGGAGCTTTGTGCTCCGTTCCCACACCCCTATGATGGCCTCAGTGCCAGCCAGGACCATCGGTTCCTGCTAGCAAAAGCCAGAGGTGCCTTCCTTTCCTGCCAGGTATGGGGTCCTGGCAGGCAATACTTTTGGGAGTGGGGGAGCTATATGTCAAGCTCCCCCACCACCGTGAGGCCCACAATGCCCGTCAGGACCATCGGGTCCTAGTCGGCAAAATGCAGAGGGGCTGGGGGAAACAGTGCCAGCCAGCAGGCGCACACCTATTGGGCTTAAAGGGATTCACCCCCCCGTCATGTGTCTCAGCCTGGGCTGCTTCAGCTTCCAAGACACACCCAGATCTTTAGCTGATGTGTCATGGGCTGCAATGAAGATGGGGCCTCAATCGAAGCCTCATTCAAAGTATTTAAAGAGGATTTGAAGTGCATAAAAACAGTGTGACCTCTAATTCTGAGTGCCATGTTGGTGGGGCAAGAGATGTGGCTAAAAAATGAACATAATATCCTGCAACTTATTTTAGCGACCTTTCACATTCAGGCAAATATATACAAAATATAAAGTTCACACATTAAATGAAAAATAAATGTCAATATGATCAGTGGGAAATGCATTAATTTATGTTATGAATGCAGAATTGGTTAATTGGGACACTTCAGATGTATGTGTGTGCAACCAGACAGTCACGCAACTAAATCCTGGTTCGAGCATGTTGGAAATGGCCCTTTTTGCAGGGTTATCCCCAAACTTTTAGCTTCTTCCTCCTATTTGTTCCTGACCTGTTCTTGTTGGCTTTAGGACTCTGGGCACTTTACCACTGCTAATCAGTGCTAAAGTGCATATGCTCTCTGTGTAAATTGTTATGATTGGTTATCCATGATTGGCATATTTGATTTACTGATAAGCCCCTAGTAAAGTGCACTGAGTGTGCCTGGGCCTGTAAATCAAATGCTACTAGTGGGCCTGCAGCACTGATTGTGCCACACACATGAGTAGCTCTGAAAAGGTAACTCGAGCCTGCCACCACAGTGCCTGCGCGCAGTTTGTAAACTGCCATGTCAACCTGGCAGGTGCAACCACTTGCCAGGCCCTAACCTTCCCTTTTCTTACATGTTAGTCACCCCTAAGGTAGGCCCAAGGTACCCCTGTGTGCAGGGTACAGTGTATGTGAAAGGTAGGACATGCCCTGATGTGTGTGGCATGTCCTGATAGTGAAATACTGCCAATTTCATTTTTCACTATTGCAAGGCTATCTGTTCCCATAGGATAGAATGGGGAGTTTGCTTATAGCGTCTTATAAAAACACCTACCCCTGGGAACAAGGTAGAAAAATAAAGTTTAGTATGCCTGAACTCAGAATCTAAAGATGCATCTTTTAGGAAAGGCGATTTTTACATTCTGTGTTTGAAAATACCACTTTTAGAAAGTAGGTATTTTCTTGCTTAGCCCTCCTGTGTGCCTCTGCTGGGTTGTGTATTGACTGTCTGGCTTTGGAGTGACAGGGGCTGGGGAGGTGCAGTGGCTCCAGAGAGTCTGGATGAGTCAGCGCTAGGCTGAATAGGCCTGGTCTGTATTTGGAGTGGTGGAAGGAGTAGCAACTGCACCTAAATAGGGCTGTGCCTGCCTTCCACAATGATGGCTCCACCCCCCTGTGGTGTGTATGGAGCCAGGTCTCACACTGACAATGGAGGTTGTTGTGCATTTGCAAAGTGCCCCCCAGAACTGGTTTGGACTGGGCTCAGAGCCCTGGGCCAGGAGAGAACAAAGAGATTTACTGTATCAAAAGAGGGGCCCAGACCCCAGACTTTTAGATCATCCCTGGAATTCAAGAGGACCCTTTGCCAAAGAGAAGAGCTGGAGAGACTGAGGAGAAGTACTGCCCCTTTGCTGTGTGCTGTGTGGGGTTGGCCTGCAGTTGGTGTTTCTGCCAAGGAAAGGAGAAGGACTTTGCTGTGTGCTGTGTCTCCTGCTTGAAGGAGATCTCCAAGGGCCTGTGCGTGCTGGCCTCGAATATATGACGTTACAACGCATACCATTACAACGCATACTTTTACATTGCAGTTTTTACAACGCAAATACCATCACATCGCATGTTTTTACAATGGATACCATTACAGCACATGTTCATTGAGATACATTAAAGCTACCACTACAACGCATTCCATTACAATGCATGCTAACACTACGCATACCATTACAATGCATAATATTTTTTCTTTGTTTTTTCTTAAATTACATTTTTTTTTGGTTTAACCATCCCCTGGAACGGGATGCAAGGGAAATAGGGGTTTTGGATGGGGGAGATTATTAATACCCAGGTATTAATTTTAATACTCAGATACTTTTAAAAGTACCTATCCATTAAAATACCTGAGTATTAATATTAAAATCTAAACAAATGTTCTAAAAGACGGGGTAAAATAAATCATAGGTTTTCCACATTATTCAATAAATGCACACTATAATCAAAGTCAAAAAGAGATTATACATACAACCATTTTGAAGCACATAAAGCGGCAGTCCTTCAACTATTTTTAGTACAGCCCCTGATCCCTAAATACTCAAAATGGCTGACATTCCGAGAAGGAACGTTTAAAAGAACATTTCACACAGAACAAAATAAATATACATTCTGTCAGGTTCTGAATCACGCTAAAAAACTGTTTCCAAAACATATTTTCTTTTAAATTCTCGTTTACCCTCAAAAAACGTATAAAAGAAGCCGTCCACCATTTTGTGCTCAGTGGTAAACTGACTTCCACGGTGACCACACACAGAAGAAGTACCAGGAGAATTTCGGCGTTTGAGAAGTTGAACACTGCCATCTACAGACAGAAGTAAGTGTACGTTTAAAGTTAAACAGCATCACAATAATAGCACCAAAATCACAAGCACTTACAATATTATTTTAAACTTATTTACAGCATTTTCTGAATTTGAAAAGCTGCAAGCAAATTAAAGCAGATATTATCAAGCTAATCTTTCCTTCCGAAAGTAAGTGAAGAACAGATCAAAATTTTTAAGAGCAATTAAAAATCCCATTAGCCATTATTAAATAATAATTTTATTATACATTTGAAATTAACAGATATTGGACAAAAATCAACATCAAAAACCTAGCAGGAAGAAATAAACCTTTAGATAATCAAATGTAAGTTAAATGTTAACAATATTCTGTACGTTGAAAAAAACAACTTAATTGATATCAGAAAAAAAACATTAGCAGACACAGATCAGAAATATGTTTAAAATGTTACTATCTTAACAGCGTAATCACTTTGCCACAAAGAACAGGGACAGAGAAAGTGTTGGATGGTGGTGGGGCAAATTTACTATTCCTACTCCGACCAGTGTTTGCCTCAGGGAAAGTGCTTGATGGTGGTGGGGGCCAATTTACTATTCCAACTCCAACAGGTGTTTGCCTCAGGGAAGGTGCTGGCTGGTGGTGGGGGCAAATTTACTATTCCTACTCCGACAGGTGTTTGCCTCTGGGAAAGTGCTGAATGGTGTTGGGGGCAAATTTACTATTCCTACTCCGACCGGTGTTTGCCTCAGGGTAAGTGCTGGATGGTGGTGGGGGCAAATTTACTATTACTACTCCCGACGATGTTTGCCTCAAGGAAAGTGTTGGATGGTGGTGGGGGCAAATTAACTATTCCAACTCCGACATGTGTTTGCCTCAGGGAAGGTGTTGGATGGTGGTGGGGGCAAATTTACTATTCCTACTCCGACCGGTGCTTGCCTCAGGGAAAGTGTTGGATGGTGGTGGGGGCAAATTGTTAGTACTTAAATTAAAAAATTAAAAATGTAAACTATTATTTTCACTTTGTCAATTCTCTTATTTGTAAAGCATACAATCAAACATTTTTTTAATTCAACCTTCTCAACAGATTTAACCATATACACCAACAACAGTAGAGGACACACCCTCAAGCAAAGTTAAAAAAGGCCATCACCAAAGAAGAAAACAAACAATACAAGGTAAAAATGTTCAAAAACTCTTTTTTTCTATTTTGGCAGATTTCAATTGCACAACCATTTTTATGAAAATGTATCTTTGCATGAAAAATTTGAACATCACAAACAAAAGTAAAATGACTTTTTTTCAACTAATAAAGCAGTAATCTATTTTTTTGCTGGCCCTCAGGAAAACTGAAAATATCCAAACAAAGGAGGTCATTACGATGGCGGACGGAAAAACAACCGACCGCCATGGTAGCGGGAAATCACCGCCCGTCGCTACCGCGGTAAAACCGACGGCTAGATTAGGATCCTCGGCGGTAAAAATCGAACCGCGGTGGAAAGGAGACCCGAGAAACCGCCGTTCGCCTGCGGAGAAGGCCCAAACCCATCCGCTGCGGTCGGTTTCGCAGCGTAAACAGCCCAAACGACCGCAACCACAGCGGAGACACCGCCATCGAAATTATGATATTCCCGACATTCGACAACATTGATGAATCAGTGAGACGGCGGAAGCGCCGTAGCCGAGCCACCGCTGCGGACGCTCCGTTAAAAAAATGGCGGTCGCGAGAAAATCACACAACATGGCCACAAAGTGCACCAACCAAACAAGGCATGCACCCAAAAATACCTAACACAGCCCAAAGACACACCCCCATGGGAAACTCCAAAACTACAAATCCCAGGTTCACACACACACCACACCTGCTACCAATACCCCATCCTGACACACCCATAGACACCAGTATAAATCCAGCCCCCAACAGACCACAATCCTTTGCAAAACTCCACAACTGAGGGGACATCCACCACAGATGACAGGAGAGGCAAATCTGCACAACACACACACATCACCACCACCAACACCACTTCCACACCTACACCTCTAACACCTTTGCACAGCACACACCATACACATCACAACCACCACTACCACTTCCAAACCTGCACCTTAAACACCTTGACACATCACACACCATGTCACCACAGAGAATGCCCAAATTCACTGAGAGTGAGTTGAGGGTCATGGTTGATGAGATAATCAGGGTAGAACCACAATTGTTTGGTAACCAGGTCCAACAGACACCACTAGCAACAAGAACGCAAAAGTGGAGAAGGATATTAGAGAAGGTAAATGCAGTAGGGACCGTGCCACGCAATAGAGATGAAATCGTGAAGAGGTGGCACGATCTGAAGGCAGTGGTCAAAAAGAAGAGAGCCAAGGACCATGAGCTGGCTCACAGGACAGGCAGTGGCCCTCCCGTTCCACTCAAAACATTCACTGAATGGGAGGAGAAGGTGCTTGGCATTCTACATCCAGAGAGTCTCTCAGGAATACCCGGGGAGTGGAGGCTGGTAAGTACAAACAAATGCCTAACATCACACAAATGTACTGTCTTGCACTACTACAAAGTAATACCTCCTAGGTTCAAATTTATTCATGTGCACAACACTCCCCCCAACACATCTCTCACAGATTCAACAGACACTCCCCCTGAAGCCCCCCAAAGGTAGCTAGCAACATCACCATGGGTACATGTGTACATGCTGCCAGCACTACAACTCCCACCAGGGCCCCTTGTCCCACAGCTGAGCAGGATGGAGCCCTCCCCCACCCAGAAGCATGCCTCAGCCATTGTGTGCTTCACCCTCACCTAACAGGTAGGTAGCCATCTTTACAGGGAGGTGTCTGTGGAATAGGGAGGCCTGCACTACAACTCCCACCAGGCCCCCTTGTCCTACAGCTGTGCAAGATGGAGCCCTCCAGCCCAACCCATGTGCCAACCATAGCATTGCTCACCTTAACCTAACAGGTAGGTAGCCATCCCTACAGGGAGGTGGGTGGGTGTTTGGGAAGCCTGCACTATAACTCCCACCAGGCTCCCCCCACCCAGAAGCATGCCTCAGCCATTGTGTGCTTCACCCTCACCTAACAGGTAGGTAGCCATCTTTACAGGGAGGTGTCTGTGGAATAGGGAGGCCTGCACTACAACTCCCACCAGGCCCCATTGTCCCACAGCTGAGCAGGATGGAGCACTCCCCCCACCCAGAAGCATGCCTCAGCCATTGTGTGCTTCACCCTCACCTAACAGGTAGGTAGCCATCCCTACAGGGAGGTGGGTGGGTGTTTGGGAAGCCTGCACTACAACTCCCACCAGGCCCCCTTGTCCCACAGCTGAGCAGGATGGAGCACTCTCCCCACCCAGAAGCATGCCTCAGCCACCCAGCTACCACAGTGCTGCACTGAATTGCAGAACAGCACCTTGTCTGAATAAAATTGTCAAAGGTGTCTTGTTTGGACCACCAATGTGTGTATGCATTGACAATGTTCACATCTTACACTGTCTGTCTGAACAGTGCTGGTATAGTCTGGCCCCAAAAGCACACATTGTCTGCACAGGGCTGAGTACATCACATGTCAGTGTATGGATGCCCTGGAACAACTGCTTCACCAGTACTGTGCTCATGTTCTCAGGTCCACAAATACCATGAAACCATGACAGTGTGGAAATGTATGCTGGGTGAGATGTTCACCCTGCTGTATGTCACCACTGTGCTACGAGACTATACCCCTTGCCCTATTGTGCCTTCAAATGTCGGGGGAGTGAACCCCACAGCCAGATAGGTGGGACAACAGTGATGGGGGGCTATACCCCATGACCAAATGTAATCTGAAATCAATGGGTACAAAAAGCCACACACACATTATGCTCACCACACGCACATTCCATCCAAAGATTTCTACCAAGTCACATAGCCATGTCATTGCTCACCTTCACCTCAAACGGTAGTTAGCCATCTTCACAGTGAGACGGTGTAGTGTGTTTGGCTATCCGTCCCACAAAACGCAACATGCATGTTGTTCCACCACTATGGAGGATGGGACACTACACCACCAAAAAGAATCATGTGGCAGGCAATGTATGCTACCCACCCAACTCACAGGTAGGTAACTGCATCTCACAGGTCGGGGTGTGTGGGGCTGGGAAGCTTGCACAACAACTCACACGGGCCCACCTGACCGCTAGCACACAAGACCCATTACTTCCTGGCACCAACATGCATGTGTCAGTCATTGCAATGTACACTTCAAAAGAACTGGCATGTGGACATATAATGCTGACTTGTCCCACACTGGACCAAGATGGAAGCCCTCATCATACACACACAGAGAGGTCACTCAAATACAAGGAAAAAACAGCAAACACAACATATCAACAGCCACAACATGCAGCCAGATATGCATTTAAAAAACATGTTGGCATAGGACACCAGGCCTCTCAATGCACAACTGCACACCCAGATAGCATTGGCAACTATAGTGTGCACACACCTAAGAAAATGAAACTGTGACAGCAACCAAAGTGTGAAAGTCTGAAACACATGTAGATGGAACTCCGAGCACAACCATGCACACCACTACATGCCATCTGACAGTAGCAGTGGTCCAGACCACCTAGGATCTAATTAAAGCAAACTTAAGCATGTCTGGAATTGCAAATACAGATATGTACACCACATTGAAAAGGTATGCATGAAACTACAATGTTCACTCAATGTGCAGAGTAAACCGCTGCAAGGGCTCAACAAGTGACACATACGCGTAAATGGATGACATATTATTGATCAATAACTGGATGCCAACATGAGACTGTCAATGTTAAAAAATTATATTGTGCATGTCATGTCTTGACAACTCCCAATATGGACAAGTAATGCATGTACCACAACAGCTTGTAATGCATCACTGGATGTCGGTCAATCCAAATTTGTACAGTGAACAACTGCTGGATGTACAAACATTTGATGTAACACTGCTAACACAAACTTTGCTGGGTGCAACACAATGACCATTTCTCATCTGACCCACAGGTGACCAAGAACTCACTGCAGAGGATGACACCACCCTGCAGAGCCAGTCCCCCCCCCCAGAACAGAGACAACTGGATGAGGACTCCCTGGATTCCTTGGATGAGGAGCTCCACGCTGGCCCATCTGGTGTGGCAGGCCGCAACCAGTCCCAGGCACCCATTGTCTCCCCAACCACATCAGCTGCAGCCCCTGACCATCCTCTGACAGCTGCTGTCACGGCCTGTGTGTCAACCACTACCACCACCACCACCACCACCACCACCACAGCTGGCCGCAACACCCTCCCTGCCCCAGGGGTTGAGCAGCCCACTACATCGACTGCGGAGGCCAGGGAGAGGATGCAGCGGGCCAATGTGAGGACCGGACAGGACCGTGGCAGCAGTGCAGGTGGTCGGGACAGGGTCATGCAGAGGGGGACTGATCCTGGGACGGAAGCCCTGGGCCACATCGACAGAGTCCTTGGGGCCTACCAACAGGCCCAGGGATGAATGGGCCGGTTAGAGGAAGAATCTCGGGAGCACCTCCTGCTGCTGAGGTCCATGGACACACGCATGGGACAGATTGTGGACCTCTTGGGGCAGCTAGTGGCGGTTCTGAGGGACAGGCCAGCGCAACATTCTACCCCTCCGCCTCCCCTGTTGGGTAGCAGGATGACACTTCATCATCCTCCCCTGCGTCCACAGAGGGGGGTGAGTCCTCAGACACCACTGTCCCTGCAGCAGTGGCCCCTCCAGTCAAGCGCAAAAGGGGCCGTACAAGGAAAGGCCAGGGGGACTCACGTGCCAAAGCACCTGCCAAACGCAAGTCCCCGAGCCAGCTATGATGGCAGACCACTGCACCACTGCATTGACCTTTTGGACTATCCTTCACCACACTGCCATGTGAATGGCATCTATCTGTTGGACTGGGTCTCCACATCATTGTGGGGACTACTCAAGTATCTCATCTACCATGACTGTCAACTCACTTCTTCAATTCCCCCCTTCACATTTTCTCCACCCTCGCATGTCACAGTTGTAAATAAATACACCTTACACACATGTTGTTGTGTCTGCTCCGTCTTTAATACAGGATGTGCAACCTTCAACATGTAGGACATGGTCCAGGGGAATGGAATGTAGGTAGGCAGTGAGATGCTGAAGGGACCTAGGGAAAACCGCAGAACAAGAGTCACTTGTATGGGTGTGGCATCGCAGACATCACACAACACTTGTCAACAAGGTACTCAGATCTACAAACTTTACACAGAGCAACAGTCACCATAGAGACATTCCGTATCACACTAACCAATCACACATACATTGGCAGGCAGCAATGAGTCAACACAAAGCTGCAGTCAGCAAGCTCACATACACCCACACAGCAACTGCAACACCATCAGCCCATTTTGTCCCTTCTACATCGTCACTCACCTTCAAGTGAAGTAGCGGGTGATGAGCTGTCGACGCATGTCGACCCCTTCCTCCTCTCCACTGCCCTCGTCACTGGATCCGGGTTGATTTGCAGGCGGGGGCCTTGGCTGCTCATCATCGTCATCCAGGATCAGGGGTATTGCCTTGCGAATGGCCAGGTTGTGGAGCATGCAGCATGCCACCACTATCTGACACACCTTCCCTGGCGAGTACATAAGGGCACCTCCAGTACGGTCCAGGCACCGAAATCTTGATTTTAGGAGACCAAATGTCCGTTCTATCACACGCCGTGTCCTCCCATGGGCATCATTGTATCGCACATCAGCTGGCGTGACGGGATTCCGCAATGGGCTCAGCAACCACGGGCGGTTCGGATATGCCGAGTCACCTGGGTGTGAGAGACACAGATTAACCTTGCAGTCCCAAAATGCCACACAACAGCATGTCACACACACACCACTCTAATCCACTATGCATACTCACCCACAAGCCATGCACGCTCCGGAAGCAGATTGGCCATCAGCTGAGGAACGATGCTGCTGCGCAAGATGTGGGCATCATGGGCTGAGCCGGGAAACTTGGCACACACGTGTGAGATGATCATGTCTGCCAGGCACACCACTTGAACATTTACCGAGTGTGAATGCTTCCTATTGCGGTAAACCTGTTCACGTGCCTGTGGTGGCACAAGCCCAACATGTGTGCAATCAATTGCACCAATGACATGGGGGATATGTCCAAGGGCATAGAAATCACCCTTCACAGCCACCAACTCAGGCCCCCTGGGAAAATGGATATACCTGTCTTTGTAGAGCATCATGGCCGACAGGACATCCCTCAGCACCATGCTGAACATCGGCTGTGACATCCCGCCTGCACTTGCGACCGTGTGCTGGAATGAGCCTGTTGCAAAGAAATGCAGGCATGCCATCACCTTAGATGTTGCGGTGAAAGCTGTTGGATATGTCCGACGTGGCTGCAGGTGGGGCTCCAACATGGCACATAGGTTCTGCAGGGTTTGTCGGTCCAGCCTGAATTTGCGGATTATATCCTCATTCTCCATGTCTGCCAGGACTGTGAACGAACGATGGATATTGGGCCTCCTCCTCCTAGGACAGATCAAAGTGCATAGATGTCAATGCAGAAGAACATGAAATGTGCATCACATCAATTTTTTCTACACAGACACATTCCCAAGTCTTACAACATGCACCATTAACCGACAGGGCACTTCACAAGTAGGTACACATCAGGCACACTACTCGTACACCTGTCCCCTTACCAGCAGCAATTGTCTGTGCACCCCTCCGGCTAATTCGCATGCACAGTGTGATATACTAACAGATATGTGTGCATACCTGTGAGTATGAGCCCCAGCATATGTTAATAATTGCAATACTACCCGAACACACCATGTTGCTGGCCCTGATACACCTCCCAACACAGGTTGCACATGGCACACATCAACTACACACTGACCACCGGCTGAGCGTGGGGGACACGTGTGTGCATGTGCATTGGACAATGTGCCAGTTGCTGATGCCCCTAGTTCAGTAAATGAGACGACATTGTGCGTTACATTGCACACACAGACATTGACCATTATCTACATATGCTATGCAACACATTAACTGGACAGTCTACATTTCATTACACAGCACATGTGACATGTGCGAGTGTATGTGCCCACGCAATGTATTGGCGACCCATATATGGTATGTGTTGGTGACGTGGAGTGACATGTCCCTTTTGTGCATTTGCCCTCATGAGGACCCTTCAATTGTTGAGACACTGGGCACTGTACATGTTGGCCTATGCAGAGAGCTGGAGGACACGTTAGTTGCAGCACAGCTACTCCACAACTCCATTAACGCTCACTCCAGGCACTATCTGGCACCCATATGGCGGTGCCTACCGCTTGACACCTGCGGACTGGCACCGCCCATAACCCAGGCACGATCGCGGGAGACACCGCCAGATATGTATGTGACAATGGCGGTCACCATGCACCGCTACCCAAATTACGGTCACTCCAGGCACTGTCTGGCAGACATATGGCGGTGCCTACCGCTTGACACCTGCGGACTGGCACCGCCCATAACCCAGGCATGATCGCGGGAGACACCGCCAGATATGTATGTGACAATGGCGGTCACCATGCACCGCTACCCAAATCACGGTCACTCCAGGCACTGTCTGGCAGACATATGGCGGTGCCTACCGCTTGACACCTGCGGACTGGCACCGCCCATAACCCAGGCACGATCGCGGGAGACACCGCCAGATATGTATGTGACAATGGCGGTCACCATGCACCACTACCCAAATCACGGTCACTCCAGGCACTGTCTGGCAGACATATGGCGGTGCCTACCGCTTGACACCTGTGGACTGGCACCGCCCATAACCCAGGCACGATCGCGGGAGACACCGCCAGATATGTATGTGACAATGGCGGTCACCATGCACCGCTACCCAAATCACGGTCACTCCAGGCACTGTCTGGCAGACATATGGCGGTGCCTACCGCTTGACACCTGTGGACTGGCACCGCCCATAACCCAGGCACGATCGCGGGAGACACCGCCAGATATGTATGTGACAATGGCGGTCACCATGCACCGCTACCCAAATCACGGTCACTCCAGGCACTGTCTGGCAGACATATGGCGGTGCCTACCGCCTGGCCCCTGAGGTGTGTCACCGCCATGGACCATGCCCTTGCAGCTAATGGGAAGCAGCCTCGCGGTAGCCTGATGCGAGTTTGAAAATCGCGGTAGGCGTGCACCACCCCCGCGGAGGCGGTCACTGGAGGCATTCAAAAGATGCACCACCGCGTTAGCGCGCGCCTGGCCCCTACGGTGTGTCACCGCCATGGACCATGCCCTTGCAGCCAATGGGAAGCAGCCTCGCGGTAGCCTGATGCGAGTTTGAAAATCACGGTAGGCGTGCACCACCACCGCGGAGGCGGTCACTGGAGGCATTCAAAAGATGCACCACCGCGGTAGCGCGCGCCTGGCCCCTACGGTGTGTCACCGCCATGGACCATGCCCTTGCAGCCAATGGGAAGCAGCCTCGCGGTAGCCTGATGCGAGTTTGAAAATCGCGGTAGGCGTGCACCGCCACCGCGGAGGCGGACATTGGATGTATTTGAATGAGTCAGACCTGGTACACCAATTGCAGCACCCTGGGACTACTGACACAGCCCCAGGGGCCTATATATGTGTGGGAGGGTGCACCACATTCCCACAGCTACCAGGGACTGCTGACTGACAACCCTCACCTGCTGCTGCTGCCTCAAGGGACTGCTGGCTGCCACCCTGCACCTGCTGCTGCTGCCTCAAGGGACTGCTGGCTGCCACCCTCCACCTGCTGCTGCTGCCTCAGGGGACTGCTGGCTGCCACCCTCCACCTGCTGCTGCTGCCTCAAGGGACTGCTGGCTGCCACCCTGCACCTGCTGCTGCTGCCTCAAGGGACTGCTGGCTGCCACCCTGCACCTGCTGCTGCTGCCTCAAGGGACTGCTGGCTGCCACCCTCCACCTACTGCTGCTGCCTCAGGGGACTGCTGGCTGCCACCCTCCACCTGCTGCTGCTGCCTCAAGGGACTGCTGGCTGCCACCCTCAACGTGCTGCTGCTGCCACATGTCCATTGTGATGTCGAGGACTCAGAAGATCCGTGCCAGTCCCTTCACCAGCGAGGAGCTTGAGGTCCTGGTAGACGGGGTGCTTGCACAGTACCCAAGGCTTTATGTCGGCCCTAATGTCGTGGTAAGTCTCCCAGACTGTGAGTGAGAGTGCAGGGTGGGCACACGTGAGGTGGAGGTGCTTCGGTATGTGTCAGTGGTTGTGGGGCTCTGACATGCACTGCCTATCATGTTTACTACAGCGGGAAGGGCTTGGTGGGCTCTTTCACATGTTACCCTGCATGCCTATCCTGAGTAGAGGGACATGTTCTGTAGTGTCAGCCATACAGTGCAGCTGCATTTTGGTGATGCAGGAGTCTGGCCAGTTATCGTTTGTGTGAATGGCTGTGTTGCTCCCAATTTACCCACTCAGTGTCAGTCCACCTGCCCTGCACAGTCCCCGCCGAATGCCACATGTCCACATCACTGCATGTACAGTGTGTTCCATGTGTGTTTGGTTCACGCCTCTTCATCTAAGTCCCATCTCTGCCATGTAGATTGCACAGGAGCAGCCGTGGGAGAAGGGTGTGTGTATGACAGTTGTTGTCACTCTATGTGAGTTCCAGGACACAGTGAGGCTTTCACAGGGCTAGGACACTTAGGTCTGCGCAGTGTTGGACACAGTGAGTCCAACAACAAGACACATGTTTTGCTATCTTCTCTATGTGTAGTTGTAGGTAACTGCAGACAGTAGCTGCGGCCAGACTACACGTTGCTGGCTGTGTTGGTATCCTGCATGTGAATGGGATGTGGAGGTACTGTGTCCACCATCGAATATGCATGCCTGTACGTCTGATTGACCAATGACATTGTACCATGTTCACAGCAATTGTTGGCTCTGTTACAGTTGTAGCTGGAGTTTTGGATGAGTCACTGTCGTGCTACTGCAATTTTGTTGTGTTGTCATTGTGCACTGTGTCACTGGAACCTCACCCCTCTTGTCTCCCATGCCTGCAGCTGAAGGTCCACCAGCGTAAAGCCGTGTGGAGGGCCATTGCCTCCAGAGTCCAAGATCTGGGTGTGTCAAACCGAAGGCGCACCCACTGTCATAAAAGGTGGGACGACATCTGTCGGCTGAGCAAGAACGTGGCCGAGATGACGCTGGGGCTGCTCCTCGGACTGGCAGGTTGGCTAGGCGCAGCATGACACCACTAATGGCCCGCATCCTGGCTGTCACACAACCTGAGCTGGACAGACAACTGAAGGAGCATCAGCAGCAAGCTAGGGGTGAGTATGTGTTGCAGGCTGCCTTTGGATGGGAGTGGGTGCATGTGTCTACAGAGTGTGCATATTGTCAGCTGTGTGACGTTGGTTGTGTGGTGCAATGTTTTGTGAGTGGCCTCTGTGCTGGGTGTATGTGCCATGCATTTGCCCAAACGGTGCTTCATGAAGTCAGTTTTAGCACTGTGCATCTCTCTTACATTTGGAGTTGTGGCCTTCAGGTACCTTCTGCTGTGGGGTAGTGTGTGAATTCAGATGGATGGGAATGCCAGTGTGCCAACTGTGAATGTGTTTCAATGAATGCGTGCAATTCCAGACCTCAGATGTCTGCCAGTCAGACATATGAGGCCAATGTGCAACAGTAGATGTGCCCATGAACTCGATATGGTGGATGGCATGTGTGCAGGGTCATTGTGGGCTGGTATGTTGTGGTCTGTGTGGTCCCCTACTGCTCCATACATGTAGGTGATGTGCACCATGTTGTGCTGTTCATCCTTGCCAACATCGGGACAGTGTGTGTGCACAGGCCATTTTGTGGCTGTGTCTGATGTGAGCCAACAGCAGGATGGTGTGCTGTGTGAGTCACCTGGGGCACTTATGGCAGGATGTGTGTCGGACATCCACCGTTGGGGTGATATTTTGGGTGGCAAGATATATGTGTGCACAGGGTGGCATGCGATGTGCTGCACACCTCTTCTAGGATGCAGATGTATTGGCACGTGTTAGTTTTGTTGATGCCACTCATCTCACAGTACTTCTCTCTCCTATGCAGCAGCTCCCGTATGTGCAGAGGGAGAGGGGACGGACACCAGTGGTGAGGCTTCCAGTGCAACAGCCGGACCGGAGCAGACTGACACAGATGTGACCAGCGCCGAGGAGGGGGACAGGAGTCTGCTAGAGGATTCACAGCCGGAGACACAAAGCTCTACCTCATCTGATGCCAGCGGTGACACATCCATGTTGGGGGTACAGGGAACGGGGACTCGGCCTCCTCTTCCGCCACACAGCGTCCAGTGCCCAGCCTCCCTTCAACCTCCACTGGTGCTGCCCGTGTCCGCACGAGTAGGAAGGGAAGAGTCACCTTCACCCCAGGCACAGCTGCCCCAGCCCATGTTAGCCCTGCTGCCCTCAGTGCAGAAGCAGTCGAGCTATTGCGCCAGCTGTGTGTGGGGCAGACAGCACTTCTCAATGCCTTCCAAGAGCACGACAAAAAGTTGGGGCAGGTTATAGCTTTCATGGAGGGCATACATTCTGACGTAGGTGGGCTACACCGGACTGTGCAGTCCTTGTCATCAACTGTGACAGCAGCCCTACAACAGGCACATAGTCAGGGAGCGGCTCCCAGCACTCGGTCCGGCCCCGTGTCACTGTGCACCTCTGTCGACAGTGACAATGCTCAACGGACCCCAAAGTCCCGATACAGAACCCGCAGCACACAGGAGCAGCAGCAGCCCAAGCATACTAGGGCGCAGACACCATCCCCACATAAGAGTAAGGCCACCCCAGAGTGCAGAGAGAAAAGCCCATCAGGCGACAGCAAGGGCCACAAAGCAAAGAAACAAGCATCAGGGTCACAGGCCTCACCTTCCTCCCCCGCCAAAGACTCCCCTGTCCCAAAGACGTCTCGCAGAGGCAAAATGACAGTTTCCACACCCACTGAGAAGGTGTTGCCTGCAAACATTACACAGGATGAGGGCCCCATGGATAATCCATCCTTGACCTCCACTCCCATCCCAAGCCCTGTGAAGCCAGCACGGGAGGACACTGTAGGGGGCAAAGCTGGTGGACAGACGGAGGCAGGGCGGCGGCAAACACCAGGCAAGCGCACAGCGGGATCCAGCATGTCCCCAGAGGGAGGTTCAACATCCACACCAGAATCAGCTTTGGTAGTGGGGTCACCTGTTGTGTCTGCCCCAGTTCCCCTCAATCCCCAGACAGGGAAGCCTTTCAGGATCCCCAAGAAGTGGAGAGGCACCCCTCCACAATCTCCGGCACACACTGTGTCTCACCAGGGCATGAGTCCACCTCCCCGGGCCACCACCCCACCTGGTCCAAGCAGCCCCCCCAGCTCCCACAAGCACAGTTGGCTCTACCACAGTTGTTACTCCCACTGCCCAGGGCAGCCCTCCAACTGACCCCAACACACAGTCAGCTCCAAGTCCGACAGACAGCCCCATCTAAGTGGTGGTCACCCTCACACACCTGTCTGTCCACAGGGGTGCATGTGATGCCCATTGTCAGGCCCATTACTTTGTTGCTGGGCATGGCATGGTAGAGTTGCATACATTCCCTGTGTAGCTTCTGATGTCACTACTCTGCACAATGTCTTTGCCTTTTTGTTCACTGCTGTTTGCCCCCTGCCTGTGCAGCTTCTCATGTACCTCACCTGCACTGTGTCCTGGCCACTGGCCTTGTCGTTCACTGCTGTGTGCCCCCTGCCTCTGCATCTTCTCATGGACTCACTCTGCACTTTGTCCTGCCCACTGGCCTTGTCGTTCACTGCTGTGTGCCCCCTGCCTGTGCATCTTCTCATGGACTTAATCTGAACATTGGACTGGCCACTGGCCTTGATGTTCACTGCTGTTTACCCCTTGCCTGTGCAGCTTCTCATGTACCTCACCTGCACTGTGTCCTGGCCACTGGCCTTGTTGTTCACTGCTGTTTGCCCCTTGCCTGTGCAGCTTCTCATGTACCTCACCTGCACTGTGTCCTGGCCACTGGCCTTGTCATTCACTGCTGTGTGCCCCCTGCCTGTGCAGCTTCTCATGTACCTCACCTGCACTGTGACCTGGCCACTGGCCTTGCTGTTCACTGCTGTTTGCCCCTTGCCTGTGCAGGATCTCATGTACCTCATCTGCACTTTGGACTGGTCACTGGCCTTGTCGTTCACTGCTGTGTGCCCCCTGCCTGTGCATCTTCTCATGGACTCACTCTGCACTTTGTCCTGCCCACTGGCCTTGTCGTTCACTGCTGTGTGCCCCCTGCCTATGCAGCTTCTCATGTACCTCATCTGCACTTTGGACTGGCCACTGGCCTTGCTGTTCACTGCTGTTTGCCCCTTGCCTGTGCAGCTTCTCATGTACCTCACCTGCACTGTGTCCTGGCCACTGGCCTTGCTGTTCACTGCTGTTTGCCCCTTGCCTGTGCAGCTTCTCATGTACCTCATCTGCACTTTGGACTGGTCACTGGCCTTGCTGTTCACTGCTGTTTGCCCCTTGCCTGTGCAGCTTCTCATGTACCTCATCTGCACTTTGGACTGGTCACTGGCCTTGCTGTTCACTGCTGTTTGCCCCTTGCCTGTGCAGGATCTCATGTACTTCATCTGCACTTTGGACTGGTCACTGGCCTGGCTGTTCACTGCTGTTTGCCCCTTGCCTGTGCAGGATCTCATGTACCTCACCTGCACTTTGGACTGGCCACTGGCCTTGCTGTTCACTGCTGTTTGCCCCTTGCCTGTGGAGGATCTCATGTACCTCATCTGCACATTGGACTGGCCACTGGCCTTGCTGTTCACTGCTGTTTGCCCCTTGCCTGTGCAGCTTCTCATGTACCTCACCTGCACTGTGTCCTGGCCACTGGCCTTGTCGTTCACTGCTGTGTGCCCCCTGCCTCTGCATCTTCTCATGGACTCACTCTGCACTTTGTCCTGCCCACTGGCCTTGTCGTTCACTGCTGTGTGCCCCCTGCCTGTGCATCTTCTCATGGACTTAATCTGCACATTGGACTGGCCACTGGCCTTGGTGTTCACTGCTGTTTGCCCCTTGCCTGTGCAGCTTCTCATGTACCTCACCTGCACTGTGTCCTGGCCACTGGCCTTGTTGTTCACTGCTGTTTGCCCCTTGCCTGTGCAGCTTCTCATGTACCTCACCTGCACTGTGTCCTGGCCACTGGCCTTGTCGTTCACTGCTGTGTGTCCCCTGCCTGTGCAGCTTCTCATGTACCTCACCTGCACTGTGTCCTGGCCACTGGCCTTGCTGTTCACTGCTGTTTGCCCCTTGCCTGTGCAGCTTCTGATGTAACTACCCTGCACATTGTACTTGCCTTGTGTTTCATTGCTGTTTGCCCCCTGCCTGTGCAGCTTCTCATGTAAATACTGTGCACATTAAAATGCCCACTGGCTTTGCTGTTGCCCAAATTTGTTGTCTCAATATGCAAATTGTGAATAAACACAGTTGGTCCTGCTGTGAGTTG
This sequence comes from Calotriton arnoldi, assembly GCA_963921515.1. NCBI lineage: Eukaryota > Metazoa > Chordata > Amphibia > Caudata > Salamandridae > Calotriton > Calotriton arnoldi. The sequence continues at coordinate 56,707 of CAWUFW010010266.1, forward strand.
TGTCAGTGTCCTTCCTGAATAAAGTTGTTTCTGTGTGTACATGGTTTACTGTGTCACATGCTCAGTATGCCACTTCAACATTGCCAATGGGTTGTCTCACATTTCATTTTTTTTGCAGGGGTGGGAGGCACTTCATTTCTACCTGACTGTGATACTTATGGGTGCAGTGCAGGTGGATGGCAATGAATTCTTGTTGTCATCTTCCTTCTTAGCTCATGTTATAACATGTCAGGTTTGTGGGCAATGGCAGCACAGGGTGGGAGTTTGGGCACAGGCTTACAGGCAGGCAGGCCAGGGTCATGGGGTCTGTGTGAGCTTCCTTTCTGTGTGCCAATCAGTGTCGGTGTATGGACATCTTGTGGTGATGAGTTATCCAGGTCCCATGGCTTACTTCCAATGTGTGCACTTGGGTGGTGGAGAAGTGTATGGTGTGAAGGGGGTGACTTTCTTGTGACTGTGGATGTGTGTGCACCTGCATTGTCAACTACTGCCATGTGTCACCCTGGAGTGGTGTGCCTGTATGTGTACTTGTTGAGCCCTCTGGTTGTGTTTTGTGCACATGGCAGTATTGTGTGTTGCTGTTGTGGGAGGAGGTATGTGTGACATATCCTACTTGTGCTTGGCTGTCATGTAGTGTGTCACTGGGCCCTGTGTGTTGTGCAGCAGACATTCTCTTGTCCAGTATTTGGATGCCTATGTGTGGCTGGTCAGTGTTTGAGTTCAGGGCCTTCCTTACATCCCTGTGCCTATACATGGGTGTCCTTGCTGTCTCCAGGAGTTGTTGCATTGGGGTGACCGTGGTTTGTGTTGACTGACTGTGTCAGCCATGTGTGCTGTGATGGGCTGTGTGTGTTCTCACATGTGTCTTGTCTTGCATGAGCATCACACATGCTTGATGGTTGTGTCACTGCCCTTCCATTTGTGGGCACCTCACTTTGGCTTTAATATTAGTTGTCCTCCATTACTGCTGGCATGTGGTGTGTGTATGTAGCTGTGAGTCAGGGTGGTGTGTGTGTGTGTGACTTGTCAGGTAGTGTGTGCAGTGAAGTGTTTGGTCCTCATCTGTGTGTGTGTACATTTTGTGCCTGGCCTCAGTGTTCTTGGCTTGTGTGTGATGTTGTTGTGGTGTGTGTGTTGGCTGGGGCCTGGGCTTCTGTGCTATGTGTTCCTGTGCAAAGGGTCCTGCTGTGGCTGTATATGCAGTTGTTGGGACGTGGGGCATGGTGTGGCTGTAGTTGTGTGGTTGTTGTGCAGGAGTGGCACTTGGGAGGCACATGTTGTGTCCCTTCAGGGAGGTAGCTGGTGTGTTGTGGATGGAGTTGTGTCTCTGTGCGATTTGAACGGTGCCCTTGGCATGCGCTGGCCCTGGGCTCTGCGTTGTGTGCATGGTTTCATGTACACTGACCGCGGCGGTGACGTGACCGGGACATTTGTTCATTATGGCGGTACATGGGTGGTCAGTATGTGGCGAGGTGTGTTTGTCACAGGTGGAACATGTGTGTGTGCAGTGATGGCTGTGTGCCTGTCCCCACAGGGGTGTGTGGTGTTCCCATGCGAAGTTTTTCCACCCTGGAGCTGTGTATTGTGTTACTTGCACTGTTGTGTCTGTACGTACCTGCGGAGGCGTCCGCGGCGGACGATGACTTGCTGGTGGTGTATCATGTACAGCACCGGGAAGGCGTGTAGGGCAGGATCCATCGCGGTGTGTCCCGGGTGTCTCTTTTCTGTCTCCACTGTGGTGTCTCCGCCGTCTTTCGCTGTGCGGTTTCTCCGTCGCGGTGCGCTGCCATGTTTACGGCATCGTGATATCTTCGGCGTACGGGACGTCATTCCGCACGGCGGTGTGTGGTGATTGGCTCACTCTGCCGCGGTGGCGGGCGCACTTTGATGGCGGTCGGCGTCGCACCGCAGCGGGCGGGAAATGGGCAATGTGTGGCCATCCTAATATGGCGGGCGTGAAGACCGCTGGCGGCGTGCGGTAAATGGGTGTTAACGCCACCGCCAGCACCGCGGTCGTGTCTCCGCCCGCCATCGTAATAGGCCCCAAAATACTTATAACATTTCATCACTTTTTTCAGAACCAACAAAACCAAAAGCACAAAACGGATTTTGAGAAACTGCCTGAAAAATCCAAAATCAACCACCATCTACAACAGGACTTTCGAACAACAGAAAAACCTTCAAAAGGTAACCAATATCATTCTCTCAAGTGTATACAAACTTAACCTTTTTTCCATTTAAGGTATAAAAGCAGGAAAAATTTCGAAACAAACATTATCAAGCCAATGCTATGGAATCTTGGGGCAATGTGCAAAAGAATACAGCTGTAAAATAAAGAATGTGCACTAACTTTTCATTTGCAGGCAGAATATTATTCTAAAAGCAACCACACTTAAAATCACTTTAACAATGTTTTTCTTCTTTCTACAGATAATGGCAGCAAGACATGAAGCCAAATACATACATTCCAGCAGGGGAATCAGACATTTAAGTCACAGTGGCTACTTTTATTGTAAGGAGAGATTAACTGAGCCCAGGTTTCATTGGAGGTGTGTGCAATATTACTCATCCCATTGCACAGGCAGAGCGGTTGCTCTTGGTGACACTGTTGAAAGGACCACAGAGCATAACCACTCTGCCTCTGCAACGGAGATAGAGGTAAGAGAAAATATAAATGAAATGAAAGCCCTGGCATCCACCTCCAATGAACCCTGTGGCTCAGTTTTGAGGAGGTTTCGCGACACATTCCAACACATGTAGCAAGTTGTATGCCTACAATCCCCAACCTACGCAGAATTGTTCAGCGGAAAAAACAGGCAAGTAACCCCTACGTGTAACACCCCAAACCTTCTCTGACATTAACATTCCTCCTGAACTGTCAGTAACTGTTACATGACAACAAAAACCCTCTTAAAAGAACACTAATCTTTAGCACACCCCATAATCTTGTTAAATTGGAGAGTAGTGATATTTGGATGATGGATGGGACGTTTAAATCCACACCCCATCCATTCACCCAAATATACACTATTCACGCCTACATTAATCATACAGTAGTGCCCTTAGTGCACAGTTTACTCCCTGATAAACAAACCTCAACATACACTGAATTTTTGTCAGTGATAAAATTTGAAACCATGAACAAAAGTCCTAGAAAAGTGTTAATTGACTTTGAATTACCTATGATTAACACAATTACCAAAATGTACACGGATACCCAAATTCAAGGATATTTTTTTCACTTTTCACAGGCTTATTGGCGAAAAATTCAAAAAACATCCTTAGTTGAGGATTATATATCAGACAGTAAACTACAATTTGAATTGAAGAAACTAACTACACTTTGCTTTGTTCCTCCTGACAGTGTAGATGAATACTACACATCAATTACTGAATCTGACTACTTTACTGCAGCCGAGGACAAATTGGCACCCCTTCTAAATTACTTTGAAGACACATGATTGGCCATCTAAGCAGGTCAGGTCACAGGAGGAATCCACGTTTCATATGAAGTGATGGAACTGCTACTCGACCTGCTTAGAGGGAGGACCAAAAACAAATAATGCCACAGAGGGATGGCACATCTCCTTCAACAAATCTATCGGTAAACCTCATCCTAACTTCTATCATTTTTTGGAAATTTTGAAGAAGGAGCAAAGTTTCCAAGAAATGAGAATTGCGCAATAATTAACTGGTAGTCTGAACTCACGAATCTCTAAAAGAACAAAAGAAATGTCCGAGCGACTATTGTGTGCAATTAAACAATTACAATTTTCGTTGATGGTGGCTTCAGTCTGCCTAGATAATATTGCACTCATCCTACATTTCTAATCTACACTAACTCCTAAACCACCTTACTTGCCTGTTTTGACAAAAAATCCCCCTAATTCAATGGGTATTTAAAAAAAATAATTAAATTATAAATTAAAAGTCGGGTTTTTTACCTTCAGTTGTCTTCTTTTTTCAACTTTTGGACTTGCGTAGAATCCCACTTTTCACCAAGATTCTTGAGCATTCCTCGAATCCATAGTAAGTAATCCATAAGCCTTGATGTAAGGCATGACTCGAATTAAACTAACCAACATGGACACAGTTTGGCAAAGCCATTTTTTACAGCAATAATTTTGTGCTGAAAAGTGTACTGTGCACACCTAAAAAAAATGCATCCCCCCAAAAATCCTGAAAAAAAGACTAATTTGGCATAAAACGCAACAAGAAATCCATCGTTGCAATCCTCTCTCGATCCAATTCGGGTAAAAAGAGCATGAAAAAAATATATATTTTTTTTAAATCACTGGAAAAAAATCCATCAATGAAATCCTCGCTCGAACGAACTCCAGCATAAGTCCCAAAAATCAAAAATCAATTTTTCAAAAATGTTCCAAAGAGTTTTTCTTCAATCCATGAAGTGTGTGTCCATGTTCCTTCCACTTATCCAGTAAACCGCGACAACGCAATAACTTCATTTCAAAAACACGTTGCATCCCAAATAAAATCATAAAAATATTGCTTTCATGACACTATTATTTAATAGAAAAAGTAACCTTACTTTTAATTTTTTTCTATTAAATAAAAAAATGTTACAAATACATTCAACCCGATGTGGGACTACAACTGCTACCTGTTTCGGAAAACTTTTTTAAGTTAAAACATACATAAATATCAAAATACAACTACTGTAGTTCTTACAACCTCCCTCCTCTCTCCTTACAATAAGTATGCCACCACTAATCTATTTTTAATAATTAAAATTTGGCTTACCTGGGCGCAGCTCTTCCATGCTTTTGATCCGGACCGTGACACTCCACGCAATGACAAAACTTACGTACAAGCGGCAACATTATCTCTTTCCGGAAAAAGGAAAAAAGGACAATTTATCTCATTGACTTCAATGTTAAACCGTGGGAAAACCTACAAAGAAAATTAAAAATATATGTTACAATACAGTGTAAAATCTATGTTTATTTAAAAAAAATAATAAATCTAATAAAGTATTTTTTAGAACATTTTTTATTTATTTATTATAACTGTATTATATTTTTTAAATGTAATACAAATTCATACATTACTAAAAATGTGTCTATTGATTGTTTTTTAACTATTACATTTTAAATTATTTACATTTATTTTTATTATAATTTACAATGTCTAGTTATGCTAGCTTATGTTGTACAAATATCCTTTTTTTCAAACAAAATTAAAAACTTTTTAATGTTAAATTTTTAGTAAGACATTACATATTAAATATATATTTTTCAAATAATGATAGCTTTTAATTTAAACTTGATTTCACAAAATGTTAATGTTTTAAAATAAATTGGCTAAATTAATTTAAAATAATTTAATAACTAGGTAATAATTAATACTCAAATATTAAAATTAATGCCTGAGTATTAATACACTCCCCACCCAAAACCCCTGATTCCCAAACATCCCGTCCCAGAGGTTAGTGTCAAAGCTTTTTATTAATCTTTTTATAAAATGTTATTATATTTTGTCATTAAAAATCATTAACAAATGATCTTAAAGTATTAAAATTAATACCTAATTATTAGTACACTCCCCCACCCAAAACCCCTGTTTCCCATGCATCCCGTCCAAGAGGATAGGTGCATAACCTTTTTTTTATAAAAAAAAATCTTTAATTTAATATCACTTAAACTAAATATCAATTAATTTACAACTAATAAAATGAATACCGGAGTATTAATATACTCCCCACCCAAAAACCCCAGTTTCCAATGCATCCCGTCCTAGAAGATAGGTGCCAAATATATTTTTATTTTTTTCTATAAAATTACTTTTATGATTTTATTAATCTAAAATAAATATCAATTTTTACCTAAAAAATTAAAATTAATACCTGAGTATTAATACATTCCCAAACATTTATAAGCTTAAATCAAGAATAAAAACTTACCTCACTTACCTCCATTACTTACATTAAAATTCGTTGTAATGGCATGCGTCGTAATGGCACATGCGTTGTAATGGCATGCTATGTAATGGCACATGCGTTGTAATAGTTGCATTGTAAAGGCATTACAATGTAATGCCTGCGTTGTAATGGATGTTTCCCACTGGGCTCCTGTTCTGAAGTCTCAGGGACACAAAGACTTCACCCCTAGCTCCCCTGAACTCTGCTGCTGTGAGTTCTGACCTGCCAGGAGGTGCCTGTGCCAGTATTGGACCTCTGGAGGTTGTTGCTGCTGTTTGGGAGCTGGGAAAAGGAACTTGAAGAACTACAAAAACGACCCATCGCTCTTCTTGCAGCAGTTTTTCTGATGCATCTCCACAGAGCGAGAAGAATTTCCACGCATCGCCGTGCCGCTACGAAAATCGACGCAGCTCCTGTGGCAGCTGCAAGAATCGACACAGCAAGGGGTCGCGGCTGAAGAAAACCGCCGCAGCGCCACTCGCCGCCACATTGATTACCGGCGCATCCCGGATTTCCATGCATCGCACCTGTGCGACAAGTTTTCCCGATGCATCACCTGCGGAACGGAACCGTCACGAAGAATCGATGCATCACTTCCCCCTACAGACCGGATTCGACGCATCACTTCTCCTGCGTGCAGCAGAACTGTTGCATCGCCTCCCCAAGGTCTCAGGAACTGACGCATCTCTTTGTTTTCGACGCTTCTTCACTCTGCGGCTGTTTGGCTTTGTGAATTTTGACGCAACTACAGGTACTTTGTGTAAAAGTCACGCATCCATAATTTTCTATGGTACAAGTTCTTGAAACCTTTTGAAAGTCATATTTTTAACTGTGTATGTTGGATTTTTGTCGTTTTGGTCTTGTTAAGTTTAGATAAAGATATTTTATTTTGCTAAACTGGTGTAGTGTCCATTTGTGGTGTTTTCACTATGTTACTGTGAGTGTTGGTACAAATACTTTACACATTGCCTTTGGGATAAGCCTGTCTGCTCGTGCCAAGCTACCAAGGGGGTGAGCAGGGGTTATCTAAAGTGTGCATCCCCCTTACCCTGACTAGAAGCAAGGGTCCCTATTTGGACAAAGGTACCTACCTCTGCCAACTAGAGACCCCCATTTCTAACATTGGTGGTCAGCGGTGAGGATTTGAACTTGTATTTGTACTTGACCCACAGTGATTGGTGTACATCCCTAATTAAGTGCAGACCACTACGCAACCACATACTGTGTTTTATTTTTGGTCCTATCTTTGATCTGACCCTTGAGTTATCCACACATCATGTCTCTAAAGGGTAAACCAGCAAGTGAGGCTGCAGAATTGGAGTTTGACATTGAAATGTTAAGTAGTTACAGAGTAGAGCAACTCAAGCAATTCTGCAAGAGCTTTGGATGTCCCATGAGGAGCAACTCTAGGAAAGAGGAGCTACAAAAGGCCTTAGGGGCCTGGTGGGAGGACAGAGAAGCTGGTGAGACAGATGATGCAGATGTGGATGGGGGTGTGCCAGAAGGTCGTTTCAGATCCCAGGATTTGCCTGTTGGGAGAGCAGCCTCTAGGGCTGGCAGCATTCATTCTTACAGGAATTTTTCTCCAGAGGATTTGGAGGAAAGACAAAGGGCCAGAGATCATGAGTTGGAGGTCATGAGGCTCCGGGTAACGGCAGAGTAGAGCAAGGACACTTATGCCTTGGAAGAGAAGAAATTGATCTTGGCACATAAGCTGAGAATGAGAGAGCTTGATGATGAGCTCAGAAGGCTTGAGGCTATGAGTGTCTTAGCTTAGAAAAAGGAAATGTGTGTAGCTCATGAAGGGAGCTTGGCTGGGTTGGAGGTGGAGTTCAACTCAGTTGGTGGCAGCAAAAATGTAGTGTCTAGTGCTGAGGAAGAAGTACACACACCCAGAGATGTGGCGCCTGACTTGAAGGAGGGGGTTAACATACACCAGGGGGTTCAGGTTAATGAGGTAGTGTCCCTGAAGTGGATTGGGGAACTGGCCCAGGGGATCATATTCCTAGTGGTGGGAGGTACACTCTACCGACTCTAGATGAGAGGTGCAGAGAGAGGGGTTCCCCCATGGTAGACGTCCTGGTATGTGAATGTGGAGACCGCCCAGAAGGGTTGAGTGACAGAGACAGTCAGACACTGTCTTGCCAATCTCAGGAGAGTGATGTGGGGTACTTGTGCGAGGCACTGGCTGGTAAGGCAAAGAGTAGCTTGGTCAATGCTTGTGTGGGTCTGTGTGATTCAATTGTTGGAGAGCATATTTTAAGTTCCTGTTTTCCAGAGCTATGCCAACAGCCGGTGGAGTGTGAGTTCTGTGACCCCAGGGAGCTTGCACTGGAGGTAGACCTTTTGGTGGATTCCAGAGGGTCTGAAGAAGCTTTTGGGAGTGATTACGAAGGGGGTGGCTCAGGTTTTCCCCAACCAAGGGGGTGATTAGGATGGCGGGCGGATTGCCATCGCCGGCCAGGCGGTGGCGATCCACCCGCCATCCCAACCTGATTTACCCCCGCCATATTATGATGGCGGGGGTATCACGGCGGACGCAAAGTGCGTCCGCCGCTTTACCGCCGGTCGGCAATCGCCGGGCGGACTTGGGCCTTAATATGGTGGCGGTGCCTAGCAGGCACCGCCATTCATATTAGTATGTGTGTTTCTAAAGGCCTTTCCATGGCGGCGATGCCGCCATGGAAAGGCTGGCGGGGAATTGCTTTGGGGGCCCGTTGCGGGCCTCCGGGGGAGTGGGGGGCTGCACTTGCGGGGTCCATAGGTACCCCCCTACATTGCCATACACAAGGTGGCAGGCACCGCGCGGTGCCTGCCACGTTGTGCATAGCAATGCACAACACAGCACTTTGGCATTGCGGCGGGTGCTGCTTACAGCAGCACCCGCAGCTATGTCAAGTATGCGGAATGCGACCGCCAGGATAGCGGTCGCATCCTGACTAGCGGTGCGGGACCGCCGCACGTCTGGCGGCCGGTCCCAGCATCGCTAGGGTGGCGGGCGGACTAAAGTCCACCCGCCATCCTAATAACCCCCCAAGTGAGGTAGGGGAGGTTTGTGGTAGCCCAGATAGGTCCCAGAGTAGTGGGAGGGGTGTAGGGTCCCACGTCCTGTCTCAGAGGAGAAGGAGTGGGAGTGAGCTGTGTATCAAGGTGCCTGAAACCCAGTCCCAGGGCCTGGTTGGTTCCATGAGCAAACACCAGGAGGGGGGCCTAGTCTGTATTGAGAGGCCATCCCCTGAGGGGGATCCCAAAGTGTCAGGTGGACTGGGGGGACTGCTGTAACAAGCGTCCCACCAGTTCTTTTTTTTCATAACAAATCTTATTGTCAACAGCCGTAACAGGCCTGGTGTGACCAGGTTTTCCAGTAGCATAATATACATAGTAGCAATAATGATGTCGACTTTTTTGTTTTCAATAAAACACAATTGAAAATTCAATACAGTCAAACATATTACCTTAGCAATAAACAGTAGTGCCATAAACCCGGTAAATAGTCTAATCCATGTCATATTCAGCCACCCAGATCTAATAGCTGTACATTTACAACCATGTTTATCCCACATCATCTGTCGTTTTATCCATTGCTAATCTATTGATATAGCTGGAATAGGCTCTAAATACAGTCCCCGATATCCTGCCCATCTCTTCCAGATCTTGGGGTGTTTCTGGGGGCACCCTCTTGCCTTATATACTGGTAATTCCACCCCCATGCAAAAATCCAGCCCTTTCTTCCATACCCTAACTAGTGGTGGGGATGCATCTTTCCATGCCTTTGCTATGTCACGTTTCGCCAATGTAAGGCCTAGGAGTAGTAAGTGACGCTTGTATATGTTGCCCCCGATACCGTCAGTGATGTGGAGCATGGCCAATCGTGGTGAGTATGGGATGTCCCACCCCAAAACTTCTGACATACATGTAATTACACCCCGCCAGAACTTAGAGAGTGCCGTTCACTGCCACACGGTATGTAGAAGGGTACCATCTGCGGCTCAGCAACGCAAGCAGAGAGGAGAGTCGATTAGCCCAGCACGCCAGAGCCTGTGTCTAGTGTAGTAAACCCTATGAAGGAATTTAAATTGTATCAGTCGTAATTGTGCCGCAATGGCCGCGCCGCGTGGGGACTCCAGTGCTTCGGCCCAGTCTTCATCATCTAGGGGGCCCAGATCTTCCTGCCAGGCCTCTCACATTTTGTTGTGTGTAGTGGGGCTGTTTGTCACGAGTGTTTGATATATCTTAGTGATCTTATGCTCTCCGAGTTCCCCCATAAATACTTTAGCTTCGATAGGATTAAAGTTCGGTATAACTTCCTGGTGCGAGGTAGGGTAGGGGGAGAAGGCATGGCGGAATTAAAGGTATTTATAAAATTGCGAGCGGGGCATATCATATTCTTGTTGTAGTTCCTGGAAATACTTTAAGGTCCGACCATGGAGAACATCTCCCACTGTAGATATACCAATAGCCTCCCAGTCCCAAAAGTCAGACAGCACTGATAGCTGAGGCAGAAGACCATTGTGCCAGAGGGGCGTTTCCCTTGTTAGTCTACCCCACCACCCTATTTGATGCCGCGATTGTTTCCAGATCATAAATACCGTCGCAGTTGCCGGCAGCAGCACTTTGAGCATCGGACCTGTGTAGAGGATCGTGTGCAGTGACATATTGCCAAACAACCAGCGTTCAACTGCATATGCCGGATTGCGTCTATCTCCCTACCACCAATCGTTCAGGATAAGAATGCGCGAGGCCGCATAGTATGCCTGGACGTCCGGCGTTGCCAAGCCCCCACAATATGTAGACTGGAAGCATGTTCTCAGTGCTACCCGAGCTGAGCCCCCGCCCCAGAGAAAGTGTCTAAGAATTGCATTTAGTTGTCTAAATCAGATGGGTGATATCGGGTATGGGTGGTTTTGAAGTTGGTATAACAGGCGAGGCAGGGAGACCATCTTGAAAATGCCAGATCTGCCATACAGGGAGAGTGGTAAATGTGACCAAGAGCGAGTCTGCGCCTTAATCTGCACCCACAATGGGACCAAATTCCTTTCCCAGGATGTGAGCCGGGAAGACGACAGAAAGACCCCAAGATACTTAAACCCGTCCTGAACCACGTCACCTCTTACGCCCATTTGCCCATTTGGCATCCACCCCACAAGGGCCACAAGAAGGATTTCCGGGCATTCATATACAGCCCAGAGGTCTCACCAAAGATCTGCATCATCCTGAGCAGTCTTGGACCCGACCTGTCAGGTTGCTTAAGGAAGAACAAAACATCGTCCGCATATAGTGCTATGCGATCGGAGACGTCTCTGGACCATTCAAAACCGCGGATCTGTGCGTCCATCCGCACCCAGGCCACGAGCGGCTCCATGGCCAGCGCGAAGAGATAAGGAGAGAGGGGACAACCCTGGCCAGTACCCCGCCCAATGGAAAAAGGTCTATGATATCGAGTCTGCGACGCGGTCAGAGGCGGTAATGTCGGTATATAGAAGATGAATGTACTTAAGAAGGCGGGGGCCAAAGTTTAGTCGACTCTGGAGTGCAAAAAGGTAAGTCCAGCTAAGGGAGTCAAACGCCCTATCGATGTCGGCCAGGAGGAGCGCCGCCGGTTCTTCAAGGCGATCTACTGTCGCAATGGCATTGTGTACACGGCGGATATTATGTTGTGTAGCGTGGCCTGGCATAAAGCTGGCTTGGTCGGGGTGAACTAGATCTGTAATATATGATACTATGCGATTGGCGATGACATTAGCAGGGATTTTGGCCTCCACATTAAGAAGCGATATTGGGCGATACGAGGTGTGGTGCTCGGGGGGTCGACCTGGCTTGCGTCCCACCAGTTCTGGTGTCTGGCAGCACCGCTCCAGTGGGGAGGGTGCATGAGTCCAGAGAAAAGGGTGAGGGGGGACGCTGTCCCCAGTGGAAGGACCAGTGGGTCAGGGGTTGCCAGCTCTGAGGTCAGAGCACCCCAGGACTGACCCTGGTGAGGCCACTTCTGGCCTGGGGGGTCTTCATGCTCTGTCAAGTGGACAGGAGGCTTGACACCTGCGCCAGACAGACTCTCGTACAACTCAGAAGGAGGGTGTTTCCCTGGGGGGGGGGTTGGTGTACTCCCCCGGAAGTCCTGGGTTGACAGGCACAGGTCCAGCCTAAGGGTACAGACCCTGGGCTGGAGGGCCAAGTTCAGGGTGTCCCCCTGACTTGGAGGAAGGGGCGACAGTGCCCCAACCAAGTTGTCTTCTGGGGGTACCGCTCCAGGTGGAAGGGTGCAGAGCCCCAGGGAGGAAGACAGGGTGTGGGAAAGCCCACCCCAGTCTCTTGTCCAGCCGCAGGGTACAGACCCTGGGCTGGTGGGCCAGTGTCAGGATGCCATTCCTGACTTGGCAGGAGGGAGAGTGGAGAAAAGGTGTCAGGCACCTGAGGCTACCGCCCCCCACTTTCTGACACCACAGAGGTTAGAGAGGCCTGGCTCTCATCACTGACAGTTGTCAGTGGCCACTGTGGCTTGCTGTCCTTGTGGACAGAGTTGCCCCGGGGAGGGGAACAGGATTCACACCCTGGGGGTGGACTGGGCCACACTACTGTGTTGGCCATGTGGGTACTGTCTGCCTGTTGGGACACATCTGTGACCAAGGTAAGTTTAGGTGTTGCACAGATGGGCTCCACAGGTGAGGAGAAGGGTTCCCCATGGGTCAGCTTAGTGGGCCCTGAGAGTATGGATATAGGGATCCAACTGGGTTCAGGAAGCCGTAGAATGGGAATAGAACCCTGCTGTTGCGGGCCAGGTTCCATGTTCTATCGCCCCATGCCGGGAAGCCCATCTAGGTATTGATTGGTCTACCTTGGCTTTAGGGTAGAAGGGGGTTGTGTTGAAAATGGCCCTTTTTGCAGGGTTATCCCCAAACTTTTTGCTTCTTCCTCCTATTTTTTCCTGACATGTTGTTGTTGGCTTTAGGACTCTGGGCACTTTACCACTGCTAATCAGTGCTAAAGTGCATATGCTCTCTGTGTAAATTGTTATTATGATTGGCATATTTGATTTACTGATAAGCCCCTAGTAAAGTGCACTGAGTGTGCCAGGGCCTGTAAATCAAATGGTACTAGTGGACCTGCAGCACTGATTGTGCCACCCTCATGAGTAGCTCTGAAAAGGTAACTCAGGCCTGCCACCGCAGTGCCTGTGTGCAGTTTGTAAACTGCCATGTCAACTTGGCAAGTGCACCCATTTGCCAGGCCCTAACCTTCCCTTTTCTTACATGTTAGTCACCCCTAAGGTAGGCCCAAGGTATCCCTGTGGGCAGGGTGCAGTGTATGTGAAAGGTAGGGCATTCCCTGATGTGTGTGGCATGTCCTGATAGTGAAATACTGCCAATTTCGTTTTTCACTATTGCAAGGCTACCTGTTCCCATAGGATAGAATGGGGAGTTTGCTTATAACATCTTATAAACATAACTACCCCTGGGAACAAGGTAGGAAAATAAAGTTTAGTATGCCTGAAATCAGAATCTAAAGATGCATCTTTTAGGAAAGGCGATTTTTACATTTCTGTGTTTGAAAATACCACTTTTAGAAAGTAGGTATTTTCTTGCTTAGCCATCCTGTGTGCCTCTGCTGGGTTGTGTATTGACTGTCTGGCTTTGGAGTGACAGGGGCTGGGGAGGTGCAGTGGCTCCAGAGAGTCTGGATGAGTCAGCGCTAGGCTGAATAGTCCTGGTCTGTATTTGGAGTGGTGGGAGGAGTAGCACTTGAACCTGAATAGGGCTGTGCCTGCCTCCCACAATGATGGCTCCGCCCCCTGTGGTGTGTCTGGAGCCAGGGCTCACACTGACAATCGAGGTTGTTGTGCACTTGCAAAGTGCCCCCCAGAACTGGTTTGGACTGGGCTCAGAGCCCTGGGCCAGGAGAGAACAAAGAGATTTACTGTATAAAAAGAGGGGCCCAGACCCCAGACTTTTAGATCATCCCTGGAATTCAAGAGGACCCTTTGCCAAGGAGAAGAGCTGGAGAGACTGAGGAAAAGTACTGCCCCTTTGCTGTGTGCTGTGTGGGGTTGGCCTGCAGTTGCTTTTTCTACCAAGGAAAGGAGAAGGACTTTGCTGTGTGCTGTGTCCCCTGCTTGAAGGAGATCTCCAAGGGCCTGTGTGTGCTGGCCTCCTGTTCTGAAGTCTCAGGGACACAAAGACTTCTCCCCCAGCTCCCCTGAACTCTGCTGCTGTGAGTTCTGACCTAACAGGAAGTGCCTGTGCCAGTATTGGACCTCTGGAGGTTGTTGCTGCTGTTTAGGAGCTGGAAGGGAGAAGGACCTTGAAGAACTACAAAAACGACGCATCGCTCTTCTTGCGGCTGTTTTTCTGACGTATCTCTGCGGCGCGAGAAGAATTTCCACGCATCGTCGTGCCGCTATGAAAATCGACGAAGCGCCTGTCACCGCTGCAAGAATCGACGCATCAAGGGGTCGCGGCTGAAGAAAATCGATGCATCACTTCCCCCTACAGACTGGATTCGACACATCACTTCTCCTGCGTGCAGCAGAACTGTCGCATCACCTCCCCAAGGTCTCAGGAACTGACGCATCTCTTTGTTTTCGACGCTTCTTCACTCTGCGGCTGTTTGACCTTGTGAATTTTGACGCAACTACGGGTACTTTGTGTAAAAGTCACGCACCCATAGTTTTCTACGGTACAAGTTCTTGAAACCTTTTGAAAGTCATATTTTTAACTCTGTATGTTGCATTTTTGTCATTTTGGTCTTGCTAAGTTTAGATAAAGATATTTTATTTTTCTAAACTGGTGTGGTGTCCATTTGTGGTGTTTTCACTATGTTACTGTGAGTGTTGGTACAAATACTTTACACATTGCCTTTGGGATAAGCCTGACTGCTTGTGCCAAGCTACCAAGGGGGTGAGCAGGGGTTATCTAAAGTGTGTATCCCCCTTACCCTGACTAGAAGCAAGGGTCCCTATTTGGACAAAGGTACCTACGTCTGCCAACTAGAGACCCCCATTTCTAAAAAAGCACAAGTAGAATAGTAACACGTTTTTATAGTGCAAAGAGGTCCCAGCCTGTGACTGAAAGCACTGTGAATATGCAAGTGATGATTTTAAAATTGTATTACACACAATGTAAGAAAGGATGTCACAAAATTTGCAGAGAGATTTTGGGGCAAATTTAATTACTTTTAACACAACGCAGTGCAGCGATCACAGTTGGGCTGTGTTGTTATGAAAAGGAGAGAGCAGAACAGAACCACTTCTACTAAAATATGACAAACAGCGCTATTCCTACTAAGATATGGCTACTTTTTTTTTCACTGTCTATACTGGCAGACATTACAGTGACATGCACCAAAACACACCCTTTCAGTTGTGCAAAAGTGTGTGCACTCTGGCAGGAATAGGTTTTGCACAAGAAGGGTACCTTTCCACTATAAAATACTGTGCTTAGACATAGTTTAACAATTTTACCACTTTGTATGTGTGCTGTACAGTGCAGTGCGCATGCAAAGTGAGAACAGTCTGGAGAAGTAAACATTTTTCTCCAAGTGAAAGCCAATCTCAAAGATGTGATATTTCATTTTTCTGCACAAAGCCCTGTCTAAAAATGTTAGTAGATAGAGCTTTGTGTTAAAATCATAGCTAGAATGTTGGAAATGCTCACGTACCACCCATGGTACGGCACCTTGAGACAAAGCAGAGCTAGTCCTACTTTTGATTAGTTTAGGGCTACTTTGCAGCGCAAATAAAGATTTTCACTTGAAAGTAAATCCCAGATCGACTGTTTGCACAGGTTTATGTCATTTGTGTGATACCAACCTGGTGCTAATTGTTAGTAAATCTGCCCCACGCGTTTAAGATAAATACGAGTCTGTTAGAAACATATATTTTTAGTAATATGCAATCAGACTGTACCAAGTGCAAACCTTTTTAAATAAGTTTCCATTAGGTCACACACCAGAACACAGCTGATAACACCCTTACATTACCTCTCAAAAAGAATAAACCCTTGTTTACAGGGAGCCTCAAATTACTTCCTCAATAAAAGTCAGATATACTGACTCCCAGGCACCCATTAGATTTGCTGATTAAACAATTGTACACATTTACATTTCTTTCAGATGGCAGGCACTCTGGAAAGTAGGTTTGTTTCTTCTTTCACTGTCTGCCTCTCCCTTTGCTTCCCAGAACCGGAGATCCCCATCCTTTTCTTTGAACCAGATGCACATCAAGGTTGTAGCCATTCTGAAATGTTTTTTTGTTGTTTTGTTTTAAGTATGGAAACTGTTACTATAAAAATTAATAAAAAACACTGGGAATTGTATTCCGAATAAACCTTGCCCACTTCAACCACTGAGGTCATCCAAACGCCATTTACATCTGGAGGAGGCTTTGCTTGTTTTTCATTACTTCTCATACCTAATGGTGTTGCAATCTTTGTTTCTCAGCCCACCTACAAGAAACCCGTAAAAGTAATGGGACCTGATTGGGAACGGTACGGAGTGGAGTTCAACACAATCATAAAAGATTCAGTGTCCCTGCATCCAGATTTACAGGGTACAGGAACAACAAAGCCAATTTTAGAGACCGTAAAATCTAGCAGGTAAAATCACCATCGGTAAAGGATACATTGTAGCCTTTTCTTGAGGCATTCCCAAACCTCAGACAAGGCACACTCCCCTGCCAGCCAACATTTCCTTTGCCCTCCTCACCCTCTCTCCCCACCCAACCTTAAAACAGCCCTGAGTGTCTTGGAAGTACTTTGCAAAACTGGTTATAAAGTGTGTTAAATTGAAATCTATAAAAGCTGCTTTTTGGTTTTCTCACTCATTCTCTTTTTCAAAGATCTCTGACAGTAGCCTATAAACATTGTCAAACCCACTAAACCATGCTTTTTATAATTGCTTCTGGTTTGACCAATATATTTAAAATGCACAAATTACCTCTCTATTTACTTGTAATGAGTCCATGATAGCTCTGACCTATTGTTTTCAGGGTTTGCCCCGCCTCCATTAGTTGACCTGTTAGCTCTCCCCCCAAAGTTCATGTCTAGTTGTGCCCTTGCCTGCTGGGGATGGTGTACCGGCAAGCCAGACCTTTTGGGGTTTGGGAAGAGCTGTGTTCAGTTCCCCTACCCCCATGATGGCCTCAGTGCCAGCCAGGACCGTTGTGTCCTGGCTGGCAAAAATGAGAGAGGGCTTTGGGAGCAGACATGTGTGCCGAGGATGGAGTCCCAGCAGGCCATTGTTTCTAGCGGCTGGGTTATCACTGTGCTCTGCACCTCACTCCCATGGTGGCCTCAGTGCCATCCAGAACCATTGGGTCCTGGTTGGCAAAAGACAGAGAGTCTGGGGGGCAACATTGCCTGCCAGGGAGTGTGGTCCCCACAGGCAAGAGTGTATGGGGTTGGGGAACACTGGGCCAAGCTCCAACACTCCCATTCAGGGGGCAGTCCTTGCCGAGATCAACTCCTCCCAGCCAAAAAATTGCAGTGGGGCTGAGTTGGCATCAGTGCCAGCTGGTGATGGGGGTCCTGGCAGGCCAGAACATTTGGGAGTGGGGGAGCACTATGCCAAGTTCTCCCACCCCTGTGATGGCTTCAATGCTTCAAAGCAAAATTTTAGAAAAATATATCAATATGATTCTTTCGAAGTTTTTAGAAACCCATAACTTACTGCACTCCTCCCAAACTGGATTTCGGCCACAATACGGTACGGAAACCGCTCTTCTTGCTGTGGTCGAAGAATCTAAGAAAATCCTCGACCAAGGAGGAACAGTTGCTATTATCCTCCTCGATCTGAGCTTCGCATTCGATACTGTAAACTATGACATCCTTATTAATAGACATAGAAATGTTGGAGTCTCAGGTGGTGTCATCACCTGGTTACAGTCCTTCTTAGAAGGTAGAACTTTCCAGGTTTTTGATGGAGGTAACGCCTCCAAGAGCCTGTCGCTTTGCTGCGGAGTGCCCCAGGGCTCGCCACTGAGCCCTACATAGTTTAATGTATATTTGAGACCTCTTGCAGAGATTGTTCTGCCATATGGGATTAATATAGTCACATATGGCGATGATACTCAACTGGTTGTTGCTCTGAATCACTCCCAGATCTTCCCATCTTGCCTGGAATCCTGTTTAGAGAAAGTGGCAAATTGGATGGAATACTCCTGTCTTAAGCTCAATGGAGATAAAACAGAGCTAATGCTCCTGGGCAACCCCTCCATCTCTGATCTTGGTCTGACATGGCCAAATTGTCTGGGCCCTGCCCCTGTCCCTAAAACAAAGATTAAAAGTCTGGGTATGTGGCTGGATAAGTCCTTTAAATTCGACCACCAAGCAGTGAAATTGGCAGCCACCTGCTATGGCATTCTCAGGATGCTCCGTTAAGTCTTGCCTCTCCTTTCCATTATGGCAAGGAGACTTATGGTTCAGGCTCTGTTTCTCTTCTGCCTCAACTATGGAAACATCCTCTATTTAGGGGCCCCTAAGTCAACCACAAGGAAACTACAAGTTATACCGAACCATGCAGCTCGAATGCTGCTTAATATTACCAAAACCCAGTCTGTCAAGCCTGCATTGAATACCTTACACTGGCTGCCAATTACTGAGAGAATAAAGCTTAAATCTCTGTGCATAGCTCACAAGTCCCCAAGCATGGTATATGCTGTCCACTAATTAAAGTGGACACCTCGCACCAGTCCAGACAACCCTTATGGTGATTTAAGAGGTCTCAGACAACCTTAGAAAGCTATCCAAGTGGTAGCTGTGGAGAGCAGCCTTCAGGCTAAGTCTTTAAGGAGTGTAAAGCAGCTTTTACCAGAATGCAATCTTATAGTATAGATTAAATGAAAAGAGAGCCATCCAATAGTTATATAAAATATGTATTTATTATATAGCACCATCAAGTACGGTACAGTATCTCCTACACGGAGATAGACACAAAGCACACAATACTTAAGCACAGAAACGACAGTAAATAGCACTAATACACAGTGGGCCCAGGGGGGGACCAAACCATATACTAAGAAAGTGGTATAAGAACCACGACTCGAGTCAGGACGATGTCGAGAGGATGTATAATCGCTGGGACCCCAAGGAACCACCCAAGGTGAGTAGATAGGGACCCCACGGAGGACGGGTGCAGTGTGGGAACATGACCACGTGCTCCGTACAACTCTATGTGAAAGTCACGGTTGGAGTTTTAGAGATTAAGGACCCTTCCCAGTGGACCACGAAGAAACCTCATGGAAGACAGAAGGTTGCAGAGCCACCCCACCCGTGGGTATCGAAGTACCCAAGTTACCTAACCCAGGGAAGCTGGGTGCATAAATGTGAAGTGGCGTTGGAAACCGCTGTCTAACCCAATGGTGGACTTCGAAGCAGAGCCGCTGCTGGAAGGGAGAAGAATGTCCGTTGGAATCCAAATGTGGATTCTAGTCAAAGAGTACCTGAAAGCAGAGGGGACAGAGTCTGCGTCACTTGGGAGTGACCAGGGGCACAGTAGACGAATGCCTACCGATGTCGGGCGCTTCAGGATAGTTGACGGTGACCTTGACTCTGCAGCTGCTGGGACCAGGCGACGTTGAGGATGACCAGGAGCTGGATACGAGCTGTCCCATGAAGGATGTAGAGTGCTGAGGGGTTGGTGTCCAGCGGGAGCACCAACAAGCCTTGGGAACGGCAACCCACGCAGAAGGTCAAGGAAGTTTACGGTTTGGACCAGCAAGGTCCAGGAGACTCACCACACACAGGGGAGTCAGGGTAAGCCTGGAGCAACCAGGGGAGCCCAAGAAAAGGAAAGTTGACCCTCAAATGGACCCACAGGCCGGAGGCACAGGAGTCGCGAGAGGACCTTGAGCAGCTTCACAAAACAGCAAGCCACGGAGCACTCGGTGCGAGGTGGATGAAGATCTTTGTGCAGAAAGTTGCCAGTGGTTGGGGCTACTCGGAGCCCAATGCACTTGTCAAAGAATTGCCAACAAGCACATGCACTTGCAAAAGTTTACAGTGCACGCGGGTTTCGGTATTGCAGCCCCCACGAGGGATTCTGGCCTCAAACTTGGTGAGAGGGCAGCTCGGGCCTCAAGGGACATAGAAACCCATCTCCTATGTTGTTGGACCCTTCGGAGTCCGGATCAGCAGACCGGTCAGCAGTGTTGCGGTGCCTGCGAATGCAGGGGAGTGACTCCTTCACTCCAAGGGAGATTATCTTCAGGTGTCTTTGATGCTCCACAGGTCCTGCACGGATCCTGTATGGTGCACAGGCACAGACATTGCAGCAGACTGAGAGGGAGACGGAGTCAGGCCCAAACGAAGTCCAGCGAAGTCCACAGTGCCCAGACGGTCGAAGTGCTGTGGTTTCAGGTTAGAATCTTGTCCACGACGAATCTAAGGTCCTACAGCCAGGTAAGCCCTTAAGTACCCACAGGAGATGGTTGGAAAGATTCAGGGGACCCTCCCAGGGGAGGGTCTGGACAGGGGGGAGGTTACTCCCATGTCCTTTGTCCAGTTTTGCGCCAGAGCGGGAGCCAACGGCTCCCAGGACTGGTTTGAACTGGACTATGCACAGGGACTCCAAATGTGCCCCTCATGCAGACTTTCAGTCGCTTGCAAGCGCACCCACCCAGCCCTAATACACTAAATCCTGTCTGGGAGGTGGTCACATCTCCCTGTGACAGGATGCCTATTGTTCTGCCTTCCCCTGCTCGAGCTTGGCTCAGCAGCAGGAGGGCAGAAATGTGTCTCTGGTCGGCAGCAACCATTTTGTGTTGTCCGGAGTTAGAAGGCTGGTACCGGGAACACCAGGGACCCCACGAAGCTCGTTTCTGAGGGCTGGAATCATACCTCCCACACCGGTTGCCAGTGTAGGGGTATGATTCCAACATGTTTAACACCAATCACGATAAGGTTTGTTTCAGCGGTTTTAGAGTTGGTCATCACGCGGTCGCATAATGCCCCTCTATATATTGTATATGGCTGCTTCACTGACAACCCGGGAGAATGGACTCCGTAGGCTGCTGGGGTGTCCTGCTCATGCAGGAGCACCCTCTCACTTAGAACCAAGCACCCTGCCTTCAGTATTGTAAAGGCCTGCTATAGGGGTGACTTATAGGTTTTAAGTGCAGTGACCCTGAGATATAGTAAACCTATATCTTAAGTAAGTGGTGCATGCACCACTTTACACAGGCTGCAATGGCAGGCCTGTAGTTCCATTTTGCATGGCCTCTCATGGGTGGCATAATACATGCTTCAGCCCATGGGAGGCCTCTGGGGTACCTATGCCCTGGGTACATGTGCACCATATACTAGGGACTGACAAGGGTACCCCAGTATCCAATCTGGAGTGTACCTAAGTACATAACATAACAGTTTAGGGAGAAAGCAGATAGACTGGGGTCCTGATTAGCAGGATCCCAGTCAGACTAGTCAAAAACCAGCTTAGCACCAGGCAAAAAGTGGGTGTATGCATGCAGAAGGATCCTACCTTCCTACAGGCCCCCAATTAATCATTTTCTCATCACTTTCTATCATCCTAGTAAACGCCTACGATCAACCAACCTATTCCTAGCCTCAGTCCCCAGAATAAAACGGGTAAGATGTGGAAGATGTTCTTTTTCATACAACACTGCTAGACTGTAGAACACCTTTCCCTCTCATCTTCGCTCAGTGACCCATCATCTTTCTTTCCGGAACCTCCTCAAAACCTGGTTGTTCCAAAATGCTGCCCCATAAACCATCTAGTCTGCCTGTCTGTTTGATGCTACTAGCGCTGGGATGCCTCCGGGTAGCTAGGCGCTCTACAAGTGTTTGTAATAATAATAATGCCAGCCGGGAGCATCGGGTCTTGACTGGCAAAAGACAGAGGGGCTGGGGAGGTAGACATGCCTGCCGGGGATGGAATCCTAGCAGGCCAGAACCTTTGGGGGTAGTGGAGTACTGTGCCAAGTTCTCCCACTCCATTTGGACCTCAATTTCTGCCAGTACCATTGAGGTCTAGCTGACAAAAGGCAGAGGGGATGAAGGTCTTCATTGACTGCTGGAGATGGGGCCCTGCAGGCAGTGATTTTGGGGGTGGAAGAGCACTATGTCAAGCTCCTCACTCCTGTGAGGCCCACAATGCCAGTCGGGACCAATGGGTCCCGGCCAGCAAAATATGGAGGGGCTGGGGGGGACAACAGTGCTGCTGGGAATGGGGTCCCGGCAGGCCAGATATTTTGGGGTTGGGAAGCACTGTGTTCATCTCTCCACCCCCGTGAATAGCCTCAATGACAACCTGGACCATTGAGTCCCAGCTGGCAAAAGACAGAGGGGCAATAGTGACTGCTGGGGATGGGATCCTGACATGCCAGGTCTATTTGGGGTGGGGAAGCACTATGTCAATCTCCCTCACCCCGTTCATGTGGCCGTCCTTGCCAGGACCAAATGGTGCTGGCAGAGAAATTGTGGCTGGGCTGGCGGACATTATCAGCGCCTGACGGGGATGGGATCCCAGCAGGTCAGTCATTCAGGGAGTGGGGGAGCACTGTGCCAAGTTCTCTCACCCACGTTCATTTGGCAATGCTTGCCGGGACCAACTGGTCCCAGGAGAGAAACTGCAGCAGGCGGTAGTAATTTAAAATTGATTTTGAAACGGATTCCTACCTGGATCTTTCTTCATGTCAGTGTTTAAGATTATAAGCAATTTCAGTGATCGCTGTCTGAACAGTGAATGTTAAAAACATTAAGGTAATCTGTGTCAGAGTTGTAGTTTGTGTTTATATTTCACGTTTGGTTTACTGAATCTTGCATTCCATAGGAGTGTTTGCTATTTCCAGGATCTTGTCCACACCACTGCAAAAATGTAATTGTGTTTTGTGCTTTCATCTTGGTCTATTCAAGAAATATTTGATGATCAGAGGTAGGTCCTTGTGATGCAGCAGTACTCATTAAAGTTTGTAGTGATACTCACTCTTTCTTTTCCACTTGCAGCAGAGGCAGACGTTTATATTTAATGTTGTCTTCAATATTCGCACTGCTCAATTATGTAGAGATCAAACATCTTTCAATATGTATTTTTGTGCCTATAGGCAAAGCTACACCATGCACTACAGAGCCAAGAGTGCAGATGATTATTCAAGAGAACACAAAGATTTTGCAGTGGAGGAAGTGAATGAAAAAAATGTGCTGTCTGTAAGTTTTGTGGAGTGACTATTCGTATAGTAACTGGAAAGACAGCAAGTTGAACTGCAGAACATCTAGCATTGAAGAACCACTTGAAGATTAAAGAGCCTCCTAGATTTTCGGGTGAACTGTGCCAGATGTCCCCCCCAAGAAACAATGACTCGTTTTAAAAGGAAACGTGATGATTAAAAAGATGCTGCTTCATCATGAGTACGCTCGTGCTTTAGTGCAGTCTGGCACCAGCTTGAATCAGGCTGATGGTCCAGTTGGGGATTTGTTGTGCAAAAATGCACCAGCAGCCAAGATGCTCCAAAGATCCATGTAAATGCATGCAAACGACCTACCTGATGTATTTCAGACAGACATGGAAAATATTTGCGCATTACTCCATGGTGAGGTAAAGATTTCTATCACTGTGGTTGAAACCCCAGAGATGCAGTGCCTGTACTTGTCACATTTTGCGATGCAGAAAATGGGTGGGAGTGGGACCAGCCAACTATGATGGCTGATCTGGACGTTTTAGAAACCTGTCATTCAGTTTCAGTTACAGCATTGCTCCAAAATCTGCTTTACAAGCTTGGTAAGAACTGGAGAAATGTTGTGTGTATTTTCAGCCATTCTGGAAGCTACATGAGAAATTTGTGTGGTGATCTATTACAGAGGAGGGCAGAGTTCAAGGTTTTTCCAGGCAAGGATCCATGCCATTTACTGGATGGTGTTTTAAAAACTGCTTTATAATCTTCAGAACTAATTAAGGAAACAAAATGCTTTGTTGAAAATAGTGGCTCACTTTTCAGGAGTGCGCTTGCGCTCAAAAGGAAATGTTTCTCCTTTTGCTTCTTCTGTGGCATGAAAGAAAAAGTGATTCCTACGGTATATTTCAACAGGTGGTTTTCTGTTCTCGAGTCAGTGTAGTAGTAATAATTTATTTGTTGATTAGTTAAAATCATTACAATCAGCAAAATCCACGTACAAAATGAAATTTAAAATAAGAGAAAACAAAAATACAAAAAATTCATAATCCATTCATATTTGTTTAGCGGCTACAGTGTAAAATTATATCCAAGCAAGTTCAACAAATAAACCTCAACATAATTCATTTAGCAGCAATGGAGGGCAATCGAAAAATAAAGTGCTTTGTGCTAGCAGCTGTAGTTTACAGTATACCGTGCATTACTCTAAAAATACTTTGTAACAATGTAAGTAGCAGCAAAAGAGAAACAGCCGTAGTAAAGTACATTTGGGCTAACATTGGAAATAAAGTGCATTTGTGCCAGCAAACTTTAGCAGCTATGATTTAAAATATACCGACACTACCCCAAAAACACTTTATATCAATATAAAAAGCAGCAAAAGTACATTTGCGCTAACGTCCGAAATAAAGTGCATTTGTGCTAGCAGACGAGTCAGTGAATACGATTCTCTCCATGTGGTGACTGCTCGCAGACTTTCTCCTGAGTGCTGATACAACAGGGAAGAAACGTGAAGTCCTTTCAACACATATTGATGGTTAAGTTAAAAAGCACAGTTTACTGCACCTTCGCTTTTACAAGAGAACATGACTGCAGTAGTCGACATAATAAAAAAGTTGGAATCAGAAATCCCTTACATCTACCAAGTGTATGATATAAACTGGTGTAGATGTAAAACTCCTGCTTGAGAAAAAACTGAGAGATACTTTCAATGAATTTGGTACAGCAACATGTCCACTGTTGGAGTGTACCCCACTTGGGAGGCAAACAACTGTAGAAAATAATTTACATACATTGTATGCAGCAATGCTTGATAAATGGCAAGTAATGATGTGTTGCAATATCCCTTGAGAATGTCATTTGATGTCAATGAAGCCTCTTTATGGTACCCTGCTCAAGTTCTCGACCCCTTCCGCAAAGCAGAACTTTCTTCAGATTTTGAAACGTGTCGGCTCATTTTTGATATTTTTGATGACTGTGAGTGCATACGCAGCCTTTTCTGTGCATATGTTGGGGAGCCAGTACCTGACAGTAGCCAGCTCCAGGTACATCATTATTGGATTGGAAAAAGACAACAGTGGCTTGAACCTGCTGTTTGTATTGTAAGTATCCCTGCACTGCGGTCTCCTGCGCCAACGCTAAAAAGTCATACTCACAGATCAGGGTGTTCATGGGGAGGAAAGAAAGGGCAAGGATGAGTCGCGATACCCTTTAAATGTATTGCATGGTATACTACAGCAAATTTCACTTGTAGGAATGCAGTACATTTCCAAGACAAACATTTGCACAGACAAAACCAGGCCATCAACAATCTATCTCTGCATTGCTTCTCAAAGTATATTCATCCAGTAATGAGTATTGTGAAATGTATATATCCTGTAGTATTGGTGTGATAAGCTTGCACTGTAATAAAGCTTTTCAGAAACAGTAGAAAAGCATGGTCTCTGCACTATTTTTGCGGCGTCAAATGTATAAACACTAATTTTGTAAATTTTTGAAAACAGGAAAATACCCACTGTAGTCCCAAAAAACAGGACAGCCTACTTATAATATTTTCCAAGTAAACCAGCCTTTTAAGACTCATCCATTGGTCTAATCCCTTTTTTCACCGCCTACCTCTCCCCCGCTCCTCACTCCACCAGTGTCTGAGGCTCAGGTTCCTTCCAGCAGCGGGCTACGTCCCTTTTGGCAACCAGGAGTCCAAGCCACAATAGAGCAAGTTTATATCTATAGGACTCTAGGCCAATAGCAGTGTGTAGAATAACTAATCTCAGATCACTAGGAATAGACCAACTGAAAACAGACCTTAATGTATCTATCACTCCCTCCCAGAATGGACTAAGTAGAGGAAAGCCCTATATTGTATGCAAGAAATGCCCTTCATGTCGCAACAATCAGTACTTAATTTGTCGACATGGGATGATTGAGAAATGTAGTTGCATGCACACTCCTACTCTGCACTGATCTAGAGTTGATGCAATATCCTCATGAGTTCTGTCATCAGAATATAGGGGATGAGTTCTCATAGGGTATTGGTTCCAGTCATTGGATCGCAAGATCACATGGTTCTTTTTGTAACAGTTTGTGATTACACTCATACTCAGCTTACTTGGCAGCATTGCACATACCTGATATCTCCATTTACGCAAACAAACTTATTGTAATAGGTTTTCACAGTTCTACAGTGAAAAAGAAATTTGGGAAGAACGTTGAATATACATATTTGTGTATGTAAAGTGCTGCACAATCTTATGGTCTATGACTTAAATGGCTGTTAGCAAAGGAGGATGGCTCAACATCTTCAGCAACTCAGATTAGGAGATTATGTTGAGCAGGCACAGGCAATTCTCGATGTTTTCTTATCAATCTGTTTTATTTTGCATTGATAGTTGAATGTTCTACCACCTCTACCTATTAAAGGGAACAGGGGGATTGAGGTGTCCTTATATTTTATGGATGCAAAGCCTGCAATTTGCAAACTCGCAGACTTTGACACTAGAAAGAGCAAGGACATAAGGTGTCAATGACGTGCATGGTTCGCAAATCAGTATGTGTGCATTAACCAAATACTTGTTTGCAAGCAGTTATTAGCACATTGGACCTGGTGTGTCAATACCTGCAGGCGTTCTTCAGTTCCTGTGTGCTGTCTGAAATCTGACCTGCATTACTTAGAGAATATACATGTGTTGCATGGCAAAGTAATAGTTCCTCTTCCCCAACCATGTTACATGTCCCTCACTGCATGTTCTTGTAAAGTAGAACCTTTTACCCATTCCTCTACAAATGGTCCTTAGTGTCAAACCTTTATCAACAAACCACTGAAATTGTTGTTGTCGCACATGAACCTGCATAGGGCACACATGTCTTCAAGTGCTACATATTCATATGATGCAGCTATACCTACTGTAATACCATGGCTGTATCATTATATTCTTTCAGTGCAATTTGTGCCTGAACAGGTGGATTTCTGCTCAGATAGTTCTTCTCCCTTTTTATCACCAGTTGTCATTCATGAGTGACGCATTGAGCAGGAACTCCATGCCCACTCACCCTGCCCCTGTAAAAATGCCTGAGAAGCTATCTTGGGTTCCTGTTTTGATCAATGTTTCTAAATGGTGCAGTACTACTGTTCAAACTCCAACCACTTGGGCCGAGTACAGTGTTATTGTCTGGTGACACTGTCCACAAGTATATGGTCTACCTGCTAAGGAAACCTCCACCTGAAAGTTGGAGTCATCCCAGTCCAGTAATCGTAATATTGGTAGTTTCATTGTATCCTTAACACGTTTTGTTCTACAGTTCCTACAAATTAAGTAGGACTGTGTATCTAGACAGCATGAACTTCAGACTGATCTGTCCACAAATATCATCAGACAATGTTGGGCCAATTCCTAGCTAGCTCACAGTGCCCCGTCTAAACCACTAACCTTACCAGGGTACCAGATGTAATATGCAACCTTAAACATGACCAATCTTATTCCTCAAGGAAACCGTGGATACAGATCTACCCTTTCGTTGTCACTTTTGCATGACCAAGGTAAATACAGGAAAGATACTAATCTGGCTTTTCAAACATTTATTGAAACAATCGTAATCTTGTGTAGAAAGTATGAGCTACAATTATTAGACAGATAAAGCAGAGCATTGTACCCAGCATTACAAGAATGTTAAAAAATATAAACAGTTCAACCATTATAACATTACTATGTGGTTATACTCCTATCTAATACTACCTATACTATCGAGAGCATAGTGGGAGTACTCTCTGCCAAGTCCATTAGGACAGCCTAACTTCCCATACCTGAGTATGTTGTGCCAGGAAGCCAGTCTGGGTAGAACAGGCTATCGTCCTTTGCAGGATTAAGGTCAGAGTTAGCAGGGCTGCATCTCAGTCACAGTGCACAGCATTCCAGGATAACCCCAGAGAAATGCTCCTCTGCTGAATGTAGCACAGAGTCAATTTATATAATAAAAGCACCGTTCCAATCACACTGTGTCAAAGGTGCAGAGCTGATAGAATGTTTTGTCTAGAGCCTTAGAGCTGTCTCCAACCGTACAACCAAATACAAGGGCATCACGTTCTATGTGCCTAGCCCTGGACAGAGTGTACGCGCAGCATAATAATAATGCTTACTATGAAATGAGCTGCATGTAAAATAGCTTCTGATTACATTATTGTGTAAGTGTAAAACATTTAAAAAGTCACCATTAGAAAAAGATGTCAAGCTAAAACTGTAGCTAAAATGGAGACATAGCGTGGGCCCTGTTGTACATTACAACAGTTTCCTCTATTTACAATACTCATTTTCTTGTAATGACTGTACTATGTGTCAGAGTATGTCGTTTGCATAAAATGCATGAGGTGCTTGGAATGTAAATGCAATTGTATTCAGATTTTGTACAAATACCTCCAGTAATTTCTTTCGAAATTCTGGTACATTGTTTAGATTAAAGATTTATCAATCAATGATACCCCTGAGCCTTTTTTGACTTTAGTTTACCAGTAGCTGGCAGGTTTTTAATTTCCTGGACCCGTTCATCTTTTCTAGAGATCTGTGTGTAATGAGAGGAAAGGAGGATTAAATCCTTTTAGGACCACTCATCCCTCTTATCCTGTTTAGGGGTATAAATGAGTGACATTGATTTGGATAACAGCAGCACTTCTTATCAGTGCCAATTGAAATATCCCATTGTATTATGTCCTGTACAGGGACCGAGGTTAAAAAGTGAATTGTACGAGAATTTCCTCCCCTTCTGAACTTGTCTGATTATTTTGCTTATAATTACAATGAATAGATTTGAACCTTCTTTTTTCATGCCCCCGGAAAAGGCTGTGCTCCCTATACAGGCCCGACCTGGAAATGTCTGTTCTTGAGATTCTCTGTGTGAGCCTACCACCAAGAGTTGGTAGTCCACAGCCTCCACTCCTTCCCTGTCTTTCATGGATCTCTTGAAAAGAAACAAATAAGCTTGCACTTATGTCTCTTTCTCATTATGCCCCATAGGTGTAATCCTCACAGTACTCCCCTGCCTCCCCGAAATTACTGTCCCCTCCTGATCTTTGTTTGGCTTTTGGAGATGTGTGCTATGAATGGCTTTAACCAATCTAGGGACATGTACAAAAGCTGCTGAGTCCCATGAGCTCTCCGAATCGTTCCGGATCTCTTGTAAAGAAACATACAGATTTGCACTTATGTCTCTTTCCCAGCATGTCCCTAGATGTAATCCTGACAGATGGGCTGCTATTGTTTGTTTGCTCTTGCTGTGTTAGGAAGGCGGGTGGCTGTAAACATTAAGTTACTAACCTCTATACCAGGCTTCGCAATCTGAGTGATGGCTACAACAATACATGAGTGATAGGCCAGCACCCATGAGTTCTCCAACAAAAAACAGTTGTTAGTCCTGGCTTAGTTCTGATAGGCCTGTGTATGAGGTTGGACGAGTGTTGTCTTTGCCCACATGTGGCCTGTCTCATGGTGACCAGGTGCAGCTTAGAGACTATGGGCCTCATTACCATGTTGGTCGGAAAGGCTCAGAATGGCATTCGGATATCGCTAATCTGTGTCGGAACCCATGTTTCTGACCGACTTTGAAACATTTACGACCGACTGATTACAATGGAAAGGAAACCGTTCGGTCATTACAACTCGGTTCCAACTGGCATTCGGAGACTCCGAGTCGGTCGGATCCGAATCGTGCAGGTCTATGGACCGCATTTCTGACTGACTTATTACAATGTCGGATTCGGACAGCCTTTCCGAATTGGTCCGTCCGACACAAAACGGCTGTTGGAAGCTGACTTTGGGGCCCCGTAGCAGGCCCTCCTTCACCGGTAGGCCTCCGGTTTGGGCCTGTGGGGGTACCAATGGGACCCATCTGTCCAACCATGCACAGTGTGGCAGGCACCATGGGGTGCCCACCACAGGGTGCAAGGTTTTCTGGAACCACCCCTTTTTTCAATGGGAGCCTGTGTTGTCGGTCGGAACACAGGCTCCCATTGAAGTCAATGGGAGTCTGACCGAACAGTGTTCGGAAATATCGTTCTCGGTCGGTCGGACTCCCCAAACCCGAGTCGGTCGGAAACCATTCCGCCAAGGAGTCGGTCAGAATGATTTCCGACCGACATCATAATGAGGCCCTATGTGTCCGGTATGCTCTGTAGCAGCAAGAGATAAAAGTTCCAGGGCCCTCTTTAGTAAAAGTCTACTTATCCACCAGGTATAATAGGGAGGCCTTCACTTCTCTCTTGATTACGGACAATTCAAGAAAATACCACTGGTCTGTTTACAATTCATAGCCCTTCTTGTTACGCTTCCTGTGGTGGAGAACTTGTTGACCTTGGTAGAAGGTACCACCCAGTTTGCATGGGTGGATTTCTGGGTGGGTGTCATGATTGTAAATCTGGGGAGAGGGTTAGACATGAGAGCTGTCTGCAAGGGACAAAAAAGATCTTCGATAGTTTCTGAGCAGATCTTCGCTGGAAGAGGTGTTGTTGCTAACTACATGTTCATGTGCATGAGGTCAGCTTCTTTGCTTGTGATGGGATGTTTTCGGGAGAAAAAGATCACACCACTCTTTTTGCTTTGAGTGCAAAAGGCCATTTTATTTACAACTGGCAAGCAGAGTACCTAGCCCTTCGGTTGAGCTGCCCAAGCTACCCTGTCAACTGGGCTAACAATGGTTCTAAACCAACCTGCCTCCCCTAAGTAACTCCAACCCTAACTTCTCACCCCAAACACTTCTGAACTGCACACAACCTTTGAAATGCCATGAGTCCTTGTGGTCCTTGCTGTGGAACCCATATTAACCATCTTGTCAAGCCTGCCTGTTCTTAGGCCAGGCCCTCATCCTTGCCCCAAATCTTGACTCCATTATTCCTTGCTCAGTCTTAAACTCACCCATCTTTCCCCCAATCAGCTGAACAGATTGCCTTTCTCCCCTTCCCATTAAGTGACAACAATACACAACAATAACAGCACCATAACAATAAAACACCCACTCCCAACCCCCAGGCTTGGAAGGTGGGCTTCAGGATAGTGTGTTCGCTGCCGTACTCGCTGGCTCCACATGGGTGGCCCTAGGGCCTTCACATCACCGCATCATTCCCTCCCCTCCCTCCCATCCTCCCCAAGCACGAGCGCGCCACCTGCTCTCGGGCCTGATTGAGAGGAAATGATTACACTACTCCACTCCTCTTGCTTTGAGTGCACAAGGCCGCTTTATTTACAAATGGCAAGCAAAGCACCTAGCCCTTAGGCTGACCCGCACAAGCTATCCTGTCAACTGCGCTAACAAAAGGTTCTAAACCAATACACCTTCCCTAAGTAACTCCCACCCCTAACATCAGGTGAACAGTTTGACTTCTTCTGCCAACAGAAAGACTCTCCCCCGTGGTGTCATTTCTGTCCCCCCAACTCAGAACTTCGTACGTCTTTCATCCTCCCTTCCAATGACCTCATCAACCCTTTAAATACAGGTTATTTCCTGCCTCAGATAAGTGCACCTCATTGTGCCTGAACAAATGTGGGGACTCAAAAACGAATGCTCTGATGCGCTATTATCCAAACTTCTCTCGCTGCTCACACGTTTCTGCCCTTTCCTACAAGCCTAACAAGTCTTGGGCATTCATCAGGGTTAATAACTGCTTAGGGCCACCCACATAGAGTCAGCGTGTATGGTAGTTCCTACCAGTCGGCTGTTGTTAGGGGATTGGTAGGATCCAAATGGACATTTCTCCTTGACGAATGTGTGACTACAGGAGGCCCCTCCAACAGACCATGAGGTGAAATGCCACTAGAGTATAGGTATCTAAGCCAGATGCTAACCATAGAGAGGTAGGTCCTCTCTGCATTTTCTAATGACCCTCTTACCCTCACTTTCTGATAGGGCAGAGAGGCAGTTATGAACCCTGATGAATGCCCAAGACCTGTTAGGCTTTTAGGAAAGGGCATAAACCTGTTGGTTAAAGTCAGGGGTATGCAAGGATCATAGTATCGATTTCCATACCCTGCTATTACCTAATGGTAATCTTTTTATCTATACCCAGGGTACCAAGGTAATAAAAGGATACTTTTGTAGTATACCCTGAGTTATTTTTAGTTAGCAACTGGACCCTTGTTATCCAGAAAAAGATAAGAATTTCTAAGAACTACCTCAGGTTAGCCCAACTCAAGGTTGAGTCCGCCCTGGCGGTATCATCCTACCAGGGTGGGGATGAGGTGGCCTATGATGAAGCATGTCACATTACGTGAGTGAGCCCACCTTGTCCAATTCTTGGAATTGCCACCTTCAGTAGGAGACATAAAAGAATAAGACTCTTCTTTATATTAAATACAATTGAATCATTTGATTTGCTTCTGGCATTTCCTCCAGACGCTCCCAATATAAGGACAGCACGCCATTATTGTGTATTATAGTTACTTGAGAGGCAGGAGTGGGCCCATCTCTGCCTCTTTTTCTCCCTTAGTGTTATATAAGGATATCTCTTCAACCACGGCAGTGTTGCCTCCAGTTTAACCAGAGTATCTGCCCTTTGCCACCACTCTTTCTCTATCCACCCTGCCTGACTCACCGTGGGAAGGTTGCCCCCAGCTGTGCATTGCTGCAGGGGGTACCTGCCGCCGCACCTGGGACAGTCATGGCGAAACTTGCAGGGGCACCTATAACAGGTTCCCTTGTTAAAATTCCAGCAAGCCCCGTGCAGGGCTGCTTGCCTGTCCCCTCCACCCTGCTCTGGGTGGGGCGACTCGGATAGGCAGGCCAATCACAGTAAGTGCCATGTGGGCAGGTCTCATAGGTGTCATGTACCATAGCCAAAGTAAAGCTCATGGTCAATATTCCCCATGATTTCGTCTGCATGACGTTCTGAACTGCTTATCATATCTTAACCATGCCCAGCCCCCAAAACTGGTGCTAGTTGTCCTAATGACACCCATGTACTTCCATAAGGCCACACCCTGCTCCAGGGCCTTTTCACAGCAAATGCTGGTGAAATTAGTGAACAGTGCCATCCTGGTATCAATGTTTGTGGGCACCTTCAGCCTCTTAGCTAGCTCCCTTTCCTCTGCTTTCGAGCCTACTTTGCTTATCGTCTCTTTATGCAGCAATTTAAACAAATCAATATATTCATTTGCTCAAATGTTATCCTTGTTCGTCTGCATCAAATGACCACCCAAGTGAGTTATCTACACCCATATACAGCAATACCACATCGCTCCCCATTGTTGTGATTGCAGCCCCTGCAGAGTCCCCCATCGTAGCTTCCTCCACTGAGTTATTCTCCTTCTACCCCACCTGTGTTGCGGCAGTGGCTTGCAGACCTAACCCAAGCAATCAGTCCCACACTCGACCCTGCTGTTGAGCCCTGCCCCTGCACCACATCATGTTGCTCCATGCACCTGCTCCTTGGTTTCCAGCTTCCCCTTTCCGCTCTGCCATAGAAAAACACTCCCACAATTCCCGCCATACTTTCGGCAACCTCTCAAA
Organism: Calotriton arnoldi; assembly: GCA_963921515.1. Taxonomy (NCBI): domain Eukaryota; kingdom Metazoa; phylum Chordata; class Amphibia; order Caudata; family Salamandridae; genus Calotriton; species Calotriton arnoldi. The sequence goes on from CAWUFW010010266.1 coordinate 90,243, forward strand.
ATTCCAAGTGTCACCGAAACACCCGGACCCCTGAAAGCCCTGACCCCTTCTTTCTACCAGCGCCCCCTGAGTCCACCCACTCATCATTATAGTCACCTCCTGGCCCCCCTCTGGAGGGGCGCCAGCTGTCTTCTCTCCTTATTTGTTTGCCTCTGCCCGATGCTGATCCGGTCCATGCCATTCCTGCATGCCTCTTGCCCTATAGTCCACCCCTCCTGCCTGTGCTACCCTTCCCACTGCCTGAAGCCTCCCCTTCACCTGTTTCCCTTCTGTACTATGGCTACCATTGTCCTGAGCCCAACACAGGCCACTGTCTGACCCTTCTTCCCCTGAAAAGGAGGCCCCATCCTCCTGGCTGCCACTGTCATCTGCACCAGACAGATACTCATTTGTAGCCAAAGCATCCCCTGGCTCTTTGCCACACCCCCAGTATGCCCCTCATTAGGCACTGCTAGCTTAGTGATCCTTACCACCACCGACCTGGGAGCAGCCCTATGCTCCATCGCCTGTACAGACTTATTTACCCGCCCCCATTCCTCACCTGCAGCCCTTCCATAGCTCCTGCACTACTGATAGCCCAGTCTGCCTTTTCCTGCTGCCTCAGACCCTGTTTGAATTGCACATTATTGTTCAGGAACCCACAAACATCCCTCCAGGGGAGTGAGCCTGCAACAGGGCTCCTACCCCATGCCAATACCCCATGCCAAAGAACTTCTTGCCTTGGGAAGGCTGTAGGGGGCCTCCCAAGCTACTCTGGGGGCCCCATCCTGCCATCATCCCAGGTAAGCTGCCACAGGCTGCCCCACCATCCCTGGGCCCTGCAGCTCCTGCTTGTCGATTAATCTCCAGAAGAAGTGGCGCCATGAAGTCCTCTGCAACCCACCACCCGCTTGGCCCGAACGTGGGCCATATGGAGCCCTAGTCCTTGGGGAGATAGTACCAGCAGCGCTCGCACCTCTCTCATCCACCAGGGTGTGGATCCTTAATGACCTAGACTTCAGTCAAGACCCTCTCACTGGTGTCCTAATCTGACTCAGCTCCCTCCTCCTCAAGGGGTTATCCACCAGGGGCTTCACGCCAGACTCACTGTGTGATGCTGCAAAATTCTTGCTCCCTGCCACGACCTGCACCAGGACCAGCTAGGTCCGCTCTTCCCACTTCTTCTGCCTCAACCCTAGCTCCTCTAGAACTCCTTATCCAATACCTGCCCGCGCTGTGTCGGTGTCACTGTTTTTCTGACGAACACCAGAGGGGGATGCAGTAGCAACCTCCCCGCCATCCTGATTGGGGTCGCCCGCACTTCTCCCATTTCTGGGAGGCAATCCACAGCCAAAATATCACTGCTGTAACTCCTGCAGAGACTGCACAGTGGGGGTGGCAGTAAACAGTGTGACCTCCCCGACGATCAATGCAAGGGGAAGCTGCTCCAACGCTACCAAAAGTACAAATGTTCACTGAATTTCCAGTTCTGGGAAGCCGATAGAAGCCATCAGTGTGCCCTTAAATCCCAAAATTGCTGCCTTATATAGGCTTCATCAAGATAGTCTTGCACCTGAAAATGAGAAAAATTGCCACTTTTGTTGATGATTTAGGACTTCAATAACTGCGTCACCAATCCAGGAGCTCTAGAAATTACCTTCAGCTTGGCGACAGGCACAAAGGAAAGTGAGCTCACTGCCGTATACACTGACACCACATAGATGGCCCTACAGCCGCCATGTCAACACTCTGTTCCCTCCCCTTCCTCCCAACCTTCCGCGGCACGTAACGCACTGTGCTGCTTGCGCTCGGGGCCCCAATTGTCCATGAAATCCTATTCAATCTCAAAGCCAATCACTGCCTACCTCTCCACCCAGTCTGCACTGAGAGTACCTGTTGACCTTACTTCATATATCCAGCTACTGTCTATTTCTGCTGATGCTAGGAATGCTCTTCATTTGTTTCTGTAGAAAGGGAGGCCCATAGGCAAGCCCTTTGGTCCTCAAGTGGGGCCAAGACTATCAGCCTTATTATGGACCCTACACCCCGTACATTACTCATCCAGGTATTATCAGTTGTAGTTTAGGACCCTTCAACTCAAAACCTCTGTTGAGCTGTTAATGAAGCCTACCATTCTGCCAGAAAGACTCCACTGCATGCTTATTTCTGTCAAGGTGTTACCTCAATCCGGAAATTATATGTCCAGATTCTTTTTTTGGATTTCACCCTCTTTAGCTCAGCAACCCTGAGGAGTCATGCAAACAGATGCATGACAGAGACTTGCTGAAATTGTCAGCCTGCCCAAGATACCTCACTTGGACCATGATTCCATTGCTGCAAGCACGTTTAAAGTATATTTTGGGGGTTGTAGTTCATGGCGTAGGCACAAATTTGCTTTGAAACTGATTTTTAACCGCTATCAGTTTTTCTACATGCCATTATATGTTTGATAAGAATAGTTATAGTCAATTAATAATTTTACATTGTCTTTCTACATAGAAACACAGCATGAAGTTGAAACAAAAGGGATGCAAGAGAAGTTAGAGGAAAAGGAAAGGGCAGAGGTCATACAGACAACCTCTAGTGGAGTCCAAGCAACACAGGAATTCTCTATTCATCCAACACAACTGAAACAAAGTTTAGAAACTACACACCAGTCATATATTCACCTCGACACCAACTGTCTCAGTCAGTTGCTACTGGCAGGCATTTAAGAAGTACCATATTAAGGAGACATTTTGGTGCTGCAAGCCAGAGAGCGGCTAGAGAAAGTGAAGCAGAAGGGGCTGTGCCTACTGTTTCACAATTCCATAATTTGGAAAGTGCAATGTTAAATGTCCAGCAAAAACAATTAAAAGCCATAAAAAAGTCGAGGAGAGTTGCTTTGATGGGGAACGAAATTAAGGAACAATATCAGACCATCAATTATGGTTTTACTACATTTAATACAAACGGATAATTTAAAATCTACTGTCACTGCTTTTTCTCGTGCTTTAACTCATGAAAGCAGTGTACAAAGTTCACAGACAATGCCTCATTAGGAACAGAATGGATTTGGTAGATCCGTAAATCGACTAGCAAATTCAGTAACATTGCTTTCTAATTGGACTACAATCCAGTCGTGGCCCGCACCGATCAGGGTTGGAGGGGCAGGGGTGGAGGGGCAGTTGGGGAGTTCAAGGCAAAGGAAAATAATTTTTTTTTAAATTTAAGAATTACTGTACCCCTGTATCTCTTCTCTGTCTCTCTTCCTCGTCGCTCAGCACCACCGGAAGGATCAGGCAGCACACCCAGGCTCCCTAAGCCAATCACAATGCTGCAAAGCAACGTTGTGATTGGTCTGAGGGCCACAATTCGGTGCTCAGCCAGGGAATGGGAGCCTGGGCATGTTCTCCACCCAGGCTGTAATGAAGCCTGGCTGGAGAACATGATAAGTGCGCATGAATGTTTGGCCAAACATTCATGCGCACTTGCAAAGTGTGCTTGCTACTCCCCCTGCTCCTGTGTCAGAGCAGCCCCACCCCGGCCTGCAGAGCTGCTGCAGCAGGACAAATAAAATGATAATAACCTTGAGTTATTAACATTTTCTTTTTCTTTTATTTCGCTGCTGCACAGCAGTGGGGCTATGCTCCTCAGCCTTAGCGGAGGAGCCGCCACTGCTACAATCTACAGGTGGCGATGGGTCATTTCAGTGGGGATGTCTCTAGGAGTTTAGCCAAATAAGTAATACTCTACAGGAATTACAAACTGCAGACATTGCAACAGGATAAGAAGCGATGGCTGGGAAAAGTGAGGAGGCTTCCAGTCTCAGCAGTGTCTCCATTCAAGAAGCAATGAGAGAAAGACATCCTAGGAGCAGGAACTCAGAGGCACAAGCACCCAGAACAAGAAGTGCTGACAGTCTGACTGGATGCAAAGGAAGAAAGAAGCATTAAAACAATGTATCTTTACTTTAATTACATACATTTATGTTACTTGTATTTTGTAATTGTATTTTCGAAATATATCGTGAGATTGATATTTCTTTTCTTCTTATAACACTTGGAAACCTGTGAAGAAAACTGAGAGAACATTGTCTGAATATTTATTTTATTTTTCAAATTTTATCTATCACTTATCATTAAAATAAACTTACCTTAAATATAGTGTTTATGATGTCTGCACAGTATGCTCTTCCCTTAGCAGCGCAAACTATATCTACATGTAAGTTTTGTTGTGGTGGCGCTAGAGATTTTCGTCATCAGATTCTTAATTCAATGATCCAGATGGAAATGCTTTTTAGTAGCTACATTATGCAACATTGCCCAGCAGGCTATTATTTTGGATGATGTCTCTGGTGTATAGAGAAGTGTTCCCTACTTTTATGAAGACTTCTGGATCTCCCTTTTAACATCCCAAAAGTTCTGTCAGTAACTGACCAAGTTTGTTTGTGAGCGTTGTTATATCTTCTTTCACTTGGAGTGACAGCGTTAAGGTCTGCTGTTAGGATCCTGGGCCGGAGAGCAAGGCCACTATCCCTGGAAATCATAAAAAGTATTTCTTTATAGCTCATTCATAATAATCAGAGCCACACCATTAAAAAAAATAATGCTATAACTATGACTTACCCAATAAAAATCCATCATCAAATTCAACTCTAGTACCGTGACTGTTTAGAGAACAGTACTTGAACATATATGAGAATTTTGTGTGCTGCCTGAATATTTAGCCACAAGGGGCTTCATCTACAAGAAAATGATGCAGTGCGGTGCCGCAAGTCATTTAGCTGCACCGCGCTGCGTCATTTTCAAAGCACAGGGATGCGTCGTATGAACAACAATGCGACGCATCCCTGTGCTTTCCTCTGCGCTGGCGCACAATTGGCTGCCATGCGACAGCACAGGCACCGTGGTGCAAGGGTGCCTGCATTGCGGGAATTATTGTTTTTGTGCAGGAAGGGACACCTTCTTGCACAAAAACAATCATAATGGCATTTTCCTCTTTCTATGCGTCATGCACGGTGACTTTACGTGGCCTTGTAAATATGGGCAAGCGCATTGCGCCGCTGGTGAGTCAAAACAAATGATGCACCAGTGGCACAATGGGCTTATAAATGAGCCCCAATGTCTGCTATGATAAATTTAGAATTGCAGATCACTAGTAAGGCTATGCTGATTTTTTCAATCCCTATAAAAATATTTATTTGCAAAGGGAGGACATCAACAGCCATTGCATGTGATAAATGCGACCGTCTGTAGAATTGGAGCTTTGTGCTAAAATTCCTGTGAAACCTTGTAAAAATATGGTTATTGATTATACTCAACATAGCATCTAAACACCTTTAAACAATCTAGATAGAGCACTCTGTGAAGCCCCACCTGCTGTTACAACAGCGATTTGAAAACTACCTGAAACTAGGAGGTGTAGAGAGCATAAAACTTGCACACTTGTTGGCATAGCTGGGCTTTTTGAAGTTGTCCTTCCTAGTAGAGAATTTCGCTTTTTTCTTAGATCTAAAATAACCTGACTGCTCAGTCTGAACTTTTAAAAGGTTCCTTCCTATATTTGTTAGACAATTCTTACCATACGACTAAAAATCTTCTCCTTTAATGGACAGCAAAAATCCTCATCCTCCTCACCAAAGCATACAATGCAGCCATTGTGCATAAAAACTGCATTCTGGCAACCCTTTTGTACTTTCACCTGCTTACCAGGTGAATCTACTTGATGGTAATTTGTGAATGCAAAATGCACGTTTGTGACTAGTCGCAATTTGAGCATCATTAGAACACATAGGGGCTTATTTACAAGCCCCTTGCGCCAATCGTACCCCATTTTTCCCATGTTAAAAATGACGCAAAAGTGGCGCAAGACGCTTGTAAATAAGCCCCATAATGTGTGAATCATTATTAGGAAATCACAATTAAGAAATGTTGCTAAAATTACCAAATCACTGTTTTCTGCAGTTGCTGTGCATTTTTAGCAACTATAGTAATTTTTAGACAAAGTACTTACCAAAAGTCTTTTTAGCAGTTGCAAACCAGTTAGTGGCTGAATTTTGACTCGCTAAAGGTTAGTTTTGAGTAGGACAACGCAGTGAAGGAATCTGCCCTCATGGAGTCCTCTCCTGTAATAGCATTCAGCCTTGCCTCGTTGCAGGACTTTGAGAACCAAAAAAGTGACCAAAGGTCCAACTTTGGAACAAGGGAGGCAGCAAAGGTGCCCCAGTGTCGAAAGTGACCTCCGCAGCAACGGAATTCTGCTTTGTCCTTCAGGCAGCATTTAATCCAAAACTGAAGGCTTCAAAGGAAGTTTGACGACAAAGGGGCTTATTCACAAAGGTGAGTTTGTATTAGGGGTGGGCGGAATTTGCGGAGTCGCGTTCCGCAAAGTTCCGCGAAACGGTAAAAAATCTCCGCGAGCTTTGCAAAGTTCCACGAGCATGCGGAATTGCTTGGTCCGCCCGTTCACGATGGGTTTTTCGTGTTCGGGGACGCTGTTTGCATGCTCGGGGGGAAATATCTCGTGAACTTACCCATCCGGTCACCAAATGGCGCGGCCATCTTGTGTCACTTGTCCCGCCCGCTCGCGATGCGTGTTTCCTGTTCGCGAACGCGGATGTCCGGTGGCGCGTCCGAATGACGTGTTCGCGATCGCACACTCTCGCGGCGCACGCGAACGGATAGGAAAACTCATCGGCGAATGCAGGGATCCCGGTAAGTCGCTACCGCGCGCCCGCAAACACGCATTTTTAAAGCACGAACAAGGAAAAAATTCCGCTATGCCGCGGATCGCGGAATTTTCGGTAATTCCGGGTTCTCTGCGGAACACGGAATTACCAAAATTCCGCAAATTCCGCGAGCGGAACGGAATTTACCGCCCACCCCTAGTTTGTATGTGTAGGCCTACTCATATGTAGATCTACTCATACACCTGTGTGTGACTCTACACTTTTTTGCTGTTCACCACTTCTGAGTGGAGATTTACACATAGGAATAGACTTCAGTCTTCACCCCTCAAGTCCTAGCACCGAGACCCCACGCACTAAGTAAAAGCGCATGCTAGTATGCAGTACATATGCATGTGAGTGCAGCAGAGTGATACAGGACTGTGGGTCCCATTTTGGAAATCCCTGGACAGGGCATATATAGATGATGGAGGTTAGGTTTCTTTCCCCAGATAGCAGAAGTGTACTGCTGACATTCATGAGATGGGAAGGGGTAAAACGAGACACTGACATGAGGAAAGAGGAGACAGGCTTTGTCTTAAAAATTGTTAAGGACTTTCTGATGCAGAGGACTATTAATTAGTCTTCCTGTAACTGCCATTTGGTGGATGGCAGGAGGTGAAGGATGAGGACCGCAGTATTTGTTGTCAGGGATGAATGGTTTCTTTGGAGGAGAGCAGATCTTTTATCTCTCTTGCTAGAAGTGGTCAAAAATGGCTGGAGTGCAGCTTGCTCACACTTTTGTTATACCTTCATGGTGGTGCTCCGCCAAGAGACTGCCCTGCTGTGCAGAGCATCACTCTAGATAAAGGCCTGATCAGGAACATGGCCTGGCTGGGACACATAAAAGAGAAACCTAACCACATCGGTTTGATGAACAGAGCATGGAATTCAAATTCTCAGTCTGTGAAAACCCTTATAGAAGTGGGAGCTACTGACCCACTTGTTGCTCCAGTTTCAAGGAGGGGGTACTCTGCAGGGTACTCGGTGGACTACTGCTCAACCAAGGGCTGGTGTCTGTCTGACAATCAGCACCACACAGGTGGAGGAACATTACCTGGAGTCCAATCTGAAGGATTGCCAACCCTGCAGGGGGTAATTGACAGAAGAAGGGACTGCAGTAGTTGACTCTGGAGTAAGGGTTCGTCCAACATAGACTCACCACCAAACCTGACGAACGAGATCGGGAGCAACAACCTGTCTGTACAGCTTCATTTAAGGAGCCGCTGGACTGCTGAAGTGTGTCAAACCGTCTCCCTCATTATCCACATCATCACCACCTAAGTACTAGGAACTGTGTCCCCAACTGATGGACCCAACTGAAGCCATGATAAGTACCTGGGCATGCCACCCTTTGTGTATGTGCAGACAATGTGGATGGTGGGACCGCAGCACTGCCAATCTATGCTGTGAAAGATGGGACAGGTCCCCAGAAGTAAAGATTACCAAACCTGAGGTGCCTCCAAATGTCCTGTAAAAATTAGAGGACCCTGCACATCCCAGACGTGCCCCAGGGCTACTCTGCTCAAAAGATTGAAGGCCGTCCCCTCATGGCACTATGTGCCGAAGATAGCGCCTGGCAGCAGAGGCGCTCAAGGCCTCTGTGGCCGGTCAGGTGACTTCCTTTATATTCTAGGACAGCGACTGGAAGTGTGCCACTGTAGCTATACTCCCATACCTGAAGAAGAGGTCTGCCATCTGCCTCCACACAGGGTTACCCCAGCATGACTGATCCCAAGAGACTCACTGGAATATCAGTACCAGGCCTGCCGAAGCCTCTGGGCCTGCCTGCATTGATAAATGTTGAAGCCCGGAAGAGGTAAATGTCAGAAGAGCCTGCTTCACCACAGCCTTTCTTGAGGACTGACTGCTCAGCCAGCAACATCTCGCATTCTGTGGTACTGCTGCGTGCTGTGCGTGGAAGGCTCATCTAAAAGATGGTGAACTTGCCACCACCGGACAAACCAACATGGCCCGTGCTGCTCCCACCATGGATGGGTGAGAGACTCCAACAGGCCTTATTCCCTAGAATTTGTGTGTGCTTAGAGAAGTGTGGGGGAGTGTGCTGCACCTTATTAGACTACTAAATAAACCTTGAATACACTGAGACAAAGGCAAAAGGGGTAATGGGATGAGCATCCTAGATGGAGCAGACCTGCTTTGAAGCGCCTAAGACTCACACCTGTGAAACAGGTATTCTGATGTGATTGCAGTGTGTAGTATTTCTGCTTTCTATGTAAAAAAAATGCCTGTCTTCTATAAAGAGAAGTACTGAGCTTGACATCACTCTTATTGCATTCCTGGGTGCTGTCCCTGAGAAGCCTATGACTGCTTGCTGTTGCTACCATTGATAGTCAAGTGCTGAAACGTTGGACTTGTCCCAGTTTGCAGAGTCATACTAGGACAGACCCTTGGACAGTAAAGGCAAATTACCTAGTCCCCACGGCTGTAGCCCAGTAGTTACTGCCTGCCCATGACCTCTCAAACAGGGTCTGCCACCTATGATTTATTAATAAAACAAACCAGTGGATTCAGTGTCATTTTCACTGGTTGTGCCTCAGGCTTTTCTTGAGGCGCGGCCGTCAAGGCTGGGTTGGGAACCTCAAAGCAGCCCTGGCAGATTTTGTCAGACCAGCACCTACACGATGCGTGGCGAGAAGAGCGCAGAGAGCGAGCCATACCACTACAGAGGGGAACTTGGAAGGGTTCTCCCCCCAAGAAAATTTGGGAAAAATTGTAAAAATGTTGCATTCTACAACACGTTTTTCATTATATATTCAATTGTATGAGCTTTTAATGAATAATAAATGATGACCTTACAGTGCACCAGGATACAACAATCTTTGTTGAGGCCCTTCAATTATTCCCTCACAATCACCCTCCAACAGTGCCCCACATCTCTTCATATCTCCTCTCTCACATGTATTTCATTTGTTTTATAGCTCCTTTCATACCAGTGTAGGGTGTCAGAGCACTTTAGATCACACACATATAGTGAGAATGAATAATACATGTGTAAGTCAGCCTATAGAAAATGTTACATAAGGCAAAGGGGATTACAAGGTGTAGGATTCACGTCATCCATCTTGGTAGACATTTCTAGAAGTCCTTGGTTTGAAGAACGCAAACTCAGGATTCAAAACATAACACAGTGGTTAGGGTTGGAATTAATAATAAGAATTTATTTCTACTCAAAGAAACCATCTTTTGGCAACATTACGATAATAAAAAACTGGGAAAAACATAACTTTCTAACCTGTACCATGCAGTTTGCATGCAGCTTTTTGATGGCAGTTTATAGCTCACTGTACTAGATTACGATTTTAACTTAAGAACTGCACAGCAACAAAATGATCTCTGTGGCAAAAGCAGTAACCCACTGAGCTATGCACATAAAATACAGTTCTGTGATCTGCATGGTACACCTTCTTTGCAGCAGACATATTAGCCCTCTGCGCTACCCAGTGGCATAACGCAACTTGAGGGGGCCCCCCTGCAAAGTACATGGAGAGGCCCCCTATAACTTGGAAAATACTGGGGCCCCTGTTTATAGGATGAAACTACCCATAACAAGGAATATCTAGAATGAAAAAACACACCGTGGCACAGTATTTTAGCCTTTGGCATGGGCAAAAAGATCTAGAAAATTTTTCAGACACTTGCAGAAAAATAAACAATATTAACAATGACTGATATCGTTCAATTATTTATTTGTCAGTCAATCAATCAATCAAAAAGTACTTTATTCGGCAACTCAATGCCATAAAAGTGAACATGTTAAAAAGATACATTTCATCAACAAACTTTAAAACCTTTAAAGAAGATTAAAATAGGAACATTCTTAATATCAATAAAAGAACAAAATTCAAGTTGTAAAATGAGCTGGAAGGCATCAAATAAAGTGCAAAGTGCTAAGGCCGAAGTGCAATAGACAGTGTATCGTAAAAATACCAATATTAGCGCGAGATGGGCCCTGGAAACAAAACAGGCAAAAACAGGTGGCTGCTATAAAAACAACTTTTTCCTGCGCCTAAAGGCTCCTGTTAAAGAACTTGCAACCCCAAAACAGACCATAGGGGAAGATAGCATTTGGAGGTACAACAAAGCAGGCCTGACTTGGGTAAAATGACAATGTCTAAGTAATGGAAATATAAACCTTTTGCGCAATGAGAAATAGTAATCACAGAAAAAAATAAAATGTAAGGTATCTTGCTCCGAGAAATTGTCGCAAGAACAAGGTTTTAGGGTACCAGGTTTTATAAAACCTTGAGGAACAGCCAAAAGCCAGGGAACCAAATGCAATCGGAATCTGGTTAGCACAAAGCGATGAAAGGCATTACTAACGACGAGTAGATATGGTTGAACTTGGTTGCACAAGGGCAATGTAACATATCTTCTCACCGTTGGTTTTGCTAACTCCTTTTCTTCCCTAAGTCCCTGGCGCTTATCCAGGAACTGTTGTTTAATTGTTTTGATTGTTGATTTACCCAAAGATTTAGGGCTACGGTATAGGTCTGGGCTGCCGAGCCATTTTGTCAGATCCATTACATACTTTAACCAAGGGATGTACACAGCTCCCTCCAGCGCTACACAATCGGTGATTATTAATTGGTTTAAATTAGTAATGGGACTAGCCCAAACTCTCAGCTAACGCAACGGGGGCTACCGCTATCAGATCCGAAATAAAGCCCACCCCAAATTCATCATGTAGTATAAATGCAAGAGTAGTGGGCGGGACTGCCAAAAGCTTCCGTATAAACTTGTCCTCGGCTCCCTGAATTTCCTTTCCCTCCTTGTAACCCCAAATATCACAGCCATAGGTTGCGATAGGGATGCACTTTTCTTTATATATCTTCATCAGGGCGGGGAAGGGTATTTATTTGTCATTTTATTATGTATCAAAACTATTTCTTTTATATTATTATTTGGATACAAAAGTTTTATATATATTTTTTGTGTTGATTTTCATTAAAACAGTTTGTTGGTTGTCATATATATCAGTGAATACATGAAGACTTTGTTCATAGGTGATACATTCATACACAAACACACACACTGGATATTTTTCAATTCATCTGAACAAGGTTAACACATTGATTAAGAATGCATGTTCGTTGATGGTTAATAATACACAATACATATGTCAAAGCGATGTGAAGAAACTGGCGGTTTGTTGACAAACTATGCGCGTTTCGGCAAAGCCTTCGTCAGGACTCCGTCACAGTATATACTGGAAAGGATACAAGACAACGACAAAAGGAACCTAGATGTTTATGCCCACGGTTTTTATGATTCAACAATTTTAATCATGAGACAAAGCATAAAGAAAGGATATCAATCTAAAGTTGTGTCAATAAAGAGAATATTGAAAAGGTGCTATAGAAACCTCATACCCAAACAATTCGAAGTTTACATGTATTTGTAGAACGAGGAGAAAAAAGAAGAATATATCCCCCAACCAATATCTCTACATTAAAACTGTGAATGGAATGTAAGAATGCCTAAGTGAATCATTAAGACCTGAGATAAGAAATTAAAAGAAAGAGTAAAACCAGATATGTTGTACATAGAGCAAGAATACTGCATGTGCTCAGATAGATTGCAGTGCATAAATTTACAACCTATATACAGATAAATTAAAAAGACATACCCTATAATATTGGATAAACTGGGTACGACTGGATGTAACAAAATTGGCTAAATCAATATCCAGAAGTGCAACCCAAACCTGAAACAAGATGGAAAAGAGTCCATCTGTCTTCCAGTCAGGCGGCCTATTGATCACCCATACTGAAGTTACCAACCCAGAGTTGCAGCATATCATTATTCAAGGTATTACAGTTTAGATTAATCAGTTTCAGATTTGGACCAGAATCCATATGCATGTCCTCAGTAATAACATCCGACATGTGCTATTCCATCTTGTTTCAGGTTTGGGTTGCACTCTGGATATTGATTTAGCCAAATTTGATTAAAATTGTTGAATCATAAAAACTGCGGGCATAAACATCTAGGTTTCTTTTGTCGTTGTCTTGTATCCTTTCCAGTGTATACTGTGACGGAGTCCTGACGAAGACTTTGCCGAAACGCGCGTAGTTTGTCAACAAACCCCCAGTTTCTTCACATCGCTTTGACATATGTATTGTGTATTATTAACCATCAACAAACATGCATTCTTAATCGATGTGTTAACCTTGTTCAGATGAATTGAAAAATATCCAGTGTGTGTGTTTGTGTATGAATGTATCACCTATGAACAAAGTCTTCATGTATTCACTGATATATCTGACAACCAACAAACTGTTTTAATGAAAATCGACACAAAAAATATATATAAAACTTTTTTATTCAAATAATAATATAAAAGAAATTGTTTTGATACATAATAAAATGACAAATAAATAATTGAATGATATCAGTCATTGTCAATATTGTTTATTTTTCTGCAATTTATTTATTTATGTGTCTTATAGAGCGCTCGAATCACCCCCAAAGGGGTATCTCCGCGCTATAGTGGTGCCTAGAAGTCAGCGTCGGGTAAATGAGGGGGATTACAGAGTCATCGTAGGGGATTGAAAAAGCGCGGTTTTGAGAAGTCGTCGAAATTGGAGATAGTTGGTACATTCACGAAGGTGAAGTGGAAGTTGATTCCAGTATGAGGGGGCAAGATAGTAAAATGCCTTCCCCCCAGTGCGTGATTTCTTTATCTGGGGAACAACAAGGAGAGATTTCGATCCAGACCGGAGTGTTCTGGAGGGCTGATGGCCCGTGAGACTATCACTAAGATAACTGGGGGCTTTGCCATGTAGTGCCTTGTGTACTAGACAGCAGATTTTAAAGCGGATCCATTTCCGAACAGGCAACCAATGGAGTCCCTGGAGAAGAGGTAAGGAAGCGGTTCTGGCTGGGGAATTGGACACCAGACGTGCGGCAGTATTTTGAACCACCTGAAGTCTATTGAGTGATGCTTCAGAGGCTGCAATCAGGAGGGCATTACAGTAGTCAAGATGACTTGCCACAAGGGCCTGTAGCAGAGTTTTCCTGACTGTTAGAGGGAGAAAAGGAAAAGCCTTTCTCAAAAGACTTAATGTAAAGAAGCAGGTGCCCACTGTGGCTGAACCTTGTGTTTCCATCGAGAGTTTCGAATCTAAATGCACGCCTACATTTTTCACCACTGCCTTAGGAGTAGGAGCGGGACCTAAATTGGTGTTCCACCAATCTGAGGACCATAGTAAGGGTGCCTCTCCAAAGAGCATGATTTCCGTTTTGGTGGCATTTAACTGGAGAAAGTTGTTTCTCATCCATTCCGAAATTGCATTCATACCTTCAGAGAAGGCCGACTGAGTGTTAGCAGAATTTCTGTCAAATGCCATTAGCAGCTGGGTGTCATCCGCATAGGAAATAGGGATGAAGCCCAGGGTCCTCAGTAGATCTGCCAGGGGGGCCACATAAATGTTAAACAACGTGGGGCTCAGGCAGGATCCCTGGGGCACACCTTTAGTCAGCTTTGATGTAGAGGATTGGAAAGTACCTAGAGTGACAGTTTGGGTGCGGGTATTTAGGAAATTAGCCAGCCACAGATAAGCTTGATCTTGAATACCAACATTTCCTAGTCTGGATAGAAGAATAGTATGGGATATCGTGTCAAACGCTGCTGACAAATCCAGCAGCACTAACAGTACCGCTTGTCCCTCATCTGGGAAATGTCGGAGGTTGTCTGTGACTGCAACTAAAGCTGTCTCTGTACTAAATCTGGGGCGAAAACCCGACTGGGAAGAATCTAGACCCCCGGTTGATTCCATGAAATCAGAGAGATGATGATTCACATGTTTCTCTAGGAGTTTACTCAAATGTTCTAGATCTTTTTGCCCGCACCAAAAGCCAAAATACCTTGCCCAGGTGTGTTTTTTCATTCATGGAGAGGCCCCCTCCAGATTCACTCAGGAGCTTCCTGACCAGGTTTTTGTGCTGAGGGGGCCCCCCTGAAGCTCGGGGGCCCCCCGCACTGCGGAGGCTGCGGGGGCCTTTGTTACACCATTGGTGCTACCTTAGATGAGTCAAAAGTGCGACTTGACAAAACTCCAATTTTTCTCTAGAAGGGTTATTAATCAGCAGAGATATCTTGACACTTTCATTGTTGTTTGAAAACTGCTGTATATACCAGGAACTCTGTAGAGAGTGCTATTAAAACCATGAAATATTTCAAAACACAGGAAGGCTGGAAACGAGAATGAGTGTTTAGTGGATTATGCTGGCCTGCTGATTTTGTAACTGAGGGCGGATATTGCAGCACTGCCCCCCATTAACAAAACTGACACCCACCCTTCCAGCCTGCCAGGGAAATGCCTGATGGCTGGTATGCCAGTCCGGCCTTGATATCCGCCACAGATTTCAGCTTCTTCCTTAGATCCAGGTTAATGCACAAGAGATAATTTTTATTTTAGTCACAATAATGGAAGCACACCATAAGAAGTTAAGAATTCATATTGCTTTTCTCTCTCCTTTCTCTTCATTTCCTTCATCATTGGAAGACCTTCAAGTCCAGAGAGGACCTTCTAGGATATGTATGTCAAAGACTTATCATCCATCATCTCATTCTCCACATCGAGGCACTGACTCCTAAGTTATTAGAAACTTCAAACAAGGTATTTTGATGAAGAAGACCTCTATTGTGTATGGAGTTTCTGTGGCTTCTTGAACACCATTCAATTTCTCAAGGTACCTTACTCAGTAGAACCCTCCTTGATTCACAAGAGTGCCTGCTCATGCATTATCAGCTTGGCCCAACCATGGTTCTCCATTCCTATGAAATTCAGATGTGACAAATGTGGCAACTAAAAATGTCAGAAACCTCTTCCATCCACAATTGTCCCTTACAAAATGGACAGTAAGTAGAAAGGCGACTAGTGAGCAGGTATGTGCATACTCTCACACTCCAAGTCAATCAGTTAACAATGATAAAGACCCATTATCTAAATATACAGAATCCGCAGCTAAATATGCTGTTAGAAATGATATTCCGGTTGGCTGAGGTATGCACCCAGGCCAGGCAAGAATCACCACTCTAGTCAGGTTAACCTAAGTACACACTAAAAGATAACCTGTGCTCACCCTCTGGCAGCTTGGCACAGAGCAGTCAGGCTTATCTAAAGAGGCGATGTGTAAAGTATTTGTGCAACACACCCACATACACATGCACAGTAACACAATGAATACACCACACAAAGACTCCACACAGGTTTATAAAAATAGATTATTATATTCTGGACAAAACAAGACCAAAATGGCAAATATCCAATGTATAGAAGCTGAGATATTGAATTTTAAAAGAATAAGTGAACAATAGCGCTTGGAAGCAAATAGTGCTTTAGGGTTACTTAAGGTCATGCTGGACCAGGGCAAAGTCAAAGTTCGGGCTGATCGCGATGGATTGCTGGCCGGCTACAGGACCCATGCAGGCCTTGGTGAACAAAGTACCTTTCCTGATCACAACAGCAAGATGTGTTGTGAAATGCGTCAATGCTGGTCCCGCAAGTCGAGGATGCATCGATCTTTTCCACGCGCTGATGGCGACACATCAGTTCTATAGATGGGTGCCAGAGTCGAGAGGTGTTGAGCGATGCGTCGGGTTTCTCCTCGCAGTCGAGGGGATGCGTCAATCTCTCCAAGCTGCAGCGGCGATGATACAGTGTCTGATGCATCTATCTTGAGAGGCAAAGCGCTGGTTCCGATGCGATGCGCCGATTTCACTCCCACAACCGGGTCAATGCACTGGTTCTGCTACACACAGACAGGAGATGCATCGAAATCTGTGTTGCAAATATCTGGGCCACTTCCAGTAAGCCAGGCATAGGAGCAGAGGTTGAGACTTTGATATCCCTGAGTCTCAAGCAACAGGCTCTTGGAGCACACTAGAAGAGAAAAGGCAGAGTCCTGCTCTCCTTCAGCAGAGTCAGAGAGCAGCAGGCAGCAGGGCAACACAAGAGAAATGTAGGCCTTCCTAGCCTGCAGTCCAAATATGAGTCCTTTAAGCAGCACAGCAGTCCTTCTGGCAATATGTAGCTGTAGTTCCAGCCGTGTCTAATGTTAGGGTGTCAGAGACCCAGTACTTATACCTAAAATTGTCTTCGAAGTTGGGGTGACTTCAAAGAGTGGTCTTTGAAGTACACAGGTATACTTTCAACCCAGTCCTGTCTGTCAGTCTATCTGTGAGGGATAATTAGTGCTCTGTGTGTGGTCAAGCCACTACCTATTGAATTGTAAGTGTCAGCCCCATCGTCCCTTCCTGCCCAGGAACGGCCATCTGAATGCAGATGTATGCAGATGGGTATTCAGCCACACCAAGCCTTCCTGTGGTTGTGGCTATCTGAAGGGAATGCACAAAGTGTAGCTGTCATGCACCCCAGACATGTATTGGAGATTGGTTGCAAGGCACACAGAGCAGTAAGTGCAGAGAAAGGTCCACTTTCTAAAAGTGGAATTGCTAAAACAGTAATGTTCAAACCAACTTCACCAGTAAGGAGGATTTATCATTAACATTCCAAAGATATAAAACATGAAGTAGCTACCCCTTTCTGATCAGGAATTACCACTTAAATGTGTATAAGGGAATTCCCAATGCTAACCCATGAGAGGAGTAGGCATCACAATAGTGAAAAACGAATTTAGCTGTTTGTCACTACCAGGACATGCAAAACGTCAAGGTACATGTCCTACTTTTTACTTACATAGCGCCCTGCCCTCAGGGCTACCTAGGGCCTACCTTAGGGGTGACACGTAGTAGAAAGGGAGTTTAAGGCTTGGCAAGTTGTTTTAAATGCCAAGTCAAAGTGGCAGTAAACTGCGCACACAGGCCCTGCAATGGTAGGCCTGAGACAGGTTTGAAAGTCTTCTTATGTGGGTGACACAATCAGTGCTGCAGGCCCACTAGTAGCATTTAACTTACAGGCCCTATGTATAAGGTATACCATTTTACAAAGGACTTAAAGGAAAATTAAATATGGCAATCATGTATACACCAATGTCATCATGTTTAGGGGTAAAGCACATGCACTTTAGCACTGGTTAGTAGTGGTAAAGTGCTCAGAGTCCTAAGGCCAACAAAAACAATCAGCAAAAGCATGAGGTAAAAGGCTAAAAGTCTGGGGAAAGACCACCCTAAGGATGCCAGGTCTAACAGATGTATAATATATTCACTCCATGGCAACAAAACAGATTGTGTTGTAATATATCCCAGCATTGGTATTATTTTTAATTAAATAAGTGTTGGAAAGGCCCAATAATTTGATATGCTTGTTTTTATTTATCATCCTCATGTATCAATTAAATGCTCAAGTGTGTATTAATCAAAACTATTGGCCTGTCAGAAACTCATTATTAAAGGTTTTGCCCACCAAACAAATGTAGAAGTGACCTTCAAAGATGCTATGAGAGGTGTGTGTATCAATTGGTCACAAATGTTTATTTACAAAGGTTTGATAATATTCTGCAAACAGGTGACTGGAACCTGCTGTTTTACTGATGGACAATTTGCTAATAATGCTTCTTAGCAGACTTATAATAATTGTGCTATCTGGCTGCTGCATACATCAGCATTGAATAGCCCTATCTCTCTTGAAAAGAAACTATATTCTTTTCACATCAATTTAAATAGTAATTACAGTTTACATTGCAGCCCTCATTCATATTGCAGTGCCAGCAATTTCCTCTCTTTGTACAGGTGATGTAATGTTTTATTCACAATATTCCAGTCACAAATCAAGTGAGTAGCAGGTAAACTCAGAAGCACGAAAAACAAAACAAACATGACAGATGCCAAAGGCTGAGTGCCAAACGATCGAAATTCAATCAATCAATCAATCAGGGAATTGTAAGCGCGCTACTCACCCGTGAGGGTCTCAAGGCGCTGAGGGGGGTCCGCAGATCTGTTTAGCCAAAGAGCCAGGTCTTGAGGGTCTTCCCGAAGGTGTTCAGGGAGGGGCGCGTCTGATGTCTGCCGGTAGCTCATTCCAGGTCTTGGCTGCAATGTGAGAGAAGGATCTTCCGCCTGCTCTGACTCTGTGGATGCGCGGGGTTTCGGCCAGTGGGAGGTTGGAAGATTGGAGGTTTCTTTTGGGTACGTGGAAGTTGATTCTGTCGTTGAGGTATTTGGGTCCGTTGTTGTGTAGGCATTTGTAGGCGTGAGTGAGGATTTTGAAAGTGACTCTTTTCTCCACGGGGAGCCAGTGGAGACTTGGTAGGCGTTAGCTGATGTGTTCGTGTCGGGGGATGCCGAGGACGAGTCTGGCGGCGGTGTTCTGTATTGTCTGGAGTTTGCGGAGTAGGGACTTGTTAATGCCGGCGTAGAGTGCGTTTCCATAGTCCAGTCTGCTGGTGATGAGTGCGTGGTTGACTGTCTTCCTTGACTCAGGGGGGATCCACTTGAAGGTCTTGCGGAGGATGCAGAGGGTGTTGAAGCAGCTGGACGTGACGGCATTGACCTGTCGGTTCATGGTGAGTGATGAGTCGAGTACGATGCTGAGGTTCTTGGCGTGGTCTGAGGGGGTAGGTGGGCTTCCGAGGGTGGTCGGCCACCAGGTGCTGTCCCATGCAGAAGGGGTGGTACCGAGGACGAGGACTTCTGTCTTCTCGGCGTTGAGCTTCAGGCAGCTGTTGGTCATCCAGACTGCGACGTCTTGCATTCCTTTCTGGAAGATGAGTTTGGCAGTGGTGGGGTCTTTGGTGAGGGAGAGGATGAGCTGGGTGTCGTCGGCGTAGGATACGATGTTGAGGCCGTGTTGTCGGACGATGGCTGCGAGGGGGGCCATGTAGATGTTGAAGAGGGTGGGTGTAGTAACTTGGTCCAGACAGGTATGAGTATTTCAGGAGTATTTATTGTACAAGTTACATGTCCAGATGTTCAGCCCCACCAGGAGCAGCCAGCATGCTGCTCAGCCCTATCTCCAACTGTGACTTCTCAGTCCCAACATTCTACAATACATCATCCATGGAGGATTCCGCTGGCAGAGCATGAGGTGACATGAACAACATTAGAGCCAGGATACTACATATCCTCCTTTCTTCTAAACGGAAAACAGAAAAGAGTGCCAAAAGAGACAATAAGAAAAAGGGAAAAGCAGAAGCTGGATGAACGATAAAGAGAAGAGAGAATGGAGGAGAGCACAAGAAGGGCAGTGGGAGAAACAACAGAAACGACTGGAGAAAGGTGAGGAAAGAGATAAAAATAATCCATAACTCATCCTCCCTTCCAATATTAGCAACAGAAAGGAAACACATAGTTATGGAGAATAGAAAGAAAGTACCAATGACTACCCCCTGCACACCTACTGGCCAGACAGATATGCGAGAAGGCAGGTCACATCGGGAAGAAACAGGATAACAGAGAAGAAGAGAAATACAATGAGATTACTCATACTTCCCTGTAGTATAATAAACATAGAATACAATAAATTGTAAACAGCACTGGGTTGTAAAGTTGAGAAATACCATAAGATTACTCATACTTCCTTGTCGTATAATAAACATTGACAACGAAACATGAGGCATAACCTTGATAAGAAAAAGAAACACCCAGCGTAAAGCAAACTATGCTCTATAGTGATGGGACTAAAACCCAAACTGTATACCCTGTATGGGTAACTGTTGTCCAAGTGAGGAAGAACCTCGAGTGGAGGTCATAGGTTGTGCACCATAACGATGGGAATGTGACCCAAATGACACCTCGCGTAAAGGTGAAAAGTTATGCACCGTAGCAATGGGAACAACCCTTGCGACACACCTCATAGAGAGGTAAGAACATTGTGCACTGTTGCAACGGGACTGGAACCCATGCGACACACCTCGTGTGGAGGTAAAAACATTGTGCACTGGTTGAGCACTGTAGCACCGGGACTGGAACCCGTGCGATACGCCTCATGTGGAGACACTCACATTGTGCACCGTGGCAATGGGAATACAACCCATGCAATATGCCTCGTGTAGAGGTAAAGACATTGTGCACCGTAGCAGTGGGACTAGAACCCAAGCGACACACCTCGTATGGAGGTAAAAACGTTGTGCACTGTGTGAGGTAATTAAATACTTAGAGTAAAGACACCTCGTATGGAGGTAAAAACGTTGTGTACTCCAGTGATGTGACTATAACCCTCACAACACCTTATGTAGGGCAACAGTATAAGAATAGTGTGGCAAAGGTCTCTTGCTGTGTTTCATAACATAGGGACTGAGACCTCAGTGTACACCCCATGTGAGGTAATGTATACAAGAGAGAATATATGGGTAAGAACCCATGACCTGCCTCTACAAATAGAGAAGCGTAAGAGAGCACCCTAACGACAAACACCCCAAGGGTCAAGAGAAAGACCGCACACATTCAAAATAACGTAACCTAACTGGTCCTGTAGCTGAAAATGCAAATTTAAAATAATGCAACCTAACTGGTTCTGGTTCCGTAGTTGAAAATACATTAAGAACACTATTGTAGTATACATCCCTTCGGTAACAAAATTGAGCAAGTTGAGATGTGTGTGCTGTGAACATAAAATCCCCATTTTAAAAAAGAAACATCAGCAAATAAGCTCTGTAAATGAACAAGGCATAGTGAACAATAGTAACAGGAATTCACATAACAAGTGTCCACGCTGGTATGCCGGTGAGCGAGTTCTCACCCGAGATGCCCATCCATTGTTAATGTCCAAAACACAGCCAAAAGCACGTAACGTTAAATGCGACATGTCATCACCTTCGTAAACTAGCAGGGCCGAGACACGTATGTGTGGACGTAAACGAGAACGTGAAGACCAAAGTTGACACAACCTGCAGAGCGTCCATACCTCAAGAAATGACAAAACGATGATCCGTGACGGTGATGCCGTTCTGAACATGGTGCATGGCGAGTGCCTCATGATGCCGGCCAAACCTCCATAATTTACACCTGGTTGGCCAAGAAAACGGGAGTACAGGGAAATGTAAGAAGAAGATGCCGCCAACCGCAAGATGGCAGGACGCAACCCAAGTCGCGCCGGATGGCTCACGGGTTGTCCGTGTATGCGGGAACACAGAGCAGGAGAACGCAGGGAAGATGGAGGAATGCCACAACAGCACCATGGAGACCTCACAGGGTGGAAGGCGGAGGTAAGCGCGCGCTCTGATGCAGACACGCGCGACAGGCTTTTGAACAACAACTCGGCGGTTGAAGTCTCAGAGGGGGCCAACAATAAGGGACACAAAAATGTCACATACCACACATCCTCAAAAGGGCGTACGTACTTTTTAGAAAAGGTCCAGGACCGCCACAGCACCGTCGCTGGTAGAAAGCATAGTTTCGCCATGGAGTTCACTGGTAAACCTTAAACTGGTTTGCAAAGACAGAAGCACCTCACTGTCCACAAGAGAAAAACGTAAATCCCACAGACTGTCTTGTTCAACAGTCGTATTACCAGTGATGCAGAAAGTCGACTTGCATCTGGTACTGGCAAAACTACCACGAACACCTACAAAGAGGTCGGGTGCTTTTGTGAGGTCGGGTGGCAGGTAGCAGGTGACATGTAGATGTGACACACACTCTGTGGGGACTAAAACTTGTCCCAAACGAAAATGAAGGTGTGTGGCACTGAAGACAGGAACACCTCACTCCGCAGAAGAGACACAAATTAAGGCAGTTCAATTACCTTGCTTGTTGATACGCTGTAGAGACAGCATGTATTGACTTGAGCTGCAGTTGAAACTGTGTTTGTACGAATTGGCATGATTGCGTGGAGGGCGACCGATGGCAAGGTCACTGGTGGGGCTGAGGGGTGCCAGTTAGTTGAGTAAGCGCAGCTGTAGTTACAGGAGTTGCTTCAGCTTGACAGGAGGTTCCCAGATACTCCACACTTGAACTTCAGCTTGACAGGTAGCGCACAAGGGTTCTTGAGTCAACTCATCGCAATAAAAATGTAGTAACTTGGTCCAGACAGGTATGAGTATTTCAGGAGTATTTATTGTACAAGTTACATGTCCAGATGTTCAGCCCCACCAGGAGCAGCCAGCATGCTGTTCAGCCCTATCTCCAACTGTGACTTCTCAGTCCCAACATTCTACAATACCTCATCCATGGAGGATTCCGCTGGCAGAGCATGAGGTGACATGAACAACATTAGAGCCAGGATACTACAGTGGGGCTCAGTGATGAACCCTGTGGGACTCCGCAGGTGATTTTCGTGGGGTCGGAGAGGAAGGTGGGAGTCTGATCCTTTGGCTTCTTCCGGTGAGGAATGATCGGATCCAGTCCAGGGCTGTTCCTTGTATGCCTGCGTCGTTTAGTCTGGCGACTAGTGTGCGGTGGGAGACGGTGTCGAAGGCCGCTGATAGGTCAAGTAGGATGAGGGCTGCGGAGTGGCCTTGGTCCAGGAGGGTGCGGATGTCGTCTGTGGCGGCGAGTAGGGCAATCTCTGTGCTGTGGTTGCTTCGGAATCCGGATTGGGACGGGTCGAGGACAGCGTTCTCTTCAATGAATCGTGTCAGTTTCCTGTTGACTGTTTTCTCTGCAACTTTGGCTGCGAAGGGGAGGAGCGAGATGGGCCGATAGTTCTTGAGGTCGGTGGGGTCAGCTGTGGGCTTCTTGAGCAGGGATCTGACTTCAGCGTGCTTCCAGTCATCTGGGAAGGTGCCTGTTTTGAAGGTGGTGTTGATGGTGCGTTGCAGTTCGGGTGCAATGGCGGCCGCGGCTCTGTGGTAGATGTGAGGGGGGCAGGAGACAGTGGGGGCCCCCGAGTGGATGCTTTTCATGGTTGAGGCGGTGTCTTCACCCGTGATCGGTGTCCAGTTGGAGATGGTGGGCTGGCTGGTGTTTCTGGGGGGCGGGGGCCGTCTGTGGCACCTGGTGGATGGTCGATGAAGTGGTCGTAGAGGTTTTTGATCTTGAGGTGGAAATAGGTTCCAAGCTTGTCGCAGAGGTCTTGGGATGGGGTGCTGTCTGTGGCTTTGCTGCGTGGGTTGGTGAATTCTTGAATGACACTGAAAAGTTCCTTGGAGTTGGTGGAGTTGGCCAGGATTTTGTTGTGGATGAAGTTCCTCTTGGTGGCTCTAATCTGGTTGTGGTAGTCCGACATGGCGTCCTTGTAGGTGGTGTGGTTTTCGGTTGTCTTGGTGTTTCTCCAGTTCTTCTCCAGGCGTCTGCAGGTGCGTATGGCTTCTTGGAGAGCGGTGGTGAACCAGGCGGCTTTCCTGGGGCATTGTCTGTCGAGGTTGCGTAGCGGGGCGAGCTCGTCTGCGCAGTTGGAGATCCAAGTGTGGAGTTCTCTGGCTGCGTCGTTTGCGTCATTTGCGTCGGGTGCCCAGGTGTGGTTGTCTCGGGTGAGGGTGGAGTTAAGTTGCTCGTCGGTAACCTTGCTCCAGTTCCTTTGTGGTGGGCGTGGGGCTGGTTTGGGTACCTTGGGTTTGTTGATGGCGAAGTGTACGCAGTGGTGGTCGGTCCATGGCAGCTGCGTTGTGTGGCTGAATTGGACGATGTTTCCTGCCGCGAAGATTCGGTCGAGGGTGTGTCCTGCTCTGTGGGTCAGTGTGTTGATGAGTTGTTTAAGTCCGATGCTGGTGAGGTTCTCACGAAGGATAGTGGAGTTGGGGTCGCTGGGGTTGTCGAGGTGGAAGTTCAGGTCACCAATGAGAATGTAGTTTGTTGAGGCGATGGCGTAGGGTGCGATGAAGTCGGTGATGGTGGTGGCGAAGGGTGTTCGAGGGCCGGGGGGTCTGTAGAAGAGGGTTCCTCAGAGTGTGGCTTAGGGGGTGGTCTGGATCTGGAAGTGCAGGTGTTCGGCGGAGGGGAAGGTTTCGCTGGAGGTGGTGAGGCAGAGGGTGCTCTTGTGGGCGATGGCGAGGCCCCCTCTGGGTGGTTGGGGCAGTCTTTCCTCTGGATCTTGTATCCATCTGGGATGGTGGTGCTGATGTCTGGGGCGGAGGATGCGTTGGTCCAGGTCTCTGTGAAGAAGGCGATGTCGGGCGAAAGAGAGTCGAGTAGGTTCCAGATTTCCATGGCGTGTTTGTGTACGGAGCGTACGTTGAGGAGGATGCATTTTAGGGTGTCGCCGGTGCTGGCGTCGGCATGTTGGAGGCCGGGGTGGCGGTGAGGGTCTGGTGGCAGTGGAGGCAGGAGAACTGGCCGTGGGTCATTTTCGGCGAGGTCTGTTGGCATTCTCTAAGTCTTCCAGGGTTGAGTGCGAGGAGGGTGGTGGTGTCGTAGCAATGGGTAGCGGATGGGCGCAGACGGGCTTGCCTTTGGCGCACCGGTGGCGCGCCCGCTGCGTGCGTCCACTGCGCGACCGCGCAGCGGCCGCCATTAAGTAGGGGAGGTGGGAGGGAGGAGAGGCTGGGGAGCGGGGGAATTCAGGGGGGGAATTCCAGGGGGGAGGGGCCGCAGGGGCAGCAGCGGCGAAAGGAACAGGCAGGCACGAGAAAATAAAAACAGGGGTGGAATTAGAGCAAGACACAGATGGGCAACAGGGAAAAAAATTAAGAAAAAAAACAGCTGAGAAAGGTTACGGTGGTTGCAGGCAGTCTGGTCCCAGTTGGAGCGGGCAGCAGGAGCAGGAGCGGGCAGCAGCCTCGAACCTCCCAAGGAGGAGGTCGGGGTCTGGAGGCAAGAGACGGCACAGTGGAGCTGCGGGTAGAGAGTGGACCTAGACCGAGGGTCGGAGGTCTTACTCGCGCTCCCCCGCAGTGGCCGCCATTAAGTAGGGGAGGTGGGAGGGAGGAGAGGCTGGGAGGCGGGAGTGGGAGAATTCTGGGGGGGAATTCTGGGGGGAATCCTGGGGGGGAGGGGCTGCAGGAGCAGCAGCGGCGAAATGCGAAAGGAACAGACAGGCATGAGAAAATAAAAACAGTGGTGGAATTAGAGCAAGACACAGATGGGCACAATAACAGTGGCACAACAGGGAAAAAATTAAGAAAAATAACGGCTGAGAAAGGTTACGGTGGTTGCAGGCAGTCTGGTCCCAGTTGGAGCGGGCAGCAGGCGCAGGAGCGGGCAGCAGCCTCGAAAGTGGGAACCTTACAACACAACATTGCAGGGCAATGTGACTTCTTTCTC
Organism: Calotriton arnoldi; assembly: GCA_963921515.1. Classification (NCBI taxonomy): domain Eukaryota; kingdom Metazoa; phylum Chordata; class Amphibia; order Caudata; family Salamandridae; genus Calotriton; species Calotriton arnoldi. Next base: position 115,991 of record CAWUFW010010266.1, read on the forward strand.
ACTCTGCTTATATTGACCTTGAAGGACTTCTGTGACCTTTGTGAGTGCCTAATCCCACCCTACCTCACAGAGTAAGGCCCTTCCAGGAGATTTCTTAGAGTAACCCCCAATAACCTGAAGAATTCCCTCTCAAAGAGAAGGGTTAAGGCTTGTGTGGAACCTTAAAATGGACAGCTGACACTAATCTGGGGGCATGGATAAACACACCGGATTCCATGATTGATCTGCTGCATCATATGTATCCCTGGAAGTGAATGAGATAATGTAACTGAACCCTTGTGATCCTAGAGTCTAATATAATCACCACCTCATAATCCAGTGCACCCTCAACAACCACTGCAGGAGGTAGACTTTAATCAACTGCATAGACTGGTTTAACTCTTGAGTTACACAGATGTATACACTCTGATTCAGGGAGGCCTAACTCAACTGCTGGACGTCCCACTACCCTACAGATTACAAAGAGTCTTCAAAACTTGACGCAAACTTAAAATGGAACTGGGCAGTGTCAGATGTTCGGAAGAGAGCCAAACTGAACCTTCTCTTTTATACAAAGGGGCTACTTATCTGTGTCTATTGGCATATTTCTTAAAATCTAGTTTAGCTTTTTTCAGATGCCTAATCACAGACTTGAGAACCTTTTTCAATTCTCATGAGGGCATCTGTACAGAGGATACTTTTACTGTGTCAAAAGTGGAGGGCCATAACCTTAGATAAATACTATAAGATTTTTTAAAAGGTTAAAGCTCTAAGGCATGATGTAAGAAGTTGTTATACATACATTCTGCAATAGCAATCCATTGGGCCCAATCTTGAGGATAATCCTTAAAAAAACATTGACGATGTTGTTTAATAGCTTGATTCATCCTCTCAGTCTGTCCATCAGTCTGTGGATGGTGACAAGTGGATTTATAATTAATTTACTTTGAATGGTTTAACAGTTTATTTCAAAAGTATATAGAAACTGTGCCCCTCTATCTGTAGTAATGATTTCAGGGAGCCCTTGAAGCCCAACAATGGCTTTTAAGAATACCCTGGCTAATTATATAGCTGTTAGAAGCGTATTAATACATGGGTGAGTCTTGTGAGATAATCCTCTACCACTAGCAAAGTGGTTAGACCATTGGAAGAGGTCTGTTCCAAAAAAATATCCTTTGAGATTTGCAACCAGTTCTGGGTGGGTACTGAAAGAGGTTGAAGTGGACCTGCAGTTTCATTATGATCTGCCATGGCTTTAACACATGTGACACACTTCTGTGTGCAGTCTCCCACTTTTTTCATATCGGACCACCAAAACATAGGTATCAGTAATTTCTCTGACCTTCTAATTCCTGGATGCCCTGATACTGGTGTGTTATAACATAAAGTAATAATTTTTTCTTAAGGTCTTGGTTCATTTACAAATAACATTTGGGAATGTGAGAGTAAATCCTTCGGAACAGTTTATAGGCTAGGGTTTTCTTGTATCCAAACTTTAGCATCTATCTGATGTTGAGCCAGACATTTCTTGCTAATATTTTCATAGCTTGCACTTATTGGCTATGTAGTGCTGCTAAAATAAATGGAGCTTGTCCATTTATTTGTTCCGGTTCTCCTTATTTAGAGAAAATCTGTCTTCCCATATCTTATCCCATGTCGGTATGTAATCTCACAGTTCAATTAAGAGAAGAACAATGTCCTTCTGGCTTGTCTCACATTTGAAATTTTTTTAGATTTGAGAAAACCTAAGTTGTTGTGATCTTACCATACTATAATATTATATTTGGCTCCATTCAAATGATGTATCCAATCGGAAAACAAGACTTTAGATTGTCCCCTATCATAAATCATGTAATTCATTTCAGCAGATAAAAACTTTAGGGGGCAAAAGACCACTGGATGTAAGGTGTAAGTCTCAGAACCTCTTTGTGAGATGATGACTTTGATGCTGAATGGGAATTAATTTTTTTCCACATCAGGGTGGCCGTCGTGAATGTTTTGTTTAGCATTTGGAATGCATCTACTTGCTCAGAACCCCAGAAAAAGGTACCGTGTTCATAGTGTGTTGTGTAATAGGTAACACAAAATTCAAAATGAAATGCCCATAGAAGTTTGTAAAGCCAAGGGGCTCTTCTGGTTTTCTTTTATTATAGAATGCTAAGGCCAACTTAGGGCAGCTGACACTTTTCCTGCACCCGTTGTGTGCCAGAAGGCGAAATCTGGAATCTAAAAATAATGATGTGAGAGTTTTCAAAACTGTATTTTCTAACTTAGCATATAATGAGGGCTTACGAAGTCTGCTCAACACTTCCTTCACGTGCTTTCTGTGTTCGGTTAGATTCTCAGAGAACACCAAGATTTCCTCCAGATATATTATTACAGATTTGTCAAGAATATCTCAGAAGATATTGATGAAATGCTGAAACATAGAAGGTTCATTGTGCAGGCCCAAATGGCATCACAATTTATTCAAAGTAGGCATGAATTGGATTAATGACCGTCTTCCTGTCAAGCTTCATACAAAAATGTAGATCCGCTGAGAGACCCGGCTGTCTTTACCCATCTCTAGAGGTACAGAGTGATGAAATACCTAACAAGAAATGGAAGGGAAAAACAAGGAAGGGACAGAAAAAAAAACAAGCGCACTTGCTGTTGCAAGATGGTGTCAGCAAATATCAGGGTGGAGTAGCGTCTGCTTGAGGATAGGCCCAACTACTCACTTTTATATATAAGGAGGGAGTTGAATAGGTGCAAGAAAGACAAAGAGATAAATAAACAGATAGGCTTTTCAGGTGTAGTTTCATATAAGACCTCATCCCCAGCAAGTTCAACTATTTTATCTGGATTCCAGACTGATAGTGCAGTTTGAGACCAGTCGTCGACCAGGATACCAGAACCATTGAAAGTGGGATCTGTACAACATGACATTGTTAAGCAATGTGACTTCATTCTGACTCTGCTTATATTGACCTAAATGGAATCCTCAGACAATTGTGCCTAGTCTTACTCTGCCAGTGGGCCCCTGCCACCACAGGTCTGCTCTCCACATTCTCCATTGGTGCCTGTGGCAAAGAATTCTGCGCCTTTCTGTGTCTGGTTTCGGGCACCCCTGTGCTTAGTATGATCCTTTCTTAAGGTTCTTGACAGTTCCCGTCGATGGTTGTCTCATTGTCTGCATCTGTAATACTACTATAATTTCTCATGTTGCCACTTGATCCAATTATACTGACAACGTTTACTGACAATGTTTTGACCTACCCCAGGAAGATATTGCTCCTCAAAGTCAGGTACAAATTATCTCAATATATAATGACCAGCAATTGGGGATTCAATAAGAACTACTATGATTGTATTAGAAGCTATACAGCATGAGAACTTGAATTGAAGATAAGGGTGTCTGCTACATGCTGCCATCACATATGTTGAGAAATGTCTACCTGAAATTTGTTGGACATCTATAGTGTAAAACAAATTGGTAGGTACATGCCATCAAAGAGACATGCTGAACCCTATGTTGCCCCACAAAATATTCAACTGGTTTGATGCATGGTGGGACAATGTCAGGGTGGAAATGATTCAGAAATGTCATCCACATGACAGGGGGAACAAGAAACAAAGGACTGTGTGCTAATCATATTAGTCAGCAATTGCATTGAACAGACTTTACCTGGTGGTGAGGAAGCACAGACAGGGCAGCAGGGGTACATCAGACAGCACACCAGGGCTGCTGTGGGGGCAGGGGTACATAAAGAAGCGCCAGGATACAGGGGGCGTAGAAGGACTGCAAGGGAGGTAGAGGGCATGCAGTGGTGCTGCACAAGGTGCTAGAAGTACCTAGAGGGGATGCTGGATTGGGGCAGGGTAGCACACATTGGGACTATAGGAGGGTGTGGGGCAGACTTGCCATTGAATGTGCACACAACCATCAACATATGGCAACATACCCACCATCATACATCCATACAACCAAAATCTTGCACCAGCATAATCATACACCAATATACCCACCATATGGCCACACAATCACCCTCAAACACCAACACACCTACACACACACTATAACACATCAACACAAGCAACATTGTGAGTCCAGAAACCCACCCCATGATACGTCCAAACAACCATCATCATTTGTTAATATATCCACAATCATGTGTGCACACAACCAATTTCAGAAGCCTTCCGCCCACCACCATATGCCAATATACCCATTATCAAACATTCACAAAACCAACATCATATGCCAACAAATAATGAAATGCCCTAAAAACTAAAGTTTGAGTTAAGGTTGACTAAAATGTTAACAATGACTTCTCACAAGGTAGGGTGCTAACTTAATCTGTGTCACAAGTACATTACCAGACATTTCTTCCATTTTGCAGCACTAGGAACACACTATGGCATGCAGCATATCGTTATAACACATATGGGAGATGCTGCATTAATACCAGAAGATATCAGGATTAAACTGTACATCTCCTGGTAATTCTCAGAGATATCTACTGCAGCATTATGTCTGAATTATAATCAATAAACAATGTTTTCAACAGTTATTCTCCATGTTACCAGGCCGACAACGAATTATAGAAGACAAACTACTGGCAATGGCATCACTGGCTCATACCTTTCCACCAAGTTCACAACCTTGAAAGCAAGTGGTCTGCTGCATGTGGTAAGAACACTAACTCAATGAAGGATATTCTGGGCCTTATTTATGAGGCCTTGTGACACTTTTCCGCTGCTGTTGAGTCACTTTTTGTGACGCACCAGCGGCGTAAAAAATGTGCCACGTTGTGCCATTTTTACAAAGTAACGCATCTAAGGAGATGCGTCACTTTGTAAAGCCTTGCGCTACATTATACCTGCGTCAGGTATAATGTATGCAGGGTGGGCGTTCCCCCGCAAAAAGCCTGGTAGAAGTGGCGCAGTGAAATCTATAAGATTTCACTTCGCCACTTCTCGAATGTTACTGTGTCAAAATCTTACCCCTGCCTCACAGTAGGCGTAAGACTGACGCATGCCATTTAACATGGGGCTTGCCCCATGTGAAAGGACACATTGCTGGAGGTGCGTCACTTTTGTGACACACTCCAGCAATGCGTCATTACTGTGCCTACAGATACGTCAGAAATACTGACGTATCTGTAACTCATTGCGACATGGAGCGCCGTACATGGAATTCCGGTGTTATTCTCAAGACTGGTAAATAAGCATGCACATAACATTGCAAGGAAGGCAAATAGGGAGACTCATTGTTTAGTCAAATGTGCCAGAGGCATCATGTATTGTGAAAATACAAGAGAAAACATAAATTTGAAACAATAAAGACAAATTGGGAACAGTTGAAACAGCACTGTTAGCAATGAATACGTAAGTAACCCGACAAACTTTGTGCACACAAGTGCTTGGGACACTCAAGGTGGACGGCGCAGGTGACATGTGAAACAGCGATAGGAGGTGCAAGGTGACAAGGTGACAATGATAAAAAGTACTTGAGGTTCACAGGTAGGCATTTACACAGATTAGTACAAAATTGGGCATATTTGGTGAACCAGAGTGTAAGGCGCCATAAGTTGCGCTGGAATGTCGACGACGTTTCGATCCATAAAATTTAGGATCATCATCAGGACCAGGTTACAGATTGATGGGTGCTGTACAAGAAATGAAGGAAAGGAGAAATGAGGATAAGTCATGATTTGGGTGGGATGGAAATGATTACAGACAAGGAGATGATAATTGAATACCTGAGCAAGGTTGGACGAGGTGATGAAGGAGGAGGAAGGGTGGTTGGATCCGGTAGTGGAGCGGGGCCTGATCGTACCGGAGGGCTGCCCGGGGTGAGAGGCAATGAATGCTAATTGGAGAAGAAAGGCGGAGTATGAAGGGGGTTATGGAGGAGAGAAAGAGACAGGGTATGCAAGTTGGAAACAGTCAGGTACTTACCGAAAAGGAATCGGTAAGGCAAGGGGTGTAGAGAGGAACCCAGAAAGGGTTCGTTGGAACCAGTAATGGGGCCCCGAAGGATCCGGTAAGTTCAGGGTCATCAATGTCAGTGGGCACCTGCAAAAAAGGAGGACCGATGAGCGGGCCGGGGAAAAAGGCGAGAGAAAGCGTGGCGATTAGCGAGGGAGCAAGGCTTACCCGAAACAGCTGCTTGTCCGGGTGAGGCGGGAGCTGGAAATGAAACGGGGATGCGAGTAAAGAAGTGGAGGGAAGCGAAGAAGGGCGTTGCGGCAGAGTCAGAGCGGTGTGAAACTCACTTTGCAGGTGCCCACTGACATTGATGACCCTGAACTCACTGGATCCTTTGTACTAATCTGTGTAAATACCTACCTGTCAACCTGAAGTACCTTTTATCATTGTCACTTTGTCACCTTGCGCCTCCTATCGCTGTTTCACTTGTCACCTGCGCCGTCCACCTTGAGTGTCACGAGCACTTGTGTGCACAAAGTTCGTTTGGTTACTTACATATTCATTGCTAACAGTGCTGTTACAACTGTTCCCAATTTGTCTTCATTGTTTCAAATTTATGTTTTCTCTTGTATTTTCACAATACATGATGCCTCTGGCACATTTGACTAAACAATGAGTCTCCCTATTTGCCTTCCTTGCAATGCTATGTGCGTGCTTATTTACCAGTCTTGTGAATAAAACTGGTTGAGATATTGTTGTTCGTATATACTATTTCACCCAGATCTCAACTAGGTCTATGGGTTTACTCCTGTTGTTCAATCATGTACATGGAATACAGCGCATCCATCATGTTGCAAGGAGGGCGCAGTGAAAACGGTTGCATCGCTATTTTCACACAGCGATGCGACAGTTTTCATAAATGAGGCCCTCTGTACTTTTGTTACAAATATGTGTATATCTAGTCCAACATGGAGACCTTAACCCTGGTCCGATGGTATGGTGCTGTATGAAAAAAGAACACATCTTAGATTGTTGGATGCATTTGGTAATGAAAACAATTAGGCCCAATCACAAAAGTCACCTTTTCACATGAGGCAGTGACACTCCTCCTGGTCTCCCTAGGCCTTAGTGTGTTAGCCATAATTAACAGAATAGTTACACGTCACCCATAACCTCAGTATCATCAATTGGAATTGTTCCATCTCTACAGTAGCTTCAAAAACATTGACACACATTCAAAATGTCACAATCAAGACTATGCTAGTTCAGTGTATAGAACAGAAAAATAATAACAATCTCTTCAGAAGTGGCCCCCATGCCGACTGAGCTGTCTTGTGTTGCCAAAATGAAAGGCGCTCCCATCCCCCACTGAGGCCTTCCCTCCACCCCTCCTGATGTTTGCGGAGAAAGTTCAGGGCGGAAATCAATAAAGCAATATTCCGTATAGATCGGCAGCTCTGCCCAAAGGCTGCCCGTGGAAACTGAAAGCACTTCCTACATTTCACAGGCCCGTTATTTCCATTGTTCTGAAGCCACAAATGAAAAATTGAACTGAAATCTTTTTCTAATTCGGCTCCCCCCCCTCCCCGCCGCAGATGGAAGCAGCCCCGGCCGCGCGCTCTTGGCTTGTTGCTGCGATACTCTAGGAGGGACCGGATCTCTTCTCCTCGGCCTGCTCCTGTCTGCTCTCCCGCTGGCTCGGCCTACTAAAGATGGCGGGGTTCCATAACTAAAAAGTACAACAACAGAAAACATTGCAGTTAGGAAAAGAGCCGACAGCAAGATGATAGGAACAAGGGCGAAAGGTCTGACAAATGATAAAGGAGTCTGTGTGATGTGTCTGAGCTTGGAAGTATGTGTTCCAACGGGCCTGTATTGGCGCACAAAGGATAACCGGTGAATAGGTGCTTATGCCAAGAACAGCTGGGACACTCTTTTGGCTGTTCATTGAAATTAGAAATGCATTTTCCTTACTATTCTATAAGTAAACGTTATATCATCAAAATCAATATATGTCATACAAATTACAGGTTTAATTCAAATAGTAATTCCAGTTTCTACTTTTAATCAACCTAAACCTCTGATTCAGGTTTTAAAATGTAAAATATGCAACTACGTAAAAGCAAAACTCATAAAAAAAAAAGGAAAACGTGCACATTAGAACGGACTTTCTCAATACATTCACAACAGCAGTGGAATACCTTGTTCTGAGTATTAACATGGAACCTTTTGCTGACATGACTTTTGAAGTGATTCTTAAGAGAATGAAACAATTATTGGAGTATGCCTACTAGCAATGGATTGCACATAACTATGATTGCATTTGCACAAATGCAAATTTACATGAAAGTCGCTTAATGCTGAACCAGCAAGAGTGCACTGTTTATGTCTCACTCCTCACGGGCTTCCTGTGGCAAAAACTATTGTTTGGTGTCCACAAAGCCTTCCTTGATAACTATCATCTTTTCCCAACCACCAAATCCAGTCACACATCCCTACAGCCACTCAATATCCTTTGCAGCCTGACCACTGCAGACACCTATCATGCACAAGACCTATATAGTATTAGAACATTGGAATGTTGAATGCTCCATTGAAAATAATTGAGTGCTCCGGGCTTCTAATGGCCAGTAGAAGCCAGAGCATCAACATTCCAATGCTTAACAAAGGCCTCATGGAGCCCGAGGGGATTTCAACCCCCTCGGTCTTTGTTTTACAAATTAGAACATTCTTTCCTCTAGGGGCGGAATGTTCTAATAGCCTTAGAGCCCTCAGTACTGGGCTCTACCGGCCATTAAAGGCCCACTCCCTTGTTAAAGGCCCAACCTGAATGCTGGAGCAGCCCTTTAATGGCCGGAAGAGCCGCTACGTTGGGCTCTAAGGATATAGCAAATCCTACTTTGTCCAACACCAATAACTCACTACCTACCTCAGTTCGATCAAGAAAAGACCGCTTCGACACTATAAAAGCCCTCAAGACATAGCTGTAAGCTCAATAATCTTACCCTGTCTGCCGTCCTCACCTCCCGATATCACTTCTTGAAAATACAGTGCAATATATAAGCTGTGAGTAAACTGCAGAGGTTCACATGTGACATGAAACTTCTGCTAAAGTAAAATGTGAACGGAGAATGTACCAAATGTGTAACTTGTCCTTTAGAGGTGAAACACAATGAAAGTTCAATTTTTTACTTTGACCTTTGTAGAAATTCCTATAGCTGATAATCATGTGCTGGAAGAGTACAGCTGCTGCTACTCCTCCTCCTGCCAACAGTGAACTCACTCAGTGAGCGACTGCAAACAAGATCTCACCTGCCCTTATGTTAAGCCCCAACTTATTTGCTTTCTCTGGACTTTATTTTGGACCTCAACTGTGGACTGCGGCCATTGTGTTTGCCTCATTCCATTTGTGCTTCTGGTAAATTAAACAAGTCTTATGTACTAAGGTATAGCTAAAATACCTCTCTGTTTTAGGGTGCAGCATCTCTCAAGGGGCCACCAATCCTTAATATTGAGCCACCTTCAAAAGAGTTTTGGACATCAAAGCAAGTGGCCTGCTCTGTCTTGTAGATCTGTGTTTTATACTATGGAGGGCATTGTTGAAATCTCCTCCCAATCCCACTTAACAATCAAAGGGGCATATTTACAAGGAGTTAACGCCACCAGATTGTCACTTTTTCCGATGTTATGGTGGCGTTAAGTCTTTTTCCTTATTTACAAGGCGTCGTTAAGCCACTTAATGTGACTTAACGCCGCCTTGTAAATAATGCCCCATATCACGCAGCACTTAGCGTGAGAGGGGCGTGCAATGGGTGTTGCAGTGGGCGTTCCGCCGCAGCACCCAGTGCTTTTTGATGCTGCCCCATATTTACAAGGTATGAGGCAACACCAAAAATATCGCCAGGGAACACCTGGTCTTAAGCAGGCGATACAAGGAGAAATGTTTAATTTCTCCTCGTATTTTGCTCTTTCCATGTGTGCTGCAGAATGCAGCACACATAGAAATAGCAAATCGCGTGTTAAGATTGTTTATGTGTTGGAAGGTGTCCCTTCTGGCACATAAAAAATCACCCCTGCAGCGCAGGCACCCTTGCAACATGGCTCAAGGGTGCCTGCACTGGTGCTAGGTAGCTTCTTTAGCACCAGCGCTAGGAGAAACGCAGAGATGTGCCACATTCTTGTAAATACGGCGCATCCCTGCATTTTGAAACTGACAGAGCGTGGCGCTACCAATTTTGGCATAACACAGAGCTCTGCGAGTTTCTAGTAAATATGCCCCAAAGTTTTCTGAAAGTACAATTCCGACCCAGAGCGTAACAGACCATTTTAAATGTTGAGAGCATTTGCTCCTTTGCTTCTCCCTCTGTCATTTGAACGTTTATCCGATTAAAAAGTAAAGAACAATTTGCCCAATTATCTCTCTCATGGCCCCTTATGTCGATGTAGAGTAGAGTAATAAACCTGTCTCCCATACGGGGGGCTCCTCCGCAATGACGGAGGAGCGTCGCCCCACTGGCTCAGAGCCAGCACCTGAAAAATAAAACAGTATAATTTAATCGTTTTATTTTTCAGTTGCTGGCTGAGCTAGCGTGCAGTAGGGAGGGGAGGGTTCGGGCCTTGGGAGGAGGAAAGGAGGAGGAGGAGTGCTATTAGTGCTTCTAAGTGCACATGTGTGTTTGGCCGGCCATCTCAGGCTGGCCAAACACACATGCGTACTTAGGTTTCTCCAACCCGGCTGCATTGAACAGCCAGGCTGGAAAAACCCACAGACTCCCTGACCTGAGCGGAACGTCTTTTCAGCCGGCTCAGCCCAATCCCTGCACTGCTCTCATTGTATGAGACGTGGGGATTGCACAGACGTAGTCTCAATGTCTGCTGTGACCAGGAAGACTGAGGCGCGAATCAGGAGGAGGCTGGCAGCTGCAGATAAGTTTTCCTTAATTTTTTTATTATCATTATTAAACTCCCTCCCCGTGCTCCCCCTACCCCACCACTTTCTCTTTGTGACGGCCACCACTGCTCCCACTGATTGGTTACATTTCCCAGACCCCTGTTACCACAAGAGGTTCCTGTAGAAAAATAACATGAACATATTTTCCCACACATATGACTAGAACCTGGATTTGGCACTACTTAATTATTTTTTCTGGGCTTCCATGAGACAGATGTAAGTGTGTTCATTTAGAAAATTTGACCTTTGTTTTGCCTGCTCCTTTGAATAAATCTCTAGTTTCTGCATATCAACATTGTCCACAGGTCTCGACTCCAAAGTAAAATATCTTTGGGGGCCATCACCTCAAGCCCAGAAACGTCGCTCCTAGGAAAAAGGTCCACTGTCCCAGCCAGGTGGCTACATGGACAGCAGGCTACTCATACTTTTTAGGCAACATCCTCTCAAGTACGAAAGATGTATTTCATGCTGCTAATATGTGAACCAAATGATGTTGGGCATTCCTACGAGGGTTTCATGGAAAGAGGCTTATTTGCTGCTTGCAATCCCTTCACGGGCCCTGCAAGTATATGTGGTGATGCAGAATAACATTTTGTGCATGAATATGCCATATGAAGCATCCAGCAGGCACACCCCATTCCTGTCAAATAGGGACATAACCAAAAGCCTTAAAAGCTGAGGTGCATTTCACGGGCTGTGATAGTAGTTGAAATCCACAGAGTTTAAAAGAGTTCAATTTCCTTTGCCTATGATATAGCACAGAGCTGTGAGTTCGAGCTTGTTACTGCTGCATCTCTTAGAAGTTATTTCAGTTAGACTCTTGCATTGCAGACACCCATAACTGTTGACCGAAGGACCTTATATGTGGCCTAGTCAAAATATAATAAGATTTCTCTCGCATTCGTTCTCAGAGGATGGCAACATTAATAAAAAGAATGAACCATGATGGTACCAATCACTCTGGAGGTTACAAACAACATAACCTGAAGTCAAGGAGCCACATGTACGACTGTTTTCAGCGGTCGCAAATGGGAAATCGGGCCCTTTGCGACCGCTAAATAAGTCTGTGGCATGTATAATCCCTATTTTGCGAGTCGGTCACCTATTACAGACTCGCAAAATAGAGTTTGCGACTCGCTATTAGGAAAGGGCGTGCCAAGGTCGTCCCTTCCTAATAGCGACTCGCAGTGCCATGTACGAAAGTTTTACTACCGAAATGCGGTCACAAAACATTCGCATATTTCCGCCAATGGAAAGTTGGTGGTAAACCAGTTCCAAATGGGAAGGGGTCCCAAAGGGTCCTTTACGAATGTGGGTGCAAATATTTTTTAAGAGCAGGCAGTGGTCCCACGGACCACTGCCTGCCCTTAAAAAATGAAACTGAAACATTTCATTTTTCTTTTTGAAACTCATCCCGTTTTCTTTTGAGGAAAACGGGCTGCATTAAAAAAAAAACGCTTTATTGAAAAAGCAGTCACAGACATGGTGGTCTGCTGACCCCAGCAGGTCACCATCCCTGTGAGTGCCGGCTATTCCAAATGGGTTGCAAATTGCAACCTGCCTCATGAATATTAATGAGGCAGATCCCTTGCGACCCATTTGGGAATCGCAAATAGTGTCTCAGACACTGTTGTACATTCCATTTTCGCAAAATGGAATGGTCGTACATCTGGCCCTAGGAACCCAAATTCAAGAACTACTTGGGTAGTCATTCGCAATATGCTAATGTAGATTTGCCCACTTTTTGTCCTTTGAAGATATGGCAATCGTAGGAGAGGGAGTGATTCACAAAAGCACACCACCACCCCACAGGTGTGCAATGCGGGAATGCTGAAGACAGCAATTCACATAACTGTTCAGTCCAGGCCACAAAAATTAGGAGCTGAATGCTAAAAAAATCTTGAAGCAAATGAACCTGTCTGGATCATCAAATGTGACTACTGACAGCTATGTGATTGTTCAACGGTTACAGAGAATGATACATATCAATATCCAACGTTTTCTAGGTCTACAACCGAGTCTAGATCTCCCGTTAATTAAAGATGTCTGTATAAAAGATGGCTCTCCCAGCAATGGCAGTCCTCCACTATCAGTGGATCTTCCTAGATCCTGGTCCATCCAAGAAACAAGCTAATGTGCCTATGTGCAACTGAATGTGTCTGACGGTAGCAGAAGCTGGTTTAAGGACTAATCCTGTGGGACCGTCGAAACACCATAACACTCCTCACACATCTTAGTTGTCTTGAAGTATAGAGAAACAGCTAAAAATGAACCACTGGCACATAAATCATCATACAAATACACAATGTGTCAGATTCATAAATACTTTGTCAGGAGAAGGTGTGACTTACATTTGTAGTTTTTCTGGCATTCCTGGATTACAGGAGTCAGGCAGTAGTGCTACAAGAGTATGTCAGAGCTAACTCAATTTGTCAATTGGGCCAAATAGGCGCACAATGTCAGCCCATAGCACTCACTTCCTGTGCAGAGTACTGTGTAATAACCAGACCAGGGTTAAAGGAATATCCAGGGGTCTGTCGGGATGCCTGGAGTGCAGGTCATGACTCACCTAAGACAGAGGAAGTGTCGGGCCGCCCCACCCGCAGCCTCGCTGATCGCCCCGCCCGCAGCCTCCAGCGCACGCCCCACTGGCCGAGACAAGTCAGCTGGCGAAGGCGGCGCATGAAGGCTACAAAAGGGGTGGTCTGCGATGGCAACGCTCTTCGCGTTCCGTCTCGGACCCCCGCCTAGCCTCCCTCAGTTCTCCAGCAATCTTTTCACCCGCACTTACCCGACTTCCTACGACCGCGTCGGAGAGTTGGAGCGTCCCCGGCATTCTTCTCCCGATGTTCTCTGTAATTTACCTTCCGGGTCACCGCTTCTCTTCCGGGGCTTGCTTCTGTGTCGGCGCTTCCTCGCCGGTCTGCATCGTTTCTTCTCCCATTGAATAGCCGTCCTTAACGCTGTTCTTCCTGTACCTGGAAATGAAAAAACACGCAAAGAGAAATATTTAATCTTGCCCTACGGTAGGATACACATTTGATAGCACAGGGTATATAAGAGATAATTATCTGATTCTGCCTTTTCTCCAGTGGTCTGGAAGTTAAGTCTCTGCCCTATGTTACTCCTGCTTCTTCTCTTGTGCGGCCAAAATAAGAGAAAGACGTTGGTTACTTAATTTTGTAGAGCTTGGTTAAGACTATCCGACCCAGCACCTTTTTGTGCACCATTAATTTTTCTCCTTTATCCTGTCTGGGAAAATACGTTTTTTGTTTTTTTCCTAGTCTCTCAGGATAAATACACGTTTTTATGGGTTTGTTGAATCCTGATGGTGGTCTCCGTTAAGGTTGGTATGTTTCACACTTATCATTGTTTAATGCTTAAACTTCTGCAGTCCTAATGAGTAATGTGCACTATTCTACCTTTTAGATACCACTGTATTTGTTTCAAGTGCTAGTCGTTCATGTCCTCCTTATCCTACCATCAGAATATTCAACAGGTATATTCCTATATTTAGCCACAGTATATATACAGCCCTCTCCTGGTTCTAGGGTCATACTTATTTGTTGTACTTTTACCCATTAGGAAACACATGCAATACCACTTCGGACGGACCAGTGGATTTTACTCCTTCTCCCTTTCCTTGTTTTGTTTCCCCTCTTCCCCACCTTCTCCTCTTTTGCTTTGACATTGTTGAGCGAAGGAGGTGGGTGAGGGAAGTTGGGATTTAGCATCTGCTCCTTCCACTTCACCCCTGAAGAAACCCCAGGTGAGCCTCACAGGATGAGGACTCTCCATTGCCTCGTTATATCACCCCTCCTCTTTATTAAGAGCCCCATATTGACTTCACTTCATTTCCTGAAACGGGAAACCCCGGTGAAGAACCCGGTCCCTTTAAGAAAGGGAGTGTCAGTGATGACGTCGGTGGAGCACGTGGACCAATCACCACGGATGAGAGCCAATCGACAGGATATCCAGGAAGCCAGGAGAAGGAGTGGTGTGTTCGGGACAGTCTCAGCTGGGCGTCGCCAGGAGAACGCCGTGAAGAGAAGTCGTCATTGGAGGAACATCGTGGAGAGAACTTGGTGGCAGGAGAACGCGGTGTAGAAGAAGTGCCCGATCCGGGGTTGAAGATTGACAAACCGCCAGAAACCAAGACGACCCAGTTGTCTGGAAAGCCAACAGGAGGCCAGCAGCAGAACGTAGTCTCCTGCCACGTTCCTGGAGGAGCATGGCTTTCTCAGGTACGTACCCGTATACGGCACCTGGCCGGCAGGAGGGTGGAAGGGGAAAACTAGCCTCACTGCGCCGTCCGGTAGAAAGAAAATAATAAGAAGCATGAGCTTAGCGGTGCCTTAGTGGGGAAATAGCTCAGGTGTGGAGTTCTTTTTTTAATATATATTTGTTGTCATTTTCACGGGTGAAGGAATTTTTTTTAATGGTGAATCTCTTACACCCCTTATCCGTCAACGAAAGGATTAAAGTGTGAATTAATAAACACTTACCTGAGCTCTGTTGTTTTTTCAAGAGACGAGGGACGCTGGTACTCCAAAACAGAGAAAATTCCCCAGGAACTTCTAACAGAAGAAGAGAAAAGACCTTGGTCCTCATAAAACCGGGAGAGTCCAGTTAAACCCTGAAACTGAATAAACATAGAAAAGAGAAGGAATTTTGCTATCTGCCTCATTTATCCCACGCAACCTCTTACAGGGTCTATTTACAAATGTTACCATGGTGTACGTACAGTAGTGCTACAGTATGTACTCCACAATGCAATCCATAAACATCCAGCCAGAGATGTCTGTCTTCGCCTCACCTATCTTTCCTTTATGGAGATTTCCGACCTAGTGAAGGAGATCTCCGCATATGAAAGTATAGGATTTAGTAGTAAATGTGGGGGGACAAGGGTGAGTGGTGGTAACATGGGAAATAATTGCTACAATATGGGTGTGGTTAGGGGAAACTGAAAGAGGGTCTGAGGGAGGGACATACTATTACAAAACACACACCCACATAAGAGTAATATACAATTGCAGTTAAAAAATTACACATTTAAGTCTACTACAGTAGTACTACTAACAAAACAAGCTTAAATGAACTCCAGCTATGTCAATATGTGAAGCACCACACATGGTGAACTATTAGTACTGCAACTGACTCCATAGGACTCAATAGAAGGTGGGAATAATGCTAACACATAAGGCAAACATGTAAAATAAATGAAATTGAATACAATTTAAATTAATTTTATTTTTATTATTACATAATCTTTTATTACATAATCTGTTAAAATTAAAAATGTCCAAATTTTAATTGTTTAATATTTATATTTTAAAATACCGTATACTATAAATGATAAATTATGCTTTTTACATTAAATTGCAAATAATAATCAACCTTCATCCCAAATTGTGATACAATCAACACAAATGATACTGTTAGGGTTGAAGGAGAGAGATTTAACATTTTAATTAATTTCTATTCATTAAAACATATTTAAATTAAAATAAAGTAAGTAAAATTATTTCAAATGTATTGCAGGTTACGGTTTAGTTAGAGAAATATGTTTTAGTTATTTTTAATAATAAAATACTTCAAATAAATTTTCTTAAAATCCCCTATTACCTTCTTTAGGGAGACTATCAACCCGGTGGTGAAGATCTCCACAAACAGGCAGAAAGTTACTAATAGTAATTGTAAATCAGTAATAGTAGTCTCCACACCCTCATATGAGGGGGTTGGAGATTTGTAAGTCTGTATCTAGACATGGAAATTGTGAATTCCCTCCATGAGGAGATTTACATATTGATGTAAGTGTAGCTCTACATGCAGCGAGATCCACACATGCAGACTTACCTTTGTGAATAGGGTCCTCTGTTTCCTGAAATTGTAAGGGAAACCACAGATAATCAAAACAAAAAGGAGACAATGGTCAGTCCCAACAGAATCAGTTAATGAAAATGAGGTCATTCTCCTGGTTGGATTTATAAAAACATATCAATCACCAGTTGTCAAACAGATGTGACTGTGCAAGTCAGCTAAATAAATCACAATTGAAGCATGCTCTTCCAGCACTGGAATCTCGGCAGTGGAGAGCTGTACAGGGTCAAAGACAATCATAAAGCCAGCAAATGATAGGAGAGCTATCTGGGTTATGTATGGATAATGCATTGTAATTGAGTGCTCTTTAAAGAAATGAATCCTCGATTCTTTCTTAAATTCTTAAATTAGAGCAGTATTGGGGAGATCCCGATGGATATGGGGATGTTGTTCCAGATCCTGGGTGCATAGATGGAAAAGGCCTGCTGCCTAGTTTTTTAGTTTTGACACTTCTTAGTCTGCAGTCGGATGGTGATGGCAACAAAAAGAACAAAGCAGTATGGGCTATTCTGTGGTTGCACTAGTATGAATATACACTTTCAAAACAAATCTGAATGCTCAACTGTTTACGACCCCACTGCCAAGGAATCGTTGTATAAACATGATATTTATAAAAAACCAAACTAGGAGCGCTCTGTATCTTGGTAATATATCATTCCTGTTTTTTTAACATTACCTATCACAGTGTACCAAACAAAATACTTTGATCAACCCCAATTCCATGGGTAACATTTATATCACACGGAGTCACATATTCCTTTTGAAAATTCTTCTTTTTATTGGCATTCTTTATGGTCATAAGTTAATCAGCCCAGCCAACGCATTTCATTCATGCAGACTTCATCAGGGCTGAAAGATTAAAAATACAAAATCCATATAATATATATAAATGTACAAAAATACACATACAAATTGACATATATCATCTCTAAAATAAGATATAAAACATGAAACATGATCCCGACAATTTACTGCCAACAAAAAAATACATATTATAACTACAAAGTATGTACAAATACATGTATAAATTATGTATACATCCATGTATGACTGATAAGACAAAAAGTTTTATCACAAAATAATGTTATTTATAATGAATCAGATAAAAACCTTTAGGTCCTGCCTTAGCGTTGCCTATGTACATATTTTGTAGTTGTAAAGAATACCAATAAAAAGAAGAATTTTCAAAGGAACACATGACCCCATGTGATATAAATGTGACTCATGGAATTGGGGGCTGATCAAATGATTTTGTTTGGTACACTGTGATATGGAATGTTCCAAAAACAGGAATGATATATTACCAAGCTACAGAGCTCTCCTGTTTTTTTTTTTTTTAAATAAATATTGCAGTCTGATGGTGCCCTGGCTGTGGATGTGCTCAGAGCCACCAGACATGGTGAGTTTGACTGCAGGATAAGCGGGGAGGCTGGTCATAATGGCTTTGTAAATGATGCAACTGGATTTGAAGATGGTGTGGGCTGGTAAGGGGAGCCAATGGAGTTCCATCAGGATGGAGGTGATGTGATAATATTTTCTAGGGACTTGGATGAGACATATTGCGGCATGTAGGATAGCTTTAAGGGGGGCCAGTGTGGAGTCCAAGAGGCCATGAAGCAGGAGATTACCACCATCTGGATGCAAGAGCACGCTGGCTTGAACAACAGTTCTGAAGTTGCTTTCTGGAAGAAATGTTTTTTTACTTTCTTCAGAAGAGAGAGATGGTACCAGACAGTTTTTGTGTTTTTTGCAGCATGTTACTTGAGGGAGACATTGGTGTCCAGGGTAAATCCATGTGACTTGCCATTCTGTTGAAGGTGGAGGTCGAAGCCATCTATTTTCATGTCATTGGGCCAGGTTTGTACAGTTTCTTGTTTGTTGTTCTTCAAAAATAACAGGCATTCTATCTTAGAAGGGTTGAGCTTCAGATAGGCACTAGACATTCAGGTCAGAATGATGTGCAGGTGGGGTCTGAGGCATTGGATGTCTGAAACAAAGGAGACTTTCAAGTAGAGTTTAGTATTATCCGCATATTGGTGAACCTTAATGTTATTGTCTGTGAGTAGAGCACCAAATGTCTCCATGTAGAGGTTGAAGATGAGAGGAGACAGCATGGGATCATGCGGTACTCCTGAGCTGATGGGGATCTTTTGGGACCTGAAGGTGCCCATACAAGCAAACTAGGGATGGTTGGAAGGGTAGGAGGAGAACGAGTGAAGGATGTTGCCTCGGATTCTTTTTGGAGACCCCTTGGTGCATATAAGGGTGGGATGGTTAACTGTGTCGGTGGCAGCTGACTGGTCCAGTAATATCAGGAGACACAGGTCATCTTCATCTGTGGTTAAGAGGGTACTGTCTATGATGTGTAAAGTAGTGGTCTCCATGCTGCAGTGTGGTTTGAGGCCAAACTGGTCGCAGTGCTGGTGATGGTTAGCATTGATGTGATCTTGGGGATGAACATAGACTTCTTTTTCAGTGATTTGGCCGATGAATGGTAAGTGAGTGATGGGCCGGTAGTTGACGAGGTGATCAGGGTCTAGTGTAAGTTTCTTTAGGAGTGGGAGGAATTGACCTTCTTGTGAGCTCCTGGGAAGATACCTTCACTGTATGAGTCATTTGCAACACTGAGTAGGGGTGAGAAAGCCTCCCCAGAGAGAGCTTTGATGAAGACATCATCTTCATAAGAAGTGGCTTTAAGGGACTTGAGTATGTTGACGAGATCTGCAAGAGATAGGGGGTTGAAGGCTGACCATTCCATTACGGGAGTGGGTGTAAAATTACAAAACTTCAACCCTTCTGGCCCTTTATTTTTAAGAATCTGGAAACAACTTTAGGATTGAATTTGAATCTTGATCCAGGGGTGGCCCTGGTAGGGAAGAGGCAAAATGATGGAATTAACATTGTGTGGTAAATGAAAGAATGTCCATTCCATGTTGTATGATAGTCATTCCAAGTATTTATTTAAGTATAGAAGACATGTAGAGGAGAACCCCACCAGGGGAACCTCCCTGCTGCTCAGACCTACTCCAACTGACTCTCTGTCACACACCCAACATTCTATCATGCACTCTCTCACCAACATTCCACACAGGCTGAACAGCAGGTATAAACATTGGCATAAACATTTTAATCTTTTTTGGTTCTTTACAGGCAAGATAAATCATTGCTAAAAAGGAGGCCTATTGACCCCTCAATAACTGCTGGAGAATGGATGTATAACTTACTTGGGAGATATATATTTACTATGGATCGGGTAAGCTTTGAGATATCGAAAAACTTGATGTCTGTTCTTGGACTGAATCAAGACATTATACTGCTATAACTCATATTCACTGACTTCTTGAGGCTGAAATTAAATTAATTAAATTACAAAATGTTGAAATAATTATGTAAACGTTCTTTGTGAACAAGAGTGTAGGAGATTATATATGCAGTTACATGTATCAATATGTACCGTCTTCAGGCCCTACTAAAACCTAAATAAATTAATAAGGAATTACATTGTCTGCCAGAGTCCATGGCCAATGTTAGTGAACTCCTCTAGAGGCATGGCAAGGACAACAAGCATTTGTAATGCAATAGATCTCGCATTTGCACGAGTTTGAACTATTGGCATTGTAAATGACAATGCCTTTTATTTATGTTTTGGTATTTAAAACATAAATAAAAGGCATTGCCATTTACAATGCTAATAGCTTAAACTCTCGCAAATGCGAGACCTATTGCATTCCAAATGCTTGTTTGTAAAAGGGTCCTATGCCGCGCTTTCACTTTAATGAGGGCCATACCCTTTTCTTTAGACGACCCGCGACTAAAGAAAGATGCGCAGCCACCATTAAAGTGAAAGTGCGGTATGGGGCGCTTTTACAAAAAACCCCATTTGTTTGTCAAATTGACAAACAAATGTTTTTTTTTGTAAAAGCGCCCCATGCCGCGTTTTCACATTAATGTCTGCCACGCCCCTTTCTTTAAGACGCGGCTCGTCTAAAGAAAGGTGCGGCCGCCATTAAAGTAAAAGCGCAGTATGGGGTGCTTTTAAAAATAAAAAGCATTTGTTAAGCATCATAGCGCGTGCAGAAGTGTCACGCTGTGCAGGGAGCATTTTTTCAAGATAAAGCGCAGCGGCCATGATCGGCGTCGCACTGTCATGAAAACAGGGTGGGTTAGGGAGAGCCTGTCGTGCCTGCAAAAGCAGCTAGATTAAAGACATTAAAGAAAATAGTGCTCACAGACTGTTAAAACAGACTGTGTAACAACACAAGTAAAAAGTCCAGTCCTCATGGAGGTTACAAATGCAGACAAGGCGTTACTAAGGCGGGACTTGCAAGCCTATTAACGAATCAGAAACAACCATTTAGAAAGGACACTAGCAGGAGCCAATTGAAAAGATGGGCGGAGAGTGGGCGGAGCTTCAAGTCCATACCTAAATACAGCATGCCAAGCAGAGCAGCGTATGCGCTGCCCAGACTCGACCTAAAAAGGGTTGTGCCACCCCCCTCTTCCTCATGTCTAACACCACAACGCATCCAACACCTGGGGCTGTATCTTCCGAAACAGAAGTGATTGAGAGGCACTTTATTGGCCCTTCCGGGGTCTGCAAGGCATCCCTAAATGTGCGCCAGCTGTAGGTGCTACAACAGCTGCTGCAATACCATAGATTTTCTGTGTGGATACTGAGACATGCAGGGAAATATGAAAATGCATATATTGGCCAGTAACACTACTTGTTTGGATGCATCTGAATTCGCATCAAGTTGACTTGCAAAACCATTTTCTGTTTATGTAATACACTCCTAGCATCAGTGATTTTGTGCAAAGTACCTCGAGGCCAAAACCTGTGTGCTGCAGTGGACAAAGGTAATGCCACGTTCATGATGACAGTGGGTTAAATTACTTTATCGGTTTAAATAAATATGTCTTATGTAGCCCACGGAGCAGATAGCGGATTCTTATGCTCTTTAGCTATTTTGTGTTCCTTTCATTATACCTTGGCCATCCCATGAACAGGCTGGACCTGGAAAGGTAATACATTTATATTCATGAAGAAACAACCCTGGAACAACTCCAAATGTACTGCTGGGAACATGCGAGTCATAGTAGGAATTCAGTGAGTCGCACGTGGTAAACCGGGTATGGGTTCCTGAACTGAACAGTTTTGCACCCCTTTTCAAAACTGAACCCATTTGCACACCAATAAAGTCAAACGAACTCAACAAAAATGGCTTAAATCCTGCGTGTTGGTTGCATTTCCCCAATACTTGGCTGGCTGTCAGGTTTGAGACATGACAATAACCCGGTGCCATATTGTTATTGTATATTCCTGAACTGTTTAATTTTTATATCATAAACTCCTAACATGCTTCCATGAGTCCCAGACAAGCTAGTTTCCTGCCAGGAGGCCCTCACTTGTGGCTGATTGCCTAAACCAATCAAGCCATCGCTGGCCTCGAGCATGACTGAGCAAGCAGACAGTAAACGAGGGGCATAAGAGAAGGGCTATTTGTTAGCATCTGTTTCATATACAGCATGTCTGCTCAGAAATGGTATTTCATCCAAAATATTTTCAAATAAAGAAAAGAAGAAACACCACCCTCTCATGTGGCAAAGCAAAGGAGTTATGGATGGATAAATGAAGTGGGTTTTCAATCAGAGCACTTGGGGCTCATTACAACTTTTTGGCACAGGGCAGCACCGCAAGGCTTCTAGCTGCGCAGTGCTGCGTCAAAAGGAAAGGGCAGGAATGCCCGTATTAATTCCTGTCCTTTTTGCCTGGGCCGGCGCACAAATTGGTGCCTAGCGTCAATGCAGGGTGCAAGGGTGTCTGCGTTGGCGCAATTGTTTTTGTGCAGGAAGGGACACCTTCGTCTCATAGATATGATTGAGAGGCCTGTGCACCGGACCGTCATAAAAAAGTGGCGCTCAGGCGTCCAGGCCTCTTCTAAATGAGGCCCTTCATTTTCATAGTCTCATCTTTTACCTAGGTAGGACATAAATACTTTTCTGTTCTTACATTACAAAAAAACCTAATTAACCATGATTTATACATGGTAATCCATCACCATATTTTAACCATGTTTTTGACAGTAGATTTGACCATGGTACCCTGCCCACATTTAACGGAGCACTCGTGAGAGTGAGTCTGATCCAACTCCAACCCATTTAGAGATCAGGGATGGTCTCCTTGGGGGCAAACGTTTTAAAAATACATTGGTAAAGCCAATAGAGCTAATCTGTGAAAACATTTGGCTTTTCCAATGCTTATTTATTTTCCATAGAAAGCTACATACATACGCACAAAGGATTTTCTTTTGTTTGAAAAAAGACATTCATAGAAGGATGCTGTACAATGTTTTTACACAAAATATAAAAAAAATGTAAGGTTGCTACCACATGCTGTGGTTATCTTTGGATGGTTTTCTTCCAACAGAAGAAGATTCATTCATAGCTGGCTGCTACAGGCAGTGGCACACTTGTGCTGCAGTCATGTTTGTATGGTTAAATTCAACCAAGAAAATAATTTAAAAATGGCAACCAAGGCATATGTCTGGGTGGCCATTTTGGAATGGTGAAAAAATATTTTAAATTGCCCATCCACCAATACAGAGGCAGGTATTGCTCAGGGGGATGCTAGGAGGACAAGCAAGCATTAGGGGTAGTTTTTAAAAAGGATAGGGGAGTGGAAAACTGGTAGGAAGGAAGGAAAGAGGGAAAGAGAGGGAACATAGTCCCTTAATTGCAATCCAATACAACGTCTGACTTCAGCCATGGAAGGATGCATAACATCTAATCCAAACATGGTGCGACCGAAATGCTTCTTGACCAGGACAAGCACATGATTAGGGGGAAAGGCCATCAACTCATGAACAGGAAATTGACACAGATTATCACAAGCAAGGGGCTGACAATGTCTATAGTGGTTTTCACAATAGGTCTTTGACATTAGACCTAAAAATGGGGCCAAATTGTGCTTTTCACAGTACAGTTTTCCAAAGGACTTGGCTTAAAGTCAGAGATTTTAAAACTTGCTCAAAAAGGGCACCTATTAAATATTCTAATGTCTGACTTCACTGCTTATCCACTATGTGCAATTCAGGGATTATTTTATTCATCATTAATTTTTAGGTTGCTGCCTACCAGACAGCACAGCTGTCTGTCTCTGCGAAAGATATCTTGAGGGACTTTCAGAAAATTGATCTGGAAATGCATTCGCCCATTCCTTTGTGGTTTGTAACTCACTTTTTCTGCCTTTCTATTCGCTGGCTTTCTTTGCTTAAGGATGTGCAGCTTGAGCTTGTACCTCCCCATGCTGAAGCCGTGTTTACAGTATTCCTCCACAAGCTCATTTTTTGTATTAAACAGGCCTTTAAATCTTAATATCTCATCAAGTTTGCTGGGCATTCAAAGACCAAGGTCAAATGTCAAGCTGTGTTTTCTGGGAGCCTGGTGTTTATTTTGATTTCAGCTGACTTCAAAGTGAGAGCATTTATAGGAAAGAGGAATGCAGCATACTTTCTCCATGGAGCTATCTTGTGCCCTTTTTTGTACAATTTTATTTAGACATAGCCATCTTAAAAGGTATTTCGCTATTCAGCGGCACAAAACATTTGCACGTTTTTTGCAAAATTCCTCATCTTTGGTGAGTCCATTTAATTTGTGAAACTGCCTTTTAAGGAACAAAGTGCAAAACTGCATTTCAGTCTCAGTGTCAGCCTGATATCATACGGCATGTATCTCTCCAGTAAAACTGTGCGTTCCTTGGACAACATAAACATCAGAATTGTGCCACACTGATTCCATGCACACCCTCAGGATATGTTGGACTATAGTTCTGCTAGCCCACAGTGCACCATCTGCACCCCTAACCTTACAGGGTAACAAATGAGTGTGCAACCTTAGAACATGACAACCCTGATCCCCCAAGAAAATCGTGGTAACAGATGTAGAACCCTTTTGTTTGGACTCTCATGCATACCCAAAGAAATACTCAAGAAATCCTCAGCAAGTCATTTCAATATTTATTGAAGCATTGTGATTCTTATATAAAATACAAGTGCTGCGATAATCAGTAGAATGAAACAAAGCAGCGTAATTCGCATTACAAGAATAGTGAAAAAGATGAACAATTCCACCATTTTGCTTAAACATTGAATATATGCTGGCATATAAATATTGTGTATAGTGTACTCCTACCTAGCGTTCCCTACACTAGTCCTTTCCTAGTGCGGGTGATCTGCCAAATCCCTGCCGGGTGGTCCAACTCCCCATTACCTGCGGGTAAGTGTGATCAGGCTGTCCATCTGGGTGTAGAGCTGGACATCTCTCGTGTCAGTAAACTGGAATCAGCTGAGCTGGAATTTCAGCATGCAGTGACCTCGCAGTGTCAGCTGAGCGCTCCTCTGCCTAAAAAAGAAAGTAGTTCTGTATATATAATAAACAGCACCCAGGTGGCCATGTGGAAACCTCAGTCAGGCCGCAATTGTTTATTCTAGTTTGATAGCTTCGTTGTCTACTGGACAATAACAACAATGACATTTGTGCAGTGAACTTTATCTCTTGTACTGAATGTTCAAGGTGTCATGATAGTGTGCATACGGAGTGGAAAGTAAGCCATGCCAATTCAGAGAATGTTATCCTGCATTGTCACACACGCAAATGTATGTCAAAAGTCATCGTGTGTAAAAGAGAAGGTAACTTAAGAAACATGAGCATGTAAATGGTGGTGTTCCTTACCAGGTCTATCCTGATCATGTAACACTAACATATGGTGACCGTGGGCAATTTACACTGTTTTTGGCCCATTCACTGTCAAGCACAGGATAAGATCATTTCAAAGGAAAGAGCCAGCCACATTGTAACACAATTTAACAATGCTTGATTTTCACTTTGTACGTAAAGCATATCATTTATTTATGACATCTGTGGCAACTCGTTTTGGAGAGTTGGATACGTTTAAAGGCACTTTTTATGCAAGCTTTTGTGTTTATGTTTAGCTACACAATGTATGTATTCCATCTGAAACTGTGCCTTTTTTGTAACACATATATTACTGGATATAAACGATTTCCTCATTTGTCCTTGCAGGCACTAGGGTCATGATTGCAATGGTGCTGCAGGTGCTGTGGCACAGGGGCCAAAAGGTTTAAGAAACCCACTGAGTACTGATTTTTGCAATACTTTACTACTAAACAAGCAGACACAAGTGCAGTTACGTTGCAGGCACCAGGGTCATGATTTGAATGGTGCAGCAGGTGCAGTGGCACAGGGGATCAAAAGGTCTAAGAAACCTACTGAACACCTGTTGTTGCTATATTTTACTACTTAACAAGCAGTCAAAAGTGGAGTTATCTTGCAGGCACTAGGGCCATAATTTGAATGGTGCAGCCCTTGCAGTAGCACAGAGGCCAAAAGGTTTAGGAAACCCACTGAGTACTGATTTTTGTGATATTTTACTACTAAACAAACAGTCACAAGTGCAGTTACTTTGCAGGCTCTAGGGTCATGATTTGAATGGTGCAGCAGGTGCAGAGGCACAGGGGCCAAAAGCTCTAGGAAACACACTGAACACCGATTATTGCTATATTTTACTACTAAACAAGTAATCACAAGTGCAGTTACCTTGCAGGCTCTAGGGTCATGATTTGAATGGTGCAGCAGGTGTAGTGACACAGGGGCTAAAAGGCCTGGGAAACCCACTGAACACAGATTATTGCTATAATACTACTAAAGTCAGGAGTGATTTTTGGTTCTTTTGTAACTATTGCACCCAAAGTAACACATAGCCTAAAACATCACTGTAATAAAAGCTGTAACCTATTGGACTTTTCAGTCTACCTACAACTTATGTTACATTCAGTGCATTTATATGGCACACTTTCACAGTTTCTGTATGGTCCTAAAATGCTTTTGAATCTGGACACACTAACACTCTGGTAAGGGCATTCTCCATTCTATAACATTGGCACTTTAGGCACTGTAAACACTATATAAATATTTATAACTTACCATATGCATTTGCGACACAGCTAAAAAACATTAGCAAAGCCAATAAATCTCACATAGGGAAAACCTATTGGCCTTGCCAATGCTTGTTTTTAAAGTAACTAAAAACCGCATTGTAGACCATTGCCTAAAGAAAATTGCTAAAATTGACTGGATTTACAACAAATTCAATGATCTGGTTATTCAGTGATATGGGCGTTCTGTTGTTTCATATGATTTTTCAAAAAGCATAAAGTCTATCCCTCCATTCTAACAAGCTACTTATTTTCATTTTCTCAATCTGGGACCTTCAAGTAAGATAGTCATATATTATCACTTACAATCTAAGTGAAAT
The DNA here is from genome assembly GCA_963921515.1 of Calotriton arnoldi. Taxonomy (NCBI): domain Eukaryota; kingdom Metazoa; phylum Chordata; class Amphibia; order Caudata; family Salamandridae; genus Calotriton; species Calotriton arnoldi. Next base: position 143,047 of record CAWUFW010010266.1, read on the forward strand.
TGGAAGAACTGGATTATAAACAGTTCCACAAAACTTGCTATTTCAGACACCAGCGTTATTCCTCAGGTAAGACAGAATTTACAGGTTCAGCAGAGCTCGGTCATATAGGTTTTACAGAATCAGTCCTCAGAAATCAGTTATGTAGTGTTATAAATTAAATTCATAAGATCATCAAATACTTCCACGTGCCTCATGCAATCTACAGCAAAAGGCTTCTCTTCACCCAGGGAAATATTGCCTTGACCTGCAGTATGTGTCCCTAATCGGCATGGATTATCACTCGTATGTAAGCTTGAATACCATTGAAGTTTCTAGATACCCATGGGTGCTGTGCATGTGTGCATGAAATAAGAAAAAGTTAACCAGTCCTCACCACACCTAGAGCAGACCTGGAAATGTCAGCGACCTACAGACCAATTTCAAACCTCCCATAGTTAAATATATTACAGAGAGAAAGTATTGGGCAACTTCAAGACTACTGATCAAGTTGTAGACCAATGAGATGAATTGAATTAGCAATTGAAAATATCCAATAGGAGCTTCTGGAAACCCTAGTTCAAGCAAACCAGGTAGACTTTTACCTTTGCAACTTCTCTCCAGCTTATGATAAAACAGACCACATCCTGCTGTGTGTGAGGCTTAATAGAGTAGGCTAATTTACGGGCACGATATCGGATTGGGTCAAATAATTCCTGGACAACTGTATCCAGTATATAAGCATGTTGTCTGTCAAACCATCAAATCAGTTTGTCCACCACAGAATCTCACAAGGTATGTCCTTGTGACTGCTTCTTTTCAACATCCACATATGACCATTATGCCACTTAATCTACCACCAATCCACATGTATGAAGGTGATACTCAAATTCTCGATTTACTCGGCAGACAACCAAAGAAGTGTCAATAAATCCCTACATTGCAGCTACTAGATGAAAGAAAGTTACATTTGTCATAATGGAACCAGAATAAAAATCTTAACTTTAGATCGGCCATTTAAAGAGCTCTAGCAACTTCAACCAGAATTATCTTCATGCTTGGAACCAACTCCTATCCTTTCCAGAGACATATTGGGGGGGGTCTTTTTTCTGAGTTAACCTCCACCATGCAAATCAACTCATTTGTTAGCAGAGTAAATCTCCTGCTTTCATTGGTACATAAAATACTTCAATTCCTACAATTTAGCCATAGATGGATTTGACCAAATCTCTATTCAAGTTGACAGCTTTCTCCCAGTTTCAAATATTTTTGTGCTTGTATTCTTGCTATGGCAAAGTGCATTAACTGTCAGATACCACATCCATGCAATTTAAAAACTTTATTGCACACTGATCAAGGGTTGCTTTACTTTTCTAACAGGCCTACTTGACCCAAGATCATGGTATTTCACAAGTTGGGATCCAAGGTAGAAAATACATAGTCTCCTAGCCTCTCTTTCCCAAATGGGTAAGAAGTAAATGGAGCCACATTGCTTGCCTCTAGAAGTCCAGCAAGCTTGAAGGGACAAGTTTGTCTAAAGGAAAAGTAGGACCCACCTAAAAGAAATTTTTTCTCTAATGTACACAGCTTTAAAAGGAATCTTCTACTCTACCCAAAGCCAGTGAAGGCCAGGTTGACCCTGTGTGACCTGGTGGCACTGCCCAAGGCACTGCGGCAAGAGCATTTTTGTGTTTTTTAACTCAGCATGCTGCATATCAAAATAAAGGGCACTACCATAATAAGGTAAAGATACATTCATTAACCACCTGAATATGTGTAGTAGAAGGGATAAAAGGAAGAATTTCTGTCAAATGCCTCAACTGGAAAAAGGCTGAAGAAATCAAAGAGTTAACCGTCTCTTTCAGTGAAACATTCTAATCCAGTTTAGATTATTTACACCATCAGCTAGGGAAGAGGGGTCACCCGGTGCTATCATCAAAGTTAAAAAGTCTCAGCAATCGCCCTTGCCTTCAATCTCCTAACCTCAATGACATGATTTTAATGCACAGCAAGTAGGTGAAGACAATTTATTGGAACTCCATGAGAGACAATGAGGCAGTCAACTGGGAGACCCGTCAACTGCAATAGCTGTCAGTTGTTTCATAGGCCAGTGGAGCCAACAAGATGGTCATCAGTCTTAGAAAGAGTCTTGAAGCACCTGTGCTGAAACGCCTCGGACACAGTCAAGAGTGAATCAGCAATGTGCAGTTAGATGCAAATGCCAGACCCTGACCCACAATTCAGAGTCAAGCCCACAGGACAGGGCAGCGCAGAAACTAAGGCACCATCTCTCATGGATTGCATTTTATAGAGGCACTGGTAGTCACAGAGTGGCAACAGGAATCACGAAGGCACACTGTAACAAGCACCTTCTCATACAACATGGTTGAAGAAATGTAGACGAGTGGTTGGTGGCAATGTGCTGGCCAGTAGACTAAAGGAACTAGTGGTGAGCTGGGTCCCACCCTCATTACCAGTAAATTGGCACCAGTGCACAGAAGATAGATGAAGACAAGTTTATTGGAACTACATGAGAGACATGTGGCAGTCAGCTGGAGACCAGTGAACTAATGTATCCATCGTGGTGACGGTACATATCAATCAGCTGTCTTGGTGCACAGTGTCAACATTCCAACCTGTGCACGTGCCAACAGATGCAATAACACTTCTTCCTTTTTAGGAAACAAGAAAGGGTGGGAAAAGAAGTATACAAGATGGAAAGAGAACAACAACATACAAATAAAGTGGTATACAGAAGGCTAAGCAACAAGGACACAGGCTGACAAAATTAAAGAAAAATCCTATGCAAAAGGAAGGTTTAGAAGAGGATAAAAAAACATACTACTCAAACTATAACAAAGTCTTTGTATTTAGATGGAAGATGCAAGTGTCTTTCACTGCATGTGCAGAATGAAGGTTGGGCCTTATCATCTCCAATAACCTGATGCATTTCAGATTCCTCTTCAAGATGAACCTACCTGGAATTAGAACCAATGTTACTCTTAACTAGATCTTGTCCATGATTGTTGTCCTGTACTTGTTCATTTTCATCAAATAAAGAAGTAGTTTCTCTTCCCACAATTTCCAAGACTCCTCACTCATATTTTATCTGTAGATTGTTGTTTTAGAGTGCTTCAAAATCATGGTTCTCCAAATCCACATCTATCTGAGTTTATTTGCCCCTCTTTTAACCTTAAAAATTCTGTTAACAGTCCATCATTTTCCTTCTGAGGTTTAAAATGCATTTTTTGTCTATTCTACTAAATTACTGCAGTTTGTAAAATGTGATATCACATTTGGCCAATTTCCTAATCCTAATCCAGCCTCCTACACATATTGCTGTTGCATTTATGTTCCATGTCTTAATAAATTTAATTGCTATCCTGATATAGCCTGATGTCCTCCTTTTCTGTTTATGTATTGTTTTGTTGCCTGGCATTTCATTATCTCCACCATTGGCGTAAGGAAAAATAATGGGGCTCCCTTGCAGAATGTGATGAGGGCCCCTAAGTCTTCCATATATCAAACATATTCATTGGCCTTTGGCTGATTGGGACCACCCTAAAGGGCTGGGGGCCCCATGAAGGGTTGCAGGGGCTTGCGTTAAGGCTAACCCTGGGCAAAGCACTACGCTACGCTCGCGTAGTTTGCGAAGTTTGCGCTACTTCGCACAACGCAAATTGCACATAGCACAGTGCAAACACGCGTAGCGTAGCGTAGCGTAGCGTAGTGCAGCGGTCATTTTTTGCTTGCTCGCGGTCCTCAACGTCAAGTTGGCGACCGCGAGCAAGCAAAATGACATCCCGGCGAGACTTTTTACTCTCGTTCGCGATCAGCAACATCAAGTTGCCGATCGCGAGCGTGGAAAATAAACCTCCCGGCGAGATTCTCAACGCGGGGAGGTCAGGTTTCTCATTGCGAGTGGTCGCGTATGCTCGCGACCGCTCGCGATGAGAAACTACCAGTCTGCGTTGAGAAGCTGCCACTCGAGTAAAAATCTACTCGAGCGGCAGTAAAAGACAGCTCGCACTGTGCAAGATGCCGTTTTCAATGATTGCACAGTGCGGACAAGCATCCGGCACTGTGCAATGATTGCGAACAGTGCACTACGCAGTTCGCGTAGTGCTACGCGTAGCTCGCGTAGTGCAAACTGCACTTTGCGTAGCTTCGCGTAGCGCTACTTCGCGAACTACGCCCAGGCTTAGTTAAGGCCCTGATATCCACATGCGTATCGATGACGGGCATAATGTGGAAAAATTCTCAAAAGATAAAGCAAAGTTTCCATGGTAGCGTTATGTGTTGTCATTTTTTGTAAATCTTCTATTGTATCATAATGTTATGTTATTTAAATTTATAAAGCGCATTATTGCCCTGAGGCGTCTAAGCGCTATAGCAGATATTTATGCAAGTATCAGGAAGGGGTAAAAGATGTACTAAGTCCTGAATAACCAGGTTTTTACCGCTTTCCTAAAAGCAAGGAGGCTGGGCACTGTTTTTATACCGAGAGGAAGTAAGTTCCATATTTTAGAAGCTTCACACACAATGCTTTTACCTCCCCATCTTGCTTGTTTGAATCTAGGCACTACTTCTTGCCAAAACTACGCTGCAGCAAGTCAGTTCAAAAGCAGTCCTAGGTATTCCTTACAGTTATAGAATTCACCTCATAGTTCAACCTTTCACTTATGACATCTACCATGAAGGAAAATATACCAGGCTTTAGTCGACCTCCATCATTTCCTATAACACCATGAACCTAAAAGAATGTGTAAAATTGTCTCAGGTTGTTCAGAAATTAACTAATAGCAATAGAATTAGAAAATACTCACCAGAACTTTAAATTTGCTATATTTTTCATTGTTTAGGCAGTGAGGGTTCAAACAATTTTGATCACCTACATGAATGTGAAATCAAAGAGAGAGCCGAACCGTTAGATGTTTATAGAGAAGCACCGTTTTATTATTAGAAAATCACATTGTATCAGAAACAAGCACTGTGTTTGAAAGAAAGAAGTTCGTTATGAGGGGTGTCAATAAATCAATCTGCCATCTGTGAGTATAATTATGTTGTGGATCTAATGCTCAGAGACCGTTGGTCTGGCATTGTTACACCAAAAGAGTTCATGAGCAACCTCTTGCAGGAAATCCACCTTGGATCAGACAATAACAAAAAGCTAAGAGTATGGAGCAGTGAATGGTGTCATCTAAGGTTCTTGATCATCAGTTGTCAGATAGTACTCATAGCTGAATTAACCTCATAACCAAGGAAAGAAAGAAATGCTTTGAGGCAAGAAAACACAAACACAAGGGTTTCATGGAGAATTCAATGATGAAAGCAAGGTATACAACAAATGTGATCACAACCATCTGCACAAAATGCCAAGGTCAAGTCCAGCATGGTGCAAAGACTGGAATATTTGTGGGCAAGTCAATGTTCATTAAATGCATTTTTTTTAAAATGTGGCTGGTTCTTTCAGCCTGGCTATTAAGCCTTAGAGTGATAAAATGAAGATGGTTTGTGTTGTATGCGTGTGCTATACAAAAAAAACCTCTGTAGAGAGTTAAATTATACCACATTGTCACTAATTATATTGATCAGGTAAACCTAGCAAAACCTGATTTTAAAAATTTAGTGACATTGATGGTATTGGCTTCATCTGCAAATGGCCATTCAAACCATTTGGAAAACTAATCTGATAAATGAATGAATCCCCCACTACTTGGCTTAATATTTGCAAAAGGTTCCATAAACTCTACGTCTACAGTGTGCCAGGGCACATTGGGAGTTTCTAAGGCCAGTAATGGTACTTCATGAGTGCAAATATTCTTGTTTGCTAAATTACACAGGTTACAGTCCTGAACTAGTAAATCAATATCATTGTCCACACGTGGCGAGCAAAACATTTGCCTCACTCTTTTTTTAGTTAAAGTTTCGCCAGTGGGGCCGATGTGTGATTAACACATCAACCTGCAAAGTAAATCTACAATATGCAGCAATTTTCAATTCTTACATAACAAACCATTTTCTATAGATAACTCTGATTGCCAGCCCAGTTGGATATCCAGTGGTAAGCTACTTTCGTAGGGCCAGCTGCTTTTAAGTGTATAAAATACATTTCTCATAATTTTTTTAATTAGCTTTCTCATTACAATAACAATTACATGCAACACAAGAACGCAAAGAAAACATTGCAGTACAGTTTCATACATGTGATATGCATCAAGTAGCACCCTGTTTTTCCACAGTCTCCGACTGTGTGCTCATATTTTGTAGCCTATTGAAAATGATCCTACCTTGCCCCCATATCTTGGCATATTGCCCAGGGCAGCCTCTTGCTTTACAGATCATCTCCTCTGATCCAGCATAGAAGTCCATACCTCTGATCCATTCTTCAATGGATGGAGTAGTTGTTGCTCTCTAGTGCTGGGCAATATCACTTTTGGCCAGAACTAAACCCAAAGACACCAGCTTCTGCCTCCCATACCCCGTCCCAATTCAACATTATTCCCAATAGTGCAACCTTGAGCTCTCTCTTGAAAGGTATACTAGCCACTTGTCTCAGTTTCTTGAGGTATCTAGTCCAATAAGGTTGGATCACCGGGCAGTTCCACAACACTTGGAGAAAGGTACCATAAAACAATCATCCACACCTAAAAACAAGTTGGGTCAAAACTCCTTCCCATGTTAGGCAACTGTGCAGGTGTTTAATATATTCTATGTAAATATTTGAATTGAATGAGATGTAGGTGGGCAGATATCACCAATTGTTTATCCGCCAATTTGGATTCCATCCACTCCTCCTCCTCCACCTCCAGAGGGCCCAAGTCCTATTTTTCCTTTAGGGTTTTCAGTGGGTCTTGTGTATTTACAACCAATGGACTATATAGTCTAGATATAGCTCCCCCCTTCCACTGTTCAAAAACTAACTTGGATTCTAGTGGGTTAAAATCAGGAACTGATTAGAGTTCTGACTTATAGTCCTCTAGAGCATGTCTGATCTTTAAGTATCTAAAGAACTGTGATTTATGGAGTTCAAGCTCTTGTGTGAGTTGTCCAAAGGTTTTGATGTGACTAGTGTCCCAGATGTCTCCCACTCTGGAAATCTCTATGCTATCCCATATAAGTGATATAAAATACTTTTAGCGCCGCATCAGTTTTCAATTCATATACCCTTTCTCGCTCATTCATTTACTTATCAGACATTTCATTGATATCAATATTATTCAATAATGCAATCATGAAGATCTTCATCTCTTACATTGTCACAAGTATCTTCTGGTGGTAGCTGGGATAAACAAGTCAGCACAACCATTTTAATACCTGCAGTAAATTGCACTGAATAATGATATTCATTAAATTGAGCAGCTAAATATGCTAGTCTATATGAAGATTTTGAACAAGCTCTGCCAGATAAAATTTGTACAAGAGGTTTGTGGTTTAGCTTCCTTTTTCTTGAAATCGCATTTCTAACATTACAACTTTTTGCTATCAATATTTAGAGAACATTTTTTAATGCTTCATCATGTTCCTTTTCTGGTGACTCATGGATTAAAATAACATCCTGGAATGTTGTTAAATATTTGACGTATCTAAAGAGCTGATACATTAAAAGTTGAAATATAGACGCTGCTGAGGCTAGCCCAAAAGCATTCTTCTAAAGCAGAAGACTCTTTGTATGGTTATAAAGGCTGTTAAATTTCAGAAATATTTCTATTGAACTATTTGATGATAGGTTTGTTTCAGATCAAGTGTTGTAAATAACTTTGCCTATGCAATGCAGCAGTAAGTTCATTAATTTTTGGTTGGGGTGTGAGTCAATCCAAATGTTGTTATTAAGTGACCTTAAGTCAACACACATTCTTACCTCATCATACTTTTTCACACAATGAACACAGGAGAATACCAAAGTGAGGATTCATTGGGCTCAATAAAGTCATCACTTTTCAACAAGTTGGCAACATCCTTTCTAGCTGATAGTGGAATGTCACTGACTTTGTTTCACAGAGGCGACCCCTGTTTTGAATTATCATTATGTAGCGAAAATATTTTCTCTTTTCCAGCTGATTACTGAAAATATCTGTTCAGGTGTCCTCAGTGTAATTCTGCACTTTAATTGCAGAAATGTGAGATTCTGCACCGGGATTACACATGATTTTTAATGTTTTAACATGTCATCTTCTCAGTATATTGTCGCTATTCTCTACAACATAAATTTTACCAATGGTATTTCAGCCATGGAACTTTTTACCGAATATAGCCTTAAGGGCGATTGGTTTTTGTAACCTCTTGGTCTAAAGTCTGTTTCTTTTAATTTGAAATTAGACCATTTGTTTCTGTAAACTTCTAAATTGCCAAGACAGAGTCTAGCATGGACTCTGTTTCTGTTTTGAAAATTAATCAGGTGAATAGGTTTATCATTTACCTTATCATTCACTATGAGTAGAAGATTATTCATATTATGTTCTACTTCCTCCTCCTTACTACCATGTTATACTTAATTGTCTGTTCTTTTTATACACTTTGGAGAAATGTATCAAATGCCCACAAATATTCTAGTCTTTGCACCATGCTGGACTTGACATTGGCATTTTGTGCAGATGGTTGTGATCACATTTGTTGTATACCTTGCTTTCATCATTGAATTCTCCATGAAACCCTTGTGTTTGTGTTTTCTTGCCTCAAAACATTTCTTTCTTTCCTTGGTTATGAAGTTAATTCAGCTAACGAACTTCTTTCTTTCAAACACAGTGCTTGTTTCTGATACAATGTGATTTTCTAATAATAAAACGGTGCTTCTCTATAAACATCTAACGGTTCGGCTCTCTCTTTGATTTCACATTCATGTAGGTGATCAAAATTGTTTGAACCCTCACTGCCTAAACAATGAAAAATATAGCAAATTTAAAGATCTGGTGAGTATTTTCTAATTCTATTGCTATTAGTTAATTTCTGAACAACCTGAGACAATTTTTCACATTCTTTTAGGTTCATGGTGTTATAGGAAATGATGGAGGTCGACTAAAGCCTGGTATATTTTCCATCATGGTAGATGTCATAAGTGAAAGGTTGAACTATGAGGTGAATTCTATAACTGTAAGGAATACCTAGGACTGCTTTTGAACTGACTTGCTGCAGCATAGTTTTGGCAAGAAGTTCAGGTGATACTGAGTAATGTTCAAACACAAAAAAAAGACAGAAAATAAGTAACAGAACTACTTGATAAATATGTATAGTGGGGCTAGATAATGCTGGATGTTGCTGAGATATATATATGTTCTCCATGGCCAAAATGCCAATACTCTTACGAATGCATGAGCATCATGGAATGCACTTGAATTCCATGTAGAATAACAATGTTATAAGATAAACCAGTTATCGTTGAGCAAAGGTCATTAAAAGGCCAACATGCACAAAGGGTGCATAGACTCATATGAGTGGTATGGGTGTTCGTGTTATTAACCTCTTTTTTTAAAGTAATATTGTGTGTGCATTGCCGAGTGTGCCAGAAACATTGAAGGCTGTCAAATTTATTCTGGCCAGTGGAGGCATGCTAATACGACTGTGAAACCTTGGAACAAGGAGCCTATAGACCAAAAAGGAAAACAAGAAGGCTGTCTGTTTAAGAACAAGGCTTGAGTTACAGCTGGCCAAACCACTTCAGGCTCTGAGAGAAACAGAACAATGATGGGCCTTTGGAATGTACAAGTTCCATAAGCCAGTGCAGCAAACGAGATGGCCGTCAGGCTGAGAAATGCTGTCCATGACAAATGAGGTCCAAAGGACCACTACCAACTCTCAGTTAAACTTTTTTACAAAAACAAAACGTTTTGTTTTAAACCTTTTTGTTTTGAATTCATTTCCTGTTTCCTATAAGAAAAACAGGCTTCATTAAAAAAGATAAAGATTTCTTTATTTAAACACAATCACAGACATGGTCTACTTACCCTTGCATGCCACCATCTTGTGATTGCGTCCAATCTCAGGGGGTCACAAATTGGGACCTGTCTACAGAACATTAATTAGACAGGTTATTCTGCGACCCCGTGTTATTTGGTATTTTGTGAACTGACCTATTTATACATATGCCAAATAAAAAACTCTATTTCATTAGCAAAAAGTTGGGGTGCAATGTGCGACCACTTTTGAGAATGGAATAATAGTACCGAGGCCCTCAGTGCCTTGAATTTGATGCACATGATGTATTGGCATCCAATGTAATCTTGACAAGACTGGCGGGATGCAATATCTAGTCTTGTTTTTGTTGAAGGTCTTGGTGCAGCTTTCTGAATATGTAGCCAATGTTCAAGAGACATCTAAGAGAACCCTGATCTATTCTATTAAAGTGATCTAATGTTGGTAATATTAATCCTCCTACTATGTGTGATGTGCAAGCTCTTTTAGTAAAGACAGGAGCCAATGAAGGATAGGAAGTTTGTAGTTGTGGCAATGGCCACTGATATAATTTGAGACGAAAAAGAGAGATTGTCAACACTGAAGATGGCCACATTTTTCACTGCCATCTAAGGTTGGTGGTTTGTGAACTATGTTGGTGGGCCAGAAGTCTGGGTTCAGGCAGATATGTTTACTGCAGGCAAGGATATTACTGCTATTCAATTGAAGAACGTTGCTCTCCATCCTTTTATTTATTGCTGATAGGCACAAATGAAGTGTATCTGCACAGATGGATTGCCTTGGTCGATACTCACAAACAGCTGGGTATCATCAGCATAGGCGAACAATTTGAGCCCATGGTTGGAAATGAGTGCAGGCAGAGGCTTCAAAAGTATATGTTTAAAAAGTACGGGGCTGATGAAAGTGCTCTTCTGGAATATCCCAGAGATCTTATCTTGGGCTGAACAAAAGACTCTTTTAGTCATATATTGGAAGTCGTCTTATAGAAATGAGAGAATCCATTGGTAATGGTTTCTCCACAGCCAGCTCTTCTAAGCTCCAGAAGTAGTCTCTCATAATTAAGGACTAAAAGGATGAATGTGCTGACATCCACATTACCAGTGTCTGGAGTAGCTCATCTGTCAAAGCCAGATGAATTGGTCTAGTTCCTCGCCTAGACCTGTGGCCAGCTTGGAAAGAATTCAGGAAGTCATGATTTCAATGAAGGTACTTGTTGAAAGTAATAATGACAGGAACCGGAGTAGTTCTAAGTACTGCTTTATTGGCCATCCACTCTCCACAACTCAAGAACGGTACCAACATTCTAAGGTAAGCTCCAGGTGGAAGAACCTAAGGAGGGGGGAACGGAACATACCAAGAGGGCAAGAGAAGAGAAGGATTATAACACACCTCCCTCATTATATGAGGAAACAAAATAACAACCAATAAAGAAAAGTACTGAAGTTCATGGAAACATTTTGGATTTGACAACTTTGTCACAACTCCACCATTGCCCATTATCAAGGAGAACTACATTGTTGAGTGCTTTTACAATGCGACAAGGAGGGTAGAATTTACTTTGACTGTGTGGGTCCTTCACGCTTCTCTTGATCTGCACCACATCACCTACTCTCCAACTAGGGGCTTTGACCCCATTCTTTTTGTCGTACCATTCCTTATACTTAGCTTGGTGCAGATCAATCTTTCTACCAACTTCCTCGGGGATAGGATTCACTGCTCTACCTCCTCCCAACCAACTTGGGTTAAGTTTAGTACAAGGTTCTCTCCTCCTGAGGGAAACAAAAGGGGAAACCCCTGTTACCAGATTTGGTGTGGTGTGATATGCCCACAAACAGTCACGTAAGGATGACTCCAGGTCATGACCGTTGGTAATGGCCAGTTGAATGTGTTCCTTGATTAGCCTATTTGTCCTCTCAACCAGGCCATTAGCTTTAGGGCAATATAAGGCAGTCATTTCGTATTTGATGTTCATGTTGCTTAAGAAATCCTTCATGGGTTGCAATGTAAACTGTACACCATTATCGGTGACTAGGGCGGTTGGAATGCCCTCCTTGGAGAACACGTCTTTGAGGAAATCCAGGACGGCACTAGTGTTGATACGATGTACAAATTTTTGTGTGACCCAGTGGGAAGTGTAGTCAACTAAGACCAACATGAACCTCTTCTGGATACCCAGGTTGTCCATGGGTCCGATTATGTCCATGGCTAGCTTACTTCACGGTTTAAGGGGCAACATGACGGGGGGACAAAGGGGCCTTGCGTATGGACTTAGACTTGTCACTTTTGGCACAACTGACACAGTCCTTCACTAGTTGTTCTGCCATGGCGTCCATCCTAGGGAACCAGAAGTTCACTCGAACTCTACTTTTAGTAATGTTGCGTCCCAAATGTCCTTCATGCGCCAGTTCTATTATTCTTCTTCTGAGATCTACAGGTGGTACAGCTCTATTTTGACGGTAAACTCTGTCCCCTATGACACTCAATTCATTTCTGACTTCCTAGAAGCCTTTGAGCTCATCTCCTAGATCACTGCACTTGCTAGGCCACCCTTCTCTCATTATAACTTTAAGCCTGCTCAAACCTTTGTCTTCTTCCATACATTTCTTCCATTCTTCTTCCGTAATAGCAGGGTCATGTACCACCATGATGGGACTGTCTAACATCTCTTCCGGTTGTTCCGTTTCTATGGGTGTTCTTGACAAGAAGTCGGCAATTTTGTTATCTTCACCGGGGACATACTCCATTTTGAAATTAAAATTTTCTATCCCCAGAATCCATTTACCAATATGTGGAGTACAATTTTCCATTCCTTTCACAGTGAAGATGAAGGTGAGGGGCTTATGATCTGTACGAATGGTGAAGTTCAACCCCCACAAGAAGAATTTAAAATGCTTCACTGCCCAGAAACACGCCAGGGCCTCCTTTTCAATTACGGAGTAATTACTCTCAGCATTTGTAAGGCACCTGGATGCAAAGGCGATGATCCTTTCTTCCTTCCCATCTCTTTGTGATAGGGTGGCCCCCAATCCCTTGTTGGATGCATCCGTGGTAAGAATAGTTTTTTTCTTAGGATCAAAAGCCCCTAAGGCTGGCGAATTTAAGATCTCTTCTTTGAGAGTATCCACCACACACTTATGTTGCTCATCCCATTCAAAGTCCTTGTTTTTTTTTAGTAGTTCTCGCACTGGTTCGCATTTGGATGCAAAGTTCTTAATGTACTTGGCCATGTATTCCATCAACCCAAGGAAGGATTTTAGTTCATCCTTATTTTTTGGATATAGAGTATCCTTCACAGCACTAAGCAGGTTGCTTTTAGGTCTAAACCCTTCCTCAGAAATTGAATGCCCCAGGTAATCGACCGACGTCACCTTTATTTTGCACTTAGACTTCTGTACTGTCAAACCTGCGTCCATGAGTTTTTTGAACATGAGTTTAAGGGTGTAGTCATGGTCCTCCACAGTCCGTCCATACACCAAGATATCATCCTGGAAGCACATGGAGCGGTCTACGCCCTTCAAAATTTGTTGCATGATCTTCTGGTAAACCGCCGCAGCGGACGCTAATCCAAAAGGCATCCTTCTGAACATGTACGCACCTTGAGGGGTTATGAAGGCGGTGAGTGGTCTAGATTCCGGGTGCAGATCCACCTGGTGGTAAGCCATTGACAAATCTATGACGCTGAAGTACCTCGCCTGGCCCATGGTGCTGAGCATCTCATTTATGTTAGGAAGTGGGTATCTTTCTACCCAAATGCTCTCGTTGAGGCTCCGTAAATCCACACATAAACGGATGCCTTCTCCACTGGCCTTGGCCGCGATCACAACTGGTGCCAACCATTCAGAACATTCCACGGGTTGTATGATTCCCATGTTGCACAATTTATTCAGCTCTCTCTCTAAAGGCTCCCTCATTTGTTGTGGTACTGGGCGCAGCTTGAGTACAACAGGTTTGGAGCTGGCCTTGAGTTTGATCCTGTGTTGGAAGTCATGTAAAAGGCCCAACTTTTCCTGAAACAATCTAGGAAATTCATCACAAATGTTACCACCAACCGGGTTCTCTTCAGTCAGTGGAACTTGTTCTTTTTTGTCGGGATCCAGAATGATGGCAAGTTCTTTCTGTTGCTGCCATCCTAGCAGGTTGGATCCCGATTCTACAATATATACTTTCCCAAAGGTATTCCTGCCTTTGAACTCAATTTGCATCTCCTTCATTCCTAGAAGGGGTATGGGCTCCTTGTTGTACCCTGTAGGTGAAATATCTGGTTCCTGCAATGTGTTCCCTTCCTTGTCCTTAAAACACTCATAATCATTTTTGTTCAAAAGCGCAAAAGGGGAACATGAGTCTGCAAACATGGTAATAGTTTTGTTATTCAACGATACATCACATTTGGGATAAATGACATTGACACTTTCTGAGCAATCTTTAAGCTGCAATACATACTTTTTCTCACTGGGCAGTACACATTTTACTTCTTTACCCCAGGATCCTTCTACACCCCCACCCTCCTTGATGTGGGGGTCACCTTCTCTGCACACCCTTGCAAAATGTCCCTTTCTATTGCATTTTTTGCAAGTTACGCTTTTAGCTGGGCAATGCAAGTTGTTTGCCAGGTGATTACTACTGCCACACCTGTAACATCTTAGATTTCTTTCCTTACTAGTAGTTTTGCTGATCATGATTTCCTTATCTTTTAGCTTACAAACCTCACTCTTTTCCTCTTTCTCCTGTATACTTGCTACCACCTCAGCATTTGACTTCATTTCTCTTATGCACTTAGCTGTATGCTCAACTGATTTAGCAATAGCCACCGCCTCCCTTAGACTAGGGTTTTTAGCTAAGAGCTTCTCTTGGATACGTACATTGTTAGTGCACCGCACCAGTTGGTCTCTTATAAGCTAATCAGTTAGGTTGCCAAATTCGCACAATTGAGTGAGACCCCTCAACGCTGCAATGTAATTGGTCACTGACTCTTGTTTCCCTTGAGTCCTGCTAAAAAACTGGTGTCTTTCTAAAACTACGTTTACTTTATCACCAAAGTGTGTCTCCAACTTGCTCATAGTACTCTCAAATATGTCCATTCCCACATCTGCTTCTTCTCCTTCATTTTCTGGTTCTGGTAATGTCTCATAAATCTTATGCCCATGCACACCCAAATTGTGGAGAAGAATGTGCTGCTTGTGCAATGAGCTAAAACGTTTCCCTTCAATGGCTATAAGATATGATTCGAACAATTTAACCCACTCCTTCCAGCATATTTCTGGCTCTCCTATCTCGTTTAAACAAGCATTGGCATAGTCAATAGGTCTCACCTTTGGGGCGTTATAAGTGTTTAGACAGAGCTATTGGCTTTGTTAATGTTTTTAACATGTGTTGTGGAGCATTGTGAATGTTATGCAGCATGTTGAAAATTTATAAGTTATAATAAAAAAGTGTTATAACTATTTCTGTCACCTTATATCTAACCGAAAAAACATTATATACAACTGAAGTATTGTACTAAAAACCAAAATGAATACAAAAAATGTGTTCTAGTTTATTTGTTTATGCAATGCTGTCAATTTTTCCTTGCTTGTTGTAATTAATTTTTGTTATAGTTTTTATTGTTAGGTGAGGGATATAAACAACTGGAGGGTGGATGTTGTGAAATAGTATTTTAATTAGATAGGAGTAGATGGAGAGTAATTTGTGGAGAATTAATAGATGTCAAATTTTTATGCCAAACGGAAGTGGTGTGGAGTGATGCTGAGGTGGTTGTGAGTAGTGGCGGAGGTGATGCTCAGGTGATCCGGAATGATATTGAGGTGATGCTGAAGTGGTGGTGCGCTTGTTCCGAGGTGATGCTTATGTGATGCTGAATGGTACATAGGTGGTACTGAGTGATGCTGAGGTGGTGCTGAGTGATGTTGTGGTGATGAGTTATGCCGATGTTGTGTAGCTGAACTGGTGCTTATGTGGTGCCAAGTGATGTTGTTTTTGTTCTGTGTTGAGGTGTTGCTGTATTGATGCTGAAGTGGTGCTGCGTTGGTTCTGAATTGCTGCTGGTGTGGGGCTGTGCAGGTGCTGAGCTGGTGTTGCACTGGTGGTGGTGCACTGATGTGGAGGTGGTGCTGTGCTAATGCTGAGATGGTGCTGTGTTGATAATGAGGTGTTGCTGCAGTGCATCTGAGGTAGTGCTGTGCTGATGGTGACTTGTTGCTGCACTGGTGGTGGTGGTGCACTGATGAGGAGGTGTTACTGTGATGATGCTAATATTGTTATGTGGTGATAAGGTGCTTAGGTGGTGCTATGCAGGTGCTTAGGTGGTGCTGAGTGATGCAGAGGTGCTGCTTAGTGATGCTGTGGTGATGCTGAGTGATGCTGTGGTGATAGTGAATGATACTTAGGTGGTGCTGAGTGATGTTGAGGTGGTACTGAGTGATACTTTGTTGATGCTGTGTTCGTGTTTAAGTGGTGCTTAGTAATGTACGTCTGGTGCTGTGCTGATGCTGAGGTGATGCTGAAAGGAAAGGATAGGTGAAAGGAAGCACGCACCACAGCTGTGCAATGTGCAATAAGGTGAAAGGAAGCATGCACCACAGCTGTGCACTGGGGTGAAAGGAGGCACACACCACATATCTGCACTGTGCAGATGTTGTGAAAGGAAGCACGCGCCACTACTGTGCAGTGGGGTGAAAGGAAGCACTCGCCACAACTGTGTACTGTGCAATGGGGGGAAAGGAAGCACGCACTACAGCTGTGCATTGTGCAGAGATGTCAAAGGCAGCACGCACCACAGCTGCGCAGAGATGTGGAAGGAAGCACGCACAACGGTGATGAAAAAACGTGAATGTTAAAAGGTGCGGTCCATTTTGAAGCTGTGTACTGTGCAATGGGGGAAAGGAAGCACGCACCACAGCTGTGTACTGTGTAGAGATGTCAAAGGTAGCACGCACCACAGCTGCGCAGAGGTGTAAAAGGAAGCGCGCACCACGGTGCTGAAAAAACGCAAATGTTAAAAGGTGCGGTCAATTTTTAAGCTGTGTACTGTGCAATGGGGGAAAGGAATCACACATCACAGCTGTGCACTGTGCAGAGATGTGAAAGGTAGCACGCACCACAGCTGCACAGAGGCATTATTTAGCAGCCGGTGCCAGCAAGCACGCACTAAAAGCAAGTGCTAATAATTAAGTGCCCATGTGCGCACCGGCAGACACCGGCTCAAATTCAGCCACCAGCAAGGGCCTGCGTTACACCCCTGGATCCAGCGAGTCCGAAAAGCAATGTGGGGAAAGGAAGCACGCACCACAGCTGTGCACTGTGCAGAGATGTCAAAGGTAGTATGCACCACAGCTGTGCAGAGGTGTAAAAGGAAGCGCGCACCACGGTGCTGAAAAAACGCAAATGTTAAAAGGTGCGGTCAATTTTGAAGCTATGTACTGTGCAATGGGGGGAAAGGAAGCACGCACCACAGCTGTGCACTGTAGAGAGCCCCTGGATCGAGCGAGCACCAAAAGCAATGTGGGAAAAGGAAACACGCACCACAGCTGTGCACTATGCAGAGATGTCAAAGGTAGCACGCACCACAGCTGCGCAGAGGTGTGAAAGGAAGCGCGCACCATGGTGATGAAAAAACGCTAATGTTAAAAGGTGCGGTCAATTTTTAAGATGGTACCGAAAAAGAGGCGACTATAGAGGCCAACTACAGAGTACAGCAAATGTCTTGACAATAACATACTAATACAAAGATAACGGTGCAGGAAGAGAGTGCTGACATAGATGAAATGCGAGTGCTGGAAAAAGAAGCGCGCACTCTTGTGGCGGTGGGGTCTGTCCCATGGCCGGGGTGGAGGGGACGCGCCTTGTTAGTATCTTATTGTCATGAATGCGCGTGCTGGAAAAGAAGCGCGCACTCTTGTGGCGGTGGGGTCTGTCCCTTGGCCGGGGTGGAGGGGACGCGCCTTGTAAGGAAAGCTGCAAGGTCTTGAAATGAAACATGATCCACAACAGATGGCACGCTGCGTGCCGCTGCTCGCTCCCGACAGCTAAACGCTGTGGGAGTAAACATTTTCAGAAAAGGTGGGACATGCATCCGCCTTTGGCCAATTGCGTGCTTTCATTTTTGAAAGCCACACGCAAAGGCCAATAGCATGTGTGGAAAATCGAACACCACACGCACGAGTTTGCAGAAAGTCTGAAGTGATTCCAAGAGGCCTTCTCCTAGAGCAGCGCATGCGCGCTGCGCTAGGCTCGACCTAAAAAGGAGGGGGCTGGCTCATGCTTGCTGCAGCCATGCTGGAGAATGGATTAGTCAAACCGGAGGGTACAGCAAAAGTGGGAGAAAACAGTTATTAATGTGCTGTAATTAATAGAAAAAAGGTTCAATTAAGTTAATGAGTTGCCCTTGTATTTGAAGGGAAATGCCCAAGTACGATGGAACTCCGTTAATCACTGCACAACTAATAGCTACAATCGTGAGGCAAGCAAAGACCCAATAGTCAAAGATTGCCTACATTCTATAACATGGAAAGGATACGTGGGCACGCCGGGAGAGGGTCTCGTAGTAATGAAGGAAGGTAAAGTACTTACAAGTTTAGCCAGTAAGAGAGAATTCCTTGAAAACTTAAATTGGTAATTCTTTTGCCTTATTATTTTACAGTAGATGAGGCTTCTGGATGCCCTCCTTGTTTAGCTGCGAAATTAGACGCTTCGCCTACAGGGTGCCGAACTTAGTGTGCACGTACAAGGAGCGTAGTCTTCACACGGCGCCTGCCCAGAACTCTGACAGGAAGAAAGGGTGGGTACGGTGGACGCTACTCCCCGCTGACTGGAAACGCTCCCTCTGCGGCTTCCGCGGTCAGGCGCCTCCTCCTAGCTCTTCTGTGACGAGAACTCCGTCTCCCTTAAGTTCCGGCGTCGGAGGTGCTGCGTTGATGACGGTTGCTTCACTCGCACCTTCCCAGTTCCAACCGGACACCTAGAAATCTCCACAGTGGATCACCTTCTGGATTCCAGAGACGGGGAAGGCGGTAAACCACGACGCCTCCAGTCGTAGCGATGATAGGAGCACTTCTCTTTGCCTGCCACTCGCATACGCAAAGGTGGCGCACCACACAGACAACGCAGGCTTTGGAACTGCCTCACCTCCCGTGTACACAAAGTCCTTCTGCAGTATGACATACAACCCCCGCACTCTCATCCATTGCAGACTGGCCGGCACAGGTAAGGTAACCACTTGTGTATAAATGTCCAAACTTACAGTTCGCCTGGATAGTTTTGGTAGTGTTGCCCCGTGCTCATTCGCCCCAATAGATGTATTCTAATAGTTTGCTTGTTTACTGAATTTCTGCTTGAAATGCAGGTACAGAGCACGCTAGCATCCTTATGTTTACATTGGCTTAAGGACGTAGATAGGAACAGCCGAGATCCACAGTCGGAAGTAGTGCGATTTCCCTGTAATCTGTTAGAAGCGGTGAGCCGTCACCGAGTAAGGTTCATTTCTTGAAAGGTAGTACAGTTGCAGGTGACCGGTAATTGCTTTAACCTGGAAATCCTGTAGTTTTCTTCAGTAAGTAGATTGTATTTGGAGAGAGTACACAGAGGGGAAATGGCCCAAACTGCCCCCTTCGCAGTAATTTCGTCGCCAGTGTTGAAAGTAATAATGACAGGAACCGGAGTAGTTCTAAGTACTGCTTTATTGGCCATCCACTCTCCACAACTCAAGAACGGTACCAACATTCTAAGGTAAGCTCCAGGTGGAAGAACCCAAGGAGAGGGGAAAAGGAGGTGGGAAAGGAACATACCAAGAGGGCAAGAGAAGAGAAGGATTATAACAGTACTCATTTGTTTTGTGGCTGTGGGTGGCTTTAAGTAGCATGGGATAGGGAAACCTAAAAGTGCTACAGTCTCCAAGAAAAATAATGTTTTGCATACATATGAGTCAACCGTATTCCTGGGTTAGATCATACTTTAATAAAGCTGTGATAATGCAATACGCTCCAAGTAGCAGACAGGGGCAGCACTTCCAAAAGGTGAGGTAAGACAGCCTTATTAGAGTAACTCTAAGTCATGGCACAAAAATACTAAAGACCTTTTTTCAGTGTAAGGCAAATGTTCAATGCACTGAATTACATATGCGGTGCACTATCCAGTTTGCGTTAGTGCTCATCTTCATTGGGTCTGCTGGGTGCAGGCCGTGAGAGTGTGCACTGGAGAGCATGCAGCGTTGAAAGACGGTGCCACGGTTCTCGAACTACCATGTCGTTTTTCATTGCAGACACACTGATCTCCCTTTGCAATGGGATCAGGGACCATGCCGCACGCGGGTGCAGTGTGCCACTGTACTTCTTTGTGTGGGGTACCTGGTAGGTGTTTGGGACTCTCTAAGCCACCTCCCAAAAAAGTGCCTTTGTTGGCCACAGTTAATGTGCACAATTTCCACGGTGGTATACATTTAGTTTGTCTCCCTAAAGCACCTTTTACCATGTGCCCAAATTTGTGATATAGCGTTGCCGCACATGCAAAGGCATTCCCCATTGCAAATGAGGGCATGCCCTTGGTAAAAGTGTGCGGGTGCATAAGGTGCACCTGCTTATTTATTACAGAAGCAAACAACTGCAGCCCCTTCTATAATATGGATGTGCCCTAAGGTTGCAAAAATCAGGGACAAACGCTCTCTGAGCCCTGCGGCACTATTACAATCTATACAACCAGCCTTCTTCTGGTCCTGCTGGCAAAATACTATATTGCTTTTATCACAAAACTGCATTGACTTTGGGATGTCCTGGCAATTAGGGATCAGAGTATAGTCAAAACTGGAGTCTATCATAAACTGCCTGAAAGACATGTGAACCTTTTCACAGCTTCCCGCTGACCCTTTTTAAAAGGCGCTTAAACCTACACTGAGGATGAACTAAAACAAGAGGCAAAATTATGGTCTCTTTTTTCAGACAACTGGTTACTTCGAGGATGAAGTTTGAACATCTTTTAGGAGGGTGTTGCAGACTGAAAGATGCATGCTGTTGGGTGAAATAAAAAATAAATAATGCCTTCTCAGACTTGTACATACTTGACAGTGTACACTACCTCATTCAACATTGTTAAAACGTGTTTTTAAAACATTGGCACCTCATTAACGGTGATAAACAGCTGCTTGTGGAAGGCGCAGGGCTGCCAATGTTTGCCTTTGAGAGTGGGTAAGAGCTTGGGTGTGAACTACCGCACACAGCTTCAAGTGGAAATGACAGGAAGCCTACTTTCCTCGATGAGGTCATGCTTCCGGTGTTGTAATGGAACCACGAATGCCTGAATGAATAAAGGAACACATTTTTGCACGTCCAATAGAGATCAGGGTTTTCAGACTGAGCTTCTGTAGTACAATGGAAATTAAATATTTTCTTACGTGTCAATGTGGCAAAGTTAATATAAGGAACACTTTGAAGAATAATGCCTTGTGTTTGCACTTTTACTCAACACATTGTCCACACCCTGCTTCAACTTTAACACACGCGACTGAATTGGGGGCTAAAACATATAAAAGTTGTCTGTAATGGGCCTTATTTTCAAAATTATTGTGGGACTAGGTGCAATGAATGCCATTCGCAGGTTAAAATCCGACCAGGGGTCTCAGAATTATGATCTGCAAGTTTGTTCGCCCGCTGATTTTTTGCAGCCATATGCTTGATAACCTGGGTGCTCCCAGGAGAGGGGCAGTAGGAGGCACTGGAAATGGAGTAAACAAGCACAAGTCGTAACTTTGTGGATATCAAAACTTTGCAGGGGTGTATCACATCCCATTTGCACGCATACATTTAATCTACCTATAGCTGAATAGGCTAAAGTAAGTGAGCAAAAGGGATTTAACGGTGATAATGCACTTCACCCCCCCCCTATTTCACTGAAATAGAGGAGAAGATATTATGCATCCAGAAAAACTCTTTTCACGATGGAAAAAAATAGAAGAAAAATTGAAAAAGTGTTGAATGTTATGATGTCGATTTCCTCCTCACTCACTTGTACGGATTACTTTGCCTTCAGACGGTCCTCAGAAGTAACCACAGTGGAGCAAACATACCTGCACACATGCCCCTATTAGTTAGCGGTATTCTTCATTCCTCCAGGTACTTTAACAATTGGAGGTTAACTTCCTCCCAGATATATTATTCATCTAGCAGAATCCTACAATTTTGGGATTTAACCTCAGTCCATTACAATACCTCTTTCCCAAGTATACCTCTTCCTTGTGGCCTGTAAGGGAGGAGAGAGTGTAATTTGTAATCGACTGGATGAGAAAGAGTTAACCTTGGAAAAATGATGGAATAACGACTAATGAAGATGATCAGTAAGTAATCGATGATTTACCTCCTTGTCCATCGTCCTCATCCCGGTAATAATTCCAAGAGGATCCAACAAATCTATCAATTTCGCTGACTGCAGGCAAACAGAAATGACACAAAAGCAATGACATTGCATCACCCAGCAAATTTATTTTCCCTTCAACAATCACAGATCATGCACATTCATGGTATTTAGCTGATAGAGAAAACAATGCCTAGAAGATTCCAAATATACTTACCGGAGCCATGTTTCAGCTTATCACTAAATAGGGAAAACCCTGTTAGGCAGCATAGAGTTAGTGAAGAAATAAATCATTCAAGAAACAATTTCCCATTTTTGTGTTGTCCCTTATTATTTTAGCATTCTGGTTGGGTGATATAGTTTTGGTAACTCAGACATCCATGGGGGGTACAGTTTGTTGCGTAAGCAGTTATCTTTAAGGATCTCAGGGGGTCTAATCCTCCACCAGGTTACAGCAATCCGATCCTCGCTACAGGACTGGGATATAGATGCCTTCACTTTACCTAACTTCCGCAAAAAAATTAGAAGCGCTTTTATGTTGCCATATTTTCTACAATTTTCCTTTGCTGTAGCTCTGCAGCTCACACCACTAGCTTATTCCAATGTAATCTTTCTTTTTTTTTTTAACAAAACCTTCATGGCACAGCCCTAACAAGAGTTCTCTGACAATATAGAGTTTTACATATCTTTATGCCAAAATATTCTATCTACATTATCAACTACCACAACATCGTGGAGGTAAGTAAATATGGAAGTGTAGATATAGTAATTTAAACTGTGCATCTATGTACCTTGGAGATATATTTATATATTGAAGACACACAGATGTGGAGTTAAGAATAGTAAAAATACACTTACACACATAATATTATCTTCACAATGTTGTGCTAGTTGGTATTCTGAATGCAATCTTACTTAGTTTTTTGTCACTCATTTTTGTGACATAAATCCAGCCCAGCATAGTGTTGGCACATTCTAGAAATCTTTCATGTGCTTTATTAATGGGAGACACCTAAAAATAGAATCGTTTTGCTGAATTGCATGTGATACAGCTGTCACATCAATATTTAGGGTGTGTACCCTGAATATCAGCGCCAGAATATCGATGGAACACAATATCGAGGACAAATATCAAAAATAAAATATCGACAGGTAAGTAAGTCTAGATTTTCTATATCTAACTCCACATATATGCACCTTGGTGATATACATATCTTCAAAGTACGCAAATGTGGAGTTAGGAATAGCAAATCTATAATTCTTTATACATGCACTTACCTTTCAATATTTTGTCCCTTGATATTCTTTCCTCGATATTCTTGTACCACGATATTCCGGGGTTCGATATTTAGTAGTGCAACCACATTTAGGACCTATGGGGTATGGCTCACTAGAGTACCAAAGTAGAGAACACATGATGTATTTTTACATATGGGGAGTTTGCAAGCTTGTTGTAATAGAAGACATCTTCTGATGCCTTTCCCCAAACTTTTCAGGTAATCAAGGTCATTGGCACCAGTGTGGCAGCTCCAGGGTCCAGCATAGAAGGAGGAAGTGTGGAAGTTGAAATTCTTTACCTAATTGTATTTTTTTTAAATTCTTTTTATTGAGTTTTTTTTAAACAATCAGAGGTTACAGTAGACAGTAACAGTAAGTACAAATGTGATTTCAGTGCAATGTCACATTACAATGGAGGAGATATTGTTCGCCACAGTCTATTGCAAAGCAAAAACAAGGTAAGAGGACAAAGAGAAAAAGACATCCACTCATCGAATCATACATCTATATTCACAATTAGGATGGCGATTTCTGTAATGTCCACATCAGTCAGTAAATCATAAAGGCCTTATAATGAAGGACTGCTACGAGACACACTTTATTCAGGTATCAGCAAAGTGGTTTGATGGTTCAGACTCTAAAGCAGCCATCTCAATCGTATCTGCGCGAGGCACGTAAAAATTCTTTCAGTAGGAGCCAAATGTCTTTAGGCCTGGAACATACGGGCATGAGTTCCCAAAAGGCGGTAAGCTGTTCCTGGCAATAGGTGGCATCCTTGAGCCAGTCTGCTGCGAGCAGTAGCGCACGTCAACCCTGCCTCATCGCAACCCTGCGCTTAGCAAGCAGACAGAGGAGCAGCGCCAGTTTGCGCCTCTCAGGCGGCACCTCCTGAACATGTCCCAACAGCGCAACATGGGGAGAGCGTTCAAGGGGGTGACCCATAATATCTGTAAGCATAGTACAAATTTCATACCAATAATCGAAGATTCCTGGGCAATCCCAAACAAAGGTGTAAGAAGCCGGCAGTTGGGAAGGAGCAGTGATTACATCGCATGCTGGTGCCTAGGCCCATTGTAAACAATCTCTCGGGGTATGATACAGTTGGTGAATGAATTTAAAATGAATAAGACGGAGGCATTAGTTAGGGGATAGCACGCGCGAATGGGCGCAACAGTAGCATCACTGTGCAATTCGCTCCCGCGGGCACCTAGGAGGCAGAAATAGCACCATCTGTAAAGTGCAAGCAGCCATGCGATCACATTCAGGGGCAGTGTGGGCCAGGAATTGAACAGGAAAAAGCCAATAACGGGTGAACTGGGCTTGTGTGCTGAAATAATATAAGTCCATGTCAGGGGCTCCTAGGCCGTCCTGTTGAAAGGGAAGTGTCATGATCTCCCAGGCTATGTGCGGCTGGTCACCTGCCCAGGCTAAGGAGACAAGACGAGCTCTGATTTGTTTCCGGAAGTGAAGGGGCAAAGTAAGTGGTAAATTAATGAAAAGGTAGAGGAATTTGGGGAGGATTATCATTTTTGCTATGGCCAGGCGGCCAATTAGGGCCAAGGGAAGTCGTTTCCAGCCCTCAAGTCTTTCGTCTAGCCATGTTAGCAGACGGGCGTAATTATTTCTCCATAGTTCATCAATATTTCTTTTGAGCCACACCTGAGATACTTGACAGGGCCATCTGCCCAGACTAGGGGGAACTCCGAGTCTGTTTGGGGCGTCACATCCATAAGGGGGAAGACGATTGACTTTGCCCAGTTTATTTCAATCCCTGACATCCCGCCGTATCTAGTGAATTCCCTAATAAGGGGGCTCAAATTGACATGCGGGTCTCTGACATATAAGGTAACATCATCTGCATACAATGACACTAATATTCTGTGAGGGGTAAATGCCAGCCCATGATACGCCTGATGCTGGCAGAGACACGCCGCAAGCGGCACCATTGCAATCGCGAAGAGTTTGGGAGATAGGGGGCACCCCTGGCTGGTACCCCTAGTTACTGCAAAGGGGTCAGAGATACTACCATTGATTCTCAAGTGGGCCATAGTTAGGGAGTAGAGCAGGCCGATTAATTTAATGAAGGTAGTACTCAAGCCTAGACGGATCAGCAGAACAAAGAGATATGGCCATTCGAGGGAATCAAACGCCTTGATGGTGTCTAAAAAAACAGCTGCCGCGTGTAAGGCTGGGTTGATGGTATGAAGAAGCACAAAAAAGTGCAGAGGTTATGAGCAGTGGACCTACCTGGCAAGAAACCTGCCTGGTCAGCCCTCACAACAGTTGGAAGTAAAGGGAGGAGGTGCGAGGCAAGGAGTTTGGCAAGGATTTCATTGTCCGTATTGATCAAGGAAAGTGAACAATATGAATCACAGTGGCAGGGGTCCTTACCAGGTTTAAGTATTGTGATAATGAGGGCCTCTCTCTGAGAGGGGGGTAGAACACCCAAAGACAGACACTCTGCATACATAGCTAATAGATGCGGGACAAGCAAAGATTGAAGCAATCAAGGCTTGTGTCAATGTGTTCACAAACATCTCTGCAATCACATTGACCAGCACCAACTCCTCAACCACTGCCAATCTGGTTTCAGACTAGGTCACAGTACTGAAACTGCCATGGTCCACATTGTCGAGGATGCTCTACGCTTTCTCGATCATTATGAATCCTGTCTTTTAATCCTTCTTGACCTATCAGCAGCATTCAACACAGTCATACATGAAACCCTCCTGAATCTCTTAGAACTTAGGCTGGGTCTCTCTGGTACTGTCATAAAATGGTTCTGCTCATTCCTACAAAACAGATCTCAGCGAGTCCTAATCAATCATGACTTATCCGATCAGACTCTGGTCACTATTGGGCGTTCCCAAGGTTCTTCACTCCCCCTTGTTTAATCTTTACATGGAACCCCTGACTGAAATCCTCAAACGCTTTAACATCTCCTACCATATGTACGCTGATGATACGGTATTGTACATGAAGATTACCTCCCCTAACGACATCAGCACTCTCAATAACATCTTGAACAAAACTCAACACTGGTTAACACTTAACCACCTCAAACTTAACCTCTTCAAAACCGAATTCCTACTAATCTCGCCACCCAACCCCACCTCTAACATCAAAGACTGCCTCCCACTACTCACCGCCTTGAACTGTACCCACATATCGTTGAATCAGCAAAATCACTATGAATAACACTAGACATCAACCTCGCCATGCTGAATCACATCAGCTCCACAACCAGAGGGGACAATTCCCATCTCCACGTCTTAAGAAAACGAAAGCCTTTCCTGCCAAAAGGAGATCTCAAGATGGCGGTTCAGGCTCTCGTTATCTCCAAACTTGACTATGGGAATGCTACCCTCATTGGCCTACTGAAAATAAAACTAGCACCGCTGAGGGCTACCCTCATTGCGGCTGCACAGCTCATCACAGGCATAAAGAAAAATGATCACATTTCCCCACCTTCCACTCCCTGAACTGGCTACCATATGAATCTAGGATCCACCTAAAAATAGCATGCATGATGTACAAAGCCATCCACCACAACACTTCTCGCTTCCTGGCTCAGAAACTGGTTCTAGCTGGAAGGAATAGAGCTTCTTGTAGTACATGCTGCCTACCGTTGAACACCAACAATTTCACAAAAAGAAAACCTATAAGAGAACTTTCTCCGGAATTGCCCCAAGAATTTGGAACTCTCTTCCCCCAGAGATCAGGACCATCCCTTCATTCGCTCTTTTTAAAAACGAAGTAAAAATGAGACTACTGAATAATCTCCTTCCTATCTGAGGCGACTACCCATGCCAATTTGATTTCACTGCAGGGCTTTTCACTATGTCTCTTTGTATTATCTTTTCATGCTGTATATTCTATATTTTGCTCCTTGTATATCTGATGCTATTTGTTAGGTTGTACAGCGCTCTGACACCAAAATGTTGGTCTTGTTTGCACTTTATAAAACTTCATAAATAAAAAAATAAAAAAGGCCAAGAGCCTTGTCTGTGGGCATAGTGTGGATTAACCCAATAACTTCCTCGGTTGTGAATGGTTCGACCAAGTATCTTCTATGGCCCTCTTCAAGCCACAAAAGTTGGATTGAGTCTAAATAGGCTGATAGGTCTTAAGCAGTGGAATTCTGCCTAGTTCAATATATGGGGGAGAAAAACCCACAATGAACCTTTGGACCACTTCTGTGCAGATGTGAACATGTGAATTATCATTTTGCAATTCAATTATGTAGTCGCTTGCCCAGGGCTTGCGGAGTAACTGAGCGAGATATTTGCCTGGTCTATCTCCCTCCCCAAAGTGCCTGGCACATGTCTCCCTTCCTAGATAATGTGACTCCCGCTGCGCAGCCTCCTCATATTCAGAGAGTTTATTCCGAATTGTTGTTAGCCTGAGAACATCACGATCATTATAAAACTGCAATTTGAGTTCTCTAATTTCGTGCTCCAGGTGTGGCATTTCTCCCTGTAGGACACGGAGGACGCCTGCCTGTTTGGCAATGCATGCTCCCCTAATTACCACCTTGAAGGCCTCCCATAGGTAAGCCCTCAATATGTCCTCTTTATCATTGTGCTCAAAGTAGTCCAAAATTGCTGCTCTAATATCTTCCCTGAACACCTGGTCTCTCAGGGTACCAGGTGGGAGTTTCCAACTAAAGGCTTGGGGAGACTGTCTGGGAGTAATAACTGTAGAAGGACATCAGCATGGTCAGAGAGTGTTTGCAGTAAATGGGATACTTGGGTAGTCCACACCAGGACGTCCGGCGACACCAGCCAATAATCTATCCTCGACCAAGAAGCATGGGCAGTGTTTATGCAAGTACCCTCCTTTTGGTGGCATGGCGGAAGCGCCAGAGATCAGTCAAATCAAAGTCTACCATGATTAGGTGCTGCTGGGACGCAGTGCATGGGCGAGGGCGTCTGGAGTCGCTAGACCTACCCATCTCAGGGTTAAGTATACCATTAAAATCTCCTCCCCACATGGTCGCCCTGGGCCCTATCTTTTCAGCCAGCCGCCATACCTCAGCTAAGAATTGGGGGTCATCTGTATTGGGACCATAGACGGAAATAATCTTGACTGGGTGATCTTGAAGAACTCCCGAAAGTAGAACAAATCTGCCCTGTGTGTCACACTGAACTCTGCGTGTGCACTATGCCAGCCCCTTTCTAATAAGAATTACCGCTCCCTGACTGTAATTGGAGTAGGTAGTGACATATCTTTCTCCAACCCACTTGGATTGCAGACGAGTAATAGTCCCCTCCGTGAGGTGAAGCTCCTGCAATAAGCAGATATCTATGGGGTGCCTTTGTAAATATGCAAACACCTATCATGCCTTGCGATGATCATTAAGGCTGCGACTGTTCCATGTTAATAATTTAAGTGGACACATGTGGACTTAATGCAAGAATGCAATAGCGGTGAGCGCCAACCTTCAGCTTGTATATGATAGCTATTACGGTTTCGAATTGAGTAGAAGTCGATAACAAACATTGAAATTGAACAATCCGCCCACCTCCCACAACAACCCCCAAACTTGGTTGAGTATCAGATTCTCCCCCGCTACCCCAACAGCCCATTAAACATTGAACCATAGACCCTTCCCCTCGCAGCGCAATGAGTCGAGTGGGAAACATCCCTAGGGGTAAAGCGAGTCTGGGTGAATAATCCCACTGAACCGGTTGGGTGACTAGACTGGGGAAAACTCAAGGGACACCCAATGCAAATAAGGATCAATTATCCCATGACAGTAACAGAATGAAATAATATAAAAGGGGTGCACCCATATAGGGTGGTTCAACAATGGAGGGTCTTGATAGAGGCAAAGACAGACATCGCTAATGTCAGCCAAGTGAGGATGCTCATAAATCACAGACACCAAGAGGACTTGTTCGCAAACATTGTCACGCAGTATAGACTCATCTGTCTTGCTCGCCTGGTTCCTGTGTGTTAGTTAATCTTTTGAAATCTGCTTAGCAAATTTCAGTGCAGACTTAACATCAGTAAAGAAGTGCGGTTTTCCATCCATGGTGATCTACAGCTTGGCCGAGTACAGCAATGCATACAACATTTCCACCCTCTGAAGCAGTCGCTTGACAGGGAAGAATTCACAGCGGGCGGCCTGCACCAACATTGTAAAATCTGGGTAGAATGACAGGCTGTTTCCCTGATATTGAATGACCCCTGCTCACGCGCCAGCCGCGAAACCACGCCTTGGTCTCTATAATTCAATAGGCGCGCAAGTATAGGGCAGACTGGCGCGCCTGGGGGCAGTCGTTGACCCAGCGAGTGATGTGCCCGCTCAACGATGAAGACCAGGGCTAGATCTTCTCCAAATAGTTCCTGTAGCATTTTCTCCAATTAGTCTTCTATTTTTGTGATGGCTATGGATTCTTGGACACCTGTAATTCTCCAGTTATTATGCCTGAAACGTTCTTCAAGGTCTTCATTCTGGGTCTTTATGAGTTCAAGCACCCTGTCCATCTTCAATAGTTGTTCTTTGGAGTCTCTCTGTGCGCAATCTGCATCCGACATGCGATTCTCCAGGTGATCCCAATTTATCCTCATGCTTATCTACTTGCTGTTTAGATGGCCATTAAGGAGATCCAACTTAGCGTCTATTGCCTGTAAACTTGTTTTAACATCCACCAGGAGCTCCCTGAGATGGCATCTGGTTGCTGTTCCCGCCCAGCATGATCTGGAGAACTTTCCGACCACGATTCATGATCTATCTGAGGAGTGAGGCGTCTGCCCTCAAAAGAAAGCTTTGACTGTTTCCCATGATCAGGAGGGGTTAAGTGCACTGTAGCTGCATCCCGCAATCGTCAATGTTTCAATGGGAAACAGCGGGGGCCCACTACTAAAATCAATAGCAGAGTCCAGACAGTCCGGGGGCTGAAAAAATAGTTTACTCACAGCTTGAGGGAAGTGTTGATGTGCTCCCAAGGCCCCGCCACACCCTGGTTCCCTGTCCTGGCCAGGGAGCACGAGCAGGCCAAGCCCTCAAATATAGCAAGTGGTCATAGTGGCCAGGGGCCACTCCAGATCCTGCCCACTTTACAGGTGCGTGGCACCAGCAACCTCCCTGAAGGAACACTATCCAGTACAAGTCAGATCTGTCACTGGCGGCCAACAACAATGGACATGAAGGAAACCGATCTGGGCCTAACAGATCATGCTGTCAGTGTCTAAACTGGGCAGCGCACCAGCATGCTGATAAGGAATGTACAGGGCCTTATAGTGCGGGAGCGATCAACATCAATGACACACTCTAGGCAATGTCTGATGTTCAGCACTCGGAGGCCTCCTCCACTCCAGGTGGCCACTGAAGGTTGGTGGGTTGTAGAATGGGCAGGAGTGGTCACAGTGCGTCAATCTGTGATTGACCGGCACAGCGGCTGGTGCCGTCCCTCAGCACCACCCGCAGGTACTAGGCACCAAGCAGCTTAATTTGATTAGGTTGAGTCAGGGGTACCATCCGCCAGGCACTTAGCAGCACAACTGCAGCAGTGTTTAATGTGGTCACATTCACCGCAGGTCAATCGCCTGTCACACAGTCACGTTGTGTATTTGCAAGGGCCCTACCAGTCAAGGCCCTCCAGCACACCAAAGCTGCATGCCAGTAGCCTCTACGCCACAGATTCTTAGGAGGGCTGCAGGACTACAGGTTTCTGGCAAAGTCCACGGGCCATATCAAGGCTGATAGGGAACTCGGCTGAGTTTCCAGAACTACTCTTTATGGGAAATTTGACCTTTCATAGCTAATAGCTTATTCATCCAAATTCTCTTGCTCTTTTCCAAAAGAACTCTTTATGGGTCCTTGCTAGGATAAGGTTAGGTCTTTTAGATTAAGGTAGGGACTAATTCCTTTATGGAACACCCTGTTATGTTGTCTCTAACCACAATTTATTTGAATATTTCTGTAAACAGACTTATCTGACTAACTTGAATAAAAGAACAAAAAAATACAAAGTAATCTCTTCATGAGAAATAAAGCTTTTAAAACGTCATCAAACCTGTCATCATTGACTGAACATTAAATGCTGTAAGTTGATGATTATTTTAGAAATGTATTCAGGTTGTGCTAACACAGTGGCAAAGATTTGTCGACCTAGAGACGAAATTGACATGGAAATTGGAGTTTTGCTTAATAGGTTTTAAGGTGGAGCTGCTTATAAAATGTTTATGAGAATTCCGCACTCACAGAAGGTTGTGGGAGAGTGGCTCGCTCACAGCTGCCACTTTGCTCTTGTACCAGGCTGTGACTGCATTGCTTTATCAGTCCCACGGACAACATTAGGCTGCATGAGAGAAGTCGATGGCTGGGTAGGGAGAGCTGCAACTCAGTTGCTGAGACTAAGACATGGATGGGCTACCCTTCATGGGCAAAGAGTTAGCTCTGACATAATAATTTCCATTTAAACAAGGACTGCTTCATTGATCACAAAATGTTTGTTATGAACAGATGTGAGAAATGGTATGCAAAAGGCTCTAAAAAAATCAATTTTGTAAAGAAAATACATATGTGTTCCAGTTTTCCTTCATATACAGTGCTATCTTTTTTATAGGTGGCTTATTAACGCTTTGGACCCTAGACGATGTAATGTAAACAATGTGGCTCTCATTTTTGGGATTTTGGCATAGGGCAGCACAGCAAGGCACCTTGCTGCGCTGCCCTATCCTAAAGTGGAAGGGCAGAAATGCACAATACTTATTCAATACTGTGCATTCCTGTCCTTCTCCCTGCACTAGCGCTATTTCAGCAGCCTAGCTCCAATATAGGCACCCTTACACCATGGTGCAGGGGTGCCTCCGTTGCATGCAGGTTTGTTTTTGTGCAGGAAGGTGCCCATAAACAATACTAAGAGGCATTTTCCACTTTCTTTGTGTGCTTCTGCAGCACACAAAGAAAAAGGAAAAAACTAGGAGAAATAGAGATATTTTTCCTCATTACGCCTCACCTCGGGAGGCGCACAGATTTGGTGCTTTCCCAGGTTTACATGATTTTGTAAATATGGGGCAGCGTCAAATTCATGCGTGTTGTGTGGGAAAACCGACCGCAAAGCCCATTGAATGCCTCCTGGGCGCAGAGTAAGGTGATGCAGCAGTTTGCGCTGTGTTGCCTTACTCAAGATTTATGAAGTCACTCAAAGTAACGCAGGGTGGCTTTGCGTGGCTTCATAAATCGGATTGACAGCCCCGCATCATGCATGTACCACTTTACCTGGAGCAAAAACGACGCAGGGTTCCCATAAATAAGCCCCCCTATTTATTGAGTTGTTATCTAAACAAATGTAACGGTGCAACATAAAGTATAAAGAAATAAAAACAAAGGTGCAGGCAGTGGGAGACAATCAGACACATCAAAAGAAAAGAAAACGAGGCATGAGGTTTCATAGTACAGATTTCTCGTTTGAGCCTAATCTGGATCAACAGGGTCCCTGGGAGGGAAAAACATACGTCCAATCTAGAATCTGAATGTAATGGGCCCTCGATTTGATTCTCTTTCGTACATCACTAGACCAAGTAATATGAAAATTCTCCAAATGTGCAACAACTTTTTCACACCCAAATATATTGAATAACTGTGGCAAAACCAAAAGGTCTGGCCTTTTCAGAATACTGCAATACTAGAAGGTGTTCACACTCACATAAACTTTACTTCGGCCATAAAAGTTGCAAATAAAACATACATAAAATATTTTATTATCAATATAAATATACAGCCTGTAAAAACTAGTGCGCATTTTCAGAAGGGATTCCATACAAGTATTCTCTGCCATCATGTGGTTCTACACCGACAAGCAAGAAAAAAAACATAGTCAAAAACATACCTTGGTCCGCCATGACCAACGGTAAAATCTGCACCTCATAAAATGAATTAGATTGTTTTCCAAGCCATTACAATTTACAAAGAAGAGATCAATAATTAAAATACTCTTGTACAAATTCAATTATGATTGGTCGTGAGATTCAACATTTAAAAATTAACTATTTAACAATTAAAAATGTTGATAGTAAAAACTGTTTAAATACATAGCCTCCATGAAACAATCTCACAGACCACAAAAGTTGATAGTCTGTCTTATAGTTAAAAAAAAGTGCTTTGTGCATTATAAAACATTGAACACATATTTCTCAGCACAGTAATTAATGATAATAAAATTGTCACATAATAAGCAAACAGATTATCCAGGGCATAAAAAAAAGAAGAAAAAAAAGAAAAACTCCTAGTCGGTCAGGGTCACAAACTTCCATCGCCTAAACCAAACATTCAGTAAAAAGCAGCTTACAGCAAAAACAATAGGATTAGATGTATTAGTCTTTAACATCCTGTAAGCAACCCATTAATGCTAGATTCAGGCATATTGGTCGAATCCACTTCCTTCGGAGAAGATGATTTTTGGTACAGAAGAATAGAATATGTTCCTCTGTTTCTGGGGCCAGGCCACATGCAGGGCACATAACTGAGGCTTGATCGCTGACCCAGGTGCTAAAGGACCTTACTGGAAGACAGCCCAATCGAAATCTCACATACAGACATTTCACTAGTGGTGGTGAGATCAGATCTAGAAAGGGCTCAAACTTTAAAGCTAAAGAACTGGGTAGTTAGACGACCAGTGGTCATGCTCGTGGCATACCGGTCTGCCACATTTGCCTGGTACTTAGCTTTTACACTAGCTAATTCTTTTTTGTTGACCCTCTTGGGGCTGTTCCACAAACTAGAAGGTGTTATTAGATGTTTCTCTCCAGTCAGATGCAAGTGCTTGAAAAGTCTCTCGCAAAGATGCGGTACCGCATGGCGTTAGCTGATGTCCCTCTCAAGTCAGATGAAAGTGCTTGAAAAGTCTCTTGCGGAGTCGCAAAACCTCAAAGAATTAATAGATGTCTTTCTGGAGCCAAATACAAGTGCTAGAAAGCTGATGCATGAAATGATGTTCCCAATTTCCCTCTTGAGTCAGATACAAGGGCGTGAAGTCTTTCACAAACCTCCAATGTCACAAGCTGTTTCTAGATGTCACTCTTGAGTAAGATACAAGTGCTTGCTATACCATACTGCCATACCTTAGGCTCTTATAGAGGTCAACGGCGTGCCTGTCACTGCCGCCTCATTCTTAATATCCAAAAGAAGTATGATGAAAGGAGACGCCCATGAATGTCTCTTTTTTGTTGAAAGTAGGCCAGAACAATGCCTAAAAACCTGACTGTTCTTTTGTTTTCGCACAGCAATTTATAGAGAGGGTGTGGCTTCAACACATAAATGTGCATATTCACTTTTGCTGCTCTAAAGATTTGTGTTTGTTTTCTATAGGATAAAGAAATATGCCAGTGCTGACATGATGTTGATAGTGATTTTATGTGGTTTTTAGTGCATTTCTTGTATGTTATGCAAGAAGGCCAAGATGCCATTATAAACATTAGTATTACCAGTCGCTGATACGAAGCACATATGCCTTATTTATTGCTGAAAGTTCAGTGGCAGCATTTCTGAATGGTTATTTAACTCTTCCTTTCAGTGTACCAAATGGAGCAAATTTTATGATGGGCGCCATGTGTCATATCAAACCATGAATCAACATGGGCGTCTAGGGCCACACATCCCTGTAAGTACCTCATCTTGTCTGTTGTAGAGGTTAGGCAGAGTTCGGCATGGTAAGTACCCATATGTGGGACGGCCTGGGAATACCAGGTGCTGGATGCCTTTTTTGTGGCTTATAATCAGTCAATGAAGTTGCTCGTTGCCATTATACTTGCACTTACCTTGTACAGACTCAAACATGATTCCGGCACTACATAAAATCTCATAGAAAAGATAGAGATTCAAATTGTCAGTGTGGAATGGAACAGCTGCCTACAACTAAACACCAACAAAACAGAAGTACTCATCATGGGCCCAAACCCCGATGCCTGGAGCGACACGTGGTGGCCCCCCGCCCTCGGAAACCCGCCAACCCCCACGGACCACGCACGCAACCTGGGAATCATCCTCGACTCCGAGCTCAAAATGGACCGCCAGATCAACTCTGTCTCGTCTTCCTGATTCCACACCCTCCGCCTCCTTCGTAAGACCTTCAAATGGATCCCCCTCGAACACCGAAAGACCGTCACTCACGCCCAGGTCACCAGCAGACTCGACTACGGCAACGCACTCTACGCCGGAATAAACAAAAACCTCACCCGCAAGCTACAGAACATCCAGAACGCCGCCGCAAGACTGGTCCTCAACCTGCCAAAACACTGCCACATCTCCCAGCACCTGCGCACACTCCACTGGCTCCCTGTCGAGGCAAGAATCACCTTCAAGATGCTCACCCACGCACACAAGGCCCTCCATGCCACCGGACCAGCATACCTGAACAGCCGACTCAAATTCCACGCACCCCAAAGGACCCTACGATCAGCCCAGCTCTCCTACGCCGTGGTCCTCCGCACCAGAAAGACCAGATCGGGAGGCCGCTCCTTCTCCTTCCTCGCGGCCAAAGCATGGAACGCCCTTCCGCTCCACCTCAGACAGACAACATCGCTCCCCATCTTCGCAAGAAACCTCAAAACCTGGCTCTTCGACAGACCCCCTCCTTGATGGATGGAACCTGCACCCCCCCCCACCCCTAGCGCCTTGAGACCCTTACGGGTGAGTAGTCGCGCTTTAACAAACCCCTGATTGATTGATTGATTGATGGTCTGGGGCAATGGCAACCTGGAGGCACCCCATCTCCTCTGTTCCTGGAAGGTAGGAGGGTTTGGCCAGGCCAGTACCAGGATGGTGCTAAATTCATTTTCTTGCTAATGACCCTTAACTTGAAATTACACCTTCATTTTCTTGGTGTGAATAAAGCATCTTTTGTCAATGGGAACCTGCAAAGCTAAGCAATGGGGCTTAAGCGTGTGACCCATGAATATCGACACCAGAATGTCGATGGGATAGAATATCAAGGGCAAAATATCAGAAATAAAATATTGACAGGTAAGGCTTGATTTTCTATACCTAGCTCCAACCATATGTACTTTGGTAATATATATATCTTCAAGGTATGTAGATGTGGAGATATGAATAGTAAATCTATACTTCTCTAAAAGCACTTACTTTTTGATATTTTGTCCTTCAATTTCTGTTCTCAATTCTTTTGTACCAGGGGTGGACATTCAGTTGTACCACCGGGCTTCAGGACAAGAGATGTGTGCTAATGCAGGGACTGAGACTAAATGGCAACCTGATTTCGGAAGATAGTTGATGAGAAGGTAAGTATGTTTTTGCTATTACATCATTTTATATAAAATGACCAGTAGGGTACTTAAACGTTGGTAAAGTCTACAATTATTTCATGGTTTGAGTGAGTGATTCTGATACACTTACTCTTCAGTGGTCAGAAGTCAAAGAGGCCATGCTGTCGCTCCCTCACGGCAAGGCGCCTGGCACTAATGGTGTGCCGGGTGACCTGTTGAAATTGTTGGGGGATCTATGGGCCCTTGTTTTAACACTACACATAAATGCGGCCAGTAGAAGTCCGCATTCAGAGGACTGGAAGCGTTCTATTATAGTCCCAATTTATTTTAAAAGGGGACAGGCAGGACCCCGCATATTATAGACCAATATCGTTAATCGATATTGAGGTGAAGGTAATAGGGAAAGTTATATTGAAGAGGCTTTCCAATTGAGCCAATGAGAAAGGGATTCTCTCTGACTAGCAATTATGGTTTTAGATCAGGACATGGCACAGTACAACAAAATCTAAATCTGTACCTTTCGACCCATAAGTACGCAAGGGCTATAGGGAGCTCGGTCCATCTAGCCTTTCTGGATCTCAGCTCAGCCTTCGACTGTATCAATAGACTGTGTGGGCTGCACTGGGGTCCACTCTCATTAATTTATTGAGAGATTTACACAGAAATTTCACGGTGGTGGTTCGATTTGGCCAAGATGGGGAATGTACTCAGCCCTTTCAAATAAATAAAGGTGTTCGTCAGGGCTGTGTTCTTGTTCCCTCGTATTTGTTATGTATATTAATAGCCTAGAGGAGGTCTTAATTGAGATTGAAGCTGACGTCCCTAAAGCAGGGGGTAGAGCCGTACCAGTTTTGTTATAAGCCGACAATGTGTTTTAATTGCCCGTACGGCAAGGAGCCTGCAACATCTTCTAGATGCATTTGTTGATTTTATGTGTAGCTTGGACCTATCCACAAATTCTAAAAAAATCGCACTCTATGGTGGTGGGTCCCAGAAAGGTCAAATGTTGTAACCCCTCAGCTAAGGGTCAGGTTTTATCCACGGTGGAAATTTTCTCTTACCTGGGTTTGCTACTCAATTCGAGCCTCCGCTGGGTACCTCTTTTATCTAAAAATAGAGGGGCCTTCCAACATGCAATTTCGGGCTTCAAGATTTTACAAGGCGCATTGTGCATAAGATAAGATACCGAAATTGTTACTTGGTGTTTATAGGGCCAAATGTGTTCTGATGGCCACCTTTGTCACTGAAATTTAGGGGTATGCAAATATTGACTGTATTCAGGTGATAGAGAACAAATTCCTGAGAAATCTATTAACCATTGGTCAAGGAATACCTACCGAAATTGCACAAGAAGAGTTAGGTATGCCATATATTGTAGATTTTATTTGAGTTCGTCCTCTCTTAATGTGGTGTTCGGTTTGGTATAAAGAGGATCATACTCCAGGACTGTTTGCTCTTAGGCAATGTGGCTCATATTCCATGGTTACAATACCTAAAAAAATCATTTAAGGAATTAGAAAGTCCAGGCCTAAATTCTAACCCTGGGAGAATAACAAAAAAGGACCTCCTATGGGGTAAACAGGCTTTTTGCCAAAGGGTAGCTACTGGAAGGGAAAATTCTTCATTGACAAAACAGACTATTCGGAAGTACGCCCTGGTTAAATCTGTAAGTGGATTAGGGCCCTATCTCCTCTTGAATATGTCTAACAGGCAACAATGTCTTCTAACATTTTTAAGGCTAGATATTTTCCATCAGCTTTTGTTCCCAAAGGGGCCTGGTATGAATTGCCCAATCTGCGTGTTTGTAGTTGCGATAATATTTCGATCTGTGACTCCATTCATATTGTACTTGTGTGTCCAATGTTTTCCTACTTACGTCGCAAGTATGTCAGGCTTCTGTTGGTCCCAGCACACTTTAGGCAAATCAGACTGGCATATCTTTATTTACAGCTGCTAGCATCATCGAAAGTATGTTTCTTTGTTTCCTGTTTTCTTTCTGGTGTCTTTTTGATTATCCAATAAGTCTGCAATGCAGGGATTTAGTTACCGTTGGGATAATATGGGACCCTTTAGCTCTATTTATTTTAACTGTTTTTTAAACTGTTTTTTATATTTGATGTAATTTAAATGAGGTCTTATTATGTATTATTGCTGCTATATATTGAGCTGTCTACTTTTAGATCTACTGTTGTATTATGTGCTGCACACTTATACTATTTTACCATAAAATCGAATAAAGTTTAAAGAACTGAACTGAGTGATTTCGTTGTTGTGCGGTAAGTATGAGCACATTGGGAAAGAGTGCATATGGAGGCTCCTGAGTACTGACCAAGTGATATATTGGGTCAGCCATAGGATTCTAGCTCACATATCTTAGGACATGCCCATAACTAGGTTGGCCACATCTCTTGTTTGGACTTTAGTGTGCCTCTTTGCAACATCCCAGTCCTTTTAG
Source organism: Calotriton arnoldi (assembly GCA_963921515.1). Taxonomy (NCBI): domain Eukaryota; kingdom Metazoa; phylum Chordata; class Amphibia; order Caudata; family Salamandridae; genus Calotriton; species Calotriton arnoldi. The sequence goes on from CAWUFW010010266.1 coordinate 182,231, forward strand.
AGCCCTAGCCTTTTCTATCCCACTATGGACACTGTTGCTACATTGATGGGAGTCACATATGGGACAAGAGTACTTAAGTCACAGTGATGGTGACCCAGCTGTAGGCATTTTGAGCACAATCACCCAGCCTGCGTTACCGTATGAGTAAATTGTGAATGAATTAGTGGTATTAGCAAGATTTGGAAGCATTTCACATTGCATTTGTGGCTTTCAGCATGTCGATCGGAAAACTTCCTCAACTGGTAGAACAGGGTCCACCCACTTTTATCTGCATAGGCAGCCTGGCTGATGAGATGATGGCAAATGACATCTCTAGGTAGAACTCCTGTATGTGAGGGGGCATTATTTGTTACCTGGGTGCAGTGACAGGAGCCTGGAATTGAAACGTATGAAAGTTTGCATATCTTCTCCCCGCCTCACTTGTTTTCTGGGGTGGCCAAACCTTTAATAAATGAAAATTGCCAGTCACCAGGTCTTGGTTTCTGGAAGCACAGAGAAGTACAGTGTTGGACACTTCGCAGGGCATTGCCTACAGCCACCAAAGTCTTTGGCATACATGCAGGTCTAGACAGTGCTGAACAGTTTGCTCTGCTTGCAGCTGGTATTGATATGAGGGCCCCAGCCATTGTGGTGAGATACTATCATTGCACAGATAGACTGGGGGTGTCAGGAGGGAAGTGAGTTTATTAAAAACTGCGTGGAGCTACTCTAGGTTACTGGTGTTGACCTGGTTCTAGAAGGAAATTATCATCAGGAATGGCAGTTACATAGATTGGAGCTGTGATGGCAATTTGTGCATTTATAGGGTGGGGAGTTATATGAATGAGAGAAGGGACAGGTTTGAGGCAAGAGTTTCTCTGGCGGGCAAGGTTTCGGCCAGTTATTTTGAAAAACAAGGGTGAGGTCAAAAGAGTACTGGGGTTAAGAAATGCACAAGGGCTATGTGCATGGTAAAGGAGTGGGGGAGCATGGTTTTAGGGTTTAAAGGTCACCATTGATTGGCACTCGGGTTGGAGTTTTTGGCTGAAGTATTTGGGAATGCCTCCTCTGTGACTGGGACATAGGAATTGGAATTACTTGTACGGGGGTTGACAGTTTTGGTGGGATACAGAAAGAGGTACCTGGGGAGAGCAAAGCCACAAGGGTGATGGGAGCAAATTTTTGGAGCAACCAAGGCTCAAGGTGAATGAATCTCTAAGCCAAGGGTTTTTAGGAAGCCAGGGTATATAGGCGCTCTGCTAGATAACGCAAATTCGAATATCAGTGACGTTACTTGGTGCTGCTAGGAGAGGGGATAAGCCCTATAACCCCACCATTTGAGTGAGGGAGAGTCCCTCACAGTTAACACAATCCTAACGAGAGCTAGGCACACAATAAGATAATAAACAGTATGTAAAGTTCGTTACAAAAAGTCCAATTCAATCAAAGAATTCCATAATCATGCTGCAATCTCGTTGCCGTAGCTTTAATTCGTTTTTCATTGAGCCACAACAGAAACCAGCCGACACGTGTTTCGTCGCATGTGGAATGTAATTCCGCGACTTCCTCAGGGATGAATAACGCAGTTTATACTCCTTGTACTCGCGCTGCCGGTGATAATTCCAACCCGGCTGGGCTAGGCAGTAACGGTGGTCAATTCTTATAAAAGAACGCCACGTTGCCGGTGAAGTAGTCACTGGCTAACTAGAAAGATCCTAATGTGCTGGACTCAAGGTATCAGTGGTAAACGTAGTAATGCTAAGTATTAAAATCGAGGTGCCGTGAGGGGGATCATAAGTAAAACGGCAAACCCATGTCTTGGGAAATTAGAAGCGTGTGTGCTCTCGTCTCCTCACGGCAATCGTCTGTGTTCCGGGTTGTAGCTCAATGAAAAACGAATTAAAGATACGACAACGAGATTGCAGCATGATTATGGAATTCTTTGATTGAATTGGACTTTTTGTAACGAACTTTACATACTGTTTATTATCTTATTGTGTGCCTAGGTCTCGTTAGGAAAGGCTCAAGGTGAACACATAGCAAAGCTAGGGGCATATTTACAAGAAAATGTTAGAGCGCGGAGCTGCACCAAATCAAAATGCAGGGATGAACCGTATTCACAACAATACAGTGCACCCCTGTGTTTTTCCTAGCTCTGGTGCTAAATAAAGCTGCCTAGCACCAACGCAGGCAGCCTTGCACCATAGTGCAAGGGTGCCTGCGTTGCAGGAAATGGTTGTTTATGTGCAGGAAGGTGTCCCTTCCTGCACATAAACAATCACTAATGGTGATTTGTTAGAAATTGTCATTATTTATTGACTATTTATGTGCAGGAAGGGACACCTTTCTACACATGAACAATCATTAATGGTATTTTGCTCTTTCTATGTGTGCTGCAGAATGCAGCACACATAGAAAAAGCAAAAACAAGGAGAAATAAAAGTATTTCTCCTCGTTTCGCCATTCTAATGCCTGCTCTTGCATGGCATTAGTTTTTGGTGCTGCCTCAGATTTACACCTCCTTGTAAATCTGGAGTAGCATCAAAAGCAATGGGTGTTGCGGTGGAACGCCCACAGCAACACCCATTGCATGCCCCTTTCACGCTACATAATGCGTGCAAAGGGGCCTTATTAAGTGGCTTAACGCCGCTTTGAAAATATGGAGAAGGGCATATTGCCAACAGAACGTCACAAAAAGTGACGTTCTGGTGGAAATATCCCCTTGTAAATATGCCCCCTAGTGTGCTACTCCTTAGGCGGTTTTGAAGCGAGCTGTCAAGGAGTACTGATTGGGTAACGGTGAGGTTATGAGCTTGGCATACACCCCTCCGAATACTGTGTTGAACACTAGAAGAGGACACACAATGGATCAAAAGTGGCAAGGGAGTATTTACAGGTGCACAACCCCACACCACCTGGATGAAGGAAGTCAGAGTGGGTGGTTGGTTGGAAGAATTAAGAGTTGTTGAGAGGGCACAGATGTTGCCTTCCCCAGGGCTTCATGGTTGCAGCCAAAGGGTAGTGGTTTTTTAGGTCAGTTATTTGGGTAGTAAAAGGGACATCCTTAAGCACATGGGGTGGTTCGGAAAAGGAGGCTGTTGCTATGCTGGTGGCTGGTTGGCCGAACAGGCAGATGGGATGGACAGTGGAAGCCGAGGGCAGTGAAGGTGTATGGGCCTACTGTAGTATAGTGGGATTAATTAGGTGGAAGTGCGGAGTTAGGTCCTGGTGAGAAACTTCCCTGTAAAGGGAGGTGTAGACCAGTTGAAGGCAGATCTTGCAAGACAGGATGGTTATCACAGGGATGGGAAAGGAGTATTAGGATGGTAGCTCCATGATATGGATTGTGGGAAGGGGAAGTTAGGTGACCCAAAGTATTGATGACTGAGGGCATTCCAGGTCCCTGGAGGGATGGTGTAGGGATGACATACGTGTTAGGGGAGGCAGAAAGAACACCTGAGTGGAGGGATTTTCTGGTGGTGGAACAAAGTCTTGGGGAAACTAAAGGGGAATGATATAGGTTTGGTAGGTTGGGAAAAGGGGGTAATAAAGAAAGGGAATGTGGTAGATTGGCTGCCCTGGTCTCTGTGCTGGTATGTTGGCTGAAAGACGATAGGTTGTAATAATAGTGCCAAAGAATAATTGGGGCAAATTGGCCTGAAGACTGGTAGATTCATTTCATCAAGGAAATGTTGTGCTAAAGACAATCAGTTGCTGATAATACCAGCAGACCTGCCAAACTATAAACTTATTTCACCATGTGATGAGGGGCCGGGGCCTCAGAGGGGGTGAGTTCTCATGCCAGGGACTGCCTAAGAGGCACTCTTCCCTTCAAAGAAACACTCACCCCCTCCCAAAAAAAACCCCAAAAGCATAAAAAGAAACCAAAGGGTCACTGAGTTTGTCACCGATATCTTGGGGTGTTTTCACACCTCTTAATGGACATCAGCTGCTCAGAGTTTCCAAAGACAAGCTGGAATGCCACTCTGTGCAGTGGTTTCCAGCTCGTTTTCTCTGCCACTGTGTGATTTCGGCTCCTCACCGGGTGACCGTGTGAAAGGAGCCTAAATTGTGTGACACACGGAGTAAGACCTCCGACCCTCGGTCTAGGTCCACTCTCTCCCCGCACCTCCACTGTGCCGTCTTTTGCCTCCAGACCCGACCTGCTCCTTGGGAGGTTCGAGGCTGCTGCCCGCTCCATCTGGGACCAGACTGCCTGCAACCACCGTAACCTTTCTCAGCCGTTTTGTTTTTCTTAATTTTTCCCTGTTGTGCCACTGTTATTGTGCCCATCTGTGTCTTGCTCTAATTCCACCACTGTTTTTATTTTCTCGTGCCTGCCTGTTCCTTTCACTGCTGATGCCCCTGCGGCTCCTCCCCCCTGGAATTCCCCCCCAGAATTCCCCCGCTTCCACCTCCCAGCCTCTCCTCCCTCCCACCTCCCCTACTTAATGGCAGCCGCTGCGCGGCCGCAGCACGGTCGCGCCGCTGGCGTGCCAAAGGCAAGCCCGTCTGCGCCCATCCGCTACCCATCGCTACGACACCACCACCCTCCTCGCACTCAACCCTGGAAGACTTAGAGAATGCCAACAGGCCTCGCCGAACACCACCCACGGCCAGTTCTCCTGCCTCCACTGCCGCCAGACCCTCACCGCCACCCCGGCCTCCAACACCACCGACGCCAGCACCGGCGACACCCTAAAATGCATCCTCCTCAACGTATGCTCCGTACACAAACACGCCATGGAAATCTGGAACCTACTCGACTCTCTCTCGCCCGACATCGCCTTCTTCACAGAGACCTGGACCAACGCATCCTCCGCCCCCGACATCAGCACCGCCATCCCAGACGGATACAAGATCCAGAGGAAAGACCGCCCCAACCACCCAGGAGGGGGCCTCGCCGTCGCCCACAAGAGCACCCTCCGCCTCACCACCTCCAGTGAAACCTTCCCCTCCGCCGAACACCTGCACTTCCAGATCCAGGCCACCCCCAAAGCCACACTCCTAGGAACCCTCATCTACAGACCCCCCGGCCCCCGAACATCCTTCGCCACCACCATCACTGACTTCATCGCACCCCACGCCATCGCCTCAACAAACTGCATACTCATTGGAGACCTGAACTTCCACCTCGACAACCCCAGTGACCCCAACTCCACTATCCTTCGTGACAACCTCGCCAGCATCGTACTTAAACAACTCGACAACACTCTGACCCACAGAGCAGGACACACCCTCGACCCCATCTTCGCGGCAGGAAACAGCGTCCAATTCAGCCACACAACGCAGCCACCATGGACCGACCACCACTGCGTACACTTCGCCATCAACAAACCCAAGACACCCAAACCAGCCCCACGCCCACCTCGAAGGAACTGGAGCAAGGTTACCGACGAGCAACTTAATTCCACCCTCACCCGAGACAACCACACCTGGGCACCCGACGCAAACGACGCAAACGACGCAGCCAGAGAACTCCACACCTGGATCTCCAACTGCGCAGACGAGCTCGCCCCGCTACGCAACCCCGACAGACAACGCCCCAGGAAAGCCGCCTGGTTCACCAACGCTCTCCAAGAAGCCAGACGCACCTGCAGATGCCTGGAGAAGAACTGGAGAAACACCAAGACAACCGAAAACCACACCACCTACAAGGACGCCTTGACGGACTACCACAACCAGATCAGAGCCACCAAGAGGAACTTCATCCACAACAAAATCCTGGCCAACTCCATCAAATCCAAGGAACTTTTCAGTGTCATTCAAGAATTCACCAACCCATGCAGCGAAGCCACAGGCATCACCCCATCCCAAGACCCCTGCGACAAGCTTGGAACCTATTTCCACCTCAAGATCAAAAACCTCTATGACAACTTCATCGACCATCCACCAGGTGCCACAGACGGCCCCCCGCACCCTCTCCCCCCAGAAACACCAGCCAGCCCACCATCTCCAACTGGACACCGATCACGGCTGAAGACACCGCCTCGACCATGAAAAGTATCCACTCGGGGGCCCCCACCGACCCCTGCCCCCCTCACATCTACCACAGAGCCACGGCCGCCATCGCACCCGAACTACAACGCACCATCAACACCACCTTCAAAACAGGCACCTTCCCAGATGACTGGAAGCGCACAGAAGTCAGACCCCTGTCAAGAAGCCCACAGCTGACCCCACCGACCTCAAGAACTATCGGCCCATCTCACTCCTCCCCTCCGCAGCCAAAGTTGCAGAGAAAACAGTCAGCAGGAAACTGACAATATTCATTGAAGAGAACGCTGTCCTCTTGAACCGTCCCAATTCGGATTCCGAAGCAACCACAGCACAGAGACCGCCCTACTCGCCGCCACAGACGACATCCGCACCCTCCTGGACCAAGGCCACTCCGCAGCCCTCATCCTACTCGACCTATCAGCGGCCTTCGACACAGTCTCCCACCGCACACTAGTCGCCAGACTACATGACGCAGGCATACAAGGAACAGCCCTGGACTGGATCCGATCATTCCTCGCCGGAAGAAGCCAAAGGATCAGACTCCCACCCTTCCTCTCCGACCCCACGAAAATCACCTGCGGAGTCCCACAGGGTTCATCACTGAGCCCCACCCTCTTCAACATCTACATGGCCCCCCTCGCAGCCATTGTCCGACAACACGGCCTCAACATCATATCCTACACCGACGACACCCAGCTCATCCTCTCCCTCACCAAAGACCCCACCACTGCCAAACTCAACTTCCAGAAAGGAATGCAAGACGTCGCAGTCTGGATGATCAACAGCTGCCTGAAGCTCAACGCCAAGAAGACAGAAGTCCTCGTCCTCGGTACCACCCATTCTGCATGGGACAGCACCTGGTGGCCGACCGCCCTCGGAAGCCCACCTATCCCCTCAGACCACGCCAAGAACCTGGGCATCTTACTCGACTCATCACTCACCATGAACCGACAGGTCAACACCGTCACCTCCAGCTGCTTCAACACCCTCTGCATCCTCCGCAAGACCTTCAAGTGGGTCACCCCTGAGTTAAGGAAGACAGTCACCCACGCACTCATCACCAGCAGACTGGACTATGGAAACACACTCTACGCCGGCATCAACAATTCCCTACTCCGCAAACTCCAGACAATACAGAACACCGCCGCCAGACTCGTCCTCGGCATCCCCCAACACAAATACATCAGCCAACACCTACGAAGTCTCCACTGGCTCCCCGTGGAGAAAAGAGTCACTTTCAAAATCCTCACTCACGCCTACAAATGCCTACACAACAACGGACCCAAATACCTCAACGACAATCAACTTCCACGTACCCAAAAGAAACCTCCGATCTTCCAACCTCTTACTGGCCAAAACCCCGCGCATCCACAGAGCCAGAGCAGGCGGAAGATCCTTCTCTCACATTGCAGCCAAGACCTGGAACGACCTACCAGCAGACATCAGACGCGCCCCCTCCCTGAACACCTTCAGGAAGACCCTTAAGACCTGGCTCTTCGGCTAAACAGATCTGCGGACCCCCCCTCAGCGCCTTGAGACCCTCACAGGTGAGTAGCGCGCTTACAATTCCCTGATTGATTGATTGATTGATTGATACACTGTTGCACCATGTGAGTTGGCCGGTCTGTACCAGTGCAGGACTTGGAGGTTCAATTCTGGAAGGAATGGTGGAGCTTAAGGCAAGTGCGAGCCAGTAGTTCAGTATGGGATCGGTTAAATGACAAAAGTGGGTCCGCATTGACCAATAGGCCCGGAGACAAACAGGTTGCGAAGATTTGATTAATGAATGGGGGATTTGCAGTTAAATCAATGTATTAGTTTGATGCGAGAGATGAACATTACTAGCCTGAATGATGGCAGGGCTAAGGGTGCCAAATACGAGCTTTATTCCGCCTCCATAATAAAGCAATCAGTTACAAAATCCTGAAGTGAGTTCAGTGTCTGTAAATCCCCAAGAAAAACTTTGGGTCCCTGTATTTATTTATTTATTTTATTTACAAGTTAAGCATGAATTTACATGCTGGTTCTAGTCACTTTGCTAAAGGGGGGGGCGGATGGGACACGTGTCCCAGCTCTATTTGTCATGCCCCAACCTTGGAATTCACCACAGTATTTGTTGAATGTGCTCAGAATTAACACCGAAAAAAACAGACACGGGGGGTGCTAGGTGGCCCACGGCAAGATGGCTGCGCTGTAGTGCAGCTCTGCCGGCCGAAATATTGATCCGCTCATAATCCTGCTTTCCCGGTGACATCCGGAGCCTGCAAAAAGAGGGAAACGTGGCTAAACTGAAGCGGATGGCTCAGAGGTGATTAACTGGCGGTGTGCTGCCCTGCTTGCTCCGCATGGTGACCCGACACGCCGGCAGCCTCTACAAGCAATATGGCGGCCATGCAGACAAATGGAGACTCCTGTTGGGCCTGAGCGACGCAGCCGCCTGAGCAACATCGAGTCTGCTGCCCGAGGCACGAGGGCCCATGCGGGATCTTTGCCCCGATTGCCGATTCTGGTGCCCGGCGGGGCCTGCGGTGAGTGTGCAGATGGTGATCCAACTGAAGGGGCGGCACCGCCTGGGATTGCGTGCCCCCCCCGCCGCTCGCTTTGACATAATCGCGGGGCCCCCCTGGTGGGTCTGGGTGCTCCGGGTGCGGGACGAGTGGGTCAAGCTGGACTGTAGCCCCGGACGGGCGCCCACATATGCGCTGACGCCACCAAGTGAGGCCTGCGGTGTGGGGATCGCGGTGCACGTGAGGCCCTAGCTGGAGGGGCCTGTGTCCCTGCTGCCAACCAGAAAGGGCAAAGGTGGAAATGCAGACTTCATAGCGATGCAGGCTCTGATATGATGCTAGAGCTCTGAATATACAGTCAAGCTTTATTGGCGGCGGCATGGAGTTCGAATGGATGTGAGGCTCAGGCTCCTACACCTGACCCTCCTGCTGTGAATCTGAATTCGGGAGCATGGTGGGTGATAGCCCCAGTCCTTGTGGGCGCTTCGATCAGGACTGCTGGCTGTTGCCCCCCCCCTGAAGTGCGGTTCCTGTTGCTTGCGGGTGAAGGGCACGAGTTTGAAGGACAACTGGTCAATACTTCCCGCGAGCCTGCAGTACATTGCTGTGACATAAGAGAAAGCAGACATGGGCAAATCTGATAAAAGTCAATCTCGTCTCACCTTTGAGCCGTGAACGCCTGGCAAATCGCGGCAGAGAGCCACTTCGGATTCGGAGCTTGACGCTCTCTCTGAGAACCCACCATCACTTGAGGCAACGCTCCTTGCCATGCAGAGCAGTCTGCAGTCCATAGATGGCAAAATTGACGCTCTCAATCTTCGGATGGATCATATGTCCACGAAATTGGATAAACATGCTGCCAGGCTGGGGGAGGCCGAAAAACGTATTTCTGACACGGAAGACAACTTGCAACAAGTGACCTCCAAGACTCTTGACATGGAGAAGGTGCTAGCTGTCATTCGGGCTAAAAACGAAGACCTGGAAGCCAGGTCTCGACGTGATAATTTAAGGATTACTGGCTTGCCGGAGTCAACCAATATTGGGAGATTGGAATCCTACGTTGAGACAATGCTGCGTGAGATCTTCGGGACGGAGCATCTCTCTCACGTGCTGATAGTTGAGAGAGCCCACCGCTCCCTGGTTGCTCGCCCTCCCCCGGGTGCCCCACCAAGACCGATCATTGCCCGCCTGTTGAATTACAGAGACCGCGATTCAATACTGTGTATGTCCCATGAAAAGGGTAACATAAATTACCAGGGCAATAACTTGGCTTTTTACCCGGACTTCACTGCTGCGGTCCAAGTGGCAAGAAGGGAATATCAATCTGTGAAGAAATTGCTGGTGGCAGAGAATTTACCATATGCCATGCTGTACCCGACCCATCTGCGCATCGGTACAGAGGGCAAAGCAAAAATCTTCACTAATCCCAAGTCAGCTATGGAGTATGCAAAAAACATTAAACGAAAGGGTTGTGATACTTCTGACACATTAGACGAAGAGGACTGATCAAAGCTGAACTATGTGTATTGATGTATTTGCTGGGTCCTTTGGCATTGCACAGAGATGTTCCAGGCTTTATGGAATTTGGTTGCTCTCGTGGAGGTGCGGGCGGGGGGCCTGTTCAGCGATCTTTTTGCTTCACCCCGGGCCGTCTGTTAACTCACTGCACTGAAAATACTGTATAACGATATTGCCAGTAGATTCACACTTTTGCATCCCTCTTTGTTTAGAGATTTAGCAGATGTGGGAGATTCCTCTAAGTTTTTCGGCCACCTCCCTTCTCATCTGGGAGGGTAAAAGTGCTCCGGCGTTCCCCCACGGGTGTACCCTGCATTTAACTGCGACTATGTTTTGTATTTGGGGTTTGCTTTTCTGTTCCTGGGATGGCTTTGGCAAGTTGGGGGTGCTGAAGTGGGCGGGGGGAGGTAGTGGGAGGCGGGGTAGTATGGGACTGTTTTATGTGGCAGACTGGAATCCATGGACACAACTGCTGTTTAAATTTTTGCCCTCTTTCATAGATGCACTTCGCATATTGCTTAATAAATTCACATGACAGTGCTGGATAAGGAAAAGATTACATGCATGACGTAGAATGTACGTGGGTTGAACTCCCCCCAAAAAATTAGGCAAGTACTGGCCTATTTAGACAGGCATGATGTTAAGGTTGCTCTCCTCCAGGAGACACATCTGATAAGCAGACTGAGGCCAGGGTGGGTTTGCAATGGGCTGGGTATCCACTAGCGTCCTCGTACTCATCGTACGCAAGAGGGGTTATTACACTCATAAAAAGAGGTCTCCCGTTCACTGTTATCAAATCCTGCACGGATGATGGGGGTCGCTATGCTATAACTCATGGGAAACTAGCTGGATCGCTCCTAACTATAGTGAATGTATACGGACCCAATACTGACAAGCCTGGGTTCTTTGAAAGCATTTTTAACGTGCTGCATGAGCGGCCTGAAGCTAAAATTGTATGGGGAGGTGACCTGAATACACACTTGGACCCTAGCAAGCATAAATCAAGTAGACAGGGAGGACAATCACCCAAGGCAGCTCAGGTCATAAATAGCGGGATGGCTGAACTAGGTCTTGTAGACACATGGCGGCTCCGTAACACAGACAGATTGGAAGGCACACACACATCCACAGCACACGGCAGCTGGTCTAGACTGGATTATTGGTTGCTGAGTGATGAAGCGTATGCATGGGTTTCTACAATAGATGCATTGCCCAGAACGCTATCTGACCACAACCCTGTCAGGCTTTCTTTACATATCCCGCTGTGCGTCCCCCGCCAGTTTACTTGGCGTTTCAGATCAGAGGCGCTGCTTGACCCTTTATACACTACCACGATCAGAGATGCCATAGTTCAATACTTCGATTTAAACAAGGGATCGGTGAGTAGTGCCGCTACTCTCTGGGAATCCTTTAAGGCCACTCTCAGGGGCACATGCATCAGCACAACGTCAGGTATACTCAAAGATATCCGAGGCCAACTTTTCAGGGTGGAGACTGCACTAGCGCAGCTTGAGCAAGATTACGAAGCCCTCCCATGCGCGCACACACTGGCTCAAATCAAAGACCTCATTCTGGAGTACAATGAACTAGCGGTTGGGGAGGTGCGCTACCTCTTTAAGAGACATGTGGCCCGTGCGTATGGCGAAGGAGGCAGACTCGGTCATAACCTAGCATCTAAGATTAAGTTTAGAACGGAACATCATGTCATAACAAAAATTACAGATGATACAGGACAAGACCATTACTCTACGCAAGCAATAGTTGCGCAGTTCCGTAGCTGCTACGCTCGGCCCTACGTTTTGCATACTGTCCCGTAAGCATATCGTTATATGCTGATGACATGCTGCTCTTTGTTAGGGAACCGCAGACGTTCCTGGCGCCAGTTCTACGTGAATATATCAGATTTGGGCTTTTCAAGGGGATCAGTATTAATTGGAATAAATCACTGGTAGTACCTCTGACCTCGAACACTGTTGCTCATGCCTTGGAGTTTCCTCTTGTGTGGTCGACTGACCCTGTCAAATACTTAGGTGTTTGGGTTCACCGTGATCCAGACATAGTCATAAGGGAAAATCATGGTGCTGCATGCATCATGCTGGAACAACAAGTTGCTCGTTGGACGGGGATTCCGTTATCACTAGCTGATCGCATAGCCCTAATTAAGATGATCGTTCTACCCCGATTCCTGTACCTGTTTAGCAACATACCCATAAAATTGACCCAGCATTTTTATAACACCATACGCTCGCTGTTGGTGAGGCTGGTATGGGGAGGGAAGCAGCCCCGCGTGAGCTGGGATACACTTACCTTGGACTATAATAAAGGCGGCTTTAGCGTACCGGACATGCATCTGTACTATCTCTTCCCGCGTGCGCAATATGCATATTATTGGTACAATCATCACGAATTCATTCCACATGTTGCGGTTGAAGACGGGGACACGCACCCGATTCCATTAAGATATATACTATCGCATTCCCACAGAGGTACCCCCAAAAAGGAAATCAACACAATAGACACCACAATTGCAGCCTGGCAGGCTATAGGTCATCTGGCTGCGAAACTTCCATTATATGCCCCCTCGCTCCCACTAGCACATCATGCGGCATTATCGGTTACACGGGAAGCAGGTGCTATGCACACCCTGAGACTGGCAGGTATAGATAACATGCAGGACCTGTTCCCCAATGGCAGTTTCATCACGGAAGAGGAGCTGCAATATGTACACAACAAGTCGCCGCTCTTCCTGTTTATATTTCATAGGCTTAAGAGGGCGGTGCAGGCACACTATCACACCTTTCCTGACGAGCCACCAACACTGCAAACTCTTCAGACGCTTCTGTTTAGCCCTACACGACACAAGCTGATCACTATACAGGGCAGCAAGGGACGAGAAAGTTACTGCTGGTGACAGGAGCCTTGCTAGGTGGAATAATAGACTTCACCCTCAGCTAACGCAGAAGGAATGGGATTACTGTTGTCAACTCACTACTGCATTCACTCCTAATGGCAATCTGCGCATCATTCACTTCAAATATCTTCACCAAATATACCATACACCATTCAGATTGCACAAATATGGCCTTCGGGAGAGTGATGCATGCAAAAGATGTGGGTTTCAAGGAGCAGACTTCTGGCACCTGGCCTGGGAATGTGGTGGGGTGGCTGAATTCTGGGCGGAGGTGAAACACAGGCTTCAAGTCATGACAAATGTAACCCTACAATGTACCCCACAGGTGTGTCTACTGTGTTTTACGTCGCATCTGAAGGGTGTCACTGGTAAATTCATTAGAATTGCTTTGCTAATGTCGAAAAGGAGGGTGGCGATGAAATGGGAGAGTTCGGCTGCCCCAATGCCAGAACACTGTATAAAGGACCTTGTGTATTGTAGGGAGAACCTTGAACTGTATGCCGAGGAGCTACTGGCTCCCTCTCGACCAAGGGACATTTGGGAACCACTAATGCAATATCTGCGGACCAGAGATCAAGAAGCGTCATCGGAAAGCGAAGATGGATAGTACTGTGCATGTATAAACTTTAATCAGTCATGTGTAACAGCAAATATGAATGTATCTGAGGGCAAATGGGTAATAGAAATGGGAAGCCACAGGTTGTTTGGTTACCTTTGTTTCTGTGTGCACACGATTTTGTCCCTGTATGCAATGTGAGACTCTAATAAAAAAATAAAATAAAAAAAAAACAGACACTGCACCTTGCAACACACATTTATTTTCACATCTACCTTTCTCTCTCTCTCTCTCTCTCTCTCTCTCTCTCTCTCTCTCTCTCACTCTCTCTCTCTCTCTCTCTCTCTATATATATATATATATATGCACACACTCATATAAATATAAATATTTATATTATTGATATGTATGTGTAGATAGATAGATAGATAGATAGACAGATGTACACGCATGCATCCTTTATATTAGCCCTTTGCAAGTGGGCCACCAGTTTTGACTGTGGCCCAGTGTGCCTCCACCCTAAGAATTACTTATAGAATTGCCACTGGCTGGTTCACATTATGCCCTCCATGGCCTATATATTTTACAATTTGTGTTAGTGCAGGCATCTTTATGCACATTGCCCATCTGCACAGGAAGTAACATCACTGGATTTTCAATCATCCATCTGCATAGGAAGTGACATCACTGGTTTCCCGCCAAAACTGTCTTTCAAAGAAGAAGCCATGTACGAGGACTACATTTCCCATTGCCCATCTGCACAGAAAGTGACATCACTAGATTTGTCATCATCCATCTGCACAGGAAGTTACATCACTGGTTTCCTGCCCACGGTACCCTGCGCTCCTCCCTCCTCTGAGGACCTATTTATTAACATCTGGGCCATTCGTGCCTTGACCGCACCCCATCGCTGGAACCCTGGTTCTCCTCCTACCCAGCTACAGACCCACCTCCCTCCTACCATACCTGGCAAAGTTCTTAGAGAAACTAATCAACCGACACCTCACTGACTGCCTCAGCAACCACCATCCCCTCTATGCCACGCAGTCCTGATTCAGGTCCAACCACACTACAGAAGCAGTAGTCATCGCGGCCACAGACCATATACGCATGATCCTTGACAGAGGAGACATGGCAGCCATCATTTTCCTTGAACTCTCTGCAGCATTTGACATGGTCTTACACCCCATCCTCATCAGTTTCGCACACGATATTGGCAACCAAGGACTCACTCCCTGCTTGATCTGCTTCTTCTTAATGAAGAGAACACAAGCTGCCAGCCTGCTACTTTACTCCTTACAAGCCCGCAAACTCATCTGTGGAGTGCCCTGAAGGTTCATCACTAAGCCCGACCCTCTTCAATACATACATGATCCCTCTGGCCAATGTCATCCGCACACACATCATCATCTTCTCCTACGCAGATGACACGCAACTCATACTCTCCCTCTCGGTCAAGACCCCCAACACAAGAAACAAGTTCACCACCTGCATGACCTAAGTCACTAACTAGATGAAAGCCAACTGTTTCAAGCTCAACACCGACAAGACAGAAGTAGTGATCTTTGGCAAGAGCACCTCACCATGAGACTCGAACTGGTGACCGGCGAAACTCAGACCCCACACCCAGAAGCCACGCAAGGAACCTTGGAATAATCATCAACAGCAAACTGCCCATGAACGCACAAGTCAATGCCATCACTGCATCCTGCTTCTGCACCCTAGGATGCTGAGGAAGATCTTCAAACTGCTCCAGAGCAACACTAGAAAAACGGTCACTTGCGACCTAGTAACCAGCAAATTGGACCGTGGGAACACCAGGTATGCAGGGATCACCCAGCAACTCCCTAGAAGACTACAAACGATCCAGAATTCGTCAGCCAGACTCACCCTTCAACCTCCCACAGATACTTACATCACACCACATCTAAGGGTACTACACTGGCTCGCGATACACAAATGCAGACAATTCAAATTCCACACATACACACATTTAAAGCTCTATACAACTCATGCCCCACTTACCTGAACAGTCGCATCTACTTCCACCAACCACTCAGACACCTCTGCAGGACTCCTAATCGCGTACACCCCACGCTTACACAGAACCAGATCAGTGACGTAACGAAACTTGAGGGGGCCCTCCTGCAAAGTGCAGGGAGGGGCCCCCCTTTCGGACTCAGCCAAGAGGTCTCAGGTGAGGGTACTGTGCAGAGGGGGCCCCCCCGCACCACAAGGGGTGCGAGGTGCCTATGTTACGCCACTGAACCAGATCAGGAGGACGAGCATTCTCTTACATTTCTCCTAAAGTCTGGAAGGACCTCCCACCCACATCAAAGCCGCCTCCTCCTCCTCTCTTCTTGAATTCTGCAGACCTGACTTTCTAGTTAACCAACCTTTCATAGGCAGCACTTGGCACACACACCTGCTCAGCGCCAGGGTACCCTCGCAGAGGATAGTGCACATAAAATAACACATTGAACTGCCTATTTTGATGAAGGCAGGGCGACAAAGAACATTTGAGAAATTTCAGAAAGGCGAGTCTTGTTTGTACATTATGGTGAACTGAAAAAACGACTGTGCACAGGCGTATAATTAACACACTGTCTGGTCCTGCAGCCAGTCGCTTTGTCAATAACTTTCAGCTACAAACATTACACACAGTCAGTGTTTCCTCTAAATACTAAAGCTGCGCCGGTGCCGCTCACAAGTCTTGTGGAAAAAAAGATGGCTTTTGACTACCGTATACCGTATTTACCCAAAGCGGGTGCAGCATGATTGTCATCACATAAACTCAAGTACTTTTCCTCGCAGGATACACAGCCCTGCCTTGATGACATACGGTAAAAGCGCGCGCATGCATTAAAAACATGTGTTTCCTTTTTATGTCATCAGCCTCATGGAAGTGAAAGTGAACGCTATAAAAATCCAGGTTGCTTTTTCTAAAAAAGTACGTCTGAATAAACACAGTTAAGAGGGTCTTGTTGATTTACCTCCCTGCTCCGCCCGCCGCCCTACCGCTGAATAAATGGAACCCATGACTTCAAGGGACTGCGCGCATATTTTTATTTCGCTCGCCATGGGTGACTCAGTCACTGAGGTAGCTTTGCCACTCCTGAATAATTGTCATTCATAGCTCATGAAATAAAAACATGAATGCTGCTCCTTGAATAGGCAGGAACCCAAGGCGCCCGGCTAATGCCAAGTGCTTGGTCTGCCAGGAATGAATTAAGTGCCTCGTGTTACGACTGGAGAAATATCACCTGGTTTACTAATCCGCGTTACTTGCATTTTTCCACACAATGGGAGACAGACCTTTAGAACCGCATTTTCTGAGGAAAAAATCCTGTGTACTTTGACAGATACTATCAGTCCTTGAACAGTGAAATATTTTTGTTTTTTTATGTAGGACTTAACATTCATAATTTTGACATATCGAAGCTCTGTAAATAGCACGTCTTACTCTTAACAAATTTACCACTTCATGACGAAAAGGGAGATCTTATTGCACAATGGAAAAATATGCCTAGTAATGAGGTTACTGGACACTGTTTCTGTTCCTCAGAATTATAAAAACTTCTGTGGTACTAATGGGCTATGTCATGACATACATGACCAGATTCAGGCTACAGATTCCCTATTGTTTAAGCTAAAATAGCTTTATTTAGCTGACTCCCGCCTAAAATTGCCACTTCAGCATTATAAGTCAATGGGGGAAAATGCACTCACCCAATTTTTATTCCAAAATCTCCCACTTTCCATGTGTACAATGTTGTCATGTATTCTATGATGTTGCCAAAAGACCTCCCAGAAGTGCCAACATTTTCAGTAATGTGTCATGCAGATTGCTGCAGCCGAAAAAATGGTTCAGAATGGCCCCACCTCTAGTCCTTGCACGTTAATTGTAGGGGTAACTGGCTACCCCTCTTTTCATCTTGGGGGTTTCCTAATCATAAGGATTACTGTAACTTTGGATCCGTAGACCATAGCCACAATGTCAAACTCACGCTAGCTTTTCCTTGGGAGTTTTCTTGAAGATGAAGAGAGCCAGATGTCTGTTGGACCAAAACAAGAAATGTTGACCATGAACATGTCGGTCAATGACACAAATGGAGCTAGTGATCCAGCATACATTTTCTGGATCCCAGGGCCCAATGACCAACCAGCTGCCACTACACTGTGTGTTACTGTTCCTGTACTTAGCAGAATGGTGTTTGTCTGAGGACAGGCAAAGAGAGGGTTCACTAAGGATCATTTCAAGCAAAGTAACTTTAGTAGAAACACTTGCATTTCTCCTAGATTTTCCCGTATCTGTCCTGGCGCTAGGGGCAAAGATGCTGGAGCACGAATGGGAACAGGCAATATTATTGTGGTCATAAAATGAAAGGGTTTCAGAGCTGTCATGTATAATATATATTCATGTTTTTCAAAATCAATTTAAGTCTAGTAGAAGAAGTTCTGTGGTTGGATAAAAGGATTGTTATTCTGCAGATACCATAGTTGGATCAGAGAGCGAGCAGCTCGGCCGCTGAAGAGCAGGCATGCACTCCACTGCCTCCTGTGCTTTGTTAATTTTATTGCTGTTTAGATGTGGAGGTACTTGTAAAGGAGTGACCCATAACACCAACAAAATATTCTCTAGAGGTGGCTTTTAGCAGACTAATCTTGCCTTTTGTTGGTAAACCAGATATGCGTGTTTGCCGCTCCAGCATTCAAATGGGCACAGGCTCTCCTGCTGCCACAACTGCTCTGTGGTGGGATAAGCACTCATTGCATTTACCCCTTGAATGGTGGCTGGGACTGGGGTGAGGGTCTCCACTTAGGTTCAAGCAGTGCCCACTGCACTGGATCACGTTCATAGCATCCTTGAATTTCATAGATTAGGGGATGGGGCTTACTGGGGATTTTGGGTAACTGCTGCTCTGCAGTTCCAGGTCAAAGGTTATGGAGGTTATTCTATAAGTCTGCCATTAATGTAGTTACTATTTGCATAGATTTCAGCAAATGCATGCAGTGCTAACTCAGGCGCCTTTTAATCCAGCATGTGGTATAGTCTTGGCTATTGTGTGGGCCTGTTATTGTCACACTCCTTTCCCTGGCAAGTCACCTGTTTAAGGATGATTGACATATCCGATCAATAGATGGAAAGCCAAAGAAGCTTAAATGCAAGTCTTCTCATGAGGAACATAAAAACAATAGGATTTCTCACATAACAGCTCTGCAGAGTGAGATAAAGCTATTGCCCAGCCAAAGAACTGTTTCTCATGTTATCTGTTGTAAAATGAAGTTAGATGGGCTGTTACTGCATGCTCGACTTTTCTGCAATCCAGATTAAAGTTTGAACTGCGGAAGTGGTGTTTTCCGAGATCTCCTATTTCTCTTCCTTTTCCTTCTCGTTCTTTTTTCTTTTCTCTCTTGGAGGAACTGACAATAAAACATTCTTAGTACTTCTTCTAAGTGCCAAATACTTCCATGGGCTTCAGATCACGAACTGAGGGAGTTGACATGTCTGTTTTTAGTTAGTGTTCATTTATCAATTTCCTGTTGTCTAGGCACAAATGTCTTGGTGCCCGGTGGTCACAGAATAAAGTCCTTTACGTGCTTTAATTAATGTGGCCAAATGATACAGCCATTTATCACTTCTGGCTGGGTTGATCGGGGGCAGCACAGCTTTCTTGACAAGGACTGGCTCAAGGCATTGATTTTTAACACTAATACAAACCCGGGAAGGCAGCAGGAGAGGCCATGGGCATCATCTTTGCAGATGCCGAAAATAATCCGGATTCTGCTGGCAATACATGGTGTGAAAAGAAAACGGCCATGGTATAATCTGGAAATGAAATAATGAGGGGCCCTAAACTAAATGATCTATTTGCATTGCTGACCTGCATTCACTCCGACAAGAGACCACTTCAGGGTACATAACGAGCATGTGGGCATGGGCGTCAATTCACTGAAATGCCAGGGGTAGCGGAAGTGACATCACATGCCCTTTGACCTCCACCTTTACTCACACACACATACTTACACATACACACACATTCACACATATACACTCTCTCACACATAAACACGCTCTCACCCGCAAGCACGCACACAACATACATTTAAAGGCATTTTTTACTTGCCCCAGCTGCCGTGGAAGGGCATATTCCAGCTTATTGTACTCCATTTTTATCAGACTATTAGTGAATAATATATTTTATTTATTCACCATTAGTGTAACAAAAATTGACAGAAAATAAAGAGAGTCGAGCCCCAGCTGCCCCTGTGTTCCTGACACTGAATTTTCTACCTCTGAGGCCAGGGGTCGCAAAGGCAGTGCTAGGTGTAGCAAAGGGCAAACCAGGGGTCGCAGCTGCGACCCCTAAGTGATGTCCATGCATGTGGGTCAGGTCATGAATAGGACAAATTACTGGAGGATATAGCCTTGGGTAAAAGATATGAAACTGTCTGCCATGGAAAGTCTGTTGTAAGAGGAATACAAAGGAAAGGTGAAAATAGTGGAATTTACACACTGTCCTGCCAACCGCTTGAAATAGTGAGCCTTTCCCATTCCATGAATTAGTGCTGTGAGATGACAACAGGAATTGATTTCTCTCTCTCTCTTTCTCTTTCTCTCTCTCTCTCTTTCTCTTTCTCCATCTCTTTCTCTCTCTCTCTCTTTTTCTCACTTGAGGGTAAATTGAAAAGAACTCTTTGACTCCAAAATATAATCTACGAATGAAATCCTTGTACAGACGTATTCTGAGAGTAATCTTTTGTTAGATTATAGTGCCTGCACTTTACCTGTTTAGTCTGCACATATCTCAGCACTACTTCTTGCAAAAATATTCAAAGACAGTCTGGCATATATATATACATTGCAGTACTCTGTGGTAAGAATACACTGACCATGCCTCAGTTGAGTGTAAAACATTATATTATTTATTTAAAACATTTTAAACTTGCAAACTATACAATACAAAGATCGAAGACGCTGCTTCACCTGCAACTTTATGCCATCCTCTTCTGTGTCAGCTTTTCTACTCCAGGTAGATTCTTAGGGCCTAATTTAGAGTCTGGGGGGCTCGTTGTCTGCCAGAAAGTGGCAGATGTCCCCACCGCCATATTTAGGGTGCCATTGACATGAATGCACTCTTAACAAAGCAGATGCGGTGCCTGTCACTTGTTTGTGGATGTCTGACATCTGCAATCACCCTTATTTTATTTTCTTATCTGGAACATATTTTGAGGGTTCATGACAACTCAAACTGATTAGGTGTCTAATTTTACAGCCCATCTGTAAATAAACATTATTTGTAGTACATGGGTAATGTCCAACTAATTATCTACCATGTACTACTATACATATCGTGAACGAGTTCAATGTGAGTATGCCTCTCTCCAGCGTATTCTTTTGTGCAGTGCTTAGTTTGTAAAAAAACAAGTGCCAGGGCTCTCGTCAGGAGGCCACTACAGCTTCCACCACACATTGCCCTGCTTCGCTGCCAATGATAGTAACAACACAACTACTAACCATGACACTCCTACAAGTGTGACAATTGGGACTATTCCAGGCCCCCAAAGCTATAAGAATGGCTTGGGTAGCAGGTAATAGTAATTTTTAATGTATACTGAATTAATAATTGGCTGTTTTTGTGGTCATCTCAGACCGCGCCACCTTGTGGCACACTGCCACAAGCGCCGGTGTTGACAATTAAGTGCCGGTGCTGAGCATCGGAGACTACTGGCTCAAATTAAGCACTGCTTTTGTGTCCCTATTAAACATCGGTGAACAAGTTGTTGTCCAAGTACATGAACCAGTTATTCTTTATGTTCGTCTTTCTCTTATCTGCATTCTCTGATCAGAGTTTCATCTCTCTGTGGCTACTTCCAACCACTTTTCACAGATTCCTGCACAGTCCTATCTGACTGACATCTATAGAATCAGAAATGAGAGGTATGTCTGTTACCTCAGGGCTGCATAATATGGAAGTCTAATGGTTCACCTGCATTATGTCAGAATCCACCTCTCAATCTGCAGTGGTCAAACTGAGGAAGGGAGAGGATTACTTACCCTTTTACAATTGAAAGCTACCCAGCGGCTACCTGTATGAGAGCATATTCAGGGCCACATGCATCACTACTGCAGCTCCTGGCCTCCACCCCTTCTCTCGTCAGCTCCTAACTCTGCTAACTGTCTAACATTCTCCTTTACATCAGCACCAGCTCACAGCATTCCAAGGATGGCATCACCTGGTGCCTCGGCTCTGGCTGGCACTGGTACACTCTGAACAACAACACTCATTCATGCACATGCTGAACAGATACACTGTGAAATTCTTGGTTAAATATTCACTTCATTAGTAAGCAAAAAATGTTGCTTTCAATCCTGCTGAGACTGGATAACGCTGAAGCAATTTGCAGCGCACCGGCATCACTGATGTAAACAGCTATTTCTACACAAGGTTTTGACTCGTCCTAGGCCCTTTATCTTAACTAGTCTTTGAAGATGCTATGGACAGATTTATGAAAGTGTCACCCGATGCAGTGCAGCAGCCAAAAATGCTGTGTTGGGTGACAAGTAGGGAGCAGGAGAGCGCCATTTCTACAGAGATAATGCTGCTATGCGCCATGCACACACCTTTGCACCATAGTGCAAGGTTGGGCACGTGAGTCTGCCTAGGTTTTGTACCCTTCCAGTACAAACTACTATGCCTAGAAAACTTTTAAAACTGTTCCTGCTTTGTATGTGTGATGGACACTGCTTCACGCATGCAAAGTTGGAAAAGAAAGGAGAAATGTCTCCTTTTAACGCCTGCTTTCAAGAGGCATTCATTTTGATGCAAAACTCTGTCTCAAAATTTTGGTAGATAGGGTTTTGCATCAAAAATCATGGGTGGTTGCATGGGGATGCCAATGTACCACCCATGTCATGCCCCATTGACGCTAAGTAACGCTTTGAGCAGCTTTGCATTACCTATCTGCAACTTTCCAGTGTAAAACATGTTTTGTGCTGGAAAGTAAATTACCAAAATAAAATTTGCACTGATTTGCTGCACTTTTGTGAAACAAACCCACCACAAAATGTTAGTAAAACTCGCCCTCATGTCTTTGTAGTGTAGGACTTTGAGAACTTGACTTAAACTCATGGTAGGTAATGCAGCTTTTCTAATGATAGTTTGGTCTTGTTGCAGAGTGTTACATTACTTTGTTCTGAATTAACTATAGACTTATTGCCATTTTTTTGTGGAGATGCTAATATACACGTGTCATAATTCTCCCTAAAGAAGACTCTCTCCTCTATAGAGGGCGTTGCCAGAACCTTACAACCTTTTTGAAGATAGCAAGTGTAGACCATCCTTCGCCTTCCATGTGAGAGGGTTGGCCAATGCCTGAAAGTTAAATATGTGCCACAAAGTTTGTCGCAGGCTCTCTAAGCGGTCACCTGTAAGAGCATGGCCTGCAAACTGGAATTATCAGCCCCATTAGGTTTCAGAACAGAAACTAGCAGTCTGCAGTAAGGGCTCTGGGATTTCCTGATGGCCCCTAGTTTCAGCTTTTTCCCCTCTCGATATCCCACAACGTTTTTAATAAGAGCCAGGTGTACACAGGGAGTAGACAGAAAATTAAAATACCTCCCACTTTAATCCTTACCTCGAATGTCATCAGATGAACAAAACAAATAAGCAGTGCCCAGCCTAGACGAGGGCCCTTCATCCCACCTTATTTCCATCTATCTCTCCATCGTTTAAGACTTTCATGTATCCATCCATCTATCCATCTTTTCATGTGTCCATCCAACCATCCTTTCACCATTCCATCCTTCATTTACCATTCGGTCTATCCATTCTTTCATCATTACACTCTTCCATCAATCTTTCTGTCCTTCCAGTCATTCATCCATTCTTTTTCATCCAGCCATCATTTCACCCTCCTTTTACCAATTGACCCATCCATCCAGACTTACATTTGTCCATCTACTCATTGTTCCAGCCTTTCATAATTCCAGCCATTCTTTCACCCACCCATGCAAATGTTGTTTTCAACTACCATTAGTCCTTTTATCCTTGCATGCATCTTTTCATATGTATTGGCCTTCCTCCTCGTCAGTTTCTTTCTTCTTTTTATATGCCATTCATTTCACTCTTCCTTCCAGCTCTCTTTCTCACAGTCTGAGGAGCATAGCCAGTGCATTGTGGGCCTTAGTGCAAGGAAACAAAAGCCCCCCTAGCTGGTATTTAATTGTTAAAATAGAGCAAAAATCAACTTTCAGCGGGCCCATTAAGCCTCTTGGCCTCGGTGGCACTGCACCTGCTGGACCTATGAAAGCTAAGCATCTGTAAACTCTTTTACTCTCTTTCCCTCATCATTTCACCTTTTGGGCCTGTTTTTCTCTGATTGGATTTGCATCCTGGACCTCAGTTTCAGTTTCCTTCACACTGTGTTTTTAAGAGCTTCTGTCTGCAGAGGTGCAGACAGACAAGGCTCGTAAATAATTATGTGTGAACACCACCCCTGCTTAAGCTGAGAAAGCAGGGGGTTCACTACGCCACTGGTTGTACTAATCTTAAATGCAGTCTGTCACGATCATTTTGGATGGAATTAGTCCTTCACGCGGAAAGAACGACTGCACAGAACCCTTTCCTTTGGCACCAGTGAGCTGTAAGGAAAAGATTACTGTATCTGAACTGTAGTTCTCTCATTCATGACTCCCCCCTCTCCCCCCTTGTTGAGGGTTGCTTCTTTTCGATGGTTGGCGCTTTGACACCTAAAGGGTATAATGCACTTTATAAGTACAAATATAAATAAATACAAATACAAACTATCTTATGCCTCTTCTAGACCACTTCTGGGAAATGTAAAACAGAATACTGAATATGGTGCCAGATGTCCTAAGCATCACAGATCACAGATGCTGCAGCTCATCATTTGCGGCCATAAAGATGCTTACTTGTGCACCAATCCCATTCTAGGAGTTGGAAATGTTTTTCTGACTACTAACATGGGATTTTGAATGGATACCAATTCGGTATCTGGAAAGGTAGTGTTGTAGGCATCACTTTTAAATACCAAATTAGTATCTTATGTATCAATGTTTTCCAACCAAAAAATGGTCACAAAATATTGATATTTTACTGTCACCTCATAGGAGGTAGTGATGCATTTTAAAAAAGGGAAGGGATTTCCTTGGTGCCCTTTCCCCTTTGTGAATGTGAAAAAAAAGTTTGTTAACGGGTAGACAGTGGTTACTTTTCTTTTTAAATGCAGTCCCTTTTCCTTTAAGAAAAATGGGCTATAGTTGAAAAAAAAGTTTGCTTTATGAAAATGCAATCACAAACATGGTGGTCTGATGACCCCAGCACGCCACCATCCCTGTGAGGGCCTGCAATCGTAGTGAGTTGTAATTTGCAACCTACCTCTTTAAGATTCATGAGGTTGGTCAGATTTTGAGCCACTATGATTCGTAATTCTAAGAACCAACCTATGATCACATCGGTTAATCCTTAAAGTGCTTTACTGGTCACAAATTGCAAAGTTTTGTGACCAGGAAATAGTACATCTGGCTCCTGCATCCTTATGTATAATGTACACTGTTGTCCATATAACTACCTCCATATTATCTGGATCCCGATCACCTGACATAAATGTGCTTGCCCTACTCATTTTCTGAAGCGCGCCAGCTTTTTTTTTTTTTACATAGTCCTCCCACTTTCTTTTCTTTGTGGGCTACTAATCTACCAAGGTGAAACTTGAGCAAAGTAATTTAAACTGTAAGAGGTACTGGTGACAATCTGGAAGTGGCAGCTTGTCAATAGGTGTTGTGGCTAATCTGAGAATTGTTTTTGTTCTCAAGACTTGCAGCATATATGTGCCACTGTTATAAGGTCTCAGTATCAGCTCCAAAGTAATTTTATTGGCCATTGGCCAGGGAGTATGCAGGCAAAGAACTGCTGCAGTGACCCATGCGTGGAGCAGTCTCCTGCTATTTTAGGGAGTTGCTAGGATGCCCAATAGTGCAGGTCCCCCAATCCAAATAAATTGCTTTGAGGCGAGTGGTGAGGTTTGTAATCCTGCCTTAGGCGCTGTATTATGCAGCAAAGGCCAAAGGAGAAGCCAACCCCATAAAAGCCTTCCTTCTTTTTTCCTACCATCCCATATTGTCACAGGTTGGAGTGGGGTCAGCAAGACTCGCTCCTCCTCTCACCAGCAGAGCATCAACGTCCCAGTGTCTTCCTTTGGAGTTTCACTGGCTGATACTCATCCAATGGCATTGCAGAGGTGCAAGAATTCTCAACCCACGTACCCACTGGTTTGCCATCATGATGAACAGAGAGGGGAACAGAAAAATCCAAGGCCACCATAACAGGTGAGTGTGAGCATCAAGGGAGAATCAGTGCTTTCTGTGTACGCGTGTGTGTATTTGTGTGCGCACACGTGTCCATATGTGTAGATGTGACTGATAGTGCCTAGTATAGAGTATGTTGCCCATCCATGGCATCTGATGGTTAGTCTTCATATCTGATGGCATCTTCTGGTACATGGTGGGAAATGCCTTGCTTCTGGTCATTAGTCTATGTATAGGGGGCCTTCCATGGCTTGATACAGAAACCTCTGATATCTAATGGTCATCCCTGACATCTGGCGTACATTCACGGTATATGGTGGCCACCCTGGGTCTGTTGGTCTCCTCTGTATCTGATACCACCCCTTTCGCATTTGGCGGTCATCTATGTCTTATGGGCATATTAGTCAGTGTCTGTTTATGTTTTGCAGGAGTGAAGGTCTGTACTCAATGAAAATGACTAGCTGATATTTGGGATCAAAATGGTGTCTTTATTCAACATGAAAAGTTGGTATTTGTGGACAAAGGAGTGTTTTCTGGAAGTTTTTCTTTGGGATAGGCTGATATTGTTTAGCAAAGATTAAAAGCTATATTTGAGTGCAAAATTAGATCAGTGCATTTTAAACAAAATGCTAAGGGGCATATGTATCAAAAATCCCTTTTGCGAGTCCTTAATAGCGAATTTTAGCGATTCGCTATTAAGGACTCGCAAAAGGCAATGTATGTAGGATTCGCAATATTATTTGCGATTCCTACATATTCTTTAATTGCAAATCGCAAATTGTGATTCGCAAATAAGGAATACCTTCCCATTCATTCCTATGGGCCTAGAGGCCCATAGGAATGAATGGGAAGACATTTGCAATTTGCGAGTACCCATTAGGTACTAGCACATTGCGAATGCAATTTCAAGGGTGCAAGGGTGTCAAAAGGACACCCTGTTGCACCCCTGGAATAAGCATGTGTGCACATGTGGCGCACATATGTGCCCTAAGGGCATGTATGTGCGCCACATGGCACTTTGAAAAATGCAAAAAAGTGCATTTTTCAAAGAAATCGCAAATTACCACCAACTTGAAGTTGGTGGTAATTTGCGATTTCTAAAGGCAAAATCGCACAATTTTGGTGCTTCCAGAACTGCATTTAAGGAATCGCAATTTGCGATTCCTTAAATGCATTCGCAGAATAGGGAATCGCAAATTTTGCGAATCCCTATTGTGCGAGGGCCTTTGGGATGATACATCCCAAAGGCTTTCCAGTCACAAACGGGCCGATTCTGAGAATCGGCCCGTTTGCGAACGGAAAAAGGATTGATACATATGCCCCTAAGTTTTTATTTGGGGTGGGTGAGGTGAGGGTTTTATTTGCAAAAAATAAAAAAGTGTTATTCAAGGACAAAATGGGTGTTTCTTTTAACAAATTGGTGCTTTTATTTGGAGAGATATTACTTTTTTTAACCAAAAATAAAAAAGATGAGTTTCAGTCCTATATTAGAGAATGGTCAGAAAAGAGGCCGCATGGGGTATGCTGAATGGTTTCTGAATTAACCAAATAATAAAAATAAAATATTTGTGGCAAAATGTGTTTTTCTTCAGAATATGGTGTCTAACGGAAACTGTATTTCAGCTAAAATGAAAAAGCGGTATTTGAGGTCAAAATTAGAGCATTTTCAGAACATGACACACTAATATTTCCGGATACATTTACATCTTGTCAAAAATAGATTTAAAGCTGGCTGATATTTGAGTGACAATTTAATGATGGGTTGTGAATGTTCACTGTTGATGTTATTTCCTTGGTCCCAGAGGGTACTGGTTGTGATGGTTTTCATTTCACGACTCATGTGAATGCCAAACATTACCTACATTGAAAGCTTTTATGATATCATCTTTACCACTGATATGTGAGACCTCACCATTTAAGACTGATGTAATCTAAGGGGCATATTTACAAGCCCCTATCGCCACCACAACGTCACTTTTAGTGACGTTGTGGTGGCGATAGGGGCTTTGCCTTATTTACAAGGCAGCGTTCAGCCACTTAACGTGGCTTAACGCTGCCTTGTAAATAAGGCACCCTTTCACCCTGTATTCAGCATGAAAGGGGAGGGCAATGGGTGTTGTGGTGGGCGTTCCACCGCAACGCCCATTGATTTTGACACTGCCCCTCATTTACAAGGGTGGCGTAAATAGGAGGAATGCACCAAAATTAAGACCAGGGAAAACCTGGCCATAAACAGGCGAAACGAGGAGAAATGCTTAATTTCTCCTCGTTTTTGCTGTTTCCATGTGTGCTGCGTTGTGCAGCACACATAGAAACAGCAAATTGCCATTGATTGTTTATGTGCGGAAGGTGACCCTAACTGCACATAAACAATAAAAAAATGGTGTTTTGCAACTTCTATGTCTGCTGCATAAAGCAGCAGACATAAAAGCTACAAAACGCCATTTAAAGATTGTTTATGTACCATATTGTTGTAAATATAGTGCAGCCCTGAGTTTCTGAAGTGGCGGAGCGCAGTGTTAAGCCAAGGAGGCTAACTCCGCGCTCTGCCACTTCGTTGTACATATGCCCCTAAGTGTGGTAACTTTTCTGTTTGGGCTTGTAATGCCTATCCAACCCAAAGGATAGTTCTGCTTTCTAGAGCTTTATATTGTGAGTTCTGAGCAGCGTTTTATTTTGTATCCTTTCATTTCCAAGTAGATTCTTAGTAAGGTTGCATATCTGAGATTCTACTTGGAAGGAAATCTAAAAAGAAATTGAAAGCAGAAGTGAAGGAAGATACAACTTGAAAAATTACAGGACGCCATATGAATTTGCAGACCCAGACAATTTGTACCGTCCCTAATCCCTATGGCTTTTAGGCAATTTATGAAAATTGAACTGAGATTGCACAGTTTTTCACAAAACACCCCCTGAGGTGAGCAAGCTTGATTCGTACATCATTAAAGTATTGCAAATTTTCAAGAGTGTCCAATCAAGCTTATTGTCCAGTTAATCTGCAAATGATGATGTAAACTGTAGGATCTGGTCTTACGTTTGCAAATGTTTCGCAAAAGAATAGCGCCTTGAAGGAACCATTGAAGTTGCCAGGCTGCCTTGCAATTAAGAAAGGACATTTTTGCTCCAAGAAATATGAACGCCAAAGCACCACCCTTGTAATTTGTATTCAGTGACTGACTGTATTTTGAACACATTTTAAATCAGTAAAAAACACATGAATGTGTCCCATGACACCAAAGAAATACCCGCTTATGTCCAAGGTCACGTGACTGTGGCCTAGTCACATCAAACACAACCGAGTCATATTGTTCTTTTCTGCCCTGTGTGGCTCCAACATATCCTTGTGATTGTGGAGTGTCTCCAGCTAGCAAGGACAAGCAATGTTGAACTGTTTTTCACTGTTTGTTACTGTAATGGAATATGGCCACAAGTAAAATGTCACTCTGATCCCGCAAATTTAGCTCGCTGCATCCCTCGCCCCCTCCCAAGTGGCTCACTGAATCGAGAGGCTTCTGGCCTTACATTAGAAGGTGTATTATCTCCCATGCATAATTAATCGCTTCTCTTAATGGAAAGTGAGTGTCTGTGTTTATGCATATAATGCGTAGCAGGAGTCACTTTTCAGTGGGAGCTACAGTGCCTGGCTAAGCTGTAAATGTGATTGAGAATGATAGCAAAGTGGAGTAAGTGAGAATGTTTTTATGCTTTGTGTGATTTGTGCTTGCGGTAGGGTTGGATTGACAAGAGGTGTTGCTTTTGGTGATTCTAGCAGGAGTCACTTTTCAGTGGGAGCTACAGTGCCTAGCTAAGCTGTAAATGTGATTGAGAATGATAGCAAAGTGGAGTAAGTGAGAATGTTTTTATGCTTTGTGTGATTTGTGCTTGTGGTAGGGTTGGATTGACAAGAGGTGTTGCTTTTGGTGATTCTAGCAGGAGTCGCTTTAACATGACTTCTTAACGCCTTGTTGAAATCATTAGAATCTGGTCATTCTTTCTGGTGGAAACCTATGTAACAGGAGCCTGCCCTTCAGTCACCTTGTGACCTTGTGATCCTGCTCTGTAGAGCTTGTGATAAGTTTACATAGGGTTTGTTTGATAGGGACATGCTTGTAAGCACATCACTTACATACGATAGATATTGCCGCCCCCTTTTTAGGAGGGAAACTAAATTGCAGTGAATGCTGAAGTCACTAACACAATTCCTGACAAAGATATAGGAGGCAACTCTTCACAAGCTATGCGGCTAAATTATAAACAGCGCCACATAATTCAGAAAAGGTCGGTGCCTCATATTATTTCCCTGATAGTACGCCCTACATAGGAAATGCCAGTAACATGGCGCTGGTGAGAGCTCAGCAGTGGGGCCGCCAGTCTGTATTTCTTTGTAGAAGGCCACAGGCCATCGCGAGGGGCCATGAAGGGCACCCTTAGGGTGGGTTCAGTAGCAGTTGCACCTAAACTGAAGAGGTGCTCAGAACCTCCTACAGGGTGTTAGGGTGTGCCTGCAAAGACAATGACATCAGTGCCTTTGGGGAGGGTTGGTAACCCAATCGAAGGGGAGGTGTGCACATGCATCTCCCTGTGAGGCAGATCCCTGGACCCCTATGCAGTCTCCCAAAGGGTGCGCTCAGAGGGAGCACTGACTCACCACTACCACTTCAGTGTTGCATAATAAGGATGTCACCTGAGAAGCTTTTTAGCCCTTTTTCATAGGAGCGATACTATTCCAAATATTTACAGGCTTTCAGGTGTCTCTGGGATAGCAAATGCAGGACCCAGCAATCCTGGACCTGGAGACACTGGGCCCAGACATAACTTAGGAGCTGCTGGGTCTGTGGGCAGCTGCTGTACCCGGCCCCTGCTAGTTCCCCTTCTGCAGCACCCGGAGAACAGCAAAGGCCCAACCCCAACTCTGCCTTCTAGTCTTGGTCTCCCCACACCCCGCAACCAACATCATGTACTAAAGCAAAGCCTCTAAACCCATTTCCCACCTACTTCAAAGAGGTGTTATATGGCTATTGACTTTGGATCATTTTAGTAGCATGTTATTCCCCATGCTGGGGAAAATAACTAGTACTCCCCATATTTCAGTTCTGGGATATCAACCAGTATAGGAGATTCCGGCCTCTAGTATTACTGAGCCAACATATGGGAACGTTTAATAAGGGCCCTAAAGACGAGGTCTTTTAGTGTGCTCCAAACCCAATGAGAAAGGCATGTTGACTGCTGGTAAGCACTAGGGAGAAGAATGAACATAGCAGATGTGGTGCGTCAGTAAGGGCAGAGGGACCCCCCTTCTTTTTTCAAACACGTTGGGTGTCTGTCTGTCTGAGCAAAGGTGACCCTGACAGACACTCATGATGTTCGGGTCAGGCAGCCAGGTGCTTTAACCCCTTGCGCGCTGCGCGAATTCCCCCGCTGTGCGGGCGAATTAATGAGTGGGCGGGGTTCGGACGGCCCCTGGCCGTCCTCCGCACACGCCCACAGTGACGTCGGACGGCCGGAGGCTGTCTGAAGCACGGAAGGGGTTAAATGTGCTAACGCGCAGGCGCCTGGCAGCCTGAGCCAAGCTTTGCCGGGCTGAAGATTTCACATCCTTGAGGGTGTGACTTATAGGCCCAGGAAAGTCTTTTGAGAGCCTCCCCCTCATGACACGTGCTCCCACCATGCACAGGGTTGTCATCAATGATGTAATTTCAGATGTTGCAGTCATTTTATTAATGATGTTATAGAACATGTCATGAGTGAAGTAATATGTGAGGCCATAAGCTGTGGATGGTGAGGGCACGTGTTATAGTTACTTGAGATAACTATAACTGGTGAATTTCAGTGTTTTGTTTATTTAAAATGGTATGTTTTAACTGACATTTTTGTCAGGTTTCGTACTCCTCAGGGTCCGGATGATGCAATAAGGGGTCCACCCCTTGACATCCCCAACTCTGACTAAGAAGTCACAGAGCGTTAGGGCGATCAAGTGAGGGAAGGGAAAAAGGTAGGGAACAGCAGGGATGAGAACCTATAAAACAAAACAACAGAGATCAAAACACATATACACATATATGACTACTCTCAGTAAGGTCTCACTAAATTCCATTACTACCTTATCCACCAAAGCCTTGCACGTCCGTGCATATCTCCAAATAAGAACAACCGATCATGTTCTGGTGGATAATCCTATAAGACAGAACCTACAGGTTAACACTTAGACCTCTCACTTTCCTCTCACACAGCCCCAGTATGTGTGTGCCTAACACACCCTGTATTCTCACTTCTCAAGCCTGCTCACCGGTTCTTGTTGTGGGCATCCAGCTACATTAATACAAAACCAAGTCTCGATAGAAGTAAAAAAAAATCATAAAGCCCACAGGTAATAGTTCAGGATATGGGGCAAACAGATAGCACTTAGAATAGTTGCTTTACAGTAGTCCAGATCACTATACAGCGCTTGTTTCCTCCCTGGTATCCAATGTTGCGCAAAAAAGAGAGATAACCCCTTGAAATGATATAATCCAATGTCGCTCTTGCCCTACCAGAATTCAAATGCGGTTTCCGCACCGCTTTGCCCAGAAATAATAAACCAGTCATTTGGTGTAAAGAAAAATCAATGAACAGAAAAAAGGCGGCTTCCGCGGTAGCTTCACCGCTGCCCCTTCAACCGAAATTGACGCGCGTTCACCGTCCGGTGTAAACGCCGTCAATAGAAGTCTTCGCCTTAAATGAAACCAGGACGCCAGCACTCACCCCTCCGGTGTCATGCGCCCTTCAGCATCCGTCCAACACAGGACTGAAAACGAGCTCCGCCGAGCTAGTAACCGCGGCTTCTCGCTCACCGATACTCTCGCCGCCGAAACACTCCAACCTCCGACTTCCACAATTACGCACGCTCACGTGTGCGCGCAGCGTCGTCTTGTAGACGCTGACTCCTCCTCATCCGCATGCCTCCTGGGATCTGTAGTTCTTCAGTTAGGTAGGGGCTCTTGGTCTCGTAATCCTGACAGTAGGCCCTGCTCACATGCGCCTCCTAGATCCAGGCTTGTTCGGACACCTGCGGAAAAAAGAGTTCACCGCAGCCGGGGCATGAACATTGGAACTGGGTTCCCACGAATCATCCTCCGAGGGATACCCCTTCCAGGATATAAGATACCACAGTGTGCCTCGTCTATACTGTGAGTCCAGTATCCTCCGCACTTCGTATTTCAGACCACCTTCACAAACCACCGGAGGAGTTGCCCGCCTCCGAGCCCCTACAGCAGGTTTCAGGAGACTGCAATGGAACACTAGATGGATGCGAAGATTGCCAGGCAGCCTTAGCCTGTAGGCCACTGGATTCACCCGTCTCACCACGGTATACGGGCCGATGTATCTAGGATGGAACACACTGCGGAGTTTGAACTTGATGTTCTTTGTGGATAGCCAAACCCGATCACCAACTCGATAACGTGGGCCTTCAATCCGGTGTCGATCTTCCCATTTCTTGTACACCCGTTTTGCCACCAACAGGTGCTGTCTCGCCTTTTTCTGGACAGAGTGTAGCGACTTAATGCGAGCCTGAACAGAAGGCTGATTAGCGATGTCAACCGGCAAATCGATGGGTAGGGTCCTGGCACAATATCCGTAGTTTGCCTCGAACGGGGATACACCTATAGAACAATGCACAGCATTATTGTAGGATAACTCCGCCATCCATAACAGAGACACCCATGAGTCTTGTGCTTCCATGGCATAACACCGCAGATATTTCTTCAGTGTCTGGTTAAGCCTCTCGGTCTGACCATCCGTCTGTGGATGGAAGCTTGTCGAAACTGCCGATTCTATCTGCAAAGCCTTACACCAAGTCTTCCAGAAACTTGCAATGAACTGGGGGCCTCTGTCAGACACAATCACTTTGGGCAATCCATGCTGTCTGATGACATGATCCAGTAATAGTTGTGCGGTCTGGCCCGCCGTTGGTAGATTCTTGCATGGAATGAAGTGGCCCATTTTTGTCAGGCTATCCACTACTACCAGAATGACCGAACATCCCTGATCCATAGGCAAACCGGTGATGAAATCAAGACTGATGTTCACCCAAGGCTGATGAGGAGTTGGCATAGGCATGAGCATCCCTTTTTTCCTGGTGTTCACCTCTTTTCCTCTCGCACATTCCTCACATTGTCTTACCCATGCACTAACATCTTTGACCAGCGTATTCCACCAAAAATGCCTTTGAACCAACTGTATCGTTTTTAGGATTCCTCGGTGTCCTGCCAATGGAGATACATGGCACCACTCATATGCTTTTTTCTGTAATACTTTCGGGTGGAGATACAACTTATTGTTCCAGAAAGGTAGACCTTGTTTAACACTACGCATTGCGTTCTCTTGTGCCCACCTCTCCCACCATTCTGTTGTTTTGTTCCTCTTTACCTCAGTCAGGAATTTATCCACCCTCAGAACACAGATGACCTTCGCGGGATCGATTATCACCTTGGGTATGCTGGTGAGGGGCCCTACTATGGACTCTTGCCGGGATAAGGAATCTGCTTTGCGATTGTCTGCTCCAGGCCTGAAGGTTATAACAAAATCATATTCCGCAAAGAACAAGGTCCATCTCATTTGTCTCTGTGTGAGATGTTGTGCCGTCTTCATGTACTGCAAATTACGGTGATCTGAATACACAGTGATCGGGTAGCGGGCCCCCCATAAATAGTGGCGCCATTCCTGGAAAGCCTTCTTTATGGACAACAGTTCCTTCTCTGCAATGGTGTAGTTATTTTCGGCCACGGTAAGTTTTTTGGAAAGATAGGCCACTGGATGCAACTGTCCAGTATCTTTGTCCCTCTGTGACAGAATGGCTCCTACAGCCTCGTCTGAAGCATCGGCTTCCACTATGAAAGGTGCCCCCAGTTGAGGATGTCTAAGCACAGGAGCACTGGTAAAAGCCTTTTTTAAGTAGGCGAAAGATGTCGAGGCCTCTGCAGTCCAGACAAAAGGGACCCCCTTACGAAGCAGTCTGGTAATAGGAACGGCTACTTGGGAAAAATGCAAGATAAACCTGCGATAGTAATTCGCAAAACCCAAGAAGCATTGTATGTCCCTCAGACACTTTGGAATGGGCCATTCCTGTACTGCTTGCACCTTGCGTTCTGCCATGCTCAATCCTTTGGGACACAGGATCACCCCCAGAAACTCCACTTCATGCACTCCAAATTCACATTTGCTCAGCTTGCAAAACAAATGATATTCACGTAATCTTTCCAACACCAGAACAACATGTTTTTTATGCATCTCGGTTGACCCAGAGTAGATGAGAATATCATCAATATACACGACCACAAAGTGGTCCACATACTCCTTTAAGACGTCGTTCAGGAAATACTGAAATGCCGCCGGGGCGTTGCACAGCCCAAACGGCATCACAGTATATTCGAACAGACCATAACGTGTTTTGAAAGCCGTCTTCCACTCATCACCCTCTCTGATGCGGACCAAATGATATGCCCCTCTCAAATCTAGTCTGGTGTAAATGGTGGCTTCCCACACCTGATCCAATAAAACAGTGATAAGTGGCAAAGGATATCTATTACGAATGGTATTTTTATTCAACATCCTATAATCACAACATGCTCTTAACAAGCCACTAGCTTTCGCTATAAAGAAAAGAGGTGAGGCTGCTGGAGAACGAGAGGGCCTGATAAAACCTATCTCCAGAAAATGGTCAAGGTATTCCCTAAGATGTCGGGTTTCAGGCTCTGACAAAGCGTACACCCTACAAGCCAGAATGTTCGCCCCCTCAATCAGATCTATCCGACAATCATAAGGTCTGTGGGGCGGGAGCTGTTCTGCCTTAGTTTTGCTAAATACATCCTCGAACTGTGAATACTCGGTTGGCAAAACTACTTCCTTCCCTGCTGCTGTTGCTATACAAAAAGGGTATGTCAGGGTTATTGCTTGAGAGGTATGTTCCTGCACACAGTGTGCTTCACATTCTTTGGACAAAAACTGCACCGTCTTGTCCTTCCAGTCTATGGTCGGGTTGTGGTGACAGAACCAAGGCATTCCCAGTATCACCTCATATTGAGGTGCATCTATGATGTTCAGAGCTATTTCTTCCAGGTGTTGTTTCCTCCCATCATCAATTGAGAGCGTAAGGATTTCGGTTTTGTCCGTAAGGAGACCTGATTTTAACGGTTTCCCATCCACAGCCAAAACCTCCTCTGGGATCTCACGAGGTACACTACTGACTGCCAAGTGCTTCACTAACCCACTGTCAATGAAATTACCAGTAGCTCCTGAATCCAACATGGCTAAAACTTGATGCACTTGTTGGTTGTACTCCAGACCCACCGCCAACACAATGTGTGATTCCATGTCTTTCACCTGAGTAGTCGATAAAGACGGAATCTTCCATTCCTTGTCCCCTGACTGTACACTGGGAGACGGCGAAAACTCACTAGACTCTGTGCCGACTACCGAAACTGCAGCTTTCTTATTTCTGTAGGAAAAGCCCTGAGTCTTTGGCTTTGAGGGACATTCACGTACATAATGCCCTTTTTTGCCGCAGTACATACATAACCCCTGTGTGCGACGACTCTCCCTCTCTGTTCGTGAGAGAGGTGCCCTGATGGCTCCTATTTCCATGGGTTCACTCGTCGGTTCGCTACTAGAATTCTCTTTTCCGGGGTTTTTATCTGACTTATAGAAGGACTGTCCCCTCTATGCTTTTCACCCCCTCTCTCAGACATACGCCCATCTAGTCGCAAGGTCAAACTAACTAGATCTGCACAGGTCACGGGCTGAGGGTCGATTTGTGCTATCACATCTTTCAGGTCGTCACGTAGACCTTGATAGAAAAGAGACATTCTCTTCTCTTCTGGCCATGCGGCTTCAGCCACCAACCTGTTAAAAGACGTAAGGTAAGTAACCAGATCATGTCTCCCTTGCCTTAGTTCCAACAACTCTCGGGCTGCGCTGAACGTAGTAGTTCGTCTATCGAATACTCTTTCAAACGCAGCCCGAAAAGCCTCCCAATCAGACAGCACTGGGTCGTTGTTTCTAACCAAGGGAACAGCCCAATTCGCGGCATCACCTACCAAATACGAAATCGCAAAAGCCACCCTGGAATGATTGTTGGGGAAAGACGAGGGTTTACATGAAAAATGAAGCATGATTTGTGTTAAAAACACTTGTATCTTTAGTGGATCACCGGCATACCTCTCGGGACTGGCCAAAGGAATCGGGGGGGGGTACTGTCACTTGAATCTGAGGGTTACTAGTGACTGATACGTCAAAAGGGTTCCTGGTTAATTTGTCAACCCTATCCCGTAACGCAGCCGTTTCTAACCTAGAGGCCGCTAGTTCCTGTTGCACTAAGGCCAAAGCCTGAACAACATCGTCCATAGACGCCATTTATTGCCACACCCGGACCGGGAGGAGTAACCTTTCTTGGGTGCGTAATTCTGTCAGGTTTCGTACACCTCAGGGTCCGGATGATGCAATAAGGGGTCCACCACTTGACATCCCCAAACTCCGACTAAGAAGTCACAGAGCGTTAGGGCGATCAAGTGAGGGAAGGGAAAAAGGTAGGGAACAGCAGGGATGAAAACCTATAAAACAAAACAACAGAGATCAAAACACATATACACATATATGACTACTCTCAGTAAGGTCTCACTAAATTCCATAACTACCTTATCCACCAAAGCCTTGCACGTCCATGCATATCTCCAAATAAGAACAACCGATCATGTTCTGGTGGATAATCCTATAAGACAGAACATACAGGTTAACACTTAGACCTCTCACTTTCCTCTCACACAGCCCCAGTATGTGTGTGCCTAACACACCCTGTATTCTCACTTCTCAAGCCTGTTCACCGGTTCTAGTTGTGGGCATCCGGCTACATTAATAGAAAACCAAGTCTCGATAGAAGTAAAAAAAAATCATAAAGCCCACAGGAAATAGTTCAGGATATGGGGCAAACAGATAGCACTTAGAATAGTTGCTTTACAGTAGTCCAGATCACTATACAGCGCTTGTTTCCTCCCTGGTATCCAATGTTGCGCAAAAAAGAGAGATAACCCCTTTGAAATGCAATAATCCAATGTCGCTCTTGCCCTACCAGAATTCAAATGCGGTTTCCGCACCGCTTTGCCCAGAAATAATAAACCAGTCATTTGGTGTAAAGAAAAATCAATGAACAGAAAAAAGGCGGCTTCCGCGGTAGCTTCACCGCTGCCCCTTCAACCAAAATTGACGCGCGTTCACCGTCCGGTGTAAACGCCATCAATAGAAGTCTTCGCCTTAAATGAAACCAGGTCGCCAGCACTCACCCCTCCGGTGTGATGCGCCCTTCAGAATCCGTCCAACACAGGACTGAAAACTAGCTCCGCCGAGCTAGTAACCGCGGCTTCTCGCTCACCGATACTCACGCCGCCGAAACACTCCAACCTCCGACTTCCAGAATTACGCATGCTCATGTGTGCGCGCAGCGTCGTCTTGTAGATGCTGACTCCTCCTCATCCGCATGCCTCCTGGGATCTGTAGTTCTTCAGTTAGGTAGGCGCTCTTGGTCTCGTAATCCTGACAATTTTCGCCTAACTATAATGTCTCTTTGAGCTTTGTTTTTTTTCAGTGAATTTCTGTTTTCTTTAATGCAAAGTAACATATTATTACAATACCTATTTATAACGTAACTTTAACCTTTGTTTTTTACAGTGAATTTCTTTTTTTTTTAAACTTGAAATAAGATGTTTATCGCCTAAGATGTTCATTGCCGTGTGTGGCGTGGGGTTAGATGCAGGCTTCACATTCAACTGATCTGTGATGCCAGAACCCGTTGTCCTTTGCACACTCTCTGTAATTCTTGCTATTGAAAAGAGACTTTTTACCAGACTTGACAACTCATTTTATACCATAGGTTAAGAATATTTGTCTTTTAGGGGACACCACCTCTGCACCTCTACTGAACACCAAGACAACTTCGGGGAACCTGTAGTATTTATCCACCAGGAGGAACCAATCCAATGCACCTGCGAGGGCATATAAAACGGATGGTAACTTTCTCTCATACTCCATGTTACATTTAAAGCAGTTCTTTCTTGAGATCTTGACAGATATGACAGCCATCTGACATATTCGCAGTGGGATGATCCAGGAAAGGAAACCACACCATCTGGTTTACATCCTTTTTGTGGCCACGGTGCCTTTAGTGGCCTTCATAAGCCAGTTCAGTCACTGTCTTATGTAGGACTTTGGGAATGATTAGGGGGATATCCCACAGGAGTATTCCAGTTGGATGAATTACCAACTTACCATGTGTATTGCTGTAAGCTTTGATTTCCTTGAGGTTACAGTGTTTGTGCAACTTCTTGTGACATGCTACATCCATCCATCCTTGCTGTTCAAGTGTTCTGTCGCTGCGATATTCGTGGGTACATTCTGGGTAGCTTTCAAAATATAATTCTTGCTCACGGCATCAGTCTATAAATATTTTCCTAGAATCAAGTGTTGAGAGATGCATTTTTTCTAGGAGGAAACACCAAAAGAAATCTCATATGTTTACTCACTTTTGGTTTATTATACAAAAATGGCGGTTCTGCAGACTCAACCTAGTTTGTTCAGTTCTAGGTGACATCTTTGCCTTAGGATTTAAAAATATGGTGATGTGAGCTTCATGTTTAGTGATGAGTGTGATTTTTTTCTTCATATTAAAAAGTGAAAATGTTCGCGCACCAATACCACCAACAGGGTCTCCATCTGAGGTTGTGAATAGGCAGTTTCAGGCTTTGTCAGAGTTGACCTGGTATGTCCATTGATCTTGGCAGGAACTTCATGATCATAGTTTCATTGTGTGAAGATGACCGATATCCCCACTGAGCTGGCACCCACTTCAATTTCAGAGCACAGATTATGAGTCAAAGTAGGCTTCAGCAGTTCAGGTGTAAATTTCCTCAAATCTAGCTTGACACTGCCATGACCACTGAAAGCCTCAACCTTTCTTGGTCACTTCCCACAGTGGTGCACTGATGGAGTCAAAGTCTTGGATAGTATTTGCCCGGACACGTTTTCAGGTGCTGGCACTGAGGTGAGAACAACCTTATTTGGATCAGGTTTCATTGCTAGTTTTGAAAAGATGTGTGATCTGTCTCACATTTGAGTCAGAAATGCATCTACAAATGCTCAACGGACTTCCATGGTTTCATGGTTTCATCATGATAGTGCTGAGCTTTGTCTAAGTCCAAGAAATCTTCACTGTAAGTCATGAAGGTGGTAACACCTGGGATCACTTTTCATATTTCTTCCTACAAAACCCCAGCCACTGACATTATTCCAAATCTTATCCATTTGAACTGAAACACGCAATTATGCTAAGCAGGTTTGCTGTCCCTTACATGTAAGATGCAGCTTGAGACCTATGGCACAGCAACCATGGCACCCACATCTAGGCATACCCATCACACTGAGTTTGTCTCACTGAGAAAAACAATAGTGATGAGCAGAATTCTTGAATTAATTTAAGCCACAGGCAGTTGTTCTGGGCTATTGTCCAGTCCATTACTTTTTTCTAATTTTGTCTCTCCAGACATTGAATAAGGCTATGCAAATCAGCTTTGGTCCTGCTCCAAAAAGAACAGTCAACCTGAATAGATGAGCTACACCCCTTCTGGATAAGATTAAAGGCAACCCCCCTATCGGGTTTTACTTCTTTGGGCATCAGCAATGAGATTCAGCTTGAGTCCTTTTTAGGTCTCGCCTTCAAACAGCGTCAGCTGCCTGTTGGCAAACAGACCTTTTATATCCAATATAGACTTAGATCGGGCTCTATGTCCACCTTGTTCATGATTTACTGCCTGTCTTAGTTCACTGCTCATGATTAGATGGCTTTCCAGCCTACTCTTATGTTTGTCACTCATGGAGCTTTTTAGTCTCACCATCAACCGCTGGAGAATTTTGAGAACCAGAAAAGTAACAAGTACCAAGATAAAATCTTTGATCAGTGTGACCCGCCAGGCTAACCAAATCCTGCGCTGTCATGTTCAAGCGATCAGCCTGAAATCACCCCTAGGTTCTGCTCTGCCATAAATATTGGCATTCTGTTGCACTTTGTGTTTTTTTAGGATTTTAATCTTAAGATTTTTTATAATTACTCCAATACCCCTTATCCAATGTTAAACATTTTTGTACCATTTGCTTATTAATTTTTGTTTTTCTAAATTGATCTGTAAATGTTATTGTGTTCTGTTCTCAACTTTAATGTTGTTTGCTTCTGCTTGAATGTAGCATAGGAATTGGCTGCTGCTTGTGGCATAGCTACCACAGGTTAAGCAAAGATTCACCTAAAACTAATTTGTAATGCAACCATAAAGTGTTTGGTCACTTGACATAGGTACCCCCTCCTAAATTAATCATCAACTTTCTGACAACCTCACTCTTTGGCCCATTATGGGTGTGGCCTGGAGTCTGTGGTGAGCGCAAGTTGCTAAAATAGGGTGTGTTTCAATGAGTCCTCAAGAAATTGTGTACAGTGCATTAAAAAATGTGTTGGTTTACCCCAGTTCTCATGGTTTTCTTTAGACCCATTGTCAGTCTTCACCTCTTCTATAATGCAATCTGTGAGACACATCTTTTCAGTCTTGGCGATTATATTCTTTACCGATGTTGAGACAGGACAAACTCCGCAATAAGGTATTTCATGCATGCATAGTTACTACCAGCACTTACTGCCAATCAGTTGCTGTACAGAAATCCTCTCAATGTTCTCCAATGAGACATCGATTTCCTCCTCCATTATGTTAGAAGATAGTGGATCAGTGGGCCACACTGCCTGAGGCATCCGACACTTAGGGGCTGATCAGGATGGCCCCGACCGCCATGGTAGCGGAAAAAGACCGCCCGCATGGACCGCGATATAACCGCCAGTCGAATTACGATGGTCCGCGGTCGAAATCCGACCGCGGCGGTGCAATCGCGGGCTTTAACATTGCGGCGGTTGCTGCTGCCCGCAGCACCGCCGCGATGTCGAAAGGAGCATGTCCTGCATTTCCCTGCACTGCGCGGCAGGCACTGCACAGTGCCTGCCACCTGGTACAGGGAAATGTAGGGGGGGACCATGGGTACCCCCCCAGTGCACTCACACACCCCCCAACACATTGGGGGCCCGCAACGGGCCCCCGGAAGACATTCTCCGCCAGCCTTTCCATGGCGGTTTGACCGCTACGGAAAGGCTGGCTACCGCCAGCATCATAATCCTGCCGGCGGAGCCTGCTCGGCACCGCCACCATTATCCCGGTCCTGCTCCGTCCGCCAGGCAAGAGTGCGGATGGCAACCGGTAGGAATTTACCACCGCCGCCATCCTAATCTGACCGGCGGTTTTCTGGGTTGCGATCGCGGGCGGATGTCCACCGCCGGACCGGCGGTCGCCACCGCCGGCCCGGCGGTGGACATCCGCCCGCCATCCTAATCAGCCCCTAAGTCACTATCTCCTCTACTTTGGCGTCTATCTAAGGGAACCACACATTTTCCCTGAATCTAGCCTTGGTCCTGGCCATGCCTTGATGGCCTTGCTGTGCCAAATGAAGTATTCATTCTACTAAACAAGCAGGTATTACTATGTGGTCCACTCTCAGCACAATCCCACTGTTGACAATGTACATTCTTTCCTGGTTTTCCACATGACGGTCACTGCTTCCTGGGCTTCATGGCTCCTGTGGTGATTTTCTTCCAAAAACACAGTTCTATTGTTGGCTTATGGCCACTTCACATGTCACTTATAGACACTCTTCTGCTTGAGTGGAGTCCTGTATGTATCGCAAGAGGTGGGCAGTGGGATTGGTGACACAAGGTAGGTAGCGAAGACGAGAAACACATGCTTGCAACTGCCACAGCAATTGCTTGAACTGTGGTGCAGTATTAAAAAACAGAAATTTAGAGTTTGTGACTCGTGATTACATCAAATTAGTAAAAATAGTGGAATCCTGATTCAATGGCTAATGCATCTTTTTCAATTTGCAAATATCTAGTCTCAGCTTCAGTCAGAGTTAGTCTGGTAAACTAGATGGGTGCTGATGAGCCCTCCGCCTGTGCTCGTAGGAGCACGACGCCCAACCCCCAGAGGCTGGCATCCACAACCAGTTCAATGCCCAGTCTGGATAAAATACTCCATAGTGAATTCCAGTGGAAGAGCGTCCTTGAAGAACATCGAGAGGATTTCTGTACAACAAATCTGGCTGTGATTTTTTTTATCTCAGGCTTTACTCTGTCGCGAAAACACAATGTGGTCGAAGTGGATTTAATCCCATAGGCACAAGGCTTTAAGTGGGCCGGGTTCTTAAAAGCAGGTGCTGAAACGGGTCCCTTTTGGGCTCTCTAATATTGCCCTCACCCTCCAAGTGAAAAAAATACCTTAACTTGACAGCAGTACTACCCTTCCCTGCCTTTGATGTATCTTTAAAGGGACTCGTTAAAGCTCATTCACAGTCTCATCAATTCAGAGCTGAAGCATTTTAACCATTTTATACAAAGATGCCATTGTTGTTGCTTATTTATCTTATGCAACCAACAACCATTGACAAAGCCAATAGTCCTGGCTTGCTGTAGGTGCAATGTTACTTGTTGTATTATATATCCGGATGCAAAGACAGAAAGAAGCAGCAAAATACCAGTCGCACGGTACATAATGCTAAGCAGGGATTTCTAACTTACGTGTTTTAAGCCATGCCCTTAATTATTATCGGCCATACCCCTTTGAGAGTCCCCCCCCCCAGTTTTTTCATGCCACTTAAAGCCATGCATAAGCATATTAATGTGTTGTTTTAAGTAAGCTTGGGGTGTAGCTCCAGCTGCAACTATTGTCTCCTGTTCATGACATTGTCAAATGCTCCATTGTTAATGAGTAAGACTATCTCTAGATCATATATCATGATTTCGTGCTTGAATTGGAATGCTTTGGGTCTTGTGTTTCCATACACAACCATATGAGGAATATCTGTTTGTCTTCTTACACATGTTCACTCCTTTGCTGTTGCTATAAGTTTTAGAAGCGAGGAAACTCCCGCCTTGCAGCTTTCACGTGTAGTATTTTTTCTGGTTTCTAATCCTCTACTGCAATAAGCATATTTCATTTTAATGTTTTAATGTAGTAGCATACACTGACCAAATGACTGGGCTTGCCCCTTACCTAGCATTTTGTTCCTTTAGCAAAGCACACTTTCCCGTTCTGAGACTCACTCCAACATTTCCCCTCAGTAAAGCATTTGTCCCATGGCCATGAGCATTGGTCATGTCCTGCTTTTGAACCTTAGATTCTGTTCATTTGAACCTTGGCAGTTTTGTGACTTCATTTGGTTCTTGTTTCTCACTCATTCTAGCTATGTGGACTCCATCTTGAGCGGCTTTGTGTGTTGTCAGCCATTTCACCACTGCCTCCCAGTCTCCTCTTTGCAGGTGGCAGCCAGTTCCTTCAATCTGGCATAGGATTTTCCCCATGTTTTTTCTCCATTGTCTGAACTTGCTGTAATACATAATAATAATAACTCTTATTTGTAAAGCACTAACATATCACCCCCTTAATGGTTTCAAGGCACTGTGGGCCATCAGGGAGTTTAAGTGAGCTATTGCCCAGAGTCACATGGTGCTGAGCTGCCACCGGCGATCGAACCAAGACCCTCACGCTCCGGAGTCAGCAGCTCTGGCCACTGCCCCACACCTCTCCCCTTCACATAG
This sequence comes from Calotriton arnoldi, assembly GCA_963921515.1. Lineage (NCBI taxonomy): Eukaryota > Metazoa > Chordata > Amphibia > Caudata > Salamandridae > Calotriton > Calotriton arnoldi. Next base: position 226,736 of record CAWUFW010010266.1, read on the forward strand.
CATTCATAGTAAGAATTTAACTGGATGTTAAAAAGAGAGCCCAGCAAATCCATCCCTTTTTCATAATTGTTCTTATTTCTTGTGATGAGGAGTTTCTGAAAAAGTTTAAAAGTTCTTTGTTAGAATAATGTAATAACAAATATCTCTTGATTTTGTCTGCCTCTCTGATTAACTTAAAAAAATAAATCATCGGCCTGTCAACGTTTTCCATCTGTGGTCTGCAGAGGAAAGGACTGCTAGTGTTGGATCAATTATGATTCAACACTCACTGTTTGTAGTTATTGGTTGTCCTCTCTTTTGAGTGCACACTGACTCATTTTGTTTCTCCCACACATTTGCTCACTCAGCGGTTGTCTTTCTTACTCGTGTCAATTCTGGGATTCAATCCCTCCTTGCCACTGTTTGATCCTGCTCTTGGACCCAGGATGGGTGTGGCCCAGTGCTTAATTTTTAAAATAATATTTGCTGGAGCCTAAGCTATTACTGAGAACCTGCCGCTGTTGCTGCAGAAGGTCGTGGTGCTGAATAGCAATGCTGCGTAATCTTGATTCCCCTTCATGCATCTTTAATCCATCACCAGACACTCCCTGCCTCTAAAACTCACTCCTGCACATTCTTTTTCGTACTTGCTTTCTCCCTTTTCTGTCATTCTCTTTCTCCTTCTTTCCCCTTTTGTAATTTTCCCCCTCTTGTTTTGGTTGAGAAAAAATAAGACGCAGTGACCACAAATAAGTACAGCTGGGCCCCTCCTGCACCCACCGGCTCAAATTAAGCACTATGTGGCCTAGACGCTGTGATGTGCGCCAGTTGCTAAAGCATGCATAAACAGCAGGCCTCTTACTCAGCTAACCTGTTCAGAAATGGGTATCATGCTCACCCAAATCCCTTTTATTTAGATCCAGCTGCAAATGAACCAGCTACTTACTGGTAATCTTCATTACTCTGATTGATAATTTTCCCCGTCACAGTACTTAAACTGTGAGGCCGCCCCCTCCTCCCGCGAGATAGATTAATTGTAAGCTTTGAGACATATATTCTATTTTCATGAAAACCTCTTCCCCTTTGGTCACAAAAGGCCAATCCCGCCGCTATCTCCTCTTGCTAAATTACCAAGCCATTTTGAGTGATAAAGAAAGTTTGGCTAGAACAAGGGAGGCAAGTAGGAATGTGACAAGGAGAACTACGGATCAGGATAATGAAGATTACCGGTAAGTAATAGTTTAATTACTCCTTCACCCGTCCCCCCTCACAGTCCTCACTACGCGAGGATATAACGAAGCTTTACATTTTCTGCAATCACTCGACAATGACATAGAAACAAATCTTTTGCCAAACAGTGAGCGATAATCTATTTAACTGTTATTCACGTCATAACAGATTTTAACATTTCTGATCCAAAATTAACACAATTATGCCCCAATTGTAAACAACAATGCTTTACAAATGTGACAGAGTTTCACCATGTTGCAGCCTGGCAGATCTCGAGGAGAGGAACCCCATTTGCCCCAACCTACAATACTGCCACACCTCTGATAGATCTGTCCTAAATGTTACCAGGAATAGAAACTCCCATTGATGTATAAGCTGCTGTCTGCTGCACCCATCTACTCAGTGCTGAAGTTGAGGATTTTCCCCCCATTAGCTGTGCCATAGGAAACATATAGAGATTCTGAATCTCTAAAGCTTTTTGTCTTTTCTAAATATATCAGTATTGCTCTCCTTGTGTCCGAAGACGAAGGTAAAAAGATGTGTTTCCAGCTGAAAAACCAGAAGCACAGCCTCCTACTCTAGATGTAACTGGAATTGCACTTTGGGTTTGAACTTGGGATCCAGTTTTAAAACCACTGAGTCGGATACAAACCTTATATAAGGAAAAGTAGAAAGCAGAGCTCCTATTTCCCCCATTATTGCTGATGTGATTCCCACCAGGAATACTACTTTAGATGTTAGCGGTTTACAACAGAGAGGTTGAGGCATAGGGAAACATCACTCAACACATTTGTGTGTAAATTATTACTCAAAACATCGTGGTGCTAGAGTCTTGAGGACAAGCCATCTTAGTCCCCACAACAGGAAAAAAACCTCCATTAACTTAACAAACAAAAGTGACTCACCACACACATACGGCCAATATCTTTAGTATAGTAAAAAGTATGCATTCATAAAATGCTACTATGAACAGTATACATGTGTAATTATGCTACAAGATGCACAGGATCCCGGAATCTCTTTCTTGTTAAAAACAGATTCTTTATTTATGATTTTTCATTTAAAACATTTCTTTTTCTTCTCTGATCATGCTGTAGCCAACTTGTTTCATCCCAAAGGACTTCTTCAGGGCTGATTTTGTGTCTACCCACAAAGGTGATGATACAAAATGGTACACTATCAGCCCTTCATCCGTGGTGAGGTATGCAGCAGAATGAACTAGTTCAATTGTAAGTATACATCAAAAGGTACTCCTTGGAAAAAGATCCACATATTCCAAGTGTAATGGATTGGTGGCAACCAGCAATGGTAATAGTTCCAAAGAAAGTTTCAAGATCCTTGTATCCACTATGTCTGTAAAATCGCGATATTCCACATAGGTGGTTAGCGGTGAGGTCCTGTAAGTAATCAAGTATGGTGACTCACTTGTAGTGTGTCAGGATGAAAATAAGGTGTCTCATCCTGAAATACCTCACCACTGATGAAGAACTAATAGTGTACCTTTCCTAGTAGCATTATATGAATGCATACCTTTTACAGTACTAAAGATATTGACTGTTTTTGTATGCTGAGTCATCTTTGTTTGTGACTTTAGATGTTAACCATTGGAGGGTTGCAGACATTAGACTGTAGAGGTTGAATTTGAGGATTTTGAAGACTTTTCAAAATCATGTGAAAATTCCATGCTGGAATTATCAAAGGAATGACAGTTGTTTTTCCACCCTAAAGCTTTTGGGCATCCTTTTAACTCAAGGTCCAACCTTCGAAACATGACCCCAGTGCTCTCTTAATGCTTAAATGGCTGCCCATTGAGATGACATGGTCGGAGGAGAAAGACCTGTGTATGTATGTATGTATGTATTTATGTATGTATGTATATATACATTATTTCCATACTGCAAACTTATACAAAAAGTAGCAGAGCGCTGTACATGGTCAAAGACAACCCTTTTACAAATGTTTTGACAAAATATTCAGAACTTAAAAGGGATTACACAATGTTGCAGCCAAGTTCTACTCTCTCTACCAATTATCAACATTTCTGCCCTGTTTTAAATATGAAGAGGTTGTAGAAGGCTTCCTGGTTTCTTGGATGGAAACTGCTGCATCCCTCGATCAATCCAAACTCGGTAATCCCATGGTCTCAACATCAATACCATGAGGTGCAGAAGTTCTAGAGCTTTCTGAGATAAATTCAGATCACTTAAAGTAGATGGATGTAGGGGAATTTTGGTAATACTGGCGAACAGACGGATACATTAGAGACCTTCTGGGCCAATATGGGGCAACCAGAATAAGTCATTTTCTTTCCCTGAATCTTCTGAAGCACCTTGGGAGGAGGAGAATTGGAGGGAATGCATGCAGAAGGGCTGTCAGCAATGGGTTTGATATGGCATCCACCCCCCCATGCCTGCTTGTTCCACATTTCCAAGCAGAATTGATGAAGTAGAGCACTGGACAGCGATGCAAACAGATCCAGTCAAGGCTTACCAAAAATATCTATGACCTGTTGGAATATCTCCTTCCTCAGTTGAGGATTCACCGAAGACGGGATGACCCTGCTCAAACTTTCCTCATGGAAATGTTCCTTTCCTAGGTTGTACACAGCTTTCAGGGAGATCAGATGGGAATTGGCCCAGGCACAAATCAACTTTGCTAGACCACCAGGAATGTCAGTTTGCTTCCTTCTTGCTGATTTATGCAACTTTTGGTGACTAAGCGGCCTGTTCAGACAATCATTACCCTCCTTTCTAAATTGGGAGAGTACCCTCGAAGAGCTCTCAGGACTGCGGCTAGTCCTCTACAATTTAAGGATTAAAGAGAATCCAAGCAAGACCGATTTATTTCCATCCCTTCCAATGTGGTTTCCCAAACTCATTGACTTGCATCAGTTGTTAAGAATACACTAAATGAGTTGGAGGAACTAGAGAAATCCCCTTCTAGAGATTTTCTGAAGTCAACCACCAGTTAAGATTAATGACTACTGAAAGAAACACTGGAATTAATGCCTCATAGTCCTATAACTCTAGCGACCAATGGAATAAACAGTGATGGAGGAGGAGCTTTAGGTGACAACGTGTCCAGGGAGTTACTGCTGTTTTAACTGCCATTATACCATGGACTCTGAGCAGGAGCCTTGCCGGAGCTACTGGAGAAGACAAAATATGTCACAAATTGTCCTCTTTGTTCTGGCAAGAAAATGTAACCCTTCTGCACGTTGCAGAGGGCGTCAATGACTGTGAGGCAGCTTCAAACCCCAAGACTTCCCTAATGTGTGCTAGCAACTCCCAGAATTGCATTCCTTGACCATATTTTCCTTTTGGTACTGTTCCTGGTCATCAACATTTGTGCAATACCATTTTTTTTGCTTTTGGTGGCAGGTTCATTCAGGGCTCCTGATATTGCCTTTTGAATTATGGTCTGTAAGTCAGTTCGTGTAAAAGATATGACCTCCTGGTCGTCTTCCTCATTCTCTGTATGGCAGGATTTTTGGGTACACTTTTTTAGCAAAATACTGAAAAAAGTATACCTCTACCGTGCGAGAAGCGGTTTCCTTTTTTAGGGGGGTTTCTATAGCAAGCAGATTATGTTACATCTGGAAAGCCCTAGAAACCAACCCTCAGTGATGGCAATGATTCCTAACTCTCATGCTTAATTCGAGCAGAAATAAATAACACTTTCCACATTGAGAGGGGGAAAGAAACGGCTGTTGGGGCGACCTCTCCAAGCCTCCTCATCCCAGCTCAGCACAATGGTTGGAGAGCTGAGGACACGTTGTGCATTCTATTTTTTTAAACACAAACTTTATTGCATTTTTGTTATGACAAACAGTCGATGTTGTAGGAGAATGATGTTCATCTTGTGAGCAAATACAATATAATGAAATCTATGACACAGCAACATATTGCTGACATTGGTTTCCAGTTTGCTCCATGTCATAGCATATATAGTTAAAAACCATGGACAGTAATCAAGTACTCAATAAATTAATCCCCCCACCTGAATCCCAAACCAAACCAGAACCCCTGTGTGTCACCGGAGAGCCATAACTACAGAAAAGGAGGGGGAGTGTCTATGTGGGTGTAATGCATTATATTTATGGACACGACGAACGCTGGTGACGATGAACCTTATATACATGTGATCCCTGGGTATTATATCTTCTGGACCAATCAATACCTGTTCATTGGGAGCCTGAAACCCCTCCGGGATCCGCATCCTAAGCCTTAAAGCTCTCCAACAGCATGACCCATTCTATTAAAATTGGTGATTTGCGGAGTCCCCTATATTCCTCCTGACTATGGGCTAAGCTTTCAGCAAGGCCCCTCTGATTCAGTTCTTCCCCCAGTCTGTAAGTCTTGGGGCCTAGGGGACTTCCAACGTCGAGTGAGAAGGTGCTTTGCCAGTAATTGCGCCAGGTTTGCGAATCACCCCCCCACCTTGGAACCCCTAGGACTTACGGGTAACCCCAGTACACAATGCTCCATGGTATCCCATCGTGCCTGGCCACTGACCTCACCCAGCGCTCTGGTTACCCTACCCAGTATTCTGATAGTTGTGGGCAGGCCACAGCATGTAGACCATGTCCGCCCCCTCTACCCAGCAACAGAGGCACATTGAGGACACAGAAGGGTATATCAGGTTGATTTTATGTGGCGCTAAATATGCCCGGTGTAGAATGGCAAATTGAATAAATTTAAATCTCGAATTACGAGACACTTTCTTTGGGTATGCCAGCAGTCGTGCCCATTCCTTGTTAGAGAGTGTCCTGCCTAAGTCCGTCTCCCACCTCTCCCTTAGTGTATTAAGTGGTGTCAATAAATGGTCTCAGAGGCCTTTATATAGCCATCGCACATAGTGTCGACCATGTCCTATTGTGTGCCACGCCCTCAGTAGCACATGAGATGAGTTGGTGGCTCATCGGCTGCCCAATGTTGATGCACATACTGTAGGAGACTGGCATGAGTTAGGAAGATGGTGTCCAGGAGGTTGTGTGTGTGTATGAAGTCCTTGTGTATCACGGGAGAGCTTTCTGTCATGTTTCCGGTCCGTATCCGTGTGTGTGCATGATACATGGGGCATGCAAGTCGGCAGTCTAGCTTCCGCTACTAGGAAGCATATCCGAGGGTCACCACCAGGGCACTTCCGGCTGAGACCGCTTAAGATCCTGCAGTACACAGCCTCTTGTGCTTCTGATTCCTTTTACATCCAGACCGGAGCCGTGGAACTTCCTTTCCCTGCCTTTTGCCTCCTAGCCGGCGCAGGAGCGCCGACACTACCTTCCGTGTGTAAACGCATAGGACCGCGTCGTTACATACACTTGCAGCTGTCTGTTTCCTGGTGAGCAGTGAGGCGATTTCTACTTTCACGGAGAAAACGCGCGCCGGAGCGCGGTGTCTTTTCTCCGTTTTCTGTACCGAACCTACGGCAAGCGCAGGAGTGCGTTGAAATTTACATACTTGAGGCACGTGTGTTTCCTCGATCATGGTAAGCGCAGGAGCGCGTTACCGTCTACATATGTTTTGGGGCATTATTATTTATTGCAACCTACGGCAAGCGCAGGAGCGCGTTGCCGTTTATATAAGTTTTGGGGCATTATTGTTTATTTCAACCTACAGCAAGCGCAGGAGCGCGTTACCGTTTACATACATTTTGGGGCATTATTGTTTATTTCAACCTACGGCAAGTGCAGGAGCGCGTTGCCGTCTAGTGCAATTGGGCGCTTTGATGGTTTGAGCACTTTACTTGCAGCACAACGGTAAGCGCAGGAGCGCGTTACCGTCCATACAGTTGGCTGTTGTTTTCCGTGCTACGTATGCGCAGGAGCGCTATTGTACCTTCTGCATATTTTGTTTTGGGAATCCATACCTCGATGCCTTATTATCCAGCGCAGGTGCGCTTATCTTCTGTTTCAAATCCCTTTGGTGTGCAGGAGCATATCTAAAGAACCTGGAGTGCCACCCTCAGGTGACTATTACTACTCCCCCATACAGTCCTTCCTCAGAGTGTGTGTGTGTATGTATGTGGGTGAGGGCAATTGTGATTACCTGTTCATTTGTACTTACAGGCAGTGGTTCAGAAAGGATTCCTGCATCTCCATATGGTATACTTCACCGGCCCTCTCACCAAAAGGTACACCACCTTCTTTAGGATTCCTTCCCCCGGTCTTCACCACGCCCCCAGTCAGGTATTTATCAGTCAGACAGGGGAGTAGGTGGGAGACGGTGGAGGTTGTTCAGGTCATCCCTGCGAGACTACTCTACAAGCGGCAGGTAAGACTTGTGGGGTCCTGACAGAATCAGAAGCCCAAGCTGTTTGTCTCACCCTGGTGACATGAGCAACACCGACATTACCCTGCAGGACATAGCTGCCATGCTGACCTGCATACAAGTTGAAAATCAGAGTCTACAGCAGGATGTGACCTCCCTACAGAGCCACATGACCCTTAGACAAACAGGAGCCTGGGGTGAAACGCCTTCTGTTAGACCTAAGCAGAAAGACTTGCTACGGCCGCCCTTGTTCAACCCCAGGGGGTCCTCCTCTTCCCCATAGGACCCTGTCCCTTCCATACAGGTGATAGCTCCTCATTCAGTCCAATTGGCCGCCCCGGAACGCTTCTATGGCGACAGCTCAAAGTATAGCATATTCCTTAACCAATGCCACCTGCACTTCATGGCACGTGCTTCGGCCTTCCCAGATGATGCATCCAAGGTCGCCTTCGTACTTTCGTATCTGGGGGGAGACGCAGCACAATGGTCCATAGCATTAGTGGAAAATGATGACCCCATGCTATACAACTTGCCTGTGTTCAAGGACACCCTGCATAGAATGTTTGCTCGACACACATTAGTGCAGGCGGCCGACAATGAACTTCTCAACCTCAAGCAGGGTAACTCCGACCTTCTACACTATATCACCACGTTCAACAGATTGGTGATTGAAGCAAAATGGCCTGAGACGAAAATGGTGTCTGTGTTCTACCGAGGGCTGCGTGATGACATGAAAGACCTTATATCGCAGTTATCGGATCCTCCAGAAGATATCGGGCCATTCATCGACCTGGTTGTTAAATTAAATTACAGAATGCAGGAACGAAGAACCGAAAAAACCAAGGCAACCCATTCCCGTTATCCAGTATTTTGAGAGAAACCCAGAAACGAAGGAATCAAGACACAGGACATCCCGGAGCCCATGCAAATAGGCGGCATACGTGGTCCCCTGTCCAAGGCAGAAAAAGAAAAAAGACGCCGACAAAACCAGTGTTTATATTGTGGCAAAAGCGGGCACTTCGTCAAAGAATGCCCTGTAAAACCAAGTAAACCAAGACCAAGTAAACCTTATGCCCTTCCTGTGTCCCGTGGTGATTGGTCGGAAAATGACACCACTCAGTAGAAGAAAGGGTCGGTCTACTGGGTTATCCATCTAATAAGACCCCTATCCTTGCCCTTCACGAAAGTAACCAACATGTGGGCATCACTGTACCCTTGCTGTCGCAAAAAGGCCAGTAAAGGCGAGTGAAGGCTCTCATTGATTCAGGAGCTACAGAGAATTTTATAGACACCCAATACATGGAAAACCTTGGACTAACTGCTGTCACCAAAGAAAGACCGGAAACGGTAAAAGCAGTGGATGGCACGGACTTGACCTTCGGATTGATCCGTTACCAAACAGACGTCTTGACGATGACATGTGGGAACGAACACGGAGAGACCATTGCCTTTGATTTCATAGACGCACCACAGTTTAAATTAATATTGGGTCTCCCATGGCTTGTAACCCATAACCCACACATCGATTGGATGACCAGACTAATGACCCTAGACTCAGCTCACTGCAACCTTACTTGCTATCCAAAAAAGGGGAACACCAACACACGAGTCATACAAGCCCACACCCTTCCTTTAATAGGAATGGGTGCTATCACACAGGGAGAAGTACCGGAAGCATATACTGATTTAGCATCTGTCTTCGATGAACAAAAAGCCAACACACTTCCTCCCCATCGTAGCTTTGACTGCAGGCTAGATCTGATGCCAGGATCCAAGCTACCTTGTTGTCGCGTCTACTCTCTCACTGAAAAGGAAAATAATCATCTGCGCATCTATCTGGACAAATACCTAAAAAATGGATTCATACGCCATTCCAAGTCTCCTGTTTCTTCAGCGCTCTTCTTCGTGGCTAAGAAGGAGGGGGATTTGCGTACCTGTATCGATTATAGAGCCATGAATGACATCACCATTAAGAATCGATACCCATTGCCGTTGATCTCAAACCTATTGGATCAGGTAAAGAACGCAACGATATATACCAAACTGGACCTACGTGGGGCCTATCATCTGGTAAGAGTCCAAAAGGGGGATGAGTGGAAGATAGCATTTCGAACCAGATACGGCCTATTCGAATATCAGGTCATGCCCTTTGGACTCTGTAACGCTCCTGCTGCCTTCCAATACTTCATCGATGAGGTACTAAGGGAATACATCGACCAATACTGCGTTGTCTACATCGATGACATCTTGATCTATTCCACAAATGTCCCAGACCATATCCGACACGTCCGCACCATCCACAGGAAATTACAACAGCACGGCCTGTATGTCAAGCTGGAAATAAGTGTGTTCCACACTACCGAGGTAGAATTCCTGGGACACATCCTGACCCCCGCAGGAGTCAAAATGGACATGAAAAAGGTCGATTCCGTGTTGCAATGGCCGTCCCTGAGTTCTCTAAAACAAGTCCAGCAATTCCTGGGTTTCGCCAACTACTACCGTCGATTCATCTCAGGTTTTTCTGAAATCATCACCCCATCACACGGTTGTAACGTAAAGGAACGAAGTTCGTATGGGATCCTGGAGCTGAGAAAGCCTTCCTAGAATTGAAAACCAGGTTCACTAGTGCACCCATACTTATGCATCCCAATCCTGAACAACCGTTCATTGTCGAAGCTGATGCCTCACAAAGCGCTCTGGGAGGAGTGCTATCTCAAAGAGACACCAAAACAGGTCTATTGCATCCCGTGGCCTACTACTCCCGAAAACTGCAACCAGCAGAAAGAAACTACACGGTGTCCGATCGAGAGCTCCTAGCCATTGAGGCAGTATTCGAGGAATGGCGTCATTACCTGAAAGATGCCAGACATCCAGTGACCATCTTCACGGATCATAGGAATCTGCAATTTCTCCGCTCTGCCAGAGCTCTCACATCCTGTCAACTGCGATGGACCTTATGCTTCAACGAATATGATTTCATAATCACGTTTCGACCAGGAAAAGAGAATGCCAAAGCGGACGCCCTGTCTAGAATAGGAGAAACCAGTGAAGGAATAGACAAACCAGTACCTTCCTCCATCCTACCGGAACGGTGCTTCCAGGGTGTGATCCTTTCCTCCTCCTTTTTGTCCCAGTTACACGAAGACATCAAACTGAGGAAACCGGAAGAATGGATTGGAGACCTTACTGGGATTACCATACGAGATGGGTTCCTATACAAAGTAGGAAACTACTTCCTACCCTTGCTACAACACCAGCAACAAGCCCTGTATATGTGCCACGACCACGTACTGTCCTTGCACCCTGGATACCACAAAACCCTGGATCAATTGACTAGACACTTCTGGTGGCCATCCATGAACGATGATGTCCGTGTGTACATAGCCCGCTGTTCTGCCTGTGCACAAGGAAAGACCCAACCTCGACCTACAGTAGGTTTGTTACACCTTATCCCCGTTCCTCCATACCCGTGGCACACAGTATCGATGGATTTCGTCGTTGAACTACCTCGAACCAGGACCGGCTGTACCACCATACTCACCATAGTGGATAATCTGACGAAAATGGCACAGTTCGTACCTTTGAGGAAGCTACCATCTGCTGTTGAACTAGCCGTGATCTTCATGAACAACGTAGTTCAACTGCACGGGATTCCTTCGGTATTAATCACCGACAGAGTCTCCCAATTCATATCCCGGTTCTGGGGAGCAGTATGCGACACCATAGGGATGGAGGTACGTCTGTCCTCTGCCTACCATCCCCAAACCGACGGTCAGGCGGAAAGGACCAACCAAACCATGGAACAATACCTCCGTTGTTTGCTTCTCACTAATGAGAAGGACTGGTCGGAAATCCTATGGATGGTGGAGTACGCCTACAATAACAACAAACACGCTTCCATTGGGATGTCTCCTTTCTTTTGTCTTCAAGGTCGACATCCACGAACTGTGCCCTGGGAAGTACCTCAAACGAGCCCTCTACCCACGGTGCAAGAATATCACATCCTGCTATGTGACCTATGGCAACAGGCTCGGTTCGAACTAGCCAAGGCCAAAGAAATCTACAAACACAATGCAGACACACACAGGCAGGCCGCCCCAGAATATAAGATTGGTGATAAAGTATGGGTCTCCATGAAGAACCTCAATGTGCATGGCCCCAAGAAACTACTACCACGTTATGTAGGTCCCTACGCCATAGTCAAAGTCAATATCAGGGTATCCATGAAGCTCTCCTTGCCCCCTCACATGAAACTGCACCCCGTCTTTCACGTGTCTCTCCTTAAGCGGGCTCATCCCGAGGGTCTGGCCTCTATGCCTCTGCCTCCGGTGGTCAGGAACGACCACGAGGAATATGAGGTGCGTGCTGTGCTAGATTCACGTAGGACCAGGGGGAAGCTGTTCTACCTAATAGACTGGAAAGGGTATGGACCTGAGGAGAGATCCTGGGCTCCACCATCCCACATACGTCATGTCCCTCATCTAGTCCGTGCCTTTCACGCTCGCCATCCCCAAAAGCCCCGACCTGCTGCTCCTGTGTAGGGTGGGGGGATCTGTTTTGGTGGGGGGTACTGTCATGTTTCCAGTCTGTATCCGTGTGTGTGCATGATACATGGGGCATGCAAGTCGGCAGTCTAGCTTCTGCTACTAGGAAGCATATCCGAGGGTCACCACTAGGGCACTTCCGGCTGAGACCGCTTAAGATCCCGCAGTACACAGCCCCTGGTGCTTCTGATTCCTTTTACATCCAGACCGGAGCCGTGGAACTTCCTTTCCCTGCCTTTTGCCTCTTAGCCGGCGCAGGAGCGCCGACACAACCTTCTGTGTGTAAACGCGTTGGACCGCGTCGTTACACACACCTGCCTGTTTCCTGGTGAGCAGTGAGGCGATTTCTACTTTCACGGAGAAAACGCGCGCCGGAGCGCGGTGTCTTTTCTCCGTTTTCTGTACCGAACCTACGGTAAGCGCAGGACTGCGTTGCCATTTACATACTTGAGGCACTTGTGTTTCCTCGATCACGGTAAGCGCAGGAGCGCGTTACCGTCTACATACGTTTTGGGGCATTATTGTTTATTGCAACCTACGGCAAGCGCAGGAGCGCGTTGCCGTTTACATACGTTTTGGGGCATTATTGTTTATTTCAACCTACAGCAAGCGCAGGAGTGCGTTACCGTTTACATACAATTTGGGGCATTATTGTTTATTTCAACCTACGGCAAGTGCAGGAGCGCATTGCCGTCTAGTGCAATTGGGCGCTTTGATGGTTTGAGCACTTTACTTGCAGCACAACGGTAAGCGCAGGAGCACGTTACCGACCATACAGTTGGCTGTTGTTTTCCGTGCTACGTATGCGCAGGAGCGCTATTGTACCATCCGCATATTTTGTTTTGGGAATCCATACCTCGATGCCTTATTATCCAGCGCAGGTGCGCTTATCTTCTGTTTCAAATCCCTTTGGTGTGCAGGAGCATATCTAAAGAACCAGGAGTGCCGCCCTCAGGTGACTATTACTACTCCCCCATACAGTCCTTCCTCAGAGTGTGTGTGTATGTATGTGGGTGAGGGCAATTGTGATTACCTGTTCGTTTGTACTTACAGGCAGTGGTCAGAAAGGATTCCTGCATCTCCATATAGTATACTTCACCGGGCCCTCTCACCAAAAGGTACACCACCTTCTTTAGGATTCCTTCCCCCGGTCTTCACCACGCCCCCAGTCAGGTATTTATCAGTCAGACAGGGGAGTAGTTGGGAGACGGTGGAGGTTGTTCAGGTCATCCCTGCGAGACTACTCTACAAGCGGCAGGTAAGACTTGTGGGGTCCTGACAGAATCAGAAGCCCAAGCTGTTTGTCTCGCCCTGGTGACATGAGCAACCCCAACATTACCCTGCAGGACATAGCTGCCATACTGACCTGCATACAAGTTGAAAATCAGAGTCTACGGCAGGATGTGACCTCCCTACAGAGCCAAATGACCCTTAGACAAACGGGAGCCTGGGGTGATACGCCTTCTGTTAGACCTAAGCAGAAAGACTTGCTACGGCCGCCCTTGTTCAACCCCAGGGGGTCCTCCTCTTCCCCACAGGACCCTGTCCCTTCCATACAGGTGATAGCTCCTCATTCAGTCCAATTGGCCGCCCCGGAACGCTTCTATGGCGACAGCTCAAAGTATAGCATATTCCTTAACCAATGCCACCTGCACTTCATGGCACGTGCGTCGGCCTTCCCAGATGATGCAGCCAAGGTCGCCTTCGTCCTTTTGTATCTGGGGGGAGACGCAGCACAATGGTCCATAGCATTAGTGGAAAATGGTGACCCCATGCTATACAACTTGCCTGTGTTCAAGGAAACCCTGCGTAGAATGTTTGCTCGACACACATTAGTGCAGGCGGCCGAGAATGAACTTCTCAACCTCAAGCAGGGTAACTCCGACCCTCTACACTATATCACCACGTTCAACAGATTGGTGATTGAAGCAAAATGGCCTGAGACGAAATTGGTGTCTGTGTTCTACCGAGGGCTGCGTGATGACATGAAAGACCTTATATCGCAGTTATCGGATCCTCCAGAAGATATCGGGCCATTCATCGACCTGGTTGTTAAATTAAATTACAGAATGCAGGAACGAAGAACAGAAAAAACCAAGGCAACCGATTCCAGTTTTCCAGTATTTCGAGAGAAACCCAGAAACGAAGGAATCAAGACACAGGACATCCCAGAGCCCATGCAAATAAGCGGCATACGTGGTCCCCTGTCCAAGGCAGAAAAAGAAAAAAGACGCCGACAAAACCAGTGTTTATATTGTGGCAAAAGCGGGCACTTCGTCAAAGAATGCCCTGTAAAACCAAGTAAACCAAGACCAAGTAAACCTTATGCCCTTCCTGTGTCCCGTGGTGATTGGTCGGAAAACGACACCACTCAGTAGAAGAAAGGGTCGGTCTACTGGGTTATCCATCTAATAAGACCCCTATCCTTGCCCTTCACGAAAGTAACCAACATGTGGGCATCACTGTAACCTTGCTGTCGCCAAAAGGCCAGTCATGGCGAGTGAAGGCTCTCATCGATTCAGGAGCTACAGGGAATTTTATAGACACCCAATACGTGGAAAACCTCGGAATACCTGCTGTCACCAAAGAAAGACCGGAAACGGTAAAAGCAGTGGACGGCACAGACTTGACCTTCGGATTGATCCGTTACCAAACAGATGTCTTGACGATGACATGTGGGAACGAACACGGAGAGACCATTGCCTTTGATTTCATAACGCACCGCAGTTTAAATTAATATTGGGTCTCCCATGGCTTGTAACCCATAACCCACACATCGATTGGATGACCAGACTAATGACTCTAGACTCAGCTCACTGCAACTTACTTGCTATCCAAAAAAGGGGAACACCAACACACGAGTCATACAATCCCACACCCTTACTTTAATAGGAATGGGTGCTATCACACAGGGAGAAGTACCGGAAGCATATACTGATTTAGCATCTGTCTTCGATGAACAAAAAGCCAACACACTTCTTCCCCATCGTAGCTTCGACTGCAGGATAGATCTGATGCCAGGATCTAAGCTACCTTGTTGTCGCGTCTACTCTCTCACTGAAGAGGAAAATAATCATCTGCGCATCTATCTGGACGAATACCTAAAAAATGGATTCATACGCCATTCCAAGTCTCCTGTTTCATCAGCGCTCTTCTTCGTCGCTAAGAAGGAGGGGGATTTACGTACCTGTATCGATTATAGAGCCATGAATGACATCACCATTAAGAATCGATACCCATTGCCGTTCATCTCAAACCTATTGGATCAGGTAAAGAACGCAACAATATATACCAAACTGGACCTACGTGGGGCCTATCATCTGGTAAGAGTCCAAAAGGGGGATGAGTGGAAGACAGCATTTCGAACCAGATACGGCCTATTCGAATATCAGGTCATGCCCTTTGGACTCTGTAACGCTCCTGCTGCCTTCCAATTCTTCATCGATGAGGTACTAAGGGAATAAATCGACCAATACTGCGTTGTCTACATTGATGACATCTTGATCTATTCCACAAATGTCCCAGACCATATCCACCACGTCCGCACCATCCTCAGGAAATTACAACAGCACGGCCTGTATGTCAAGCTGGAAAAAAGTGTGTTCCACACTACGGAGGTAGAATTCCTGGGACACATCCTGACCCCCGCAGGAGTCAAAATGGACATGAAAAAGGTCGATTCCGTGTTGCAATGGCCGACCCCGAGTTCTCTAAAACAAGTCCAGCAATTCCTGGGTTTCGCCAACTACTACCGTCGATTCATCTCAGGTTTTTCTGAAATCATCACCCCATCACACGGTTGTTACGTAAAGGAACAAAGTTCGTATGGGATCCTGGAACTGAGGAAGCCTTCCTAGAATTGAAAACCAGGTTCACTAGTGCACCCATACTTATGCATCCCAATCCTGAACAACCGTTCATTGTCGAAGCTGATGCCTCACAAAGCGCTCTGGGAGGAATGATATCTCAAAGAGACACCAAAACAGGTCTATTGCATCCCGTGGCCTACTACTCCCGAAAACTGCAACCAGCAGAAAGAAACTACACGGTGTCCGATCGGAGCTTCTAGCCATTAAGGCAGTATTCGAGGAATGGCGTAATTACCTGAAAGATGCCAGACATCCAGTGACCATCTTCACCGATCAAAGGAATCTGCAATTTCTCCGCTCTGCCAGAGCTCTCACATCCCGTCAACTGCGATGGACCTTATTCTTCAACGAATATGATTTCATAATCACGTTTCGACCAGGAAAAGAGAATGCCAAAGCGGACGCCCTGTCTAGAATAGGAGAAACCAGTGAAGGAATAGACAAACCAGTACCTTCCTCCATCCTACCGTAACGGTGCTTCCAGGGTGTGATCCTTTCCTCCTCCTTTTTGTCCCAGTTACACGAAGACATCAAACTGAGGAAACCGGAAGAATGGATTGGAGACCTTACTGGGATTACCATACGAGATGGGTTCCTATACAAAGGAGGAAACTACTTCCTACCCTTGCTACAACACCAGCAACAAGCCCTGTATATGTGCCACGACCACGTACTGTCCTTGCACCCTGGATACCACAAAACCCTGGATCAATTGACTAGACACTTCTGGTGGCCATCCATGAACGATGATGTCCGTGTGTACATAGCCCGCTGTTCTACCTGTGCACAAGGAAAGACCCAACCTCGACCTACAGTAGGTTTGTTACACCCTATCCCCGTTCCTCCAAACCCGTGGCACACAGTATCGATGGATTTCGTCGTTGAACTACCTCGAACCAGGACCGGCTGTACCACCATACTCACCATAGTGGATCATCTGACGAAAATGGCACACTTCGTACCTTTGAGGAAGCTACCATCTGCTGTTGAACTAGCCGTGATCTTCATGAACAACGTAGTATGACTGCACGGGATTCCTTCGGTATTAATCACCGACAGAGGCTCCCAATTCATATCCAAGTTCTGGGGAGCAGTATGCGACACCATAGGGATGGAGGTACGTCTGTCCTCTGCCTACCATCCCCAAACCGACGGTCAGGCGGAAAGGACCAACAAAACCATGGAACAATACCTCCGTTGTTTGCTTCTCACTAATGAGAAGGACTGGTCGGAAATCCTATGGATGGTGGAGTACGCCTACAATAACAACAAACACGCTTCCATTGGGATGTCTCCTTTCTTTTGTCTTCAAGGTCGACATCCACGAACTGTGCCCTGGGAAGTAACTCAAACCAGCCCTCTACCCATGGTGCAAGAATATCACACCCTGCTATGTGACCTATGGCAACAGGCTCGGTTCGAACTAGCCAAGGCCAAAGAAACCTACAAACACAATGCAGACACACACAGGCAGGCCGCCCCAGAATCCAAGATTGGTGATAAAGTATGGGTCTCCATTAAGAACCTCAATGTGCATGGCCCCAAGAAACTACTACCACGTTATGTAGGTCCCTACGCCATAGTCAAAGTCATTAACAGGGTATCCATGAAGCTCTCCTTGCCCCCTCACATGAAACTGCACCCCATCTTTCACGTGTCTCTCCTTAAACGGGCTCATCCCGAGGGTCTGGCCTCTGCGCCTCTGCCTCCGGTGGTCAGGAACGACCACGAGGAATATGAGGTGCGTGCTGTGCTAGATTCACGTAGGACCAGGGGGAAGCTGTTCTACCTAATAGACTGGAAAGGGTACTTTCACGGAGAAAACTTGCGCCGAAGCGCGATATCTTTTCCCCGTTTTCTGTACCGAACCTACGGCAAGCGCAGGAGTGCGTTGCCATTTACATACTTGAGGCACTTGTGTTTCCTCGATCAGGGTAAGCGCAGGAGCGCTTTACCGTCTACATACGTTTTGGGGCATTATTGTTTATTGCAACCTACGGCAAGCGCAGGAGCGCGTTGCCGTTTACATACGTTTTGGGGCATTATTGTTTATTTCAACCTACAGCAAGCGCAGGAGCGCGTTACCGTTTACATACATTTTGGGGCATTATTGTTTATTTCAACCTACGGCAAGCGCAGGAGCGCGTTGCCGTCTAGTGCAATTGGGCGCTTTGATGGTTTGAGCACTTTACTTGCAGCACAACGGTAAGCGCAGGAGCGCGTTACCATCCATACAGTTGGCTGTTGTTTTCCGTGCTACGTATGCGCAGGAGCGCTATTGTACCTTCCGCATATTTTGTTTTGAGAATCCATACCTCAATGCCTTATTATCCAGCGCAGGTGCGCTTATCTTCTGTTTCAAATCCCTTTGGTGTGCAGGAGCATATCTAAAGAACCTGGAGTGCCGCCCTCAGGTGACTATTACTACTCCCCCATACAGTCCTTCCTCAGAGTGTGTGTGTATGTATGTGGGTGAGGGCAATTGTGATTACCTGTTCGTTTGTACTTACAGGCAGTAGTTCAGAAAGGATTCCTGCATCTCCATATGGTATACTTCACCGGGCCCTCTCACCAAAAGGTACACCACCTTCTTTAGGATTCCTTCCCCCAGTCTTCACCACGCCCCCAGTTAGGTATTTATCAGTCAGACAGGGGAGTAGGTTGGAGACGGTGGAGGTTGTTCAGGGCATCCCTGCGAGACTACTCTACAAGCGGCAGGTAAGACTTGTGGGGTCCTGACACTTTCAGCAAACAGATCACCCACTGTGGTGACCCGTTCCCGTGGTGTAAGCCTCTTACTCGGTAAGGTGCCTGAGGCGATGGGGAGGCCTTTCAGGGGTATGTTGGGTGCATAAGGGGCCTGACCCGAGGAATACCTCATTGTCATTTTCCAGTACAACAATGCGATGCGTAATAGTAACGTATCTGTGGGCAGTGTCGGGGTGCTAGGGCATAGCAGGCAGTGCAGCTGACCACGTTCTAATTATGACTCAGTAAAGTCTATTTCCAACAGATTATGGCAGCGAGCCAGTATGACAACCTCTGCAATTGTCCGGCTATACAGTACGCCTTGAAATTGAGTGCCCCTAGTCCTCTTTTATCCGTCGGAAGTTGGAACTTTGCTAAGCTGACTCAACGGCGTCCCTACCCCATATCAGATCAGTCAGTAGAGTATTGCGTAGTCAAAAGAACCCATTAGAAATCACGATTGGTAGGTTCACAAAATGGTATTAAAAAGGCGCAGCAGCATCACCATTTTGTCCAGTGCCAACCGTCCAGCCACAGACAGGGGCAACGTCGTCCAAAAGGCCACCTGTGATTTTGAGTGCTGCAATTGTGCGCCTCCTGTAGGAACTCCAGTAGCACCGTGGGGTAGGAGTGGGGTGTGCAGAGTATAATTCTGTGTAATAGTCCAGAAGTGCTGAATCAATCACGAGCTGTGTGACCACCGTTTCCTGGGCCAGGATATCTACTGCTAAAATCGGTGTGGGGGAGAGGTCTGAACGTGTCATACATGCCAAGAGCATGCCCGATCTGTCTGCCTCTGCGTGTACTCTCTGTGTGTACCGGCGATATTAATACACTCTGAGACATTCCAGCAGCTCTGCATACTGCATCCTGGCCTCTTGTAAATGAGGCCCTGCGTCTGTGTTGTCCGACGCTGCCCTCTTAAGGGACCCCAGTGAGTCCTCTACTTTTTGGAGATCCTGGAGAATCACCCTTCTAGCTTCCACCACCGAATTAATAGCAGTGCCCTGAATTACTACTTTAAATGCTTCCCATTCTATGATGGGAGAGGAAGCAGTCCCAGTGTTAGTTGCAAAATATGTATCTATGGCAGTCGCCAGGGTGTCGCAAAAGACCGTATCTTCGAATAGGCCAGGCTGTAGCCACCATGTGGGGATTTGGGCTGGTACCCTGCCCCATGCTAGTGAAATCTCCAGGGGATTATGATCCAAGATGGTCTTGCCTAAGTAAGTGACATGGATGATGTTTGGTTGGAGGTGCGCTGGGCATAGGAAGCGATCTAGCCGTGTGATAGGGCATGTGGATGTGAGTAAAAAGAATATTCTTTGATACCTTTATTCTGACCCCACCACACGTCAGTCAATTCCCAGCTATCCACCCTTTGCTTCAACATTCTGGCCTGGTGGGCTGTTGTGGTTCCGGGCAGCAAGGGGTACGATCTATCAAGCTTCACGTCCAATACCGCATTAAAGTCTCCCCCCAGCACCCAGGGGTATGGAGCCCAGTCAGCTAGCACAGCAGACAAGTGTGTATAAAAAGCGTCTTGCTCTGTATTCAACGCATATATGCAGCCGAAGACTATCATATCCCTATCTAGGGCGCTTCTCACTAACACATAGCGACCCTGTGTGTCCACCCTCGAGTCATGGAGCCCAAAAGGCACTCCGGATTGTAGCTGGATTGCCGCCCCCGTGCGTAGGCCGAGTAGGAAGTGTGGAATAGTTGGCCTCGCCAACACTTGTGTAACTTGGAGGCCTATGCGGCAACCAGGTGTGACTCTTGGAGAAAGGTTATATGGGCCTGGTGCCGGTGTAGCTGGGCCAATATCCTATGCCTTTTTTGGATGGATCCATTACACCGTACATTCCTGGTTACCAAGTTATATTACTTCGTCACTGATGCCATCTATATATCTGTAAGATTGAATGCTCGCCTTCAAACAGCCTCCCCTCCCCAGTGATAGTGGTGACACAATCAAACATATTAAAATACGTTTTCCCAAATACTCGGTCCAGCGATTGGGTCATTTGACCAAACCTGTAAAAGAAAAATTAACATTTCAAACATTAAGATTAAGAACCAGGTGCAACTGCTAGGGCTGCAAACAGCCAAACCGGAAAAGGCTTGTTGTAATGGCTCAGTTCAGTCTAGAGAGCGATCGAGGACCACCTGGCTCCTAGCCCCGAACTCGCACTAAGTAAGGATAGGTAGTATTTCAGTGCCATCGCAAGTTGCCTATCACAATTTGTCAAGGGGGATGGTGTAGTAGTAATAATAGGCAGCAACTAGCCCCAGCCTGTAGTAACCTTCGTACATATGAGGATCCAGGAAGTATGCATAACATGAGGGTGCATAACATTTGTGTAGGGCACCGTAGAATGCATTGAGCTTTGCCTGACATTTGTGACGAGGTCCTCCCCTATAAGTCATCTATAGTTTGTGGCGTAACTGTAGGAAACCGCACCACACTTCCTGCTGTATTGAAGTTGGAGGCAGTATTCTGGGATGAACTGGAGCTGATCAATAGATGTGGTATTAGCAGTGTGGTTGCAGACCCAATAGCTGCTAATTGTCCCTCCAGTACCTGCTATGGGGAGGTGGTCCCCATGCCTCTGCCACCCCCCCCACCCCGGGCAGTAGTGTACCTCCGACTTCTCTTCATCCTGCGCTTCGCCCTCAATGGTGCCACTTCTGGCTGTTCCCGTCTCTGGAAATCTGGGAAGTGTTGGTCCAGTCAGACAAGGACCGGTTCCGGGGTATCGAAGAAGTGCGCTTGTTGATTTTGCATGTACTTTGAGTTTGGCTGGGAAGAAGAGGGCGTATCTGAGGCCCTCATCTCGAAGACACCTCTTGGCTTCCTGAAATGAAGCTCACCTCCACTGGACAGCAACTGTATAATCCAGGAAGAGAGAGACCCTCACCTTTTCTACTAGAATAGGTGCTCTATCTCTGGTCGCCTGCAACAGGTTCTCAATCCCGATAATTAAGGATCTTGGCCACAATTAGCCTCGGAGGAGTACCGTGGATTGGTTTCTCGGTAGGTACTCTGTGGGCCCTCTCGACCACAAACACGTCCGAGAGCCTTGTAAGAGCCACTGCTGTCTGGAGCCATTTCTCTATTAACTGGGTGGCCCATGTTCCCTCCTTGCCCTCTGGAAATCCAATGATGCAAATGCTATTGCGTCGAGCTCTCTCCTCCCAGCGGCGGCTCCTCAGCTATGGCAGAAGAGCGTCGCCCCACTGCTTTTGAGCAGTGCAAAGTAAAGGAAATATAAACCGATAATAACTTTGAGTTATGATCATTTTATGTTTCCTTTGCAGGCTGGCAGGTGGGCGGGGCTGCTCTGCTCTCGGAGCAGGGCAGGAGTGGTTTGCCCACTCCTAAGTGTGCAATGACTGTTTGGTCAGCCCTCTCGGGCCCCCCAAACCAGTCATACGCACTTTCCTCATTCTCTATGCAGGCTGCATTACAGCCTGCATGCCCAGGCCTCCATTCCCTGGTTGAGCGTCGAACCAGGACACTCAAAACCAATCACAACGCTGCAATGTGATTGGTCAGGGGAGCCTGGATGATCTTCCTGGCTTCCTGTTCCTCGGTTCCCACGAGGAGAGCAGGAGCAGAGACGAGGGACCCGGCGGCAAGGTAAGTGTATATTTAATTTTAATTTTTTGCATTGTGCACCCCACGCTCCCCCCCCCCGTGCCTGCCCCCGCCCAGCCACCTGCGTGTCACTGCCAGGGCCGCCTCCTCCGCCTGCTGTCCGCTCTCAGGGGCACCCCTCACCTCACAGGCCGCTGTAGGGACTGGGCACCATGCTTTGGTTGCTGGGGTTGTGTAGCACGATGGGCCCTTCCTGCCTCCAGGCCCATGCAGCGCACTTTGTCAGGTCGTTCTGCCAGAAGCACTCTCCCACGTGGTGCTGCCAGTCGGCTCCACAGGGGTCTTAGCTAAGGTACTGAGGTGTAGTTTCTCCTCATGATGATGGGCAGGGAACGAATTCCGGGAATGTGTTGCAGACTTTTAATGTGCAGGGTAGACAGCTTTATCTGTGCGGTCAGGAACAGCAAAGGCATAGTTTCTGTTTTTCTGCCCACTGCCTTTACGCATGATTGCAGTGGTTTTGTAGCACAACATTAAACCTGCTTTGTTTGCATAAATATACTTCGGTAAGACTGAATCATCAACACGTCACCTTTCTGCATAAGATTTGACGCTGAGGTTAAGGGCCTTAGGAAAACTAATTTTTTTTTTGTTTTGTTTTTTTAAATGAGTACGGTCCTCTTTCTAAAACCGTTTGGAACAAAAAAATTATGCCTGACGGTGCAAAATGTTACATTTGTAGACACAGTGAACAAAAAAAGAAAACAAAATTCAGGTTAACCAACTTAAAGGGAGTCAGCCTCTGTTGAGGCATGCTGCTATCATTCTCTGTAATGAAATGCCATGGATGTGTTAATGCACTCCTGCTTGGTAGCCAAGCATAATTATGCTCCTTTCATCTGTCACAACACATCTATAATTGGCATGAACCACCTCGAACGGTTTTTTCCTTTTGCATAAAGATCGCATTTTCAGAGAGAGGATGCTAGCAGACACCCATACACAGACGGCTTTTGGCACCGCATCGCGAGCTGCCTGGTCGCGAGCCAGGCAGCCACCGGGGCAGCTGAACGCCGGCTGCACGCGCGTTCGCTCTCCACATGTTGACAACGTGATGGCGGATTAAGTGCCACTAATTTAATAAAGCAACTCATACAAGGATATTGATCGATTTGGGAAAGGAAGAAAAAAAAGACACTTGGACTGCCTAGAGCAAGGCTGGAAAAAAAACAGAGCCACTATTGATCGCGTGAGGTGCAGTTATTTTTAGTCACATGACTCAAGCTCATCCAATCTTTACCAATATTCATCTGAGACCGCATAATGAGCATAGCATTGATTGGCAAGAGGGGCTGCAGCCTGGGAGATGTCCACACAGTGCTCCTTTGCATTGATAGGTCTCCGTTGAGAATGCATGTGTCCCTCTAACATGACTTATCATGTTCTAGGCCCTCACATTGATTTTGTTTGGGGGGAGAAAACACGACGTTGCTCCCTTGACCTTTCTGCTCAGTCCTTTTGCAGCTGAAAAGACATTTTCATGACAGGGCAAGCGCTAAAACCCATCGTTAAGTGAAAAAGTGTGCAGCAGGTCAGTGTGGGCGGTCGTACGTCATAATAACGCGGTGAAAATATCGACCTACAGCCATATCTTGACCATAATATTGGCTATCCATATATTGTGAAGCTAAATGTACATTTACTATGTCTGTTGCCAGATTATTGTTATGACAATATTGTGTGGTATAAATATTGTGTCTTTAATATTGTCTACAAATATATTGCCCCACTGGAATTTATTTTTAAAAAAAACCTGCACCCACTGGGGCGATATCTTTGCTAACAGTATTTATTTCAGACAATTTTTCTGTACATCTGACAGACAACCGATTTACCATTAATAACTTCATTACGAGGATTTTTTTGGGTTATTCAATGTTATGGTCAGGCTATGTCTATATGTGCATCTTTCAACCACATAATTGTGGTACAACGCAATGTACCTCGAATAGAATACAAACATGGGGTCTTCTGCAGGGGTAGGATGGAATAGGGTGGGGAGGGGGGCAAAGCTGTTCAAACATGCCTTAGATGAGTCCTCTGCATTGTAGAAGAAATCTACGGCGTACACACTCACCAAGAGGCCACATAATTGGCCTGGGATTCTGTTATGCTGAGCCCAGATGCGCTGCGGGAAAAAAATGTCAAATTGGTGTGCACCATTGCAATGTCCTTATATGTTTCCCTGGTCTAAGGGGGATGACACCGCTGTACTGCTTGAATATTTAAATCAGAAAGCTTCATCTGTGTGAGAAATGTAGCCCTAATTAGGAGCCGTGACAGACTTGCATATTAGGCCATCGAAGCATCATTTTTGGTTAATGGGAATTATTTAGATCCCAAAGGTTTAGCAATTTCCTCCGGTGCCACCAGTTTTTAACTATACTAGGCTATTTATTATCCTCCAAACTATTTAAACAGGGGAGAACTAAGGGAACCTTACAGTTAATTGTAGCTACACCTGCAAAAAGGGAGCAATGCACACACTCTCTAAGCAGAGTGATTGAGCACACCTATGTTTAATAAAATATTAAAGACCATTCTCATTTATTCTATCGTGATAGTCGCACATTTTTGCAACACCACTGATTTTCTTACCAAAGGGTTTCTGTAAGCTAAAGGCTATAAGAAATGAAATTCAAATCCCTTAAGAATGTGGTAAAATGTCTCCTGCAAACCCTTGTAGGATCGTACTAGTGGCTGTGAAACAGAAAACTTTGATGTTAGGAGAGACATGGTTGCTGTCTTCACAGATTTGAATCCCTCTCTCTGGCTAGGAAAAAAGAGCTATTTACAATCAAGTAGGCCTGGGCAGAGTTCACAGAGTTCCGCTATGCAGAACTCAGCGAAGTGACCCAAAAACTCTGCTGCACTATGCGGAGTTCTGCAAGCAGCAGAGTGCGTTAGGTCGCGCTGTTCACGCTGATTTTTAGCGCCGGGTGTTAGCCCCCTCCCTGAAAATCAGCCAAATGGCACCATGCGCAGCCCAAGGGCGCTTTTTTTCTGCCTCTCGAGTAGCTGTTCTACTCGAGCGGCAGCTTCCTCAATGCGAACGGATGGTTTCTCAATGTGAGCAGTTGCGACCATCCGTTACCACCCACATTGAAAAATCTCACTGAGAAGTGGTCTAGCGTTGGATTTTCCTCACTCGTGCTCGCCAACTTAACGTTGGTGAGCATCAGCAAGGAAAAAAACTCCGCTCCGCGGAACTCTGCATGCTCCGCGCAGTGTGTAAAACTCTGCAAACGGAGCGGAGTTCACCACCCAGGCCTACAATCAAGGAAGATCTACTGCCGAAGGGTTGGCAATCACCTGTGTTCTACTTAGTGTGCTTGAAAGAAATGCATGAAGGGAAGAGGTACCAGATTTCTCAAACATGTAACAGGATCTAGGGTGACTGTATATGGTAACTCCATGGGCCGCCTGGTATTACCCAGACTGTGGAGTAAAACATTAGTAGCATGGTGAGTGTAGTCCTGGATATGGCTGTCCAGGAAGATATATATATATATATATGTATCTATATATATATATCTATACTTATAAGAGTATATATACTGTTCACAAAATGGTGCTCTTCAGGTGACAAAGACTGCTGCGCAGCCGAAATGCGTCCTGTCCGGAGAGGTCTGATGAAATAAACAGATGCTGATCTTTTACCGCCCCAGAGTGCCGTTTCTTTCATTGAAGCCGTGTCTCCCACAGATCTCATAACACATACAACTCCACGAAGAAAGGGGCGGCACGGCCAGATATGTTTATACGTTTTCCAAAACTCGTTTCTTTTTATTTTTCAGTTTTTGGCAAGCAAGTCCAAATGGTGACAAGAAAATATGGTGATGTGTTTCGGCCGGAGATGTATTATCTACTGGCGGTCGCCAGTAGATAGTTATAGTTAGGACCTATTTTCCATAGGAAATCCGCGACATTCTATTTGAAATAACTCTTGCGTCGGTTGACGAATCTTCGTGAAATTTTCAAACTTTATGGCCCGCTCCGGTCCGCTCCCTGAAAGTCTCAGGGTGATTCGTCAAGAGGGGGCCGAGAAAAAAGGGGGGTCCCAAAATGTGTTTTCCCCATTCATTTTCCCATAGGAAACTTTAGACACGGCTACAGCCCGAACTGCTGAACGGAATTACACCAAATTTGGCAAAGAGGTAGTTCTTGGTTCAGAAAGAACCCTTTTTGTTAAATGGTGTAAATCCGTTCAGTAGTTGTGGAGAAATTAAAAAAATAAGAGTCAAAAATCAATTTCCCATAGGAAACTTTAGACACGGCTACAGCCTCGAACTGCTGAACGTAATTACACCAAATTTGGCAAAGAGGTAGTTCTTGGTTCAGAAAGAACCCTTTTGTTAAATGGTGTAAATCCGTTCAGTAGTTGCTGAGAAAATCAAAAGTAAAAGTACATATATATCTATGGGCACGGAGGATTCGCGCACCCTGAGCGCACCCTGCGCGCACCGTCCCGATCACGAGCTGCATGCTAATTGGCTGTCAGCTGGCTGTCAACATTCCGATTCAGGAAATGTTGGCAGCCATTTTGTCCCTCGGTAGAACCGAGGGACAGAAACAAGTGCGCAAAGCGCACAAAGGGGGCAGGGTAGAAACACCCTGACCCCCTAGGTCTGCTCAGGGGGTCCCACAAGGACCCCCTGGGCAAAAAAAAAATTAAAAAAAAAAAAAAAATCGGCAGGATGCGCTCAGGGTGCGCGGATCCTGCCGAAAAAAAAAAAAAAATCGAAGCGCGGTCTCCCGCGCTTCGATTGTATTTTGCCCCCGGGTGGCCCATGTCCCGGGGGCATGGTGGGGGGGTTAAATTTATGTATGGGGGGCCTCAAAGGGCCCCCCAAGCCCCGGGGACCGCCACCCCCCGGGGCTTTCTTTTTAAAATGGTGCGGGAGGGCTCTGAGCCCTCCCGCAGCCCCGGGGACCACCACCTCCCCGGGGCTTCTTTTTGTTTTAAAAAAAATTTAATGTGTGGGGGGGCTCGAGCCCCCCATACGCCCGAGGACCGCCACCTCCCCGGGCACTAACAAATAAAATGGGGGTCCGTTTGGACCCCGAAGCCCCGGGGACCACCACCTCCCCGGGGCTTTGCTGATGTGGGGAGGGGGCTGTGCGGCCCCCTCCTGGAGCCTGTGGTGGCCCTGGGGACCGCCACCCCCAGGGCCGGCTCCTGCAGTGTCCCGGGGTGCCTACCCCCGGTACACTGCTGTTTGCAATGACAGGACGGGAGCCTCGCGGCTCCCGTCCTGTCAATGCAAACTGCTTTGGATATTGGAAGAGAGAGCAGGGAAACCTGCTCTGCTTCCAATATCCAAAGACAATTGCTTTTCCACATGGGGAGCAGCATGTTAGCTGCTCCCCATGTGGGAAAGCAATGCCGGCTCCCGTAGGACACGGGGAGCCGGCGGGACTGTGGGGGGTTTGGGGACCCCCCCACAGTCCCCAAGCAGAGGCCAGGCCCCGGGGGATGGGGTCCCAGGGGCCATAAGTGGCCCGGGACGGGAGCCACGCGGCCCCCCCTCCCCAGAAATTATTAAAAAAATAAAAATAAAAAAATAAAAAAGGCCTGCCCCGGGGGATGGGGTCCCCGGGGCAAACGGAGGCCTGAGGAGGGGGGCCACGCAGCCCCCTCCTTAAAAATTAATTTAAAAGTGTGGCCATGCCCCGGGGGATGGGGTCCCCGGGGCAGGATTCGGCCACGGGAGGTGGGCCACGCGGCCCCCTTCCCGTTTAATTTTAATAAAAAAAAAAAAGGGGGTAATCCCAGGGCCCAAAAATATGAAAAAGGAAGGGGGGCCACACAGGAAAAAAAACCCAAAAAACCCCCAAAAAAACGATCGGGCCGCAGGCCCGCCCCCTTCCTTCACCACTCTGCAAACGCGCCCCGTGGTGCGTTTGCAGATGGGGAAGTAATTACACTTCAATACTGGGGGTCCCTGGGGGCCAACTAGCCCACCAGGAACCTCCAGTATGCGCCAGGGGGCTGCGTTGCAGAGAGGTGTACAGAGGCCACGCCCCTTTATACACCTCTCTGCAACGCAGCTCTGTGGCGCATTTTGGAGGTACATGGTGGGCTAGTTGGCCCCCAGGGACCCTCAGGATTCAAGGGGACTTAATCCCCCAACTTAAAACGCACCATGGGGCGCGTTTGCACAGTGGTGAAGGGAGGGGCGGGGCTTCAGGTGACATGTGTGCAAACAGGCCCCGTGGCGCGTTTTAAGATGGGGAATTAAATCCCCTTCAATCCTGAGGGTCCCTGGGGCCAACTAGCCCAACAGGTACATCCAGAAAGCGCCACAGAGCTGTGTTGCAGAGAGGTGTAAAAGGGGGTGTGGCCTCTCTACACGTCTCTGCAACGCAGCCCCTGGCGCATACTGGAGGTTCCTGGTGGGCTAGTTGGCCCCTAGGGACCCTCATGATTCAAGGGGACAAAATCCCCCAACTTAAAACGCGCCACGGGGCGCGTTTGCACAGATGTCACCTCAGGCCCCGCCCCTCCCTTCACCATTGTGCAAATATTCCTCTAAAATCAGCCGAACTACAAATTCCGATTTACTCACCTGTTATCAGGAGAGACCTAGGGCTGCATCTTTCAGCCCAGTACTAATCCTGAAAAGTAATTTTAACCGTACTTACCAGTAACTTGAATTTCCTTCCATAGGATATCATTGCCTGCTTTTTGCTGAAAAAGTTTCTAAGTGTTGATTTTTGAAACATACAAATATTCCTCTAAAATCAGCCGAAATACGAATTCCGATTTACTCACCTGTTATAAGGAGAGACCTCAGTGCTGCATCTTTCAGTCCAGTACTGGTCCTGAAAAGTAATTTTAACCGTACTTACCAGTAACTTGAATTTCCTTCCATAGGATATCATTGCCTGCTTTTTGCAGAAAAAGTTTCTAAGTGTTGATTTTTGAAACATACAAATATTCCTCTAAAATCAGCCGAAATACGAATTCCGATTTACTCACCTGTTATAAGGAGAGACCTCAGTGCTGCATCTTTCAGTCCAGTACTGGTCCTGAAAAGTAATTTTAACCGTACTTACCAGTAACTTGAATTTCCTTCCATAGGATATCATTGCCTGCTTTTTGCTGAAAAAGTTTCTAAGTGTCGATTTTTGAAACATAAAAATATTCCTCTAAAATCAGCCGAAATACGAATTCCGATTTACTCACCTGTTATCAGGAGAGACCTCAGTGCTGCATCTTTTAGCCCAGCACTGACCCTGAAAAGTAATTCTAACCGTACTTACCAGTAACTTGTATTTCCTTCCATAGGAATCCATTGTCTGGTTTTCAGCAGAAAAGTTTCAAAGTGTCGATTTTCACAAACTACAAATATTCCTTAAAAATCGCCTGTATGACAAACGCATTCTTTCAACTGTTTACAGGAGATGCACCAGTGCTGGATCCAGGATCCACCACTGAGTGAGAAAAAGTCACGATAACACTACTTACCTGCTAAGTGAATTTCCTCCCATAGGATAACATTGGTGATTCTATGTGAAAAAGTTTCTAAGTGTCAACTTTTAAAATACAATAATATTCCTTAAAAATCAATACTGTAACCAAAACGCTTTTACTCAACTGTTTACAGGAGATGTCCCAGGACTGAATCTAGGATCCAGTCCTGTGGTTAGAAAAGTAATCCATAAAGTAACTAATTGCATTTAGTTAGAAATTCACATTGAGCTCAATGTTGCATTGTGTTTGAAATTGTGTTGCCCATTTCAACAACTGTAACTACTGTACTTAAAAGTCTATTGCCTATTTGCAAAGTATTTAAAGTAAATTAATTCATTCTGAGAAAGTATATTTTGTAATGTAATGTATAATGTAATTACAATGTAATTTAAAAAATAAATTATCTAAAAATAAATAGTTTAAAAAATTTTAGTAAATCAGTATGAAAAAAATAAAAATAACAATTAATACATTTAAAAATTGGCATTTACCAAACCTTTGAAATTCACTGAAAAAAACCATAGGTTTCAGACATGTTATAGTTAGGAATTAGCATTTAAAAAACCTTTGAAATTCACTGAAAAAACCATAGGTTTCAGACATGTTATAGTTAGAAATTAGCATTTAAAAAACCTTTGAAATTCACTGAAAAAACCATAGGTTTCAGACATGTTATAGTTAGAAATTAGCATTTAAAAAACCTTACAAATTCACTGAAAAAACCATAGGTTTTAGGGACAGTTATAGTTACTTGGACATTGCACTCGTACAAAACCCGTGAAATTCCCCGTTATAGTTAGTTCAGCTAACTATAACTCGCGCCCCCGCAATGCACTGCTGATGACGTCACATATTACATCACTCATGACATGGTCAGTGACATCACTGATGACATCACTGATGACATCTCAAATGACATCACTGATGACATCATCCATGTGATAATTTCACGCATCTTCTCACACCCTAATATAACTTTTGATACACCCACTCTAAATTACAGACTGCCATTCTCAAAACCATAGACACTTCAATACCAATAACTACATACCAACTCACTGATTCTTAGGTCTACACACACATCCACTCACTCACCCGTACAGTCACTCATACTTACAGTCACTCAGTACAGGACTATCATATGCACTCATACACCTATATAAACACTGA
Organism: Calotriton arnoldi; assembly: GCA_963921515.1. Classification (NCBI taxonomy): domain Eukaryota; kingdom Metazoa; phylum Chordata; class Amphibia; order Caudata; family Salamandridae; genus Calotriton; species Calotriton arnoldi. The sequence goes on from CAWUFW010010266.1 coordinate 257,683, forward strand.
CACACCGCCACTCATCCATAGAGGTACTCACACACCTAGTCAGTCAAGCAAAAAATTAATCACACACCCATTTACTCACCTATAGAGTTATACACACACCAGCTCACTTACTCATACAAATACTAGCACATTCTTACGCTCTTATACAATAACTGATACAAGCACACACGCATCCATACAGCCACTCTCACAATCACACACTCTCACTTATAGCCATTTAAATACTCTAAAATACATATATACTGCCTTTTACATATGTAGTTACTCGCACATGTACCACTGAGATATACATTCACTCACTAACACACCCATACACACACTCACCCACCCAAGCAGTCCATCACAGATGCACTCTTGAAATCATGCACCCAGTGAATCACCCACTCAAACATCTATGCACAGAGTCACACACACCCCACCCACTCAAACACTCAGGCAGCCATACAGATACTCAGAGAACCAATCAATAACCCATATAGACACTCATGTAGCTATTCGCAAATCCATGCATCCACTTACACACCAACAAACAGACGGATACAGACATTCACACAGTTTAGTCACTAACCCATGCATTCAGTAAGATACGTTTAATCACTCACTTGTAGAGTCAGTCACTCACGTACTAAATCATCCATTCAGACACTTATACACCCACTCATTCTTCAATACGCCTTTCCCTATATATATTAAACATATTTAAACTTTACAGAAACACACAGTCACTGGATGATGTCATCAGTGATGTCATCAGTGATGTCATTGGAGATGTCATCAGTGATGTCATCAGTGATGTCACTGACCATGTCATGAGTGATGTAATATGTGACGTCATCAGCAGTGCATTGCGGGGGCGCGAGTTATAGTTAGCTGAACTAACTATAACGGGGGAATTTCACGGGTTTTGTACGAGTGCAATGTCCAAGTAACTATAACTGTCCCTAAAACCTATGGTTTTTTCAGTGAATATATATATATATATATATATATATATATATATATATATATAGCTTCACTCCGTGTGCCACCGGATTCTGCTCCAAACACGGACACGGACCCAGACTTTCAGTTGTTTTAATTTATTGTTGCTGTGCCGCCATAACGTTTCAGCTCCTACGAGCCTTGATCACATGGTTTTGTCAGTGAATTTCTAAGGTTTTTTAAATGCTAATTATCTAACTATAACGTGCCTGAAACCTATGGTTTTTTCAGTGAATATATATATATATATTCCTGCTCCGAATGCTTGCCTTGGTTTCCGCACTCCCGAGCGGGTGCCCGGTCCAGCGGTGGCAAAACCGCTCAATATCCAGCTCCTTACGCGCTTTTTACACGGTAAATGAGGACCAGCACTCTCGTTGGGTTGTTTGAAATATTTAATCGCTAATAAATCCAGAAGGTGGATTTAACCCAACGAGAGTGCTGGTCCTCATTTACCGTGTAAAAAGCGCGTAAGGAGCTGGATATATATATATATATATATATATATATATATATATATCACTGCTCCAAGGTTGTCCACCTGTAAGTAGCACTCGAGCAACAGCTTGATTCATGTGTAGGTAAGGACGGGGAACCGCCCGCAGGAGCCGCTCCATAGTGGTATTGCCTGACGCGTTTCGAATCACCATATGATTCTCTTCAGAGGCTTTAATGGAACGGAGTGCGCAACCGCTGACCCACTTCTGACACACCCCCCAATGGGAGGCTCGAATGAAACTGTGCCTTCTGGGAAGTGTAGTGCGGGGGCACATAATCAAGTCCTGTATGGACCCCACAGGTGGGCCAGTCCACGATCCTGTATACAGCTGCTGTTCCACTTTCGTGGCCCCCAATCTTACGGGGTGGTGCACACTCCGCGGCTGGACTGCTGCGTTAAAATCACTGCTCCAAGGTTGTCCACCTGTAAGTAGCACTCGAGCAACAGCTTGATTCATGTGTAGGTAAGGACGGGGAACCCCCGCAGGAGCCGCTCCATAGTGGTATTGCCTGACGCGTTTCGAATCACCATATGATTCTCTTCAGAGGCTTTAATGGAACGGAGTGCGCAACCGCTGACCCACTTCTGACACACCCCCCAATGGGAGGCTCGAATGAAACTGTGCCTTCTGGGAAGTGTAGTGCGGGGGGCACATAATCAAGTCCTGTATGGACCCCACAGGTGGGCCCGTCCACGATCCTGTATACAGCTGCTGTTCCACTTTCGTGGCCCCCAATCTTACGGGGTGGTGCACACTCCGCGGCTGGACTGCCGCGTTAAAATCACTGCTCCAAGGTTGTCCACCTGTAAGTAGCACTCGAGCAACAGCTTGATTCATGTGTAGGTAAGGACGGGGAACCGCCCGCAGGAGCCGCTCCATAGTGGTATTGCCTGACGCGTTTCGAATCACCATATGATTCTCTTCAGAGGCTTTAATGGAACGGAGTGCGCAACCGCTGACCCACTTCTGACACACCCCCCCAATGGGAGGCTCGAATGAAACTGTGCCTTCTGGGAAGTGTAGTGCTCTCGCTTCAATGAAGCAAAGAAGAATTGCTTTTGCACAAGGGGAGCTGCATGTCAGAAGCTCCCCTTGTGCAAAAGCAATGCCGGCTCCCGCAGGAGGCGGGAGCTGGCGGGATCGTGGGGGCATTGGGGCTCCCCCCACGGTCCCCAACGGAGAGGCCAGGCCCCGGGGGATGGGGTCCCTGGGGCCAGAAGTGGCCCAGGAGGGGGGCCACGCGGCCCCCTCCCGTGATTAAAATAAAATAAAACGGAAAGGACGGCCCCGGGGATGGGGTTCCCGGGGCCATAATTGGCCTGAGGAGGGGGGCCACGTGCCCCCCTCCCAAAAATAAAATAAAAAATAAGGCTGGCCAGGCCCCGGGGAATGGGGTCCCCGGGGCCATAATTGGCCTCTGGAGGGGTGCCACGCAGCCCCCCTCCCAAAATTGTAATAAAAAAAAAAAACAAGGCTGCCAGGCCCCAGGGGATGGGGTCCCGGGGCCAAAAATGGCCCAAGGAAGGGGGGCCATGCAGCCCCCCTCCCATAAAAAAAGAAAAATCTAAACAAGAAAAAAGAACCGGCAACTCGCCGGAGGCCCCGCCTCCTCCCTGCAGCACTCTGCAAACGCGCCCCCTGGCGCGTTCAAAGTTGGTTATTAAGTCCCCGTGAATACTGAGGGTCCCTGGGGGCCAACTAGCCCACCAGGTACCGCCAGCAAGCGCCACACAGCTGGATTGCAGAGAGGTGGTCCGAGGCCATGCCCCTTTTTACACCACTCTGCAAACGCACCACATGGCGCATTGCTGGTGGGGCAATGAGGACATCTTGTGTCCTGAGGACCACAGGACACAAGTGGACTTCATCCCTTGAGCAGCAGTGCACCGGGAGCCGCGTTTGCAGAGTGGTGTAAAAAGGGGCATGGCCTCAGACCACCTCTCTGCAATCCAGCTGTGTGGTGCTTACTAGAGGTACCTGGTGAGCTAGTTGGCCCCCAGGGCCCCTCAGGAATGAAGGGGACTTAATACCCCAACTTAGAACACGCCAGGAGGCGCGTTTGCAGAGTGGTGGGGAAAGGGGGCGTGGGCTTTGTCCACCTCTCAGCAATCCCACTGTGTGGGGCTTACTGGAGGTAAGAGGTAGGCTAGTTGGCCCCTAGAGGACCCCCAGCAGCGAAGGGGACTTCAATCCCCATGCAAGAGCACGCCAGGGAGCGTGTTTGTAGAGTGGTGGGCAAAGGGGGCGTGGCCTGCTCTGAGAACTTAGCAATCCTACTGTGTGGGACTTACTGGAGGTAATAGGAAGGGTAGTTGGCCCCCAAGGTTTTCCTTGGGGGCCAACTACCCCTCTTGTTACCTCCAGTAAGTCCCACACAGTGGGATTGCTAAGACGTCTTCGGAGGCCATCCCCCCCTTTCTCCACCACTCTGCAAACGCGCCTCTGGCAGACGACGGGATGGGGATGAAGTCCAATTTATCCCTGAGGGACTTTGGGGGCCAAGAAGCCATCCTGGTACCTCCTGTAAGCCCTACGCAGTGGAATTCCTGAGCGCTGGTTGGAGGCCCAGCACCCTTTCTACACCACTCTGCAAACGCAACTACTAGTTAAAGTGTTTGCAATGTAATAGGTTTCGCATTTGCGAGAATTAGAGCTATTGGCGTTGTAAATGCAAAAGTTTTTTACTAATGTTTTTTGGAGTGGAGTGGATGTACATTGTGTGTAGTGGAATTATGTGGTATGTTGTGCAGTGAAATTATGTGGATAGAAAGTATGTGGTATTTAGTGTATAGGAATTATGTAGAGTGGGATTATGTGTTATGGAGAGTAATTATGTGGTATGGTAGTCTGTGTTGTGGAGTGGTAACCTCAGGTTTAGTCTTCCTCGTTTCCATTGAAGCTCAACTATGAACTCAGTGAGACAAAAAAAGAAGGAATCACTGAGGAGCACTTGTGGACCTAGTCAGAGGTATGAGCAGGGCCACTGGAATTATGTGACTGTTTGGCTGCACCGACTTTCGCACAATTATACATTTTCTGCATTAGCCACATAATTCATCATCTGCTCCCTAATCTGCAGATCTGTACAAAAAAAGCCTTGTTTCTAGCTCAAACGTTACCAAAAATGCAGAGACAAGTGTTACAGCGTGGTGGAAGGCCCTTTGCAAACCTAGAATGGTCACCTGTTAGTTATTGCTAAATGTGGGTGTTAAATTGGTACTAATGGTGTGCAAGCCACTCTTGCTTCCCTCTGCGCCTCTCTTGCCTCTTTCTGCATTTCTGTTGCTTCTTTCTGCATGTTTCTTTCTTTCTCTGCACTTCTCTTGCCTCTTTCTGTAAATCTCTTGTACTTTCTGCTCCTCTCTTTCCTCTTTCTGCATGTCTGTTGCCTCTTTCTGCACCTCATTTGCTTCTTTCTGTACCCCTCTTACGTCTTTCTGCACCCTTTTTGCCTCTTTCTGCACCTCTGTTCCTTCTTTCTGCACTTCTTTTGTTTCTTTCTGCACCTGTCTTGCTTCTTTCTGCACCCCTCTTGCCTCTCTCTCTACCCCTCTTCCCTCTTTCTGCACTTCTGTTGCTTCTTTCTGCACTTATCTTGCTTCTTTCTGCACCTCACTTGCCTCTTTCTGCACCTCTATTGCCTCTTTCTGCAGTTCTCTTGCCTCCTTCTGCACTTCACTTGCCTCTTTCTGTAACTCTCTCGCCTCTTTGTGCACCTCTCTTGCCTCTTTCTGCACCTCACTTGCTTCTTTCTGCACCCCTTTTGCCTGTTTCTGCACCCCTCTTCCCTCTTTGTGCAACTCTCTTGCCTTTTTCTACACCTCTCTTCCCGCACCACTCTTGCCTCTTTCTGTACCTCTGTTCCTTCTTTCTTCACCTGTCTTGTCTCTTTCTGCACCCTTCGTGCCTCTTTCAGCACCTCTGTTGCTTTTTTCTGCTGTTCTCTTCTTCTTTCTGCACCCCTCCTGCCTCTTTCTGTACCCCTCTTGCCTCTTTGTGCACCTCTCCTACCCCTTTCTGCACCCCTCTTGCCTCTTTTCCCACCTCTGTTGGTTCTTTCTGCACCTCGTTTGCTTCATTCTTTACTTCACTTGCCTCTTTCTGTACCCCTCTTGCCTCTCTCTGCACCTCTGTTGGTTCTTTCTGCACTGCTCTGGCTTCTTCCTGCACCTCTGTTCCAAATTTCTACATCACTCTTGCCTTTTTCTGCACCCCTCTTCCCTCTTCCTGCACCTCTCTTGCCTCAGTCTGCCCACCTGTTCCCTCTTTCTGTACCTCTTTTGCCTGTTTCTGCAACTTTCTTGCCTCTTTCTGCAGTAATCTTGCCTCCTTCTGCACCTCACTTGCCTCTTTTTGCACCTCTGTTGGTTCTTTTGCACTGCTCTTGCTTCTTTCTGCACCTCTCTTGCTTCTTTCTGCACCCCTCTTGCCTCTTTCTGCACCCCTTTTACCTGTTTCTGCACCTCTCTTGTCTCTGTCTGCACCTCTGTTCCCTCTTTCTGTACCTCTTTTGCCTGTTTCTGCACCTCTCTTGCCTCTTTCTGTAGTTATCTTGCCTCCTTCTGCACCTCTGTTGCTTCTTTCTGCACTTCTCTTGCCTCTGTCTGCACCCCTGTTGCTTCATTCTGCACTTGCCATGCTTCTTTCTGCACCTGTCTTGCTTCTTTCTGCACCCCTGTTGTCTGTTTCTGCACTCGTCTTCCCTCTTTCTGTACCTTTCCTGCCTGTTTCTGCATCTCACTTGCCTCTTTCTGTACTTTTCTTGCTTCTTTCTACACCTCTGTTGCTTCTTTCAGCAATTCTCTTGCCTGTTTCTGCACCCCTGTTGCTTCATTCTGCACTTTCCATGCTTCTTTCTGCACCTGTCTTGCTTCTTTCTGCACCCCTGTTGTCTCTTTATGTACCTCTTTTGCCTCTTTCTGCACTTTTCTTGCCTTTTTCTGCAGTTCTCTTGCCTCTTTCTGCACCTCTGTTGCATCTTTCTGCACCCCTGTGGCTTCATTCTGCACTTTGCATGCTTCTTTCTGCATCTGTCTTGCTTCTTTCTGCAACCCTGTTGTCTCTTTCTGCACTCGTCTTCCCTCTTTCTGTACATTTCTTGCCTGTTTCTGCATCTCACTTGCCTCTTTCAGCACTTCTCTTGGTTCTTTCTGCACTGCTCTTGCCTCTTTCTGCATCCCTCTTGCCTCTTTGAGCACCTCTTTTGCTTCTTTCTGCACTTCTCTCTCCTCTTTCTACACCTCTCCTGCCTCTTTGTGCACCTCTGATGCTTCTTTCTGCACTTCTATTGCCTCTTTCTGCACCTCTCTTGCTTCTTTCTGCAGCTGACTTGCCTCTTTCAGCACCTCTGTTGCTTTTTTCTGCACCTCTCTTGACTCTTTCAGCACCTCTCTTACTTCTTTCTGCACTTCTCTTCCTTCTTTCTGCATCTCTCTTGCTACTTTCTGCACCTCACTTGCCTCTTTCAGCACCTTTGTTGCTTTTTTCAGCAGATCTCTTGCCTCTTTCTGCACCTCTCTTGCTTCTTTCTGCACCCGTTCCCTCTTTCTGCACCTTTCATGCCTGTTTCTGCATCTCTCTTGCCTCTTTCTGTACCTCTGTTGCCTCTTTCTGTACTTTTCTTGCCTCTTTCTGCACCCCCTTTGCCTCTTTCTGCACCTCTCTTGCTTCTTTCTGCACCCGTTCCCTCTTTCTGCACCTTTCATGCCTGTTTCTGCATCTCTCTTGTCTCTTTCTGAACCTCTGTTGCCTCTTTCTGCACTTTTCTTGCCTCTTTCTGCACCCCCTTTGCCTCTTTCTGCACCTCTGCTGCTTCTTTCTGCACTTCCATTGCCTCTTTCTGCACTTCTCTTGCTTCTTTCTGCACCTCAATTGCCTCTTTCAGCACCTCTGTTGCTTTTTTATGCAGATCTCTTGCCCCTTTCGGCACCTCACTTGCCTCTTTCAGCACCTCTGTTGCTTTTTTATGCAGATCTCTTGCCCCTTTCGGCACCTCACTTGCCTCTTTCTGCACCCCTCTTTTCTCTTTATGCACCTCTCTTGCCTCTATCTGCACCCCTGTTCCCTCTTTCTGCACCTTTCCTGCCTGTTTCTGCACCTCTCTTGCCTCTTTCTGTACCTCTGTTGTCTCTTTCTGCACTTCTCTTGCTCTTTCTGCACCCTTTGCGCCTCTTTCAGCACCTCTGTTACTTCTTTCTGCACTTCTCTTCCTTCTTTCTGCACCCCTCCTGCCTCTTTCTGTACCTCTCTTGCCTCTTTGTGCACCCCTCCTACCTTTTTCTGCACCCCTCTTGCCTCTCTCTCCACCCCTCTTCCCTCTTTCTGCACCTCTGTTGGTTCTTTCTGCACTGCTCTAGCTTCTTTCTGCACCTTACTTGCTTCTTTCTGCACTTCTTTTGCTTCTTTCTACACCTCTGTTGCTTCTTTCAGCAATTCTCTTGCCTCTTTCTGCACTTCTCTTCCTTCTTTCTGCACCCCTCCTGCCTCTTTCTGTACCTCTCTTGCCTCTTTGTGCACCTCTCCTACCCCTTTCTGCACCCCTTTTGCCTCTTTTTACACCTCTGTTGGTTCTTTCTGCACTGCTCTTGCTTCTTTCTGCACCTCACTTTCCTCTTTCTGTACTTCACTTACTTCTTTCTGCACCTCCCTTGCCTCTTTCAGCACCTTTTTGCTTCTTTCTGCACTTCTCTTGCCTCCTTCTGCACCTCTTAGTTAGAGGTAGTTTTAATCCCCCTGCCCTATTATGTACTAGGGCCTTACAGGGGAGATCATGCCAATCACAGGGGTATCCCAACCAATAGTGTACCCTAGTGTATGTAGGTGATTTCACTGTATTCTAAGTGTCTTTCAGCATAGCACTGGCTCCGGGCCTGGTTAGTCAGAGTCAGTTACCACCAGTACCCGTCAGCAAAAAGTTGGGGGCACAGGATGACTTTGCAACAAGGCCTCTTTCTGCTCCTCTGTTGGTTCTTTGTGCACATCTCTTGCTTCTTTCTGCACCTTTCTTTGACTTTCTGGACTTCTGTTGCCTCTTTCTGCATTTCTCTTGCTTCTTTCTGGGCCTTTCTTCCTCTTTCTGCACATGTCCTACCTCTGTAGGCATAGTTAGAAATTAGCATTTAAAAAACCTTTGAAATTCACTGAAAAAACCACAGATTTCAGGGACGTTATAGTTAGAAATTAGCATTTAAAAAACCTTTGAAATTCACTGAAAAAACCATAGGTTTCAGGGACGTTATAGTTAGAAATTAGCATTTAAAAAACCTTAGAAATTCACTGAAAAAACCACAGGTTTCAGGGACGTTATAGTTAGTTGGACATTTCACTCATACAAAACCAGAGAAATTCGGCCGTTATAGTTAGTTCAGCTAACTATAACTCGCGCCCCCGCAATGCACTGCTGATGACGTCACATATTACATCATTCATGACATGGTCAGTGACATCACTGATGACATCACTGATGACATCTCAAATGACATGATGAAAAAACCACAGAGGGGTGAAGAAAAATAAAACCAACACAGTCTGTTGCTATATTTACGCTGTTCATGTGGCACACTCCGTTCCCTTTGCACAGGTGTTCGAATCTTCCAACACCAAAGGATCCATACTCTTGTGGCGGGCCACCCTCGCGGCTGGACAGAACCGCTAAAATTCCATCAAACAAGTTGCCCTGGTGAGGATGGCACTCCCGGTGTGCGAACTCGTAAACATGAAAGCCACAGCAGTCTCGTGGTTCACTTTTATCCAAATCCTAGCTCAACGCGTTTCAAGCTGTATGCTCTTGTTCACGAGCCCCTTTTGGCAAGGAAAGAACAGCAACCAACGGATTAAGGACACCTGCTCTTTATTAGTAATGTTACACCCATGTGGGCGTGTCCTTATTCACCATATGCCTCTAGTGCATTATGGTATATGCAGTCCCGAAATCCAATATATATATATATATATATATATATCACAACTCCTTTCCATATATGAAAGACACAGCACTCTGGGATGCAAGGAATTCCATTTATTCCATCAGGCCACAACAGACAGGACGCGTTTCGGCTGTGTTCTACAGCCTTTGTCACCTACTGAGGGCCATTTTTAAAACCATTTATATACACATTCAAAGCATGAACATAAACAAAATACTCTAAGGTATCTTTCCCTCGTTTCACATTAAAATGCTTGAAGCTGTCACATTTAAGAAAAAACATATTATGATAATTGCAGGTTTAAGCATAAACAAAATTACACTCATACAAAGTTAATAGATTAACTCATTGAGTCGTCAAGCTAAATAGTAAGCGTATTTCCTGCATGCTGTTCCCACTAGTAAAAGTGCACCGATTACTAACCTTTAGACTTGATTTCTTTTCTAATTAGCCTGAGTTATAAACACTATAAATAAACGTAGAATCTGTGGCACATTAAATAAATCATACTTCGACATCTTTTAAGTGCTTTTCTTGGCTAAACGGTTTCAAGAGTTAATATGCAACTTCAACACAATGCACTTTTTAAATAAAGCAAGCAGTGCCTCAAGAGTCACAAGTGAATTTGCCCATTCTTGTTCGAGCAATATATATATATATACATATACATACATACATACATACATAGATTGCTACTAGTCACACTTGGCTAAAACCGATTAACGGTTTTAGAAGGTGCTCGAAATGTAAGGCTTGCCAGAATGGTAAAAATCTCACAGAATGCAGGACAGATATAGGAGAAAGAAAATAGTTGGAGTGCCCATGCCCTAAGAAATACATAGGGAGCACTAAATTACAGGCCCATAAACGTATCCTGCAACATCTACGAGCGGTCAAGCACGTAGATGTTACTTATCCTGTGGCAAGACATTTTAAAGAGTGCCATGACAGCAATCTCAGTGCATTGACATTTAGTATTTTAGACCAAGTGAGGAAGTCGACACGAGGGGGAGATAGGGAAAAAGCATTGAGACAGCTTGAGTGTAGATACATTTTAAGGATGGCCACTAAGGAGCCCATCAGTCTCAATGTGGATGAGGAGATTTACACTTTTTTTATGAATAATGACATGACTTCTATAGTTCCTCTGCCTCTCCGTCTTTATTGTGTTGCACTGTAGATTTTTATATTTTATGTATTGTTTTTAATATGCTGCAGCCCTATTTTTTTGAGTGTATGGAATGATTAAATATATTTATATTTTTTGTTTTTTTTACAGATTAGTCCTGGAAGACATCTGTACAGAAATGCAAAAGTGTGAGGGGTGCCGGTAGCGCAACTTCTGACATAATTAACGTTTCAAAAATGTCTACTATGGTTAATGTACAGGATGATATTTCTATTGTAAATTTGTCTGACAAAGTATTGACTAATGCTGAAATGAATGTGTTAAAAAAGGGCGTAAGTTTTTGTCCATCGTCTAAACTAGACTTTACACAAATACACATTGATTTGTTTCAATTCATTTGGAGGCTCAAATTAAAAAAATACTTTGATTCCAACAATAAAATGTGTCCAATACCTGTTTACACTGTAGATAAGAGTGGACAGACAATCAAAGATATTCAAGATGTACAGATGCTTCTATCACTTGATGATAGTATAGATAAGATACCGCGCATTGGGGAAATATTACACGATTTGGATATTGAGACCAATCTACAGACTGACAGTGGATTAAAAACCAAATCCACGTTTATACCTAAGTTACCTGCTGATAATATGATTGACTGCTTTTATAAAGCTGTCACTAATGATCTATATAGACTAGAAGATAAACTAAACAACAGGCGATTTTGGTTTAAAGACAATTTGACTAAGGAAGAGAGGTCAGCCCTCCAACAACTTTCCAATTATACTGATCTAACTATAAGGGAAGCTGACAAAGGGGGTAACATTGTCCTGATGGACAATGTGTACTATACTGGAGAAATTGACCATCAATTGTCAGATGCTAATTCGTATACTCTGATAACCAAGAACCCCATGCAGGAAGTTACTAACCTTGTAGAAAAGACACTGAGGTATTGGCATAATGAAGGTCTCTTATCAGATATAGAATTGAAATACATGTTCAACCCTACACCAAGGGCTGCATATATATATACTCTGCCCAAGGTTCATAAAAATGCGACAGCGCCCCCTGGTAGACCTATTATATCTGGAATAGGGGGGCCAATTGAACGCATTTCTGAATACATAGATATATTCTTGCAACCGATTGTACGCAATCTTCCAGCTTTTATTGAGGACACAAAAGACCTTCTCAACAAACTGGATGATCTGGTTTGGACTGAAGACTTCACTTTTGTGACCTTGGACGTGAGTGCCTTGTATACTAGTATCCCCTTGGATAAAGGGATGGAAGCACTCACATATTTTTTATCAAAGCGTGATGCGACCTTATATGAGCATACACGAATGATATTGGAGTTGACACGTTTGGCACTTGATAACAACTATTTTATGCATAAAGAGATCTGGTTCAAACAACATTCGGGAGTGGCTATGGGGGCAAAATTTTCTCCATCATTTGCCAATATATATATGGGCTTCTTTGAAGAACAGCATATTTGGAAACGTTGCCCACCGGATTTGACTAACCCAATAATTTATTGGGGTCGATTCATTGACGATATTCTTATGATCTGGGGGGGTGATGACATGACCCTTGATGCATTCTTAGGACATATCAATGATAATCAGTACAATCTGAGCTTCACACATAATATCAACAGTAGCAACATTGACTTCCTAGACATTACACTTTTCATTGAAAATGGTAAGCTTGAGAGTAAACTTTTTCGCAAGGATACGGCGTGTAATTCGGTGTTGTACGCTAGTAGTGCACACCCTAACTCTAAAATTCATGCCATCCCCTTTGGCGAAATGACTAGGCTCAGACGTAATTGTAGTAAGGATGCTGTATTCCAACAAGAGATTGAAACTTTAAAACAACGCTTCTTGATTAGGGGTTATGATTGCACATCATTAGAAAGAGCCCATACCAGGATTAATAGAATAAAAAGAACAGGACTTCTTAAACCTAAGTCCAAAAAGAATCGTAAATCAGAAGGTGACAGGATTGCATTAATAACGCAATTCAACTCACAAAGCAGTCTAATTTTCAAGACACTTAGTAAACATTGGAGACTTTTGAGGATGGATCATGATTTGGATCCGTATGTTTCTAAGAAGCCCCGAATTGTATTCAAAAGGGGTAGAACTTTGAGAAATATCTTGAGCCCCTCTGTTATAACCAAACGTATGAGTGAGCCAAATAATATGTGGTTACCTAATAAACCGAAGGTTTTTTTTAAATGTACGATGTGCAATGTATGTCAGTATGCAGAGTATAAGATTACCAGCTTCTCCTATAACACCACACAAGTACATAAGATACATGATTTTATGAATTGCAATACGAAACATATAGTGTATTGCATCATTTGTCAATGTAGTTTAATCTATATTGGCAGCACGATTAGACCGCTCAAGGAGAGGTTACAAGAACATATTAGAGCGATTCGCAATTGTAATGAGAACTATCCCTTTGCAGTACATTATAACACTGTTCATACCAACTCAGAAGTACTGCAAATTAGATTTCATGGGATTGCCGTGGTCAAGGACAATCCACGAGGAGGGGACAAAACGCTAGCATTAAGAAAATTGGAATCTAAATGGCTCATAAAATTGCGAGCGGTGGATCAAGGGCTCAATACAGACAGAGAATTACATGTTTTTTTACGAGATTGAGTTTAATTAACATCTGATCATTACTCTGTTCTGTATCCTTGTTGTTGTCGAAAATGAGTGTCTATCTACATGCTTGACAAATGTTGAGCTGAAGCCAGTCAACATAATCTGTATTTTATTTTATAACTTGATATATGTGACAACAGCTAACAGATTGTGGGGTTCTCTTGTATTTGTTTCATTGATGATTACTATCAAAGGGGAGTTTGAACAAATGATTTTTTAAGTGAATTTAGGTAACTTAAGTCTAACTACTATACTCACCTTGGTCTGTGGGGACTTTCTTTTATATTTATATATCACCGGTGACGGGATACATAACATTCAATACTGTCACACCAGTATTTTATGTGATCATGTGTGCATGTAGCATCAGTATTACTCGGGAACTATTTGTCGTTACTACCCTTTTTGGTAAATACTATTCAATATCTGGTTTTAGGATCTGTTGTAAGTTGAATGCCCTCCGATGACATTTGTGTATTATACGGCCTTTTGGTTATTTACGCATATGTTCATAGTAGTGGTGATGTGGACATTTGGTTATCGCCACATGTTTCTATATTCTTTATTTTTCTATATTCTTTATTTTACTATGTGGCAGATGTACAGTACTTTTGAATATGGTGGCTTACGGTGTATTACATTAAGAGATCCTCCTAGTGGTCGTGGTATAGTCATATTAATGTTGTCATGTGACCCAACTATATTAATGTAGGGAATAAACAGTATTCTCTTAATGACATTCGCTATTTATTAATTTGCTCTAGTCCGGTAATAATCATGTTATTGACTTTAGACAATCTCTTACACGCGGTATTAACTTATCATTCATGTCCAGTTACCCGTCGTTTATGGGGCGTATAGTACACTCTTAGATGGCGGCTTTTTTGACCTTTGCCTCATTTTTTAGATTGTAGTCTTGTTGGAGTCATGTGATTTTCTGTCACATGACTCAAGCCTGTTATTTGATAGCCAGGAATAGCGAGGGCTGTTTCCGCTACTTATTTATTTTTTCTAGTCCGGTAATAATTATGTTACTTAAACAACTTCCTATACGCAGTATTAATCTATCATCTATGGCTAGTTGCTCGTTGCTTATGGAGCGTGTAGCACATTCTAAGATGGCGGTATTTTTTGACGATTGTTTCAGCTCTGGATTGCAGTCTTGTATGAGTCATGTGATTTCTTGTCACATGACTTCAGCCCATTACTTGATAAGCCAGGAATAGCAAGGGCTGTTTCCTTTACTTTTTCGCCATTACCCACACGGCCGGTTGCAGAGGAGATGTTTTGAATTTGGAGGTGAGTACTTCCAGGTTAAGGGATTACAGTATTAGAGCAGTTTGTGTATTAATTTGGTTTCGAATAAACTTATTTTGTGGCATAATTGTTCTTCTATTTTTCAGGGTCAACTTTTCAGGGTTGTAACTCAGTGTCCAGGTGACATTTAATCACTCTGGACTGATAATATTGGGTGACTGTTAAGCGTATCATTGCTACGGTGACCATTAATATGGTATATGTTTCTCTCTTCTACATGTGAAGGATTGGCATTTTAGTGTTGGGTGAGTTTTTGTTTTTGACTTTTGATTTAGCCTAAAAGCATTGACTTTATAAACTTTGGTTAAAAAAAAATAAAAAATTTTGGGACCCGTGTGTTCATGTCATTTTAGGCCACATCGGGGGCTATTACAGCTGTGCGCTCTGTGGGATTTTACTGAGTGGCGAGAGGCCAGTGCTAGCAGTGTGATTTTTTATTAATGGTGAGTGAGAATTGCACGATGCACTTGATAATGATGACAAACAGGTACTATTTTTGTACCATGGGCTTGATTATTTGATCGTGTGTTATATATTGATGGGGTATAGTGGTCAATATATAGTGAGTTTATTACATCAAGAGAGGGTTGTCAAGTTGGAAATGTTTTGAAGATTGTGATACACTAGTATGTGTTAATCGCGGTTTGAGGTGAACATGCTTTACATCATGCTTTCTGTGCTATTGCCACAGTTTATAACTCTTTCTTTGGATTGTCAATATAGCTGTATTTTGTTTTTGTGCTCATTGAGAATATAACAGTATTAATATATTTAATTATAGGATTTTTTAAAACAATTCTTCTTTGATTTTGTACACAGTTCTATTAACCCCTTCGATGCGCGTGACGAGCTCAGCTCGTCATGCTGCGCGGTAGCGCTGTGCGCATGACGAGCTGAGCTCGTCACAACCACACCCGCGATCGGAATGTCCAGCACACGAGCGGAATTCCGATCGCGGTCAAGGGGTTAAACAGGTTGCAGTATCCTTATTTGGAACATGGTTTTTTCTTACATCTGATGCACTGCAGTGACGGATTGCGTATATATTACAGTTCGCCAATATTCCCTAATCGTGGTGGGTGCTTAGGTGTATCTTTTCTTATTATTTTTCATAATTTTATGTACACTTTTGGTTTTTGGGTGTTAATGATGGTGAAGGCTTTACACTATTATATTGAGAGTGTATGTTTAGGTTATAATTTTGTTTATTTTATTTCTGATGTTTAATGTTATTGACACATTTGGATATTCTATGGCCTTTGGTATTTTGAGTTTTGGGTCTTTCTCTTTATACTCTCTAATTTTCGGTGGTTCGTAATCTCTTCCTTTTTAAGTATAGACATACTATGTCTTTCTTTTCTTTGCAATACTTTAATGATTATGAGTTTCGGATTATGGTTTGTCTTCTTTTTACACCAGATCATTGGGTTTGTTATTTATATGTACAATGAGAAATGTAATTTTGTAAGATGTGCTTTTTAATTTTATTTGAATATTGTGTATAGTACATTGATTTTAGAATATTTGACATTCCAGCCTTGAAAAAGTCTGTGTATCGGACGAAACACGTGTTGGCTAATTGTGTGCTGGGAATTTTAACTTTTGGACTGAATAAAGTATATAAGAAAACTCTATCTGATGATCTGATTGGATTACTTTGAATGGACTGGTGTTTTCGTATCATCCTAGTTGCTTAAGAGATCCAAAACTATGTCAAGCGATTACTTTGATCCAGGACCAAGACTATTTTTGGTTAACTAAACATATTAGGCTGAATGCTTGTGCTGCAATAGCTTCACTTTTCTGTGTTTTGATATATGCATGTTATATTTGTAATGTGCAGGTAACACCTTTAGGTAGTAGGTGTTTGAAGCTGATATAGCACCCGGTTGCGAATATAGCAACTTAGATACTTGTCACGCATGAGTACAGATACTTTGAATACAGTTACAGTTTTTGGATGTGCGGTTATTTCCCTGTCAGGGAACACTACTACCTATTCTATTCTAGAAATGCAGAAGAGCTAAGATAATCTTTATTTAATTCAATTTTTTATTTAATATATTTTAGCCCAATGGCGCTGAATGACTGATCAGTATTTTGTTTAGTATTTTAAGTGGTTTTCCATACTTTGTACAGGTTATTTTCCGTTGTATGAGTACTTGATATTAAGTGGACAAATTATAGTCTGTGTAGGATATAGTTGCCCAATGGGGCTGAGTGTTTAGTACAATGATGGACCTGGCAAATTCCATAAAGAAAGATATCTGGTGTTCAATAATACATTGCTTTTGTAACTAAGTATTTTACATGTGTATTATTTTAGTAACCAATTTTTGTGATGAAATTGGAAACCGGTAGAGTCAAGGGAATGCCCTGTGTTGATCTGTAATGGAGACTGGAAATTGTAACCATGAAATGACAATAGAGTATTTGCATGTTCTTAGATGGCCACCACACAACATGCGAGCTGCAGTGGAGCCACTAGTCCAATTTCACTGTTCATTTATTGTATGCACATAATGGCTGCAGACGCTTCGGTTTGACGTCGTGAACAAGGCTCAGTGGAAGCCGAAACACGTAGACGTTTTCTGTCTGCAACTGGGGTAAATAAATATACAATTTTGAACTGCACTCTGTGGAGTGCCGTCCTTTGTGTGAGGAGTATGGAGTCTCAAGAAAATATATATATATATATATATATATATATTATCTACTGGCGGTCGCCAGTAGATAGTTATAGTTAGGACCTATTTTCCATAGGAAATCTGCGACATTCTATTTGAAATAACTCTTGCGTCGGTTGACGAATCTTCGCGAAATTTTCAAACTTTATGGCCCGCTCCAATCCGCTCCTACCCTGAAAGTCTCAGGGTGATTCGTCAAGCGGGGGCCGAGAAAGAGGGGGTCCCAAAACGTGTTTTCCCCATTCATTTTCCCATAGGAAACTTTAGACACGGCTACAGCCCGAACTGCTGAACGGAATTACACCAAATTTGGCAAAGAGGTAGTTCTTGGTTCAGAAAGAACCCTTTTGTTAAATGGTGTAAATCCATTCAGTAGTTGCGGAGAAATTAAAAAGATAAGAGTCAAAAAATCAATTTCCCATAGGAAACTTTATGCAAGGCTACAGCCCGAACTGCTGAACGGAATTACACCAAATTTGGCAAAGAGGTAGTTCTTGGTTCAAAAAGAACCCTTTTTGTTAAATGGTGTAAATCCGTTCAGTAGTTGCTGAGAAAATCAAAAGTAAAAACACATATATATCTGGGCGGAGCCTAACCACACATGTCATCGTGAGATCTGATTGGCTGTCAGCACTTCATCCTGGAATTGCTGGCAGCCATCTTGGGACCAATATAAATGATAGTACCCCATTGAAATGCATTGTAGTGAATCGAAGATTTTGAGGGTTACCAAAAGGAGAACTATAAAGGGTGATAACAGACTTTAGTTACATTAGAATTCATTTGTTGATGGTACCATACTAATTTCAGGAATTGTGGTGTGTTCTAAGGTGATTTTACCCTGTGAAAAACCTTCTGCTGGGATATCATGAATCATGTTTGAGAGAAAACTATTTTCACATGCTTGTCCCATACAGTTTTGGAAGGTGCCCCAGAAGCTAAAATGAGAGCATATTTTCTGTAAATTCACATTATCTTTCTCAGTCATGTGAGAATGAAGTCTGACATTCTCAGCAAAACATGTACATCCAACAAGGGCACAGACTGTCAGTTGATTCCTTTGTGTTCTACTGCAGCTTCCCAGAGTGTTCTAAAGAACAACTAGAGTGCTAACAGCCTTACTTATGACAAAAGTATGGCACACCTGAAGCCATCTTGATTGGAATAAACTGGTAACACTTAAAACATTTAATTTAAAAAGGAACAAAATGATGGGGTTCATCTTGTCATAGAAATTATGGTTAGTGCTCTGGAAAGAAAAATTAGGACATGTTTCAAGTGTGATCTCAAATATCTTCCTGTTATATTTCAACAGGAGCAGCCTGTCAGTTGATGCCTTTGTGTTCTACTGCAGCTTCCCAGAGTGTTCTAAAGAACAACTAGAGCGCTAACAGTCTTACTTATGACAAAAGTATGGCACACCTGAAGCCATCTTGATTGGAATAAACTGGTAACACTTAAAACATTTAATTTAAAAAGGAACAAAATGATGGGGTTCATTTTGTCATAGAAATTATGGTTAGTGCTGTAGAAAGAAAAATTAGGACATGTTTCAAGTGTGATCTCAAATATCTTCCTGTTATATTTCAACAGGAGCAGCCTGTCAGTTGATGCCTTTGTGTTCTACTGCAGCTTCCCAGAGTGTTCTAAAGAACAACTAGAGCGCTAACAGTCTTACTTATGACAAAAGTATGGCACACCTGAAGCCATCTTGATTGGAATAAACTGGTAACACTTAAAACATTTAATTTAAAAAGGAACAAAATGAGGGGGTTCATTTTGCCATAGAAATTATGGTTAGTGCTGTAGAAAGAAAAATTAGGACATGTTTTAAGTGAGATCTCAAATATCTTCCTGTTATATTTCAACAGGAGCAGCCTGTCAGTTGATGCCTTTGTGTTCTACTGCAGCTTCCCAGAGTGTTCTAAAGAACAACTAGAGTGCTAACAGCCTTACTTATGACAAAAGTATGGCACACCTGAAGCCATCTTGATTGGAATAAACTGGTAACACTTAAAACATTTAATTTAAAAAGGAACAAAATGAGGGGGTTCATTTTGCCATAGAAATTATGGTTAGTGCTGCAAAAAGAAAATTTAGTGCATGTTTTAAGTGAGATCTCAAATCCTCTTCTATTTCATTAGAAAATTCTGACATGCAGACTGAAACAATCACTTTCAATACCAGCAGTAGACTTCCAGTTAACTCCTTGGTGAGCAGTAGCTTTACTACAGTGATCTAATGAACAACTAGAGTAATAACATTCTGAATTTATGGCAAATGTGTGACACATCTGAATGCCTTCTTGATGGAATCAAAGTAAAAAACTGAAAGCATTTCCTACTGAGGAGACTGCAGTAAATGAGGAAATTAGGAAACTTCATAACAAAGAAGTCTTCCAAGATGGCCACCAGTGAAAAAAGAGCCCAAATGTAGCACAAATATTACCCAGATGTAGCCCACATATAGCCCAATGACAAAAGTGTGCAAAACACTTTTTATTTTTAGTTTTTTGCAGTTTTATGTAGTGCAGACTGGTCAGGTATTGGAGCGTTGCATCTTAAAACATGACCCCCTACACTACAAAAACACCACTGCACTACCCTAAACCCTAAAACACTACCCCAGCACGACCCCCTATACTACAAAAGCACCACTGCACTATCCTAAACCCTAAAACACTACCCCCAGCATGACCCCCTACACTACACAAACACCACTGCACTACCCTAAACCCTAAAACACTACCCAAACACCACTGCACTAACCTAAATCCTAAAACACTACCCCCAGCACGACCCCCTACACTACCCAAACACCACTGCACTACCCTAAAACATGACCCCTACACTATACAAACACCACTGCACTACCCTAAACCCTAAAACACTACCCCCAGCACGACCCCCTACACTACACAAGCACCACTGCACTACCCTAAACCCTAAAACACTGCCCCCAGCACGACCCCCTACACTACACAAACACCACTGCACTACCTTAAACCCTAAAACACTACCCCCAGCACGACCCCCTACACTGCCCGAACACCACTGCACTGCCCTAAACCCTGAAACACATACCCTAGCACGACCCCCTACACTGCCCGAACACCACTGCACTGCCCTAAACCCTGAAACACCACCACCTGCACGACCCCCTACACTGCCCGAACACTACTGCACTGCCCTAAACCCTGAAACACCATCCCCAGCACGACCCCCTACACTGCACGAACACCACTGCACTGCCCTAAACCCTGAAACACTACCCCCAGCAAGACCCCCTACACTGCCCGAACACCACTGCACTGCCCTAAACCCTGAAACACCACCCCCGGCAAGACCCCCTACACTGCCCGAACACCACTGCCCTAAACCCTGAAACACCACCCCCAGCAAGACCCCCTACACTGCCCGAACACCACTGCACTGCCCTAAACCCTGAAACACCAGCCCCAGCACGACCCCTACACTGCCCGAACACCACTGCACTGCCCTAAACCCTAAAACACCACCCCTGCACGACCCCCTTCACTGCCCGAACACCACTGCACTGCCCTAAACCCTGAAACACCACCCCCAGCATGACCCCCTACACTGCCCGAACACCACTGCACTGCCCTAAACCCTGAAACACCACCCCCTGCATGATCCCCTACACTGCCCGAACACTACTGCACTGCCCTAAACTCTGAAACACAACCCCCAGCACGACCCCCTACACTGCACGAACACCACTGCACTGCCCTAAACCCCGAAACACTACCCCCAGCAAGACCCCTACACTGCCCGAACACCACTGCCCTAAACCCTGAAACACCACCCCCAGCAAGACCCCCTACACTGCCCGTACACCACTGCACTGCCCTAAACCCTGAAACACCACCCCCAGCATGACCCCCTACACTGCCCGAAGACCACTGCACTGCCCTAAACCCTGAAACACCACCCCCAGCACGACCCCTACACTGCCCGAACACCACTGCACTGCCCTAAACCATGAAACACCAGCCCCAGCACGACCCCCTACACTGCCTGAACACCACTGCACTACCCTGAAACACCACCCCCAGCACGACCCCTACACTGCCCGAACACCACTGCACTGCCCTAAACCCTGAAACACCAGCCCCAGCACAACCCCGTACACTGCCCGAACACCACTGCACTGCCCTAAACCCTGAAACACCAGCCCCAGCACGACCGCCTACACTGCCCGAAAACCACTGCACTGCCCTAAACCCTGAAACACCAGCCCCAGCAAGACCCCCTACACTGCCCGAACACCACTGCACTGCCCTAAACCCTGAAACACCTCCCCCAGCAAGACCCCCTACACTGCCCGAACACCACTGCACTAAAGCCTGAAACACCACCCCCAGCAAGACCACCTACACTGGCCGAACGCCACTGCACTGCCCTAAACCCTGAAACACCACCCCCTGCACGACCCCCTACACTGCCCAAACACCACTGCACTGCCCTAAACCCTGAAACACCACCCCCTGCACGACCCCCTACACTGCCCGAACACGACTGCACTGCCCCAAACCCTGAAACACCACCCCTCAGCACGACACCCTACACTGCCCGAACACCACTGCACTGCCCTAAACCCTGAAACACCACCCCCTGCACGACCTCCTACACTGCCGGAACACTACTGCACTGCCCTAAACCCTGAAACACCACCCCCAGCACGACCCCCTACACTGCCCGAACACCACTGCACTGCCCTAAACCCTGAAACACCACCCCTTACACAGCACGAACACCACTGCACTGCCCTAAAGCCTGAAACACCACCTCCAGCAAAACCCCCTACACTGCCTGAACACCATTGCTGTGCCCTAAATCCTGAAACACTAGCCCCAGCATGACCCCCTACACTGCCCAAACACCACTGCACTGCCCTAAACCCTGAAAAACCACCCCCAGCACGACCCCCTACACTGCCCGAACACCACTGCACTGCCCTAAACCCTAAAACACCAGCCCCAGCAAGACCCCCTACACTGCCCGAACACCACTGCACTGCCCTAGACTCTGAAACACCAGCCCCAGCAAGACCCCCTACACTGCCCGAACACCACTGCACTGCCCTAAACCCTGAAACACCAGCCCCAGCATGACCCCCTACACTGCCCGAACACCACTGCACTGCCCTAAACCCTGAAACACCAGCACCAGCACGACCACCTACACTGCCCGAACACCACTGCACTGCCCTAAACCCTGAAACACCAGCCACAGCACAACCCCCTACACTGCCTGAACACCACTGCACTGCCCTAAACCCTGAAACACCAGCCCCAGCACGACCCCTACACTGCCCGAACACCACTGTACTGCCCTAAACCCTGAAACACCAGCCCCAGCAAGACCCCTACACTGCCCGAACACCACTGCACTGCCCTAAACCCTGAAACACCACCACCTGCATGACCCCCTACACTGCCCGAACACCACTGCACTGCCCTAAACCCTGAAACACCACCCCCTGCACCGCCCCCTACACTGCCCGAACACCACTGCCCTGCCCTAAACCCTGAAACACCACCCCCAGCACGACCCCCTTTACTGCTCGAACACCACTGCACTGCCCCAAACCCTGAAACACCAGCCCCAGCACGACCCCTACACTGCCCGAACACCACTGCTCTGCCCTAAACCCTGAAACACCACCCCCTGCATGACCCCCTACACTGCCCGAACACCACTGCACTGCCCTAAACCCTGAAACACCACCCCCAGCACGACCCCCTACACTGCCCAAACACCACTGCACTGCCCTAAACCCTGAAACACCAGCCCCAGCACGACCCCTACACTGCCCGAACACCACTGCTCTGCCCTAAACCCTGAAACACCACCCCCTGCATGACCCCCTACACTGCCCGAACACCACTGCACTGCCCTAAACCCTGAAACACCACCCCCAGCACGACCCCCTACACTGCCCAAACACCACTGCACTGCCCTAAACCCTGAAACACCACCCCCTGCATGATCCCCTAGACTGCCCGAACACTACTGCACTGCCCTAAACCCTGAAACACCACCCCCAGCACGACCCCCTACACTGCACGAACACCACTGCACTGCCCTAAACCCCGAAACACTACCCCCAGCAAGACCCCCTACACTGCCCGAACACCACTGCCCTAAACCCTAAAACACCACCCCCAGCACGACCCCCTACACTGCCCGAACACCACTGCACTGCCCTAAACCCTGAAACACCACCCCCAGCACGACCCCCTACACTGCCCGAACACCACTGCACTGCCCTAAACCCTGAAACACCACCCCCTGCACGACCCCCTACACTGCCCGAACACTACTGCACTGCCCTAAACCCTGAAACACCATCCCCAGCACGACCCCCTACACTGCACGAACACCACTGCACTGCCCTAAACCCTGAAACACTACCCCCAGCAAGACCCCCTACACTGCCCGAACACCACTGCACTGCCCTAAACCCTGAAACACCACCCCCAGCAAGACCCCCTACACTGCCCGAACACCACTGCCCTAAACCCTAAAACACCACCCCCAGCAAGACCCCCTACACTGCCCGAACACGACTGCACTGCCCTAAACCCTGAAACACCAGCCCCAGCACGACCCCTACACTGCCCGAACATCACTGCACTGCCCTAAACCCTGAAACACCACCCCCTGCACGACCCCCTACACTGCCCGAACACCACTGCACTGCCCTAAACCCTGAAACACCACCCCCAGCACGACCCCCTACACTGCCCGAACACCACTGCACTGCCCTAAACCCTGAAACACCACCCCCTGCACGATCTCCTACACTGCCCGAACACTACTGCACTGCCCTAAACCCTGAAACACCACCCCCAGCACGGCCCCCGACACTGCACAAACACCACTGCACTGCCCTAAACCCCGAAACACTACCCCCAGCAAGACCCCCTACACTGCCCGAACACCACTGCCATAAACCCTGAAACACCACCCCCAGCAAGACCCCCTACACTGCCCGTACACCACTGCACTGCCCTAAACCCTGAAACACCAGCCCCAGCAAGACCCCCTACACTGCCCGAACACCACTGCACTGCCCTAGACTCTGAAACACCAGCCCCAGCAAGACCCCCTACACTGCCCGAACACCACTGCACTGCCCTAAACCCTGAAACACCAGCCCCAGCATGACCCCCTACACTGCCCGAACACCACTGCACTGCCCTAAACCCTGAAACACCAGCCCCAGCACGACCCCCTACACTGCACGAACACCACTGCACTGCCCTAAACCCCGAAACACTACCCCCAGCAAGACCCCCTACACTGCCCGAACACCACTGCCCTAAACCCTAAAACACCACCCCCTGCACGATCCCCTAGACTGCCCGAACACTACTGCACTGCCCTAAACCCTGAAACACCACCCCCAGCACGACCCCCTACACTGCACGAACACCACTGCACTGCCCTAAACCCCCGAAACACTACCCCCAGCAAGACCCCCTTCACTGCCCGAACACCACTGCCCTAAACCCTAAAACACCACCCCCAGCACGACCCCTAGACTGCTCGAACACTACTGCACTGCCCTAAACCCTGAAACACCACCCCCAGGACGACCCCCTACACTGCACGAACACCACTGCACTGCCCTAAACCCCGAAACACTACCCCCAGCAAGACCCCCTACACTGCCCGAACACCACTGCCCTAAACCCTAAAACACCACCCCAGCACGACCCCCTACACTGCCCGAACACCACTGCACTGCCCTAAACCCTGAAACACCACCCCCAGCACGACCCCCTACACTGCCCGAACACCACTGCACTGCCCTAAACCCTGAAACACCACCCCCTGCACGATCCCCTAGACTGCCCGAACACTACTGCACTGCCCTAAACCCTGAAACACCACCCCCAGCACGACCCCCTACACTGCACGAACACCACTGCACTGCCCTAAACCCCGAAACACTACCCCCAGCAAGACCCCTACACTGCACGAACACCACTGCCCTAAACCCTAAAACACCACCCCCAGCACGACCCCCTACACTGCCCGAACACCACTGCACTGCCCTAAACCCTGAAACACCACCCCCAGCACGACCCCCTACACTGCCCGAACACCACTGCACTGCCCTAAACCCTGAAACACCACCCCCTGCACGACCCCCTACACTGCCCGAACACTACTGCACTGCCCTAAACCCTGAAACACCATCCCCAGCACGACCCCCTACACTGCAAAAACACCACTGCACTGCCCTAAACCCTGAAACACTACCCCCAGCAAGACCCCCTACACTGCCCGAACACCACTGCACTGCCCTAAACCCTGAAACACCACCGCCAGCAAGACCCCCTACACTGCCCGAACACCACTGCCCTAAACCCTAAAACACCACCCCCAGCAAGACCCCCTACACTGCCCGAACACGACTGCACTGCCCTAAACCCTGAAACACCAGCCCCAGCACGACCCCTACACTGCCC
This sequence comes from Calotriton arnoldi, assembly GCA_963921515.1. Lineage (NCBI taxonomy): Eukaryota > Metazoa > Chordata > Amphibia > Caudata > Salamandridae > Calotriton > Calotriton arnoldi. Next base: position 283,421 of record CAWUFW010010266.1, read on the forward strand.
GAACATCACTGCACTGCCCTAAACCCTGAAACACCACCCCCTGCACGACCCCCTACACTGCCCGAACACCACTGCACTGCCCTAAACCCTGAAACACCACCCCCAGCACGACCCCCTACACTGCCCGAACACCACTGCACTGCCCTAAACCCTGAAACATCACCCCCTGCACGATCTCCTACACTGCCCGAACACTACTGCACTGCCCTAAACCCTGAAACACCACCCCCAGCACGACCCCCTACACTGCACGAACACCACTGCACTGCCCTAAACCCCGAAACACTACCCCCAGCAAGACCCCCTACACTGCCCGAACACCACTGCCATAAACCCTGAAACACCACCCCCAGCAAGACCCCCTACACTGCCCGTACACCACTGCACTGCCCTAAACCCTGAAACACCAGCCCCAGCAAGACCCCCTACACTGCCCGAACACCACTGCACTGCCCTAGACTCTGAAACACCAGCCCCAGCAAGACCCCCTACACTGCCCGAACACCACTGCACTGCCCTAAACCCTGAAACACCAGCCCCAGCATGACCCCCTACACTGCCCGAACACCACTGCACTGCCCTAAACCCTGAAACACCAGCCCCAGCACGACCACCTACACTGCCCGAACACCACTGCACTGCCCTAAACCCTGAAACACCAGCCACAGCACGACCCCCTACACTGCCCGAACACCACTGCACTGCCCTAAACCCTGAAACACCACCCCCTGCACGATCCCCTGGACTGCCCGAACACTACTGCACTGCCCTAAACCCTGAAACACCACCCCCAGCACGACCCCCTACACTGCACGAACACCACTGCACTGCCCTAAACCCCGAAACACTACCCCCAGCAAGACCCCCTACACTGCCCGAACACCACTTCCCTAAACCCTGAAACACCACCCCCAGCACGACCCCCTACACTGCCCGAACACCACTGCACTGCCCTAAACTCTGAAACACCACCCCCAGCACGACCCCCTACACTGCCCGAACACCACTGCACTGCCCTAAACCCTGAAACACCACCCCCTGCACGACCCCCTACACTGCCCGAACACTACTGCACTGCCCTAAACCCTGAAACACCATCCCCAGCACGACCCCCTACACTGCACGAACACCACTGCACTGCCCTAAACTCTGAAACACTACCCCCAGCAAGACCCCCTACACTGCCCGAACACCACTGCACAGCCCTAAACCCTGAAACACCACCCCCAGCAAGACCCCCTACACTGCCCGAACACCACTGCCCTAAACCCTAAAACACCACCCCCAGCAAGACCCCCTACACTGCCCGAACACGACTGCACTGCCCTAAACCCTGAAACACCAGCCCCAGCACGACCCCTACACTGCCCGAACACCACTGCACTGCCCTAAACCCTGAAACACCACCCCCAGCACGACCCCCTACACTGCCCGAACACCACTGCACTGCCCTAAACCATGAAACACCAGCCCCAGCACGACCCCCTACACTGCCCAAACACCACTGCACTGCCCTAAACCCTGAAACACCACCCCCAGCATGACCCCCTACACTGCCCGAACACCACTGCACTGCCCTAAACCCTGAAACACCAGCCCCAGCACAACCCCGTACACTGCCCGAACACCACTGCACTGCCCTAAACCCTGAAACACCACCTTCAGCAAAACCCCCTACACTGCCTGAACACCATTGCTCTGCCCTAAATCCTGAAACACTAGCCCCAGCATGACCCCCTACACTGCCCAAACACCACTGCACTGCCCTAAACCCTGAAACTCCACCCCCAGCACGGCCCCCTACACTGCCCGAACACCACTGCACTGCCCTAAACCCTGAAACACCACCCCCAGCAAGACCCCCTACACTGCCCGAACACCACTGCACTGCCCTAGACTCTGAAACACCAGCCCCAGCAAGACCCCCTACACTGCCCGAACACCACTGCACTGCCCTAAACCCTGAAACACCAGCCCCAGCATGACCCCCTACACTGCCCGAACACCACTGCACTGCCCTAAACCCTGAAACACCAGCCACAGAACGACCACCTACACTGCCCGAACACCACTGCACTGCCCTACACCCTGAAACACCAGCCACAGCACAACCCCCTACACTCCCCGAACACCACTGCACTGCCCTAAACCCTGAAACACCACCCCCTGCAGCACCCCCTACACTGCCCGAACACCACTGCACTGCCCTAAACCCTGAAACACCACCCCCTGCACCGCCCCCTACACTGCCCGAACACCACTGCACTGCCCTAAACCCTGAAACACCACCCCCAGCACGACCCCCTTTACTGCTCGAACACCACTGCACTGCCCCAAACCCTGAAACACCACCCCCAGCACGACCCCCTACACTGCCCGAACACCACTGCCCTAAACCCTGAAACACCACCCCTGCACGACCCCCTATACTGCCCGAACACCACTGCACTGCCCTAAACCCTGAAACACCACCCCCTACACTGCCCGAACACCACTGCACTGCCCTAAACCCTGAAACACCACCGCCAGCACGACCCCCTACACTGCCCGAACACCACTGCACTGCCCTAAACCCTAAAACACCACCCCCAGCACAACCCCCTACACTACCCGAACACGACTGCACTGCCCTAAACCCTCAAACACTCCCCCCAGCACGACCCCCTACACTACCCGAACACCACTGTACTGCCCTAAACCCTACCCCCAGCACGACCCCCTACACTACCCGAACACCACTGCACTACCCTAAACCCTAAAATACTACCCCCAGCACAACCCCTACACTACCCGAACACGACTGCACTGCCCTAAACCCTCAAACACTCCCCCAGCACGACCCCCTACACTACCCGAACACCACTGCACTGCCCTAAACCCTAAAACACTCCCCCAGCACGACCCCCTACACTACCCGAACACCACTGCACTGCCCTAAACCCTAAAACACTCCCCCAGCACGACCCCCTACACTACCCAAACACCACTGCACTGCCCTAAACCCTAAAACACTACCCCCGCATGACCCCCTACACTACCCAAACACCAATGCACTACCCTAATCCCTAAAACACTACCCCCCGCATGACCCCCTACACTACCCTAAACCCTAAAACACTACCCCCGCATGACTCCCTACACTACCCAAAGACCACTGCACTACCCTAAACCCTAAAACACGACCTCCTACACTACACAAACACCACTGCACTACCCTAAACCCTAAAACACTACCCCCTACACTACACAAACACCACTGCACTACCCTAAACCCTAAAACACTACCCCCAGCAGTACCCCTACACTACCCAAACACCACTGCACTAACCTAAACCCTAAAACACTACCCCCAGCAGTACCCCCTACACTACCCAAACACCACTGCACTACCCTAAATCACTACCCCCAGCACGACCCCTACACTACCCAAACACCACTGCACTACCCTAAACCCTAAAACACTACCCCCAGCACGACCCCCTACACTACCCAAACACCACTGCACTACCCTAAACCCTAAAACACTCCCCCAGCACGACTCCCTACACTACCCAAACACCACTGCACTACCCTAAACCCTAAATCTACCCCCAGCATGACCCCCTACACTACACAAACACCACTGCACTACCCTAAACCCTAAAACACTACCCCCAGCACGACCCTCTTCACTACCTAAACACAACTGCACAATTTGTTACAGGCGTTGCAACGCAGGCCTGTGGTGCTTACTGGAAGTACCTAGTGGGCTAGTTGGGCCCCAGCGACCCTCAGGATTCAAGGTGACCTAATCCCCCAACTTAAAACGCACCACGGGGCACGTTTGCACAGTGGTGAAGGGAGGGGGCGGGGCCTCAGGTGACATGTGCGCAAACACGCCCTGTGGTGCGTTTTAAGTGGGGGAATTAATTCCCTTTGAATCCTGAGGGACCCTGGGGGCCAACTAGCCCACCAGGTACCTTCAGTAAGCACAACAGAGTTGCGTTGCAGAGAGGTGAAAAAAGGTGCGTGGCCTCGGAACGCCTCTCTGCAACTCAGCTCTGTGGTCCTAACTGTAGGTACCTGGGGGCTAGTTGGGCCCCAGGGACCCTCAGAATTCAAGGGGACTTAATCCCGCAACTTAAAACGCGCCACGGGGTGCGTTTGCACACATGTCACCTCAGGCCCCCTCCCTTCACCACTGTGCAAACGCGCCCTGTAGCGCGTTTTAAGAGGTAGTTTTAATCCCCCTGCCCTATTATGTACTAGGGACTTGCAGAGGAGGTCATGCTAATCACAGGGGTACCCCAACGCATAGTGTTTCCTAGTGTATGTAGGTGTTTTCACTGTATTCTAAGTGTCTTTTAGCATAGCACTGGCTCTGGTTAGTCAGAGTCAGTTACCACCAGTACCCGTCTGAAAAAGTTGTGGGCACAGGATGATTTTGCAACAAGGCCTCTTTCTGCTCCTCTGTTGGTTCTTTCTGCACATCTTTTGCTTCTTTCTGTGCGTTTTTTCTTCTTTCTTCACATGTCCTACCTCTGTAGGCATAGTTAGAAACTAGCATTTAAAAAAACCTTTGAAATTCACTTAAAAAATCATAGGTTTCAGGCACGTTATAGTTAGAAATTAGCATTTAAAAAACCTTTGAAATTCACTGAAAAAACCATAGGTTTCAGACACGTTATAGTTAGAAATTAGCATTTAAAAACCTTTGAAATTCACTGAAAAAACCATAGGTTTTAGGGACAGTTATAGTTAGTTGGACATTTCACTCGTACAAAACCATAGAAATTCCCCCGTTATAGTTAGTTCAGCTAACTATAACTCGCGCCCCGCAATGCACTGCTGATGACGTCACATATTACATCACTCATGACATGGTCAGTGACATCACTGATGACATCACTGATGACATCTCAAATGACATCACTGATGACATCATCCATGTGATAATTTCATGCATCTTCTCACACCCTAATATAACTTTTGATACACCCACTCTAAATTACAGACTGCCATTCTCAAAACCATAGACACTCCAACACCAAAAACTACATACCCACTCACTGATTCTTAGGTCTACACACACATCCACTCACTCACCCGTACAGTCACTCATACTTAGTCACTCAGTACAGGACTATCATATGCACTCATACACCTATATAAACACTCACACACCGCCACTCATCCATAGAGGTACTCACACACCTAGTCAGTCATGCAAAAAACTTAATCACACACCCATTTACTCACCTACACAGTTATACACACACCAGCTCACTTACTCATACAAATACTAGCACATTCTTACACTCTTATACAATCACTGATACAAGTACACACTCATCCATACAGCCACTCTCACAATCACACACTCTCACTTATAGCCATTTATATACTCCAACACACATATATACTGCCTTTCACATATGTAGTTACTCACACATGTACCACTGAGATATACATTCAATCACTAACACACCCATACACACACTCACCCACCCATACAGTCCATCACAGATGCACTCTTGAAACCATGCACCCAGTGAATCACCAACTCACACATCTATGCACAGAGTCACACACACCCCACCCACACAAACACTCAGGCACCCATACAGATACTCAGACAATCAATCAATAACCCATGTAGACACTCATGTAGCTATTCAGAAAGCCATGCAGCCGCTTACAAACCAACAGACAGACGGATACAGACATTCACACAGTTTAGTCACTAACCCATGCATTCAGTAAGATATATTTAATCACTCACTTGTAGAGTCAGTCACTCACGTACTAAATCATCCATTCAGACACTTATACACCCACTCATTCTTCAATACGCCTTTCCCTATATATATTAAACATATTTAAACTTTACAGAAACACACAGTCACTGGATGATGTCATCAGTGATGTCATTTGAGATGTCATCAGTGATGTCATCAGTGATGTCACTGACCATGTCATGAGTGATGTAATATGTGACGTCATCAGCAGTGCATTGCGGGGCGCGAGTTATAGTTAGCTGAACTAACTATAACGGGGGAATTTCTATGGTTTTGTACGAGTGAAATGTCCAACTAACTATAACTGTCCCTAAAACCTATGGTTTTTTCAGTGAATTTCAAAGGTTTTTAAATGCTAATTTCTAACTATAACGTGTCTGAAACCTATGGTTTTTTCAGTGAATATATATATATATATATCATGCTCCAGCTTGAGTCCTGCTGCTTGAGATGCACTCGAACGCTGACTTGGGCCTCAAGCGGCAGCCCAACTCTCAGGTATGGAAATGTCAGCCCCTCAATCTCTTTCACAGCCAAATCACCATACTGGCCTGACGCGTTTCGATTCCTCTTTTTCAAAGGCACTGGGTGAAAAGGAACACGCACACTCCCGTAACATAACATCAGCATTTCCTTTTATTGCGCGCCCCCTATGGGCGCCACCTCCTCAATCCTAAGTCGGTCGCCCCACATCCAGAGGCTGCTGTATGCTGTATGTTAAGAGGAGTCGAGTGCATCTCAAGCAGCAGGACTCAAGCTGGAGCGTGATATATATATATATATATATATATATATATATATATATATATATATTAACCATAGCTTTACAGGGTCATTATAGTTAGGCTCTGATTTCACTCATTCAAAACCATAGAAATTCAGCAGTTATAGTTACCTGACATAAATATAAGTTACGCCCCCTCAATGCACTGCTTTTGACCTCACAAATTACATCACTCATGACATGGTCAGTGACATCACTGATGACATCAATGATGACATCTCAAACGACATTACTGATGACATCATTCAGGAAAGTAAACTTCAATATACTTCATAAAATACCCTTTAGCTTTTTTAATATTAAGAAGAAGACACAGGTAAGTGGATGTGTGAGTAGCTGTATAGGGTGAGTGAGTGGCTGTGTTAGTGGCTGTATGGGTGGGTGAGTGGGTGTGTGAGTGGCTTTATAGGTGACTGAGTGGCTGTGTGAGTGGCTCTATGGGTGAGTGACTGGGTGTGTAGGTGGGTGAGTGGCTCTTTGAGTGGGTGTGTGGGTAAGTGAGTGGGTATGTGAGTGGCTGTATTGCACAGTCAGTATCTGTGTGAGTAACTGTATAGGTGAGTGAGTGGGAGTGTGAATGCTTGTATGGATGTGTGAATGCATATGTAAGGGGTTGTGTAGGTGAGTAAGGGGCTGTGCGAGTAGGAGTATGGGTGAGTGAGAGTGTATGTGAGTGGCTGTATGGGTGAGTAAGTGGCTATATGAGTGGCTGTATGGGTAATTAAGTGGTTGTGTGAGTGGCTTATTGGGTAAGTGGTGAGTGGGTGCATAAGTGGCTGTATGGATGAGTGAGTGAGTGTGTAATTGCATGTATGGATAAGCAAGTGGCTGTGTAAGTGGCTGTATGGGTGGGTGAGTGGCAGTGTGAGTGGCTATATGGGTAGCTGAGTGGCTGTATGAGTGAGTGACTGGGTGTGTAAGTGACTGTATGGTTGAGTGAGTGGCTGTTTGAATGGGTGTTTGGGTAAGTGAGTGGGTGTGTGAGTAGCTGTATTGGAGAGCAACAGTTTTTGTGAGTAGTTGTATGGGTAAATGGGCGTGTGAGTGGTTGAATGGATGTGTGAAGGGGTATGTAAGTATTTGTGTGGGTGAGTGAATGGATGTGTGAATGGATGTGTGAGTGGCTGTATGGGTGAGTGAGTACCTCTGTTAGTACCTGTATGGATAAGTGACTGGCTGTTTAAGTGGCTTTATGGGTGAGTGAGAGGATGTGTGAGTGAGTGGGTGAGTGAGTGGCCATGTGAGAGGCTATATGGATGAGTGAGTGGGTCTGTGAATGGGTATGTGACTGATTGTGTAGGTGTGTGTGGGTGTATGTGAGGTTGTTTGGGGGTATGAGTGGGTCTGTGGATGATATCATCAATGATGTCATCAGTGGCGTCATTTGAGATGTCATCAGTGATGTCATCAGTGATGTCACTGATCATGTCATGAGTGATGTAATATGCGAGGTCATAAGCAGTGTATTTTGGGGGCATAAATTGTAGTTATGTCAGGTAACTATAACTGCTGAATTTCACTGGTCTTGTACGAGTGAAATCTGAGCCTAACTATAACGTCTCTGTAGCCTTTGTTTTTTTCAGTGAATTTCAATGTTTTTAAAAATTCTATTTCCTAACTATAATGTCCCTGCAATCTTTAGTTTTTTAGTGAATTTCAACTTTTTTAATGCTATTTTCTAACTATAACGTCCCTGTAACCTTTGTTTTTTTTAGTGAATTCCAAATTATTATTTTTTTATGTATTTTTATTTTGAAAACAGTGCAGTTCAAGACAGTAAACAGATCGTACAATCATCAAAGGGCAATAATTACATATTGCAATACATGTTTCAAAACAGCTAACTTCATATCCACCCCCCACCCCGCCCATTCCCCAGACACAACAAACACAGCATCAGTTGTTTCGTTAGTATGCTACCCCAAGACAGTACACAAAACAGCTGGTAAAAATATGTCCACGTTTCCCCTTGTGAGACCCGCCAGGTTCACCAAGCATCATCTGATATCTCCAGAGAGTAATACTGCAGCCATTTGCCCCAAACCTTACGAAATTGTCTGGGGCATCCCCTGCTAGCATACCTAATTTTTTCAGCGATCATACACACATCCATCCCTCGCTTCCACTCATCTCTGGTAGGGTAAACCTGTGACCCCCACTGTCTAGCAGTATCTCTTTTGGTTACCACTAGATCAAGGCTACAGAATAGTAGCTGCACCCAAGGGCGGTCTACTTTATTGGGGATCTCAAGGATAAGTGATTTGGGGTCCAAGGGGAGGTGAATTTAAAGCACCCTACCAATTCCTCTGATAATGCTAATCCAATAATCCCGGATTAAGGGGCAGCTCCATAATGTGTGATAAAAAGGAACCCTCTTCTCCCCGACATCTCAAGCACTGAGATATCTGAGTCCTTCCCAAGATATGTAGGCAATGCCTGTCATAATAAACTCTGTATAATGTTTTAATTTGTACTAGGTGCTGGCGAGTTTTGATTGCCACCTCCCTCAGATGCAACCATGCGGCCTCCCAATCTATGTCTTCCAGTTCCCTAGATCTCTTTCCCATACTTCCCACAGCTTGCAGAGAGTGTCAGGCATATTGTTGTTAAGGGTTTTATAAGTCAGGGAGATTGCCCCTATACGCAGCTGTTCAGTCAAGAGCCGACCTTCAAGTGGGGCCCACTCCGGGATACCCTCCCCCGGAAGTCCCATGGCACACCAGGTGTGTCGTAGTTGCGCGTATTTTAAAAATTGGTTGCCGTTCATTCGTACTCCCTCTGGAGCGATGCCAAAGGCATGATGTCACTGTCCTCTAGCAAATCCCCCACTTTAGATATTCCAAGCAAGTCCTAGGACCCAAATCCCTGCAACTTCCGCATTTCGGGTGTCATTTCCCCTCCCACAATGGTGTTTCTCAGGTAGTCCTCCCATACCACCCAATCAATTTCAATGCCTTTTCCCAAGCCACCAAAGTGACCTGTGTCGCCGGAAGGAGGAGCACTGTCCCGCCATCTCCATATAGATACGACAGTTGCAACCCACTCCTCCACTGCGTCCATTGCTGCCTAAATATGAAGTGGTCATCTGGGGCGAATAACCTGTCGCTTATAATGATGAGGTGCGCGGCCCAGTAGTTTGCTCGTATGTCTGTCAAGGAGAGCCCACCATTATATTGATGGCATTGCAGGGATTTTAAAGCGATTCTAGGGTGATCACTCTCCCACAACAGTTTCCGCATGTCGCTCTCTATGGATTGGAAAACCTCAAGGGGGATCCCATAATAAGTATTTTGCAGGGCGTAAAGCAATTTGGGCAAAGAGATCATCTTGAACATAGCTGCCCTCCTAATGAGCTTGCTCCATCTCTCCTCAACAGGATCAGATTACCCTCCGGAGGTTGTGAGCTTAGCAAGCTTCCTGCTCTAATGTCATAAATATACCAAGATATTTGAGTCCGAGGGAAATGTAGGTTAACCGTCGGGGTATGGGGGGATCTCCAAACCCTCTTGTGGGAGAAAGAGCACCTATTTATCCCAGTTGATACAGTATCCGGAAGGCCTCCCATAGTCCTCAAATACTTGGAATGTCACAGGAAGAGACAGGGCAAGCTCAGTCAAATACAACAGGATATCATCCGCATAGAGCAAAATCTTTTCCTCTACCTCTTCCTCGTCTAGGAGCTGGAAGCCACGAATGTCAGGGTGGTTCCAAACCGCACGGGCTAAATATTCTATTGTTAGGGCAAAAAGGAGGGGGGACAATGGGAAACCCTGCTGAGTGTCCCTAGCAAATGGAAATCCCTAGAGACCACTTCTTTTACCCGGACTGCCGCCACTGGGGCCTGATATAATAACTGTACCCACCTCCTGTAATGGGGATCAAACCCGAATTTAACCAGAGTACTGTCTAAGAAGGCCCAATATACTGCATCGAACACCTTCTCAGCATCTAATGCAAGGAATGTATGGGGAGGTGGGTGCAACCGGATTTCGTTTAGCCAATTGTGGGTTCTACGAAGATTGTAGAGGGTGGATCTCCCGGGCATGAATCCCGACTGGTCTTTATGAATCAAAGGCGTTATAACTTGCAGCAATCTAGCTGCCAAGATTGTGGCCAGGATTTTAACCTTGATGTTAAGTAGTGAGATCGTGCAGTAGGAGTCGCAGCAGTCCCTAGGCTTGCCATCCTTAGGTATAACCACTATGAGCATCCGTGGCAAATCCGGAGGAAGAATGCCCCGTCTCCCGCTTCGAGAAACATGTTTAAGAGATGCGGTCCCAGAAGGCTCGAAAATCATTTATGCAATTCAGCGGGAATCCTGTTGGGTCCTGGGGTCTTATTTGCTTTAAGTTTAGTAATGGCTGATTGTATATCTGCCAGGGTGATCTCCGCTTCAAGCGCCTCTCTCCCCTTGGCATCGAGAGTCAGCATTGTTATCGACTGCAGATATTGGTCAATATGGGGCTGGGCCTGGAGCGGCCGAGACTCATAAAAGTTCTCGTAGTATTGCATGAAGATTTCTGCGATCGCTTTATTGGATTCCACAAAGGCCCCCCAGGGGAGTCTAATCTGGTGCACCCATCTAGCTTCCACTTCCCCTCTACCAAGCCAGGCAAAAAGTGTACCCGCTTTATCTCCGATGTCGTAGAGGCGGTGCAGGGAAGCCATCATCTCAGTCTTTGCTCCCTCCTGTGCTAAGGACTTATATTTCTTCCTCAGAAGTGTTATTTGTCTAAGGGTGGAGGGATCAGGGTCTGGGCTGAGCTTATCCTCAGCATCCAACAACCTGCATTCCACCTCTTCCAAGGCTCCCACTCGTTTCCTTCTCTTGCGTGCGATGAGGTTTTGAGCGTTATCATGGAGGATCAATTTCTATGCCTCCCAAAGCTTTGTCTTGGATGTGACTGAGTGTTCATTTTCTTGAAAATATAGTTCAGAGTCCAACCTCAACCCGACTGCCACCTCCTGATTCCTCAAATCCCATGCATTTAGCTTCCAACCCATCCCCCTCCTGGGGGTACGTCCCAACTTCACCAACAGAGGGGAGTGATCCGACAGGCCCCTGGCCAGGTGTTCAGCCTGCTGGACCACATCCACTTGTCCTGCTGGAGCAGAAATATAATCTATACTAGAAAAAACTTTATGAGCCCCCGAAAAGTATGAATATTTTTGTTCGGAAGGATGAGCATGCCGCCATAGGTCCGAAAGGCCTAGGGTGGCCGCAAAAAGGGCGAGCGGGGTGGGGGCGTTTATCAGTTCTACTGGGACCAGACCTATCACTCTTGTTCTTCATGACATCACTAAAATCCCCTCCCAAAATATGGAGTGGAGAGTCAGCTTCCAGTAATGTCACAGCTAACTTTTCCAGAGTGGGGGCTGCAGAGGGGGTGGGTGCATAGGCACTAATCCACGTAACCTCAAGCCTGCCCCAGAACCCCTGCCCTCCCATGTATGTCCCCAGCGGGTCTGTCCATTGTTTTAAAATATGGAAAGGTGTTTTTTTTCTGATCAGGATGGCTACTCCTCTTGACCTGGAGGTGTTCCCAGCATGTGCAAGTGTGGTGTAAGCACCTCTCCCCAAGAATTTACACTGTGTGCCTTTGAGATGGGTTTCCTGTAAAAGTATCATGTTTGGATTCTGACGCTTGATATATTGGGTTACCAGAACCTCTCTTAGCCAGCCCATTCACATTCCATGATAGAACAGAGAGTGCCTTAAAATCCACTTGTGGAGTACACATCAGGAGCGGGGCAATAAAACAGGACAGTGCTCATGCCAATAAATTGGTGAGCAGTGTGGCACATACCATCTCTGTTGGGGTGTTTAGTGTACTGCTGTGTCTGCGATATCATGTCTCGACCTAACTTTCCCTGAGCCCTCAAAACAATGAGCCCTCCCACCCCCTCCATAACCCCAAAGGCCCCCAAGAGCGCAGAACCCCATAACACAACAACTACTCTACAGGGGATCCCAGAGGTCTGTAGCCCCCCACCCACTAGTTAGAGTCCCAAGCACTCACTCACACATTCAGGGCCAACCATCCCCGGTAGCAGTGGCCCAGAGAAGCAAACAAAGCAGAACAATGGATCGGTCTGTTGCCGCTATGCTGTCCTCCGTGGGGCGTGACTCTGTCACGCATCAGGGCCCCAAATCCTATTGTTCCGCCCTTGACAAAACGACCGCTGTCAGGTCAGAAGCTGTAGCATCTGAAGGGGACACATAAGGTTCCTTCTCCAAATGTGTTATGGCGACCGCCAGTGGGTGGGGGGTCTCGGATTTAGTTTCATGTTCATCCCCTGTAAGCCCACGTGAGGAGCCTTCCTCCTGGTCCACCGACCTACTTTTTTCAGAAGCCGCTGCATCGCCACAGTCCGAGTCCGAAGAGCCCCCCTGGTCTCATCTCAGGTCTGTTTGCCTCCAGGGGGTAGTGTTAATTTGCTGCTGGGAGCTGCGTCTGCTCTGCCAGATCTAGGGTGCAGTGCATGGGCGGACAGTACCCCCCGTCCAGTCCCCTGTCCGGGTTCTGTTGCTCACTCTGCTTCAGGTGGGGCCTCTCATGCAGCCACTCCCATGCCTCCTCAGGACTTTGGAAAAAGAGAGATTTTTCTTGGTACAGAACCTTCAGCTTGGCTGGGAAGAGTAACATGCATTGTAGCTGCATGGGCCGCAGTTTAACGTTCACTGAGTCAAATGTGCGCCTCTGGCGCTGCCCTTACCTTGTGTAATCTGGGAAAATCATAACTTTGGAATTATCATTGCGTACCTCCTCTAGTTTACGCACTTCTGTAAGAATTGTATATTTGTCCTGGAAGTTCAAACAACAGGCTATGACTGGGCTTGGCAGGGCAGTCAGTGGCAGCCTCATCTCCAACGCACGGTGGACCCGTTCAATTACAAAGCAGGGAGAGAGTTTGTCTTGTGGTAGAATACTTCGTAGGCAGACATCTAGGAATCTCTGCATGTCTGTGCCCTCGACTCCATCATGAATTCCAACGAACCTGAGGTTGTTCCGTTGAGCCTAATTTTCAACATCTTCGAGCCGCCACACCACCTTTTTGTTCATGGCCCGGGCCTCTGCCATATCCTTTTTCAAGGTCTGCACTGTGTCCTCGAGTTTAAATATCTTTTCTCTGTTGAGGTGACCCTCTCCGCCACATTTCGGAGGTCGTGGTGCAAGAGAGACACCTCGGAGCGCACCTCTCCCATTCCCCTCTCCAGGGCCTCCCTTGAAGACCGGATAGCCTGGAGAAGAGCCGCATTATTGGGCTCCAGTGGCAAAGCCATCTCCGCTGCGGGCGCCCTCACCTTGGCGTATCTGTCCATTTTGCCCTGTCGGGGAGGCTTTGGTTCCATGTCTCTGGTCATCTTCCGGATGGTGAGATGCCAACACTTTCCAGTGTCCCTAATCGGTCCACACCAGGATGGAGGGCCAGCCACGGGACAGTTGAGACCCAAGGGCACAGCCTTTTCAGTAGTCTCAATATGGACTTTTCCCACTAGCCCCACGTGGGTCCTAACTTTAGTCTCGGTCCGTACCCTCTAGTGAGGGGGTTCCACAGTCACTCTATACAGGATGGGTAGGCATTACTTCAATGCCTAGGAGTGGGGGTCTTCAGAGTCTGTACAGACCACCCGGCTTCACCCACAATCTACTGACAGGCATGCTCATTCGTACAGTTCACACAAATGCCTAGGCTAGAATCTGGTAGTCCCTGAGCGGGTTGCCCCGCGTGCTGCTCTGGTATCATTAGTCAGATCAGGATGTGTATCGCTTCATGTTGCCACACTGGGTGAACTGTGTCTTAGATTAGCGTTTTCCACAGATGGTGCAGTCTTTAGAAGTACAGTCCCAGGGGAGGGAAAAAATGTCCCTGCACTACAGCTCTGCTATGACCATTAGGGAGGCCTCTGTAGCACACTCTCCTGTGTTTTAACATTCACCAGCCACTTTCGCTGGATAAATACAAGCCCTTGGGAGCCAATCCCTACCCTGTGTCTTGCTGATCCCTCTACCTCCTCAACTCCTCTTTCCTGACCGCCACCAACAGCTGGACCGGGCCTCAGGACTTCAGGCCCTTCCCGGAGTCTCTGCATCATGTGCACCTCTGCGTTAAGACATCCGCTGGTTATGCGACGACTACGAGGGGCAGAAGAAGGAAGTCTCTCCCGTGCAGGCCTTCCAGGCACCGCTCAGGAGGCTCCACCGCTCCTCACCGCCAGACCTCCCCAGGGGCTGTTGCCGCATGTGTGGTCCCTCAGTGCAGCGTGGGGACTGCAGAGATACGTCCGGTGTCTCCGCATCTCTGGGCACTCATCCTCTCTCGATCCGCTGCTACTGCGAGTTTGTTGAGGGGCGCCGGCCTCTCTATGGCTCCTCTCTGCCGCAACCACCACAAGCGGCCCGGCGATGCTGTGCCTGACCCTAGCTGCCACTCGCAAACATGAAGCGGATTCACGGCCAGCCACCCTCCAGAAGAGAGTGGAAGGGGGAGGGAGCCATCCATTGTCCGTCACTGAGTGCCGCTCCCGGGGATCAGCAGCGGAGGCGTCCAGGGCTCTGGTGTGGCAGTCCAGCCTCTCCGTGCAGCACACGCTTCTTAGTGCCAGTCCGCTGCCATGTTGGGAAGAGTGCACTGCCCCACATGTTGATCTTCACCAGAGCTAGCCCCGATGGTACGTTCCCCCACCCCGATCAACTCGCTGGGTGCGGGGGATCAGGTGCCTTGAAATTCCTGGGTCAAGGTCATCTAGGGGCACAGGTTTGGTGTCGGATCAATGCAGGTCCAGCGGAGCTTTGCTCTGGCACGTTTAATCCGCCATCTTTCTGGCCACATCCTCCTTCAAAGATTTTTTAAAATTTTATTTAGTAACTGTAACCAGTAACCTTTTCAGAGTGGGTGTGTGAGTGGGTGTATAGGTCAGTGAGTGGGTGTGTGAGTGGCTGTATGGGTCTTTGAGTTGGTCTGTGAGTGCCCGTGTGGGGGTGTGAGTGCCTGTGTGGGTCTGTGAGTAGATCTGTGAGTGGCTGTGCGAGTTTGTGAATGGGTCTGTGAGTGTCTGTGTGGATCTGTGAGTAGGCCTGTGAGTGCCTGTGTGGGTCTGTGAGTGCCTGTTTGGGTCTGTGAGTGGGCTATGAGTGGCATGTGTGTCTGTGAGTGGGTTCACAAGCCCCTGAGTGGGTCTATAAGTGGGTAAGTGTGTGTCTGAGTAGGTCTGTGAGTGGGTGCACAAGTGTCTTAGTGGGTCTCTGACTGGGTGCATTAGTGTCTGAGTGGGTCTGTGAGTGTCTCACTGGACCTGTGAGTGGATGTGTGAGTCTCTGAGTGGGTCTGTGAGTGGGTGTGAGAGTGTCTTAGTGGGTCTCTGACTGGGTGAATTAGTGTCTGAGTGGGTATGTGAGTGTCTCAGTGGGTCTGTGAGTGGATGTGTGAGTCTCTGAGTGGGTCTGTGAGTGGGTGTGAGAGTGTCTGTGTGGGTCTGTGACTGGGTGTGTGGGTGGCTGAATGGCTGTGTGAGTGGGTGTCTCAGTGTCTGTGTGGGTGTGCCAGTAGCTGTGTGAATGACTGTGTTAGAATGGAACCACATCATCCTCTTTATCCAGTGGGTACACTACATCTGCATAATGGACCATGTGGAAATGTCTCCATTGACCCTGTGTGCATTTTCTCAATTGTGATTGTTCCTTGTGCGTCTTTATCCAGAAATCTGTGATAACATAAATCATCCTATAGAGAAGACAACAAGACTAAAAAGAGGTAAATCTCCACCAACCAAGGGTAATTCCTCTTAACTACATGAAGTAAGTGTTCTTTGTTTGGTGGAGATGTCCTCATGTTCCTCGACATCAAGAACGCCTCACCAAAATCGGTGTGAAACATGCTGGGGGAACTCTTGTTAAGCTGTCCATCATCCTGGCAAAAGGCGGGAAGACATTTGCATACTCCATGGACTCTGTTCTCACCAGGAGAGGCCAAGAAAGAACCCACTTGTCACAGTCTTTACAGATTGCGCTCCAGTAGGTCAACGATGCATTCAATTCCACCAAGGATGGCAGATAATTTTTCAACGTGGAATTGCTGAGAAAACACACTTGCTTTGCCTTCGCCCAGCCCCGGAAGTTAGAATCCTTTGTCTTTTATAGAAGGAGCCTCCCAGGTCCGGTTTTGGCCCCGGGAATCCCATCCCTCTGGGCCCGGCCAATTATTGGAAGAGGAATGGGGCCGTGCTGCTCACCTCCCAAGGATGATTTTGGCCCCGGAGACCCTATTCCCCGGGGCTCGGCCAAATATTGGAAGGGGAGGGGAGCCGTGCGCCCCCCTCCCCAGGCTGATTTTGGCCCTGGGGACCCCATCCCCAGGGCCCAGCCTCTTGCTCTTGGGTGCCCTCGGCACCCAGTTTGCTATATAGGGGACTGCTGGGGAAGCCCTAATGGACCTGCAGTCCTTGCCGGTTCCCTGCCTCCAACGGGAGCCTGCAATGCTCCTGCACATAGGGAGCAGCCTGAAATGCTGCTCCCTGCATGCAGAAGCAATCCTTTCACCTGTTTTCCTGCCTGCTTGACAGTGGGCAGGAAAATAAATAAAAGTCAGCTCCTAACAGGCAGGAGTGATTTTCCAGCCCCCGCCCACTGGGAGCGGACTTACTGTTTGCTCTCACTTGGCGGGAACTGTCAAACAGCTATGTCTCAGAGGTGGGCACCCCGGGACATAGGGAGCCAGGCCGGGAGGGTGGCGGTCCCCAGGGCCATTGTTGGCCGTTTGTATTTGTAGGTCCTGCCCTGGGGAGGGGGTGGTCCCTGGGCGAATAGGGCCCAGGAGGGGGGCCACATGGCCCCCCATATTTGAATTTCTGGCCCCAGGGAGGTGGTGTTCCCCGGGCCCTACAGGGGGCAAGGAGGGGGTTCTGGGCAGTCACCCGTCAATTAACTAATAAAGCCCTGGGGAGTTGATGGTCCCTGGGACTTTTAAGAGCCAGTGGAGGGGAAGCCACGTGGCCCCCCTCCAAATTATAAATAAAGCCCCGGGTTGGTGGTAGTCCCTGGGACTCTCAAGAGCCAGCAGGAGGGGCCACGTGTGCCATCTCCCTATTTTTAGCCCACCTGGTGGCTAAAGCATAAACAAGCGCAGGAGGCTGCGCTTGTTTTTTAAAAACATTTTTTCTGCGAATTCGCAGGGGGGTCAGAGTATTCCTACCCTGCCCCTTTTCTTTATTTTTCACTTTTGTTTTTAGGAATCAGCTGAGGCTGAGTCCCAAAATGGCTGCCAACACTTCCTGGTTGAAGTGTGGGCAGCCACTCAGATCTCTCCACGAGATCTGGAGTATTGCTGAAGAATTAGTGACCCTAGATATACAACATTTTTCTTTAAATATCTCGAAAAGTATTGAGCGGATTTACACCAAATACCAAAAAGGGCTCTTTCTGGACCAAGAGCTACCTTTCTGCCAAATTTGGTGTAATTCTGTCCAGCGTTTCAGGTTGTAGTCGTGTTCAAAATCCCTATGGGTATTAACATGAGAGAAACACTTTTTTTGATCCCCCCCTTTTTCTCGAGCCCATGCTGAGAAAAATGTTGTTTATGGTTGTTTATGTGCAGTAAAGGACACCTTCCTGCACATAAACAATCTTTATCTGCAACACAGACACCCTTGCACTATGGTGCAAGGATGCCTGCGTTGGCGCCAGGCAGCTAAATTAGCACCAGCACAGGGGGAAACGCAGGGCTGCACCATATTGTTGTAAATATGGTTCAGCCCTGCATTTCAGAAGTGGCGGAGCACGGCGTTAAGCCAAGGAGGCTAACGTCGTGCTCCGCCACTTCCTTGTAAATATGTCCCTGAAGCCTGTTCACTCTCCACACCTTTGCCCATGCCATAACACTTTTTAAAGTACTTTATGATTACGGGCATCTCTCTGTAAATGTTATATTATATTATTTTATTTCAATTTGCACATTTTGAAATGCTGCCAGGAAATGGAATCTGGAAGGCTAAATTGACCACACAGTTTTTTTTGTAAATACTTACATTTGTCTCTGCATTACATTTTTTCTTCAGTTTTTGCTGCTTTGATCCTTATTTTCATTGTTTAGTTTCTTTCTTTCCCTTGCGTTGATTATAACTCTCCTTTCATCACTTCTTTCGTTTTTCGACCTTTATCCTAACTTCCCAATTATTATACCGTCTTTACTCATTTTCAATCTTATTTATTTAATCTTTTTTTCATTTTATTCATTTTTGTTGTTCTTCTTCACTTCATCTGGTAGTCACAAGACGGAATGCTAGACGGGCCAATCAGACTTTCACCTTTACGGGGTCACTCAAATGAGTGCCGTCAGTTGTATGATGTTCCAAGTTTGTATAGTGCTTTATAAATGAGCACCATGGATTCACTTTCTCCCTTGTCCCTTCTCTCTCTCCCTGCATCTCCCAATACTTCTCTCCACAGCTCTTCTCTCAGCCCCTCTCCTGCCTCTCTCCTTTCATTTCCTCCATCTCTCCCTTCCTCCTCCACCCCATCTCACAGGCTCAATCATTTTCACTCTACCAATACATCCCCCTTTCTACCTCTCCCAATCTCCCTGGACTCCCTTCAGTCACCTCTTTCTGCTCGTCACCCCTGACTTCTCTCCCCCTCCCAATCTCTCTTGGATCTCTCTTTTCTTCTCATTTTCCAATTTCTTGCCTCTCCCTGTCTCTCTGTCTGCTCTCTCCTCTACATCTCTCTAGTGGTCTTGTTCCATCTCTCTACTTACATCTCTCCTCTACTTTTCCCAATCTCACTCATCTCCCTTCTCAAGTCACCATCACCTCCCTTCATCAGCTCTCTCCTCTCATAATCTATCTTTCCTTTCCCTTCCTAGTCCCTCTCCTCTCCACTCTCACTCTCCTGATCTCTGTCTTTTCTCCCTCTCACCCCTCTCCCACACATTATCTGTTTCCACCTTCACTTCTCCATCTCCTCACCTTTCTGGTCTGACCACCCTTGTCATTTATGGCCCTCTTGCTTCCTCCTTCTTTCCGTCTATGTGTCGTTCTTTCTTTCTTTGTCTCCCTCGCCCACCCATCGCTCAATCTCCCGCCCTCTCTCCCTCAGTCCCACTGTCTCATTCATCCTTCTTTCTTTTACTTGCACTGTTTCAGATGAATAGCGCCACAATCCCGGCACAGTCTATTGATGTGAATGGACGTTAGTTGTCAGTTGTAGGGTTAGTACTGGTAGCAGTAGAAAGGGTAGTAGCCAGGAGGGGATGGCAGACATA
Organism: Calotriton arnoldi; assembly: GCA_963921515.1. NCBI lineage: Eukaryota > Metazoa > Chordata > Amphibia > Caudata > Salamandridae > Calotriton > Calotriton arnoldi. The sequence continues at coordinate 303,242 of CAWUFW010010266.1, forward strand.
ATCACTCACTCACACACTCACTCTCATACCTGCAAAGACACTGACACATCCACTCACAGACCCACACAGACACTCCCACACCCACTCACACAGCCACTCATATACTCACACAGGCACTCACAGACCCACTCACTCACCCATACAGCTAGTCAGACAGACACTCACACATGCACTTACTCACCCATACAGCCAGTTACACACCCACTCACAAGCCCATAGAATCACTCACACACCCACTCATAGACCCACACAGGTACTCACACAGCCACTCACAGACCCATAGTGCCACTCACACACCCACTTGCAGACCCACGAAGGCACTCAGGCACCCACTCACACATGGATACACACATTCACACAGCCACTCACATAACATATGTTAGAAATAGTATCACTCATTACTAGTACACAAAGTATACTAATTTAAGTTATGTAGTGGCTGTATGGGTGAGTGAGTGGGTGTGTGAGTGCCTCTATGGATGAGTGAGTGGATGTGTGAGTGGTTTTATTGGTGTGTTAGTGGATATGTGAGTGATGTTGTGGGTGTGTGAGTGGGTGTGTCAGTGATTCTATGGGTCATGTCATCAGTGATGTTGTTAGTGATGTCACTCCCATGTCATGAGTGATGTAATTTGTGAGGTCATAAGCAGTGCATTGCAGCGCCGTCAGTTATAGTTAGCTCAGGTAACTACAACTGCTACATTTCAATGGTTTTGTGTGTGTGTGTGAAATCTGAGCGTATATATACTGTCCCTCTAACCTTTTTTTAGCGAATATATCTCTCTCTCTCTATATATATATCTATATATACACATATACATATATATATATATATATTATCTACTGGCGGTCGCCAGTAGATAGTTATAGTTACAACCTATTATCCATAGGAAATCCGCGACATTCTATTTGCAATAACGTTGGCGTCGGTTGACGAATCTTCGCGAAAGCTTCCAACTTGTTGGGGCGCTCCGGTCCGCTCCTACCCTGAAAGTCTCGGGGTGATACGTCAAGCGGGGGCCGAGAAAAAAGGGGGGTCCCAAAACGCGTTTTCCCCATTCATTTTTCCATAGGAACCTTTAGTCGCAGCTACAGCCCGAACTGCTGAATGGAATTACCCCAAATTTGGCAAAGAGGTAGCCCTTGGTTCAGACTGGTGCCTTTTGCTAAAATGGTGTAAATCCGTTCAGTAGTTCCTGAGAAATTCACAATTAAAATCACATATATATCTATGGGCGCGTCGGATCCGCGTACCCTCCCGATCACGAGCTGCATGCTAATTGGCTGTCAACACTCCAAATCAAGAAGTGTTGGCAGCCATTTTGTCCCTCGGTAGAACCGAGGGACAGAAACAAGTGCGCAAAGCGCAAAAGGGGGCAGGGTAGAAACACCCTGACCCCTAAGTCTGCTCAGGGGGTCCCACAAGGACCCCTGGGCAGAAAAAGATTTTTTTTTTTTTTTAAATCGGCGGGATGCGCTTAGGGTGCGCGTATCTTGCCGAGAAAAAAAAAAGAAACAAGTGCGCAAAACGCACAAAGGGGGCAGGGTAGAAACACCCTAACCCCTAGGCCTGCTCAGGGGTCCCACAAGGACCCCCTGGGCAAAAAAAAGCATTTAAAAAAAAAAATCGGCAGGATGCGCTCAGGGTGCGCGAATCCTGCCGAAAAAAAAATCGAGCGCGGTCTCCCGCGCTTCGATGTTAATTGGCCCCGGGTGGGCCAAGTCCCGGGGGCATGCTGGGGGGGGTTAATTTTATGTGTGGGGGGCCTCTAAGGGCCCCCAAGCCCCGGGGACCACCACCCCCGGGGCTTTATGCATAATGGTGCGGGAGGGCTCTGAGCCCTCCCGCAGCCCCGGGGACCACCACCTCCCCGGGGCTTCTTTTTTTAAATGAAAAACCTGTGTGGGGGGCTCCAGCCCCCACACGCCCCGGGACCGCCACCTCCCCGGGGCACTAAACATTTAAATATGGGGGTCCGTTACGGACCCCAGAGCCCCGGGAACCACCACCTCCCCGGGGCTGTGCACACGATGGGAGGGGGGCCACGCGGCCCCCCTCCTGGAGCCCTTGATGGCCCTGGGGACCTCCACCCCCCAGGGCCGGCTCCTGCAGTGTCCCGGGGTGCCTACCCCCGGGACACTGCTGTTTGCAATGACAGGACGGGAGCCTCGCGGCTCCCATCCTGTCATTGCAAACTTGCTTTGGATATTGGAAGAGAGAGCAGGAAACCTGCTCTCTCTTCCAATATCCAAAGCCGATTGCTTTTCCACATGGGGAGCAGCATGTCAGCTGCTCCCCATGTGGAACAGCAATGCCGGCTCCCAAGGGACGTGGGGAGCCGGCGGGACTGTGGGGGGTTTGGGGACCCCCCCACAGTCCCCAACGAGAGGCCAGGCCCCGGGGGATGGGGTCCCCGGGGCAAGTAGTGGCCCGGGAGGGGGGCCACGCGGCCCCCCTCCCCAAAGTTTTGAAAAATAATTTAAAAAAAAAAAAGGGTATGGCCGGCCCGGGGATGGGGTCCCCGGGCCTTAAAATGGCCAGAGGAGGGGGCCACGCAGCCCCCTCAAAATATTAAAAATAAAAATAGAGGCCATGCCCCGGGAGATGGGGTCCCCGGGGCCAATACAGGCCCGGGGAAGGGGGCCACGCGGCCCCCTTCCCGTTTTTTTTATTTTGAAATTTAAAAAAAGGGGTAAGGCCCTGGGGGATGGGGTCCCCAGGGCCCAAAAACAGAAAAAAAGGAAGGGGGCCACACAGCCCCCTTCAGGGGACAAAAAAAAAAAAAAAAAAGAAAACGATCGGGCCGCAGGCCCGCCCCTTCCTTCACCACTCTGCAAACGCGCCCCTGGCGCGTTTGCAGAGGGGAACGATTCCCCTTGAATACTGGGGGTCCCTGGGGGCCAACTAGCCCACCAGGAACCTCCAGTATGCGCCAGGGAGCTGCCTTGCAGAGAGGTGTACAGAGGCCACGCCCCTTTTACACCTCTCTGCAACGCAGCTCTGTGGCGCTTTTGGAGGTATATGGTGGGCTAGTTGGACTCCGGGGACCCTCAGGATTCAAGGGGACATAATCCCCCAACTTAAAACGCGCCACGGGGCGCGTTTGCACAGTGGTGAAGGGAGGGGGCGGGGCTTCAGGTGACATGTGTGCAAACAGGCCCCGTGGCGCGTTTTAAGATGGGGAATTAAATCCCCTTCAATCCTGAGGGTCCCTCGGGGCCAACTAGCCCAACAGGTACATCCAGAAAGCGCCACAGAGCTGCGCTGCAGAGAGGTGTAAAAGGGGTGTGGCCTCTCTACACGTCTCTGCAACGCAGCCCCTGGCGCATATTGGAGGTTCCTGGTGGGCTAGTTGGCCCCTAGGGACCCTCAGGATTCAAGGGGACTTAATCCCCAACTTAAAACGCGCCACGGGGCGCGTTTGCACAGATGTAACCTCAGGCCCCGCCCCTCCCTTCACCATTGTGCAAATATTCCTCTAAAATCAGCCGAAATACGAATTCCGATTTACTCACCTGTTATCAGGAGAGACCTCAGTGCTGTATCTTTCAGCCCAGTACTGGTCCTGAAAAGTAATTCTAACCATACTTACCAGTAACTTGAATTTCCTTCCATAGGCTAACATTGACTGGTTTCACTTGGAAATTCTTCTAAGTGTGGAGTTTTGGAACTTTAAAATATTCCTCTAAAATCAGCCGAAATACGAATTCCGATTTACTCACCTGTTATCAGGAGAGACCTCAGTGCTGCATCTTTCAGCCCAGTACTGGTCCTGAAAAGTAATTTTAGCCGTACTTACCGGTAACTTGAATTTCCTTCATAGGCTAACATTGACTGGTTTCACTTGGAAATTCTTCTAAGTGTGGAGTTTTGGAACTTTAAAATATTCCTCTAAAATCAGCCGAAATACGAATTCCGATTTACTCACCTGTTATAAGGAGAGACCTCAGTGCTGTATCTTTCAGCCCAGTACTGGTCCTGAAAAGTAATTTTAACCGTACTTACCAGTAACTTGAATTTCCTTCCATAGGCTAACATTGACTGGTTTCACTTGGAAATTCTTCTAAGTGTGGAGTTTTGGAACTTTAAAATATTCCTCTAAAATCAGCCGAAATACGAATTCCGATTTACTCACCTGTTATCAGGAGAGACCTCAGTGCTGCATCTTTCAGCCCAGTACTGATCCTGAAAAGTAATTTTAACCGTACTTACCGGTAACTTGAATTTTCTTCATAGGCTAACATTGACTGGTTTCACTTGGAAATTCTTCTAAGTGTGGAGTTTTGGAACTTTAAAATATTCCTCTAAAATCAGCCGAAATACGAATTCCGATTTACTCACCTGTTATCAGGAGAGACCTCAGTGCTGCATCTTTCAGCCCAGTACTGATCCTCAAAAGTAATTTTAACCGTACTTACCAGTAACTTGAATTTCCTTCCATAGGATATCATTGCCTGCTTTTTGCTGAAAAAGTTTCTAAGTGTTGATTTTTGAAACATACAAATATTCCTCTAAAATCAGCCGAAATCCAAATTCTGATTTACTCACCTGTTATCAGGAGAGACCTCAGTGCTGCATCTTTCAGCCCAGTACTGGTCCTGAAAAGTAATTTTAACCGTACTTACCAGTAACTTGAATTTCCTTCCATAGGCTAACATTGACTGGTTTCACTTGGAAATTATTCTAAGTGTGGAGTTTTGGAACTTTAAAATATTCCTCTAAAATCAGCCGAAATACGAATTCCGATTTACTCACCTGTTATCAGGAGAGACCTCAGTGCTGCATCTTTCAGCCCAGTACTGATCCTCAAAAGTAATTTTAACCGTACTTACCGGTAACTTGAATTTCCTTCATAGGCTAAGATTGACTGGTTTTCAGCAAAAAAGTTTCAAAGGGTTGATTTTCACAAACTACAAATATTCCTTAAAAATCGCCTGTATGACTTAAACGCATTTTTTCAACTGTTTACAGGAGATGCACCAGTGCTGGATCCAGGATCCAACACTGAGTAAGAAAAAGTAACGATAACAGTTTTTACCTGCTAAGTGAATTTCCTTCCATAGGATAACATTGGTGATTCTATGAGAAAAAGTTTCTAAGTGTCAACTTTTAAAATACAATAATATTCCTTAAAAATCACGACTGTAACCAAAACGCTTTTACTCAACTGTTTACAGGAGATGTACCAGGACTGAATCTAGGATCCAGTCCTGTGGTTACAAAAGTAATCCATAAAGTAACTAATTGCATTTAACTAGAAATTCACATTGAGCTGAATGTTGCATTGTGTTTGAAAATGTGTTGCCCATTGCAACAACTGTAACTACTGTACTTAAAAGTCTATTGCCTATCTGCAAAGTATTTAAACTAAAGTAATTCATTCTGAGAAAGTATTTTTTGTAATGTAATGTATAATGTAATTACAATGTAATTTAAAAAATAAAATATGTAAAAAAAATTGTTTCTAAAAATGTAGTAAATCAGTATGAAAAAAATTAATATAACAATTAATACATTTAAAAATTGTCATTTACAAAACCTTTGAAATTCACTGAAAAAACCGTAGGTTTCAGGCACGTTATAGTTAGAAATTAGCATTTAAAAAACCTTTGAAATTCACTGAAAAAACCATAGGTTTCAGACACGTTATAGTTACAAATTAGCATTTAAAAAACCTTTGAAATTCACTGAAAAAACCATAGGTTTCAGACACGTTATAGTTACAAATTAGCATTTAAAAAACCTTTGAAATTCACTGAAAAAACCATAGGTTTTAGGGACAGTTTTAGTTACTTGGACATTGCACTCGTACAAAACCCGTGAAATTCCCCCGTTATAGTTAGTTCAGCTAACTATAACTCGCGCCCCGCAATGCACTGCTGATGACGTCACATATTACATCACTCATGACATGGTCAGTGACATCACTGATGACATCACTGATGACATCTCAAATGACATCACTGATGACATCATCCACGTGATAATCTGATGCACCTCCTCACACCCTAATATAACCTTTGATACACCCACTCTAAATTACAGACTGCCATTCGCAAAACCATAGACACTCCAACACCAATAACTACATACCCACTCACTGATTCTTAGGTCTACACACACACATCCACTCACTCACCCGTACAGTCACTCATACTTACGGTCACTCAGTACAGGACTATCATATGCACTCTTACTCCTATATAGACACTCAAACAACGCCACTCATCCATAGAGATACTCACACACCTAGTCAGTCATGCAAATAATTAAACACACTGCCATTTACTCACCTATACAGTTATACACACACCAGCTCACTTACTCATACAAATAGTAGCACATTGTTACGCTCTTATACAATCACAGATACAAGCACACACTCATCCATACAGCCACTATCACAATCACTCACTCTTGCTTATAGCTATTTATATACTCCAACACACATATATACTGCCTTTCACATATGTAGTTACTCACACATGTACCACTGGGACATACATTCACTCACTAACACACTCTTACACACACTTACCCACCCATACAGTCTATCACAGATGCACTCTTGAAACCATCCACCCAGTGAATCACCCACTCACACATCTATGCACAGAGTTGCACACACCCCTCCCACACAAACACTCAGGCACCCATACAGATACTCAGACAAGCATTCAATAACTCATATAGACACTCATTTAGCTATTCACAAACACATGCAGCCACTTACACAGCAACAGACAGACGGATACAGACATTCACCCAGTTTAGTCACTAACCCATGCATTCAGTAAGATACGTTAAATCACTCACTTATAGAGTCAGTCACGCACCTACTAAATCATCCATACAGACACTTACACACCCACTCATTCTTCAAAACGTCTTTTCCTATATATATTAAAAATATTTAAACTTTACAGAAACACACAGTCACTGGATGATGTCATCAGTGATGTCATTTGAGATGTCATCAGTGATGTCATCAGTGATGTCACTGACCATGTCATGAGTGATGTAATATGTGACGTCATCAGCAGTGCATTGCGAGGCGCGAGTTATAGTTAGCTGAACTAACTATAACGGGGGAATTTCACGGGTTTTGTACGAGTGCAATGTCCAAGTAACTAAAACTGTCCCTAAAACCTATGGTTTTTTCAGTGAATATATATATATATATATATACAGCAATCCCGCTCCGATTGTATTGAAGCAGGCACCGACCCTCTGGAAGTAAGTTCAACAGTTTATTAGAGCAGAAGGCTCTTGACGCGTTTCGATGGGCGAACCACCTATATATATATTGAACAAAACCTCCAGACACTGCCGGTCACATCCACCTGAGCGAGACTGGTGCGAGAAACGGGTGGCAGGGCCCGTTTGAAATATAAAGAGAAACTGTGTATTTATCGAAAGTAATACACAAGACTCGCACTCCTGGATCGCGTTCTTCAACAATGATGTTTAATTCCGACGGCAACGTGTTTCGACCTCACGGTCTTTTTCAAAAACCAATTTGCAAGTAAACACAACCACCATTTAAAGTGTATAAACATAAAAAACAGACAATACGTTTTGGCTCCTTGCATAGACATAAAGGATAGACTACATAGTCTATGTAGAATCCTTACAATCCATTTAAGTTGTGTAAATCGATCAACATTTTATCAAATCATCATGCTGAAAATAGTTGCAACAATGTTCGCAAAATTATGTCAACAAATATAAGGAGATAAATCATATTACTATAAAAAACATAGTTGTGGTTTTTTTTTAAAGAAAAAGAAGAGGAAATGTCCTCACAATGTGCAAATGAGACAGCTATATATCTATGCCTGTACATATCTGCATTTGAAATTCTGTAGATTGTACTATATCCGACATGTACCGTCCATAAACCGGGTTACATTATAGCACACAAGTGTGCATATATGATTCACACCAAGTTACATCATGCTTCGTCCATCTGAGATAACAATATGCAACCTCCTACCTGCTTAGGTGTGCAATTCCCAGAACACCATTTATCAAAATTTCACAAAAGTGTGCAATCATCATTTTGACTTTCATTATAGACCTCTCGCAATAAGAACCTCACACAGAAATTCACCAGTTCTAGTTAGCAGAGCAAACTATAACTTGCACCTCCACCATGCACTGCTTATGACCTCATATTTTAGATCACATGATGTTCTATGACATTTATGACATCATTGATAACATCACTGATAACATCATCCAAGCTTCTTTTGCACACGTTGCTCTATCAACTAGTATGGCATTAGAGGCATGAAAGTAAGTACAAAATAGCTCAGAATAATATGAGGCGTCATTAATGCCATCATAGATGCAACTCCCTTACGTGTAGCAAGCATGCGTTATGTGGAACATTGACACTATACCATTCACTTCACAGGTAGCCTAGTTCACATTAACCTTCAACCACATATAAATGTGGAAAACCCTTATTGCACACAGTGTTTAATATGTATACAACTGTTCAGAGAAAGCCAAGTTCCCCAAGATACTGAGGGCCATATCGCCTGTGTTGCATCCCATCTTGCACTACGCAAGGTGGTTCAAGATCGACGCAAACCTAAAGTCATATTTTTGAGGCCATGAAAAGCCTCTTTGTGTGGCTTTGAATGGCTTCAAAAATATGGAGTAATGCAACGCAGCGCAAATCGCTTTGTTGCATTACTCTGCACAAGTAAGGCATTCCAGGGGTGTTGTGTGGTTGTCACCACACAACTCCCATGGTTTTTGACTCATTCCCTGATTTACGAAACCTGGGAATGCACCAAAAAGTTATGCTTGCCCAAGTGAGGCATAATGAGGAGAAATATCTTTATTTCTCCTCGGCTTTTCCTCTTTCTATGTGTGCTGCATTTCGCAGCACACATAAAAAGAGGAAAACACCTTTCTGGATTGTTTTTGTGCAGGAAGGTCCCCCATCCTCCACAAAAACAATTCGGTCTCAGCCTTGCTCCATGGTGGAAAGGTGCCTGCATTGGCGCTAGGCTGCCAAAATGGCACCAGCACAAGGGGAAAAGACAGGAATGTGCCGTATTGGATAAATACAGTGCATTCCTGCCCTTTCTCTGTGACACAGGGCAGCACAGCAAGATCACTTACTGCGCTGCCAAGGGTCATAAATATGACACTCAATGTCTGTTCCAAAATGAATGCCCTACGACAGGAATCTTTTATCAGGATCTAACCCCTCACAGTCACAGAACCTACACTGAGAAATGAAGTTGATATGAGTAGAAAAGTGGGTACTGTAAACAGTGTTTACTGTATGAAGAGTTTCATCTGTGCCACAGTGCTTACAGACAGTGAAACTCTCATGAGAAATATACCACAGAGATTTAAAAGGTATCTACTAAGAACATTGTACACTCTATGAAATACTTGACAATAAAGCACTATTCTCTTAAAATAACCAAGGTCTGATGGTGTTAAAGATCATACTTCCTGCAGCCTTCATACTGTGGTGAAAACGTTACAGATAGCCCATCTTCTGAAGCAAGAGAAGCACATGTACATAAGTCAGTACTTGGTGCCGAGTCTTCTATGTTATGTAGACATTTTCATGCTGAGATGATTATGCCTAATAACTCAAGGCTGCTTACAATACTTAGGGCCTTATTTATGAAGGCCTGCGCCACTTCACCCCGTTTTGTGACGCTGCGGCGGCGTAAATAATGCGCCATGTTGCGCCATATTTACGAATGAAGCATCTAGCCAGATGCGTCACTTTGTAAACCCCTGCGCTACATTATACCTGCATCAGGTATAATGTATGCAGGGAGGGCGTGGGCATTGCCCCGCAAGAAAGGGTCGTAGGAGTGGCGCAGTGAAATCTATAAGATTTCACAGCGCCACTTCTAAGACTCCAATGCGTCAAAACCTTATGCCTTCCTCATGACAGGCGTAAGGGTAACGTAGGCCCTTTCATATGGGGCTTGCCCCATGTGAAAGGACACATTGCTGGAGTTGCGTCTGTTTTCAGACACATCCCAGCAATGCGCCACTTTTGCACCAACAGATACGTCAGTATTACTGACGTATCTGTCATTCCTTGCGACATGATGCATCATACAGTAAATATGACGCATCCATCATGTCGCAAGGAGGGCGCACTGAGAAGTGTTGCATAACTGCTTTCACGCAGCGATGCAACACTTCTCATAAATGAGGTCCTTAGTATCTACTACATAGTATCTTTGCCCTGTTAGAAACTTTTTCTGCAGAACCAAAAAACATGTGTGGAACATACTGGTCACAAGTCATCGACTGTCATCTGCACACAGAGTTACTTTTCAATCCAAAGATGTATAATGTGTTCAATATCTCTACGCACCTATGATGCATTAGAAGCACATTCATTTTGTAAACACTTACACCCAAGAGCTGGACAAAGGCTGTATAAAATAAGGTAGAAAAGTAATATGGTAGTTACCCACCACTATGTAAACTATAAAATAAACTAGCACTCATTGGATGATGTCATCAGTGATGTCATCAGTGATGTATTTTGAGATGTCATCAGTGATGTCATTAATGATAACGTAGAACAAGTCAAAAATCTTTATTGCTTGATTATTTAAAGTCATTGCACCATACATATGCATGAATACCATACAATAAAATCCATATCAGCACATGAAGACAAACAAATGCCCTCTTTGGTCATAATTCACACTAATAAACCTTAAGTAAAGGAAAATGGGCAGACCAGTCTGCAACATAAAGTGCTAGTGCATTTAAAATAAGCTGCATCAATGCTTGTGAGTGTCCCCTTGTTTTTTTGAGTTTTGCCTATGGATTAAAGTGCATCAAATCAGTGGCGAAGTTGGGTGGGGGAGGGTCGGTCTGCCCCGGGTGGCACTTTTTTGGGGACGGTGGCACTTCACGTGAGGTGAGCAATTTTCCGTGCCAGGGAGCAGATCCAGCGGCCGAGGCGGGCCTTTTGTTGTTTATGAAGGGCGGCAACAGTGACGGCCGGTGCAGGTAAGAGGGGTGGGGGTGAGGTGGGAGTCAACAGACGACGACGAGGAAAAATAAAAAAAGAAAGAAAGCCACTTACCTTGCGATCACCGACTCTTTTTTAAATTTTATTTTCCATCGTTGTTTGTTGACTACCCCCCTGCCTGCACCCGCCGTCACTGGGCGGCAAACTCAGGGAACTCTAGCTACACCACTGCATCAAATTGAGCCCACTTGTTATTACATTGTGGAGACACAAAGTTATAAAGGAGCAGGGTGAGTTCTCTGGGTAGATACAAAAAAATACCATTAGAACCGCTACAAAAGTAGGATAATATCATTGTGACTCAACAAAGTGCTGGTGCTTAAAAAAGAAAAAGAGATTAATGGTCCAAATAGTCCTCTTCTGGGTCGCTGGATGGCCTTGGGGCGCTTTAAAGTCTGGAGAGTTTTTACGATGCCAGCTATTTATATGCATATGCCTAGCTGCCTGGGAAGACAGTTGATTAGTGGCCCATTTAGGACAGCTACGGGCAACAAAATAATTTTATTGTGGCTCGAGAAAGTGCTGGTGCATTCATGGTCGCGTTGGGGTCAAGAAGATTATGGCTGTTACAGTTGTGGTTATGTCTAGCTGCTTTTAAAGATGGTTGTCTTATGGCCCATTTGAGACGGCTACAGGCAATAAGGGGATTTCATTGTAGCTCAGTAAAGAGCTGGTGCATCAATGGACGTGTTGGGGTTAGAAAGATTATGACTGTTCCAGCTTCTTGGATGCATAAGTCAGGAATCTTATTGTCTTACAAGACAATTGCATTGAATGCCCATTTGAAAGTGCGATCACTGCAGGGCGACAAGACCTAATTTGAAGGGCTTTCAAAGCTGGCAGGAGTAATTTTTGCCTAAGAGATAAGAGACCCGGCACACACAGATTGGATGAAGCAAGCTTTCTTGAGGATATCCACATATGCGGTAGTGGTTGTTAGGCCAGGTCTGCTTCTAGGTGGGGACCAAGTCCTTTGATGGGAAAGCGCTGACGCGAAGAAGAAGCAAAGCATGTTTCAGGACCACTGAGAAATGAGAGAGCAAGTATGACTGTGGGACCCAGGCGACATATGATGTTAGAACTGCCCACGAGTGCTGTTTGTGAGCAAACTTTACCTTGTCTAGAGTTCGTGATTGGCGCTCCCTTGAAGGCAGCATGTTCAATCGTTATATATCTAATTTCAGGGCTTGAATGGCTTATTGTAAAATGGCGTGCCATGTCGTTTTGGAATGAGGTTGCCTCTCCATTTCCAGCCAGCACAGACGAGCCACTGTGTCTGGGAGGGCTGATCTAAGCTTCCAGCACAATTTGACAAGAGCCGTGTTTCTCACTGGTTCCTGGTGGAAAAGCCCAAAATCTAATCTTACTTGAGATTTTGAGATACGTTGTGGTAAGGCAAATAGCTTTTTGAAAAGGGTCCATTGGAGCGAATTTAAGATGGTCACATTGCTCCCATTCAGCAATTCAGAGCCGTAAGTAATTGATTGCAGAAAATTTGTGTTGATGACCTGAAGCAAATGGTGGTGGGTGGTGTTATGTAGCTTATTTTGTAACAATTTGAATGGAGATGGAAGTTTGTTCATTGTTGCTCTTCTAGTTGAAAGGTGCTCTCTAAAAGTTAGATGGGAGCCCAAGCACACACAAAGAGAATTATGATTTAACCAGTTCTAGTGCTTGTCCATTTGCCCACCAGGTGAACACAGCCTTTGTTTTTAAGGAGAAGCTCTAAAAGCAGACCACTTGTTTTGGTTTATTCCAAACTGCAGTTTTTGAGTGTATCCCACCAATTGATTGATAAGGCCAATTGGCGTTTGGGTAAGTAGAACTATGCCGTCTGCGCATTGGAGGCATCGTAGTTGTTCCTGGGCGAGCTTAGGGTACTCGCTCACAACATGGGCCAAATGACTGTCGAGGTCAGCCATGTAGATGCTAAATAGACATGGTGCCATGATGCACCCCTGCTTCAAGCCTGTCTGGATGCCACTCTCACATATGGTTCTCCGGCCATCGCCAACCTTGATTTGTACCCAGGTGTCAGTGTACAGGTTGATGATCGCATCCAAAAGGTTGGGTGGCACCCCCTAGTGTGCCATTTTTCCCCAAAGGCGTTCCCTTGGGACCTTATCAGAGGCCGATTTTAGATCGACACAGCAGGCAAAAAAAAAATTGTACTTTGCCTTTCAACAAGAAGAGTAACTGCCAGCAAGTTTGTTGTTGTATTCATGCTGGCTCTGAAGCCGGTCTGTGCTTTTTTTTCTAATTATGTTTGCTTTGTTAACCTAAGCCTCCAGATCTAATAACAACTTTGAGGCATAAAGCTTTACTTCCACATCAATAAGTGCAATTAATCTGTAATTTACAGGATTACAGTGTGTGCCTGATTTGTAAATTGGGTGGAGTATGCTACCACGCCAGCAGTCTAGGGTGGAATTTGTGAGATGAGGAAGGCGCGGTTAGACAAAGGAGTTAAGTGAGTGGCCCAAATGAAGGATCTTTTCTAAATAGAGCCTTTGGCAGGCCGTTTGTTCCTGGTGCCCCCTCAGGCCTAAGCCTTTTCATGATTCGTACAGCCTGCAAATGATTCAGCAGGAGGCGTTGAAGTGAAGCGATGGGCAAGCTGGGGCACTTCTAGTGGGGCCCATAGGCAGCTGATTGCTTAATGATTGAAGCAGCCTGACTTGGATTGAAATTGATAGAAATAGTTGTTGAGAGTTGGACAGCTTAGAGGTGTCAAACTAGGAAGTGTTGTGGGGGATTGATGTTATAAACAACAATGTCACCGAAGCACACACAATCCAGTTTCTTATACTCCAGTCCTTGATAAGAAAGTCTACTTTAGTCATAAATGATGATAGATCCTTCCTTTTAATTCATGGACAAATTGTGTATAAGTTGTATTCCAACAGAAAGCAGCCGACACGTGTTTTGGCCACCTGGACTTTTTCAAGGCTAAAAAGTGTATCCGATTTGTGCTGTATGACGCGAAGGTAGTAACTATAACAAGTTCCGTATCCTCTGCGTATGTAAAAGAAGGTGTCCAATGAGCCCCATGTCCATTATTGACCCAAACTGGGTGTTCAAGGAGGCAGCCATCCCTCCGGAATTCAGAAGTTTTGTTCGACCGGCTAGAGTATGCCGTCATTTGCGATTGCAGGACCGTGATAAGCCTGCTGACAGTGATCAATGATCCCCGTGTGCTATTCGAAGGAAACAACCAAGGGCAATGGGGGATTGATGTTATAGTTTTATTGTAGTAGTTTTAGTGGACCTAAGATATGTATGAAATTTACAGTAGTTGAAATATGCTTGAGTGCTTGTGGATGCATGTCAAATTATTGTATATGTTGTGCACATCATTTATGATCTGTATTATATGTCTGTCACTATTGCACTAAGGTCTAATTGATGAAAATTATAAAAATGATTTAAAACTAATCTTAACTTGGAGGTGTTGTGCCTGTGGAGAATAACTTTAGGCCTCGATCTCTGGCCGGGTTCATCTGGACCATAAACTGTGGCTATATAGGTTGACTATTCAGCCTCAGTAATGCCAGCGTTGTGTCGACAATAGGTTCCATTTGCTAGTTTGTTGATCTTGCCCCAAAATAATTTGCATTTTTTTTGTTTGCTCACATGAAAAAGTTTGGTCAAGACTCCTGTCAGGTACTTGTTTTTTGCTGTCCATACGGCTTTTCCAAAGGCTTGCCTCATTGCTATAAGCTTTAATCAGTTTTTTGGCTGGGATGATGCTCCACCGTGAGTGCCCGTCTAATCTCCCTGTTAAGTTGCCTTTTCATATGCAGCAATTGTGGTGAGAACCACTCTGCCCCCGCTGGTCCATGGCCTTGCACTGTGGGAGGGTTTGGTTGGAAATGTAGAAATGAGTGAATCGACAAAGGAGTCCCAAACCTGTGTGGGGTATAAAGTGATGGTCGTAAACAACAGCTCTGTTTCCAGGTGGAAGATAACAAAGTCTATATACCTAGCTGCAGCAGGATATTTCCACATTAGGCGTTTTAAGTTAAAGGCCTAGGGAGTCAATGAAAGTCCAATTGCCACTGGGGCCCTTGGTGGGGTTGACCTGGCATAACAAAATGGGTCTCCTTCCGAGAACCTTCCAAGGCTTTTGACTGACATGAAATCTCCCAGTTTACCTAGACTGTGCTACTAGTATTGCACAAACAAGCCACAGAGGAAACATGGGCCACACCAGTACACAAGGAGTTTACATTGGAGAGCAGCGGTTGTTTTATGCACAAACTTCTGGGGGAAATAGCTGCTCTCCACTCTGGGGTTTATGGTGAAGTTACTGATCATTGGGAACAGCTTGGCAACTACCAGAGTGTAGTCCTTAATACAGGCGTTGCCATGATGAACTGTTCTGACATAGCTTTAAATTGTCTGTTGTAGTTCTTGCTGGGCCTGTAGTGTTTGGGGGGGGGGGCTTCTCTGGTGAGCCATTCAGTAAATGCATGTTAAAATCCCTGGACAGCACTATGCGAGCTTGTGTGGATGGGAGGTTTGAAGAACTTTAAGCAAACCAATCAAGGTCTCAATCTTCTGTTTTGCTCTTCTTAACCAGATGGATGTAAAGGGTCAGGACCATTAGGATGTGCTGCTGCTCTGAAGGGGGAGGACAATTTAACACATTGGATCCAGTGGAGTCCCAGATCTAAGTGTTCTTGGTTCCACAAGAGATCAGTGGCTATATAAAGCGAAAGCCCCCCGTCGCTCTGCCTGAGCTGCTGGCTTTGCATGCTTTGTTAATAATTAGATATTCTTTAAAGCCAGCTAATGGTGTCGGTGTCTGCATCCAGGTTTCCTGTAGTTGCAGAAGATCAAAGACACATAAGTAAGTTTGGAATTTGTTCACCCAAACCTTACTACTACGGCCATTCACATTCCATGAGCATATGTTTAGTGGTTGAGCCATGATTGTGGTTCTTTACCTTGAGCTCACGCTTCCCTTGGAGCCCTTACGCAAGCATGCTGCTGTGGCTGTTGAACTCCAAACTTTACAATTAATGGTTCTCCTGAGCATCCTGATAGTTGAATTCCTGTGATAAGGAGAACAGGGCCAATTGTCCCCCTCAATAGCCCGTACTTCGTGCTGGGCACCTCAGCAACAGAGACGGTGCCAGGAGCAAAGGTTTGGATAGCATACAGGTTCCATTTTCCTCAAGTCGATGCCCCATCTTGAGAATTGCTCCCTGTGCTACCAAACCCGGATCGCAATAGCTGCGTCAGACCAGGTCATTATAATAATTTCCTTTCCTGGAGTTGACGGATTGGGCTTGAATTTGACTGCTTCTGTGTGGATAGATCTTATGTGATTCAAGCCTTGTAATGCACCAGTCAGCTTTAATATCACACTTCAGTTTAAAATGTCGTGCTGACCTCTGTTTATGTAGAGGGGAATCATTTCTAGTCTGACTGTGTCCTGTGCTTTGTCACATGCCCTTCGTGGTTAAAGTTTGTGGTGTCAGCAAGATCGTCTTAACCAGTCAAGGAGAATCTGGGGACCTTGGTGGAATGGAGGTCATGTTCTGCGGGGACCTTTGCCTAGGTGGATAAATATTTGGAAGCCATGAGGATGTCTTGATTTGCCAATGGCTGAGGTTGTTTAGTTGAGCAGTGATCCTGTAGAGATGATAGATATGAAGAGTTGAATCTGTGTGCCTCTCGCAAAGTATTACGCTGGTTGATTTTAATAATCTTCCCTTCTGTGTAGTTAGATCTTCTGCACCCCAAAAACGCAATGGTGAGGAGGCTTTAGCAAATTAATTTACCTGCTAAGCTCTTGTGATTTGGACACCACTGAAGGCTGCGGAGTAGGCATGCGGTTGCCAATTGAGACCTCTCGGAGTTGAATTGTCTTTATGTGACCCTCATTTGATAGAAATATTGCATACAGGGATGTGCTTGGATGAGCTGGCTGATGTCACAAGGAGGTCAATGGTACTGGGGATTGTATCCCTAACTTCTCCCTGTGATGACTGAGTTCTGCTAAATTTTGCACATTGTTGTTGGACCTTAATGCAGTTGGTCCTCTGTTTTTTCTCACTTTCCCGAGGTGCTTGTACTCCCTTTTTGAAAGGGATCTTTGTGGACCTTGTGGAGGGAGATCAGATTTCTGCTCTTTTTGTGAAAATGAGAGTTTGGCAGCTGGCTCGCCAGTGAACTGATTGTAGAGTGCCTCCTTGTGCGTGCAATTTTGCCTTGTGCTCCGGCTCAGCGCTGTTGTTAGAGCCAAGCTTGTGGGAATGTGAGTGCTGTGAGCCGTTGATAGATTGCTTGAATTGTTGATATTCCCCCAAGTTCGGGTCCAATAGCTGTGGGGAATTATGTGAGAGGGGCTCGTTCTGTAGAAGGATGGGAGCTTTGGAGTCTTTGACTTACTCCAATATTTCAGATATTATGGTTGGAACTGTTGAGAGAAAGTCCAACGTTGTTGCTCATTAACACGAATGATAGGATGTGGCTGTATCTTCTTGTGCTCTCTTGATCATATCATTCAGAGCCTGCAGCTTTCGGTCAATGCCGAGGACATGTGCCCTCACGGAATTTCATAGGTCCACCTGTATTTCTGCATGAAAGGTCAGAGTCAAAGATATCAGCTCCATGGTGGTGGTATATTGCCCCCTCATTAACAGTCCTACAGCAGGGACTCATTTCCATTAGAGAAGATGGATTCCCAAGTTGCGATTTAATAGGGGAGAGCAGGGTGTTGTAATCATCACAGTTGCAAAGGAGCCTCAGGCTTTCAGGGGCCCCAGTTTTCCCATGCCATAAAATGTCCCAGATTGTTCTGTTCGCATTCCTGGCCCCAGGCAGTCAATTCTTAAACCTTTTGGTGTTGGTAGGGAGTTGAAAAGCAAGGTAATTAAATTACATTTTATGTGTACAGGTTGTCTTAACAAAGAGATCTGGATCACATACTAAGGGGCTTCTTGGAAGGTGGGGACCCTGTGCAATTACCCACTTTGCCCATGGATTCAAACGTCTCTCCTTTCAGATGCTTGAACATCTAAGGTTGATGTAATCCAAGAGTGACCTTGCTATTAGAAGACTGAGGGCCTTATTTAGTGTTTGGCAGATGGGGTGCTCCATCACAAATGTAGAAAATATGCCATCCACCATATTACAAATGCCACAGGATATACAGCACTGACAATATGGCATACAAGATATCTGCCACATTTGTGATGCAATATTCTATCTGCCAAACTCTAACTTAGGCCCTGAGTATGTAATATATATGTAATTTGAGGGATGCTGTTGCTGTCACACACAAAAGGGACAAGATTGCTGTTTGAGGCTTGTCTGTGAGATCTGTATAGAGAATGGAATGGATGTGCTGTACAGGGTCTGAGTTTATCCAATCTGGCAACCCGAGGAACAGATCAGAAGCCATAGCTTAAAAGATCTGTCCAACCCCCAACACTTGATACCTGAGTCTGCAACCTTTATGTGTGTAACTTTAGGATAGCTTTACTGTGTGAAGCCTAAGCCTGTGTTACGATCAGTGTAACCTGCGATTTAGCTTTTGCTGTCTAAAGCTTAAATGTGCATGATTTAATTAATATGCAGAAAGCTCAGTTTTCCGCCTGTGACTTCTGAGCTCATCTCAACTAACTGTACCTCAAAAAGTTGTATCATATGCAGATGTTTAAATTGTGTGCACAGTTAGTCTTAATGGATAAACAAATCCCTAGGCTACAGTAGGTCCATACATTATATAAGACCTTATTGTAAAACAACATGATATTTAAGGACTCAGTGTACAATAATTATCGATACAAAAATCATTTTATTTATACAAAATTGTTTCTTAAAAAGACCATTGTAGCTTCTGTGATATTTCTTAAAAGAACAATAATGAAACTATGACCTCACAATATAATCATAAGTGCTGACAATAACAGAAATATACAAGGAACACAAACATGAGTCTGATATATGTAATCCATAAAAGATAATTAATGGATAAACTGGCTGAAATAAAGTGCAAAGGAAACATTCAAAAAACGAAATTTGCAACAAACACAAAAAATACAAATGGTGGCTTTGAATTTGATGATAGATCTTCTACGCCTGTTTCGGCAAACCAGGCGCCTTCATCAGGAAAGCCACAATAAATCTTAAACCTAAAATTAGAAAAAACAGATTGCAAAAACAGTATACAAAAATACACAAAAAGATGTACACTGAGTCTTAGAATAAAACTGACATCTAGTCAATAATTTAAAACCCTCTAGCTGTGTGAATAAAAAAGAAGAAGGAAGATATATGATCACCAGAGACCCATCACCATCACTGAACTAAATGTGTCTTTGGCAAGCTCAGTGACTTAATTTGTCATGAAATGGTGGAACACATAGAAAAATACGAGGGAAAGAGATAAAAGTAAATAAGGCCCTAAGACATGCTTCTCATTGAGACCTTATTAGATAGAATGAATGATAATAGACAGCAAGGTGACTTACCAAGAGCACAGTAAATGGTGGTCCACAAAAAGATTTCATACAGATACATTGATAATGGAAATTTTGGCAATCAGCTGAAAGAACCAGTAAGGATGAAATAAAGATAGTCATAACCATAAGGAATGTGAATAAACTAGTAACCTCTCTCTAGATAGCTATAAAAATATAGGTATACCTTGAGATTTTGAGTAAGAAAGGGCACTAGAGCCGTATGGGGGCAATGCAGGATACAGTCCAACTTGTGAGAATATAAGAAACCAAAATAGAGTAAATGAATTTGATAAGTACAAAGAAAGAATATACTAATGTGAATGGTACAAAAAAAGGAAGAAAAACTAATTAATACGAAAATCTGCCTTTACTAGTGATGAGTCTGTGTTATCAGTCGGACTCTGGCACAAAGATTCCCAATAATAACTAAATGTGTGGAACCACAAGGAAGAGTTACAATGAACTCATATATCCAAACCATGCAAAAGTAAGTCAGTCATGGGTACGAGGTTCCGCTATGAAAACAAAACAACAAATAGTAATAACATTATAGCATCTGTAGTAATTCTAAGTGTGTATAATGTTAGATAATAAGCCAAAAGTTGAAGCGATGGGGAAACAACCAACACTGGTTAAAAGAGTGATGACATGATAATCTACAGATGAATGCTGCAGTATTGAAAATACATTCATGTAAGATAAGAGAGAATGTCAATGCATAAATGTCCTAGCAGTGCGAAAGCAACCAACACTGATTAGAGGAGTGATAATATGATAATTTACAGATAAATGCTGCAGTAGCGAAAATACATTCATGTAAAATAAGGAGGAATGTCAAAGCATGAATGTCCTGGCAGAGGCACACAATGGAATAAAGTTAAACTGTTTATTCGATTTAACTCTAGGTTCGTGGGTAACTGGACATGAGAAACTAATCGAGCCCGCTGAAAAAGTGGGACAAGCAATGATAGTGAAACAGCAAACCTAGAGGAGCGAATATATACATTTCCTCTTTGACGAAAAATAAAAAACTAGATTTGTCAAAGAATGAAATTTAAAACTAGCGAGTCCGCTAATTTGTTGGACGTCTAAAAAGAAAAACGTTAAGTTCCCGAATAGAAAGCTCAATCCCATATCTATCATCCTCAAAGGCCAAGAAGGTGGGTAGAATGGCTTACCTGAAATCATCGGCATCAATGATCAAGGTGAAAGTCTTGAATCAAGGGTAGACGCAGAGCTATTTATGATGTAATACCTAGCGTTGGTCAACATAATGTTACGTAAATTCGCGTAACACTAACGTAAGAAACTAGACCGTAAACCTTAAGAACAAGATGTTTTAACAGTAAACAGGCTATCAATAAGGAGGTCTGAATGAAGATACAATATGAATTATGATACCAATTGATAAGGGTTTGATCTCAAAAAGAAACTAGATGTATGAATGACATAATGGAAAGTATACACAGCTCTGGGAAGTGAGGCCGCCGACCTAATGTCGCTCAAACAAAAACAATAAAAAGTCAAAATAGAATAGAAATGTTATACATATGTACAGACAAAATACATGTCTAAGGACGGGGTAAATTAAATACTGCCATGAACCCAGGCCAAAGGCATAGTCATTGATACTATTTCTTGGCATAATGTACAGACCGGAACATGATACAATCTTTACTAATATTTATGACAACAGATTAATATTATGTCTGATGGCATTTTCCCAAGGCATCTCGTTATTGAGTCCACGTTTAAAGGTGTCAAGGACAAAAATCCAATATACCTCTCTCCTTTTTTGAATTTCATTACTTCTGCATTCTTGGGTAATTTCTATTTTCTCTAGCATGAGCCATCTGATATCATTAGCTGTGTGTTTATATTCCAGATAATGTTTGACTAGGGGTGCAGTCAATTTGGATGTACGTATCGCCGATCGATGTTCGGTAAGGCGAGTTGATATGGAGCGAGACGTTTCACCTACGTACCCCAGGTTACAGGGACATAGTAGAAGATAAATGAGATTTTTTGTTTTACAATTGAATTTTTTTTTGCATGAATAGTGTAGCCATTATGATTAAACATGTCACCTTCAATAACAGTGTCGCAAGATTTACATTGAGTACATTTGAATGTTCTTCTCAGTGGCGCAGTACCATCAATAGTTTTTGGAATGAATGAAGGACCTGTGGAAAACCGAGAGTGTACAATAATATATTTAATGTTCTTATTGCGACGATGCGCAAATAGTGGTTTAGGAAGTTTAGGTTCTTGGTTGGTTCCACTATTTAAGATATGCCAATTTTAATTGATGATTTGTCTCACAGTTTCATTCATGGTAGAATGTTTTGTCACACAGACTAGTTGTGTGACAGGGGACGGAGTACAAGATCTCAATAGCGCGTCTCTATCATAAAATCTTGCTCTTTTGTAAGACTCTCTGATTAAACATTTAGGGTATCCTCTTGTGAAGAATTTTTCCTTCATGGCTATTGCTTGTGTGTCAAAATCCTGTATATTAGAGCAGATTCGTCGTAATCGTAAAAACTGCCCAAAAGGGACACTCTGTTTCTGTGGTCGAGGGTGATAGCTTACGCAATGTAGCAGGGTGTTCCTTGCAATAGGTTTAGCAAAGAGATCTACCTCGAGAACACGGTTATGGTGACGAATCAAGATGTCTAAAAATTCAAGCTGACTCTGCCTGGTGTGAGCAGTAAATTTCAAATTAGCATCACACAAATTTAACCAGTGTAGAAATTCTGTAAGTAATTCTGCTGTGTTGGTCCAAATGAAAAAAATTTAATCTATATATCGTGACCAATGTGTCACCGATTCAAAAAAAGATTCAATTTCATTGTCTATATTCTTCTTTTCAAATAGTGCCATATAGATACTTGCTATCAATGGTGCTACAGAAGCCCCCATACATACCCCTTTCGCTTGTTTGTAAAGGGTTTTTCCAAATTCAAAGTTGTTTTCTGCTAGTACAATTTGAAGGCATTCAAGTAGGCAGATCTTCGGGCACTTAATGTTATATGCCTCAATGCTTCCGTCTGCGGGATATTAATGTACAAGGATTCTATGTCCAATGTTACTAAGATGTTAGTTTCACAATTAAATGATACATTTTCCACTTTGCTTATAATGTCTCTCGTGTCCATAATATATGATGGAATTTTAGGTATATATCGACCCAGCAAATTATCACTGTATTTTCAGAGTGGCTCCTCAGTGATAGATCTAATGGTAGAAACAATCGGACGATGAGGGGGATCAATGGAATCTTTATGAATTTTAGGGATTCCATAAATACATGGCATCTTAGGGTCAATAGTATTGAGATACTCAAACTCTTTATCACAAATCTCACCTTCTTGTCTGTGGTGAGTTGTAAAATTCTCGCTGCTATTTTCTTGATAGGACAAAGGCAACTTTGGTGTAAAAATTAGAGTCATTCAAAAGCGTAACCATCTTTTGTTCATATTGTGGAGTATCCAATCCAACAATTCCCCCTCCTTTGTCACAAGTTTTGACTGTGAGGGATTTCTCGTGCATGATTTTTTCAAAAGAGGGAAATTCGTCTCTATTTAAATTGTATCTAGGCTTAGGAATATGTCTTGTAGCTTTATCTAAGCGATTAAGTACAGTATGTTCAAATACAGCAACTTCTGGACCTAGTTGGTCTAATATTGGAGTGAAAGTAGATGGCTTAGATAGACCTGATAGATTAAGAGGGGCAAGATCTTGTGTCTCCTTCTCTGCAAATAATTTTTTAAGTCTGATTTTACAGAAGAAAGTCAACATGATCCTAAAAGGATGCAGTACATCCCACATCTTCCTTAAAAGAGTGGCATTTAAAAAAAATCCTTAATGCCTTTCTTTATTTTGAGTTCATTGGTGTTCAGTTCTTTCTTCTATGTTTGAAGAACTGTGGTTGTAGTTCTTGTAAGTGGATGGCCTCCTTCTTCCTCACCCATGAATCCATATGGCGAATTGCATCTTGTAGACGTATAATTTGTAAAACTAATTAAGTCTACTTAGTGGTTCCAAAACTGTGTGGTGTGCCCAAAGCTGCAATAGTTTTAAAAATGGAACTGCGTGTGAACTGGCCTTAGATGGTGTGAATGAGCAGGAAAGTTTAGTTGCAAATTCAATGTTTTTCTGAATTGGGACCCCAAAATATGTTTGGGCCAGGGTCCCCCAAAATCCTTAAAATGTCCCTGTTTCTACCTGCTCCCATTCCAAAGTTAGCACTTAATTAATGTAATAAGGTAACCCAGTGTTGGCTAATGGGAGAGATAGGCCTTAACACACTGATAAATTACTTTAGGAGGTTTTCACATGTAAAACTTAAATACACATGTCCAACTTTTTAAATGCAATGCACCCTCCCCATAAACCTTTAAGGCCTACTTTAGGGGTAACGTAGAAGTATTAGAAATAAAGGTTTAGGCCTGCCAAAAAGTTCATTTTGCCAGGTGGAAATGGCAGTTTAAAACTCCACTACAGGCTGCAGTGGCAGGCCTGAAACAAGGCCCGGACTTAGAACCCAAAGCAGCCCGCTTCAGACATGTTTTGAAAGGCTACTTTAGTTGGTGGCACAAACACTGCCGCAGTCCCACTTGTAGCATTTAGTTTGGTGACCCTGGGTACATGAAGTGCCATTTGCTAAGCACTCACAAGTAAATTAATTAAATGTGCAATTTGGGCGTAGTCCAGTTTTAACAGGTTTGCAGGAGAAAGCAGAAGCACTTTAGCCCTCGTTAAGAGTGGTAAAGCGCACTGAGTCCTAAAGCCAGCACAAACAAATTCAGCAAATCAGGAGGGACTGTAGGCAAAACGTTTGTGGGGATTCAACGCCAAGGATGTTAGATCTATGAGGCCCTTGTTTGCGCATTGTAAAAGTTTAATAAGTACATATAATTCAATTTCTTCACCTTTGGGCTATACAAGTTTCATATTTATCCCCCATCTTTTTACTGAAGCTAAATTGGGCTTGAATTTGTGCCTCGTTATTAATTAGGCAGGTTACATTTTGTGGCCCCCTGTGATTGGCTGAGAAAGAAGGGCTAGTGGTTTTCAAGGGACAGCAGGCAGACATTTTTAAGTAGATTGTGTCCATTAAAGGAAGAAGTGTCGCAATAAAAATAAAAAAAGTTTGGGACGACATCTGGGAGGACAGTGCATGCAGTGTTCCAGTGGGCTACTATCTCTGCCGAAGCAGTTGTCCGACATATTTCACATTACAGTTTTTGTGAATCAGATACCATGCCCAATTCTAGGGTCGGTATCAGATTAAAAAAAAAATCATTTTTTTTTTACAGAGTTTTATATAGCGCAAACTTGACCTGAAGGTATCGGGTATCAGAGCACTTTACATAGCACCAGTTGCGTTACATGAGGACACATTCATTTTTGTTAGGCACGGGGAGATTAAGTGATTTGCCCAGAATCACAGGATGTTCAGCGTCATTGCCGAGACTCGAACCCAGTTCCCCAGACCGCCCTATCCCCCAATCAATGGTTTGCGATGCGACTGTGATCACAGACTAGTGATGTATTTGAGAATCAGAACGACTTTTCCGACTAACAAGAGTTCAAAGTCTCTCTTTTTTTTCAATAACAGAACTAGTGAATCACAGGGTTTGCTGCTGCAAAGGTCTTTTGTACATCAGGCACTACAATAAAAATATAAGTGCATAATGAGCCAGGCAAGTGCACTAGCGATCATCAATACGAATAGGGGAAAGTATGCTTTCGTTTCACTTTGCATCCAAATTTAACCTGGAAAAAGCAACAGGGTATTATGATCTTTGGATGAGTTTATGAACCTCTCAGAGCTGAATACCCCAACTTGAGTGGTCAGTAGTTCATGACACAATCGATCAAT
The DNA here is from genome assembly GCA_963921515.1 of Calotriton arnoldi. Classification (NCBI taxonomy): domain Eukaryota; kingdom Metazoa; phylum Chordata; class Amphibia; order Caudata; family Salamandridae; genus Calotriton; species Calotriton arnoldi. The sequence continues at coordinate 328,648 of CAWUFW010010266.1, forward strand.
CAGTTCACGAATGCCCACGTTTGGAATACATCTCCCAAGTGACAAAAATCAGGAATCCTACCGCAGAATAGCCCTGGTGAGCTGAATGCCCCTGAACTGTTCTTGAATTATCCCCCAGAATGTACAGGATTACCCGAAAGTGCCACAGATACCAAGCCAAGCTAATGACTGTCACGGTGGAATACCTCATATTAATTCGTGAATAATGCTCCAGAATTAAAGGTTCCAGCCCACAGTGATTAGATGGGCGCCCCCAAGATATCCTTTGAGGGGTCTCGTGACCCCAGTAGAGACAGGCAGGGTCATAAAAAAAACAACAAAAATGATGCACATGAGCTGAAAAGAGACCATGACTTAGGATGACACATTCAACGTCTGATCACGGGAAATTTGAAGGGGATTCAGTGTAATGTTATCTTGCACTGTGACAACAAAGTAGGAATGAGTAAGTCCTTGCCACCTGATGCAGCCATTTAGGACTTCTCGTTTGCCTGAGAACTCAAGAATATTTACTAGAGGGGTCAAGGACTACATTTGACAGTACTTTTAGAGTCAGGACCAGCTCAGGTGTTTTGTACATTTGCAGGTAGCAACCTCCCGGATCTTTCTTCGAGGTATCTTATGTTACTGGCATTATTCTGAGTGATTCCAAGTGTCCTCTTGTTCACCATAGTCTGTTATTTGTCCTTTGCCGGGAGAGCCACTGTGGGGATCTGTGCCCTTCATCCCCAGGCAGACCTGGGCTGCCAGCACCCTTGTTATTGTGGCAGGTCCTAACTGACATGTCAGCTGATTTATTACCTTCTGTGACCACCTCAGATGTTGACACAGGTGTTCACCTTGCAGATTCTGTTGACATTTGTAACAACAACAAAACCTGAATACCGTACACTTGCCAACGTCTTACCTGCTTGAATGGCCAGCTGATGTCTTTTCCAGCACCTCCAAAGTGTGTCTGTTGCTAAATACCAAACGCAGTGTGTATTTCAGAAAACTAGCCCAACAATGACAATGTCCTTACTTAACCTCTGCCATGCATATCCTATTCCACATAGAGGTGAAGTGAGAGCCCAGTGACTCAAATATGTTGAAGATGATTTCCCATGCATAATGTCCATTGAATGTTATAGTGATAGTCGCACTAGGTAGGTTTGTAAGTGTTCTTGTTCAATGCCTGTCCGCGATCCTTGTCACTACGTGGGCCATGAAATACCACTCACAAACAGGTAAGTTAAAGGAGAGTGGGATGTAGAGGCCACAACACACAGAAGAAAAGTTTAAAATGTGTGAGGTGTAGAGTCCACACACCTGCAGATAAGCCAAAAGTGTGTGGGATGTAGAGACCTCATGCAAACAGGTAAGCACAAACTATGTGGAATTTTGAGGCCGCACACAGAAAGTTGTGCACAAATGGGGTGATTTACTAAGCTTTTGCACCGTGTTTGCTTTACTTTCCAGTGCTAAACTTGTCTAGCGCTGGAAATAACGTAAAAGTAATGCAAAGCAGCGCTTTGCATTACTTTGCGCCATGGGGGCGTGCCAAGGGCGATAATGCATTCCCATGCAACCACCCACGGTTTCTCATGCTGAACTCAATTTAGTAAACACAGTAGATTGGGTTTAGCGTGAGAAAACTGCACCCTTTTAAACTAGGCGCAAGGAAGGAGAAATGCTTTCATTTCTTCTTCCTTTTCCAACTTTGCATGCGTGCTGCACTGTGCAGAAGCATACAAAGTGGGAAAAGCTTTCCCTCGTGTCTAGGAATAGAATTTTGTACAGAAAGGGTATCCTTCCTGTACAAAACCTATACTGGACTCACACACACACCCTAGCGCTAGGGCGCTAAGGTGTGTGGGTGGCACACGGCAGCTGTAATTAGCGCCGGCACAAGGGAAAGGGTAGGAGAGAGCCATATCTTTGAAAATATGGCGCTGTCCTGCTCCCTCCCTGTCGCGCAATGCAGCGCAGCATCGCAGGGGGCTGCGCTGAGTGAATTGTTCGTAAATCTCCCCCAATGTGTATGAGATGTGACGGTCACCAGAAGGGCGATAAGTCCAATGCTGAGGGATGTGAAGGCCCCATGCAGATGGGTAAGCCCAGAGTGTGTTTGGTGTGGAGGCCAAAGGCACACAAGTACGCATGAGGGAGTATGGTATGTGAAGTCCACAGAGAGACAGGTATGCACAACGTGTATGGTATGTGGAAGCCACACACAGTTAAGTTTAGAGTGTGTGGGATGTGGTGGCTCACGCAGATACGGAAGCCAAAACTGTGTGGGATGTCGAGGCTACACGCAAACAGGTAAACCAGAGTGTGTGGTATTAAGAGGCCACACAAAGACACATATGCACACAGTGTGTGAGATGTGGAAGCCACACAAAGGCAGGTAAGCCCAAGAGTAAGACGTGGAGGCCACACAGAAACAAGTGAGCATAAAGGGAATGGCATGTTAAGACCACACACTGATGGGTATGTGCAAAGTGTGTGGGATGTTGAGGCCACAGACAGGAAAGCAGAAAGTGTTTGGGACATTGAAGCCACACACAGACAGGTATGCACAACGTGTATGGTATGTGAAGGCCACACACAGATGAGCCTAGCGTATGTAGGATGTGGTGGTTCACACAGCTATGTTAGCACAAATTGTGTGGGATGTGAAATCCACATACAAGCAAGTAAGTACAAAGTGTGTGGGATTAGAGGCCGCAAACAGGTGCATATCCACAAAGCCTGTGGGATATGGAGGCCACCCAAAGGCAGATAAGCCCAAGATTTGAGGATGTGAAGGCCTCACAAAGACTAGTGAGCATAAAGTGTATGGTATGTGGAGGCTATACACTGATAGGTATGTGCAAATTGTGTGGGATGTGGCGGCCACATACAGACAAGTAGCCCCAAGTGTGTGGGATATGGAGACCACACACGGATGCACAAAATGTGTGGAATACTGCAGACCCAAACAGACAGGTAAGCCCATGAACATTGAATGCGGAGGCCACACACAGATAGGTAACCACAAATGCGTGTGATGCAGAGGCCAAACAATGACAGGTAACCCCAAGTGTTTGGAATGTGGACACCACACAGAGACAGGTGTGCATGAATTGCGGGACTTTGGAGGGCACACAAAGACAGGTAAGTTCAGAGCGTGTGTAATGTGAAGGACAAGTCCATAGACTTTGGCAACTATCATATTTTGAACAGGCACAGATAACATTTCAGTAGAAAAACATACAATCTGCAGTTCTTTTACTAGAATTTCCACTTAAATTTTGTCTCGAATGGCTTTCGGTGCTCTGGGAATATGCTGTGGTTCTTAGAATTATTTGTGGCCTTGTGGTGCTCATTATGAACTTTAATAACTTGTGCCATTAACTTCTCGAGAGCTCGTTGTTATTCACATGCCGGTATTATTAATTAGCACTGTTTGACAAGCTGCATGCTTTCTTAAACAAATCCTGTGTGTAAACTAAAGATAAGCATTAAACACACAAAATCATTTTTATAAAAGTTCTTATTTCATATATATGTATTTTTACGGGGTTTCTTAAACACTTTTAATGTACTTGCCCTGATGGCTATCCTTCACAAGTAGCTGAACCATAAGAGCATATTTTAGATATTTTCGGCGTGTATCATGTGCGATAACATGTGGTACCACATCTGCTAGCTGCAACAGTTGTAGAGTTTTACTATGGAACCGTGGATAACATAAAAGCATTTATTGACAAAATGGCTGTACAGAAAATGACCCCAGAATCTCACACAACCTGAAGCTAGTCTTAAAGCTGTAGTACTATTAGAAATGTTTTTATTGCAGTATAGCTGGCTTTGTTCCTCTACTTCAGCCTATATCTTTGCCAATTTAGGCCTTATGGCTTGACAGCTCAGTTGTATTTAGATTTATTGTTACCAAATTCTTTTAATAAAAAGTGGGCTCTGGCTAACTTTATGCTATTGACTCAGAGAAAACAGAAGTCCTCATCCTGGGCTCCATCCCCTCCGCATGGGAAGACTCCTAGTGGCCCCCTGCCCTCGGAAATCCCCCCCACCCTGACGGACCATGCACGAAACCTCGGAATCATACTAGACTCATCGCTCACAATGAACCGCCAGATCAAAGCTGTATCACCGACCTGCTTCAACACCCTCCGCATCCTTCGAAAGATGTTCAGATGGATCCCATCCGAATCCAGATAAACTGTCAAGCACGCCCTCATCAGTAGTAGACTGGACTACGGCAATGCCGGAATCAACAAGAAACTCCTTCGCAAACTCCAGACCACCCAGAACGCCGCAGTCAGACTGATCCTCGACATCCCCCGCCGCAGCCACATCACCCAACACGTCCGCGATCTCCACTGGCTTCCAGTCGAAAGAATAACCTTCAAACTCCTCACCCACGCATACAAGGCCCTTCACAACACTGGACCAACATACTTGAACACCTGACTCTCCTTCCATGCACCCAAAAGACACCTCGGATCGGACAACCTCTCTCTGGCCACTGTCCCACACATCTACAAGACCAGAAGAGGAGGAAAATCCTTCTCCTACCTCGCAACCAAGGCCTGGAACAACCTCCCCCTCCACCAAGCCCCCACACTGCTCCAGTTCAGGAAGGACCTCAATACCTGGATCTTTGGATGACCCCAGCACTCAACGGAGCCGCCCCCCTTCCCCCAGTGCCTTGAGATCCTCACGAGTGAGTAGTTTCACTTTACCAACCCCTGATTGATTGATGTATCATTTCGTTTTGTAGGCAGTGCTTCCATTGGAATGCATAAGGTGCTATTTTACATTGGAAGAGTACTCTAAATCATCACACTATCAATTCTAAATCTACTATATGCAGAAGCGTAACACAAAATGATGGTGCCCCCTGCAGAATGTGACGGGGGGAGGGCATCTGAGTCTCCCATATCTCACAGATATTCATTGGCCGTCGACTGACTGTGGCCCCTCTTGGAGGGTTGGGCCCCTGCCCCTGCGCCGCAGGGGGCTGCAGGGCCCTGTGTTGGGCCCCTGAGAATATGCATTCCAGACACAAAGCAATCCTTTTTTGATACTGGCACTTACAATTTCCTAAACAGATGGTACACTAAATGTAGACTATAAGCTGTTTATGAAAATTTGGGCGAATAGGATCTCGGGCTGTGTGCAACAGGTAATACATGCGGGCCAAACAGGGTTCCTGCCTGGTAGATCGATGTCCACAAATACATTCTTTTTGATCCAAGCTATCGACTATTTTTCAGCTAGGAAGGATAGGGCAGCCATTTTAATGATGGATGCAGAAAAGGCATTCAATCTGGTGGATTGGCAGGCCCTTTTTTTCATCTTAGGGAAGTTTGGCTTACCGCTCCGCCTGACTGAGATGTTAGAAGGAATTTATAAGGGGGCAATCACCAAAATAATCATAAACTCAGATCTAGCCGGAGAAGTGGTGATAAGGCGGGGTACTAGGAAGGGCTGCCCCCTTTCCCCCCTTCTATTTTCTCTTTTTATAGAGCCACTGGCAATAAAAATTCGCTCCAATACATCAATTCGGGCTCCCCTAATAGGAATGGCAAAAATTAAGCTGTTTGCCGATGATTTTATCTTGTACTTGAACCCAGACAAGGCGAACATCCAGTTGGCCCTTGGAGAAATCCAGGCGTTTACAGAGTTGGGGGGGTTACAAGGTCAATCAGTCAAAAACTGAGCTTCTCTTACTCAATTCATCAGAAGCCGATGTCCCTGAAGGGTTGAAATTTCTGCCTTTAAGACCTATTAGATATTTGGGCCCATACGTTGCAGCCGACTTCTCTCAACTTTTTCACTTAAATTATGTAAAAACACTTAATAAAATAAAAAATCTTTTAGCTAGATGGTCGCTTTTACCATTGACTATAATAGGCCAAGTCTCTCTGGTAAAGATGTCGATACTTCCCTTGCTGATATTTCTGTTTTTAAATCTCCCTTTAAAAATATCAATCTCATATTTTAACGAAGTAGATAAAGTTATCCGTGAGTTTGTATTGGCAAAAAAATAAAACCTCGGGTTAGGTTACCTATTTTACAATTGGACGTAGAGCAGGGGGCTTGCACTACCTCATTTATCTACGTATTATCAAGCTGCGCTATTTAGTCTAATAACGCAGCTAGTGGCCCCTTCCTCGAATTTCAATAATTTCTTATTTAGTCACATGTTAACAGAAAGTGCAATTAAGCTACCAGCATTCCTGCGCACCTCAAAACTACCTAAAAAGACAAGATATAAGGTTGTGAATATATTTCTAAATCGCATGCAGCGGTTCGATAACTTTTACAATGTTCCAACATGTCATGCATATACCTCTCTCCAAGACTGTGAACTATGGGGTATTCAACGTTCGCGTAAGGGAATGCAATCATATAATATGTTAGGCTTTTGTAAGCTAGGTGACTTCTACAAAGGCACTAATTTGATAACATGGGAAGCTTTTGTAGCGCAATTCGGACTCCAGAGCCATGATCTCTGGTTAAGCTTCAGGCAGATAACAAGCTTTCTCTCGAATAATTATAAAATTGTTAACGAGAGGGTAAGAACAATTTTAAAAGCAGCCTTCGAAACGAATCTAACTGGTATTGGCAATTGGTACTGGTTACTGCGACAGGATATAAATAAGAGTCTAGTTGAAACAATGCTTCCTAAAATTGCTCAGGAATCTAATTGTTGGTTTAATATTCAGGAATGGCAACGGGTGTGCGAGCTCGGGCATAGGGCGCTGAGGGCGGCCAACTTTAAAAGGATGTCCTTTCTCTCAAGGTGGATGTTGTACTATACTCCCCTCAGACTACATAAATGTTTTTTTTCAATCCCCAACACATGCTTTAGATGTAATCTGGCGGAGGCAGGTGACTGGACACATATATTCTTCACATGCCCTAGATTACAACATTTCTGGGAGGAGGTGTTCAGGTTTATCAGTCTCTGTATGTCAATGCTAATCCTACCATCAACATCGCTGGCCTTATTTGGCTTTTCTTATGCAATCAGTCAGCTACCAAAATATTGGCAATATTTTGTTTTTACGGCCATAGCAGTAGCCAGATCGTTAGTATTGCAGAATTGGCGATCCCAGAAGGTGCCTACAGTGGGACAGTGGCTTCTTAAGCTGGATCGGGCTTACCAGTTTGAAGAGGCCTACGTGAAAAGGGTAGGGGCGCTTCGTGGATTTAGGCAGACTTGGGAGGGCTATGCTTTGACCATACATACAAATGATATCATTTTTTTTAATATATCTTTATTAACATTTAAAACATTTATGACAAGGCATTTGTATATTCTCAGAGTTATACACTAAATGTTGCCATATAATCTTTAGACACAAGTAGTACTGGACTGATTACGTTCCACAGCTATATAGTAGCTCCATAACAAGCAGCTTAGCCCCAACGACCTGAGTCCCATGCTATCAATCCTTCCATCTATTAAGCTTGATTGCCTGGTCCTATTCTTCATTACATCCAAAAACATTTCTATATCCAATAACCGTAACTCCCACCCACAACTATACCCCTCCCCCCGTCTGGTATGCTTCTCTATAATATAAAATCTGGGTGTCTGCTAGTAATGCATTTCACTGCGCCATCCAACACAGCTGGTATGAATGTTCTCCTCTGACCCTCAGCTGTCTCTTGACTCACCACCCGACCGTACAGTTCCCGTAGCCTCCACCTGTGGTTCCTCATCCCCTCCCTCACTGTTAAGATCTTCTATCATCGCCCTCCATGCCCTCAAATCATCTTCCAGCTTTTCGTCATGTCTGACCTGTCTCATCCGAATCACCTCCGCCATCGCCCATTCCTTCACATCCTGCACCCATTGCACCTTTTGAGGTGGTTTGCGATTTAGCCAGGAAATAGCTATCCGGCGTTTTGCCAACACTAGTCCCAGCAAGACAAATTTCCTGCTAAGATTTTTATTTTTGGGTCGGGGTAATAAACCCAGTAGAACCCACCGTATCTCCTGTAGTAATACCCACTCCGTTGCTTCTCGCAACGCGGCCAAGACACCTTCCCAGTATATTTGGAGCTCTGGGCAGGACCAAACCATATGGATGAATACAGCCTCTGCTTCCCCACATCTGGGGCATTGCCCTGAACGTTCTGGGTAAATCCTGTGTAGCATCTTTGGGGTGAGGTATGTCTGGTGTATATAATTAAATTGGATCAGCTTGAACCACGCATTAGAGCTCACCTGCTTAACCCCTTCATGTATTTTAGTCCAGTCTGTCTCCGTTATGGATTCCCCTGTCAGTGCCTCCCATCTGTCCTGAATCTGCAGTGCCTGGACCGCCCTGTCGTCCCGGACAGCTCAATATAGGTGGGATATCAATCTGCGCCCCTTAGCCATTGTTATCAAGGTCTGTAACACCTTGGACACGGGGGCTCTTCGGGAAACAGAGGCCAGACCTCTCTACCTACCTGGGCTATTTTCGGATATTGTAGGAACTATCCCGGGCCTAACTCAAAGGCCTCCACCGCCTGTTCGCGTGAGATGTACTGCCCATTAATATATAAGTCACCCATGGCAAGGCATCCCCCCTCCCGCCATCTACGCATAGATGTGGAGATCTGGAAAAAGGAGCGAACAGCCCATAGGGGCGCATCCGGGGCCCTTTTTAGTACTTTCCGGACGACAAGCTCCCAGATCCCCGCCACATGCCGTATGATATATGGGCTCGTTGACGGTATCTGTGCTCCCATCATTAGTAGTTCAGGGAGTGTTCTATTCCCATAGGTCCCCCCAGCAGGGCTTTCTCCCAGTTCCCCTCGTCGTCTAGCCAATGCATCACATGCTGCAAATGAGAAGCTGCATAATAAAATTCCAGACATGGGAACTCCAGTCCTCCATTCTGCAAGGTACTTTGGACAGTGACCAGGCTTACCCGCTTACGTTTGGGCCCCCACAGCAAGTCAATCAGAAGTCTATCCAATGTAATAAAAAAGTGTCGGAGGATCTTAAAAAGGGAGTGTTGCACTGTGTACAGGCATCTGGGCAGGACAACCATTTTAGACAAGGCTATTCACCCCATAAGGGACAGAGGTAGATCGTGCCAAAAGCGCACCGAACCTCGTAATCCCTCGATTACTGTCCCGATGTTAAGCGCCAAGTATTGTTCGGCCGTTTCCGCCAATCTAACTCCTAGATATTTAGGTGCGGTTCTCACCCAAGGAAGTCCTACCTCCGGCAGTCCTCCGTCCGGGAGGAAGGCCAATCCACCCAGTGGGATTAATTTTGACTTCCCTGCATTAATCCGTAGTCCTGATATTTGCCCAAACCTTTCAAGGACGTGCAGGAGCACCGGTATCGCCTCGCCAGGATTTCGAAGGTACACTAAGGTGTCGTCCGCATACATAGACACCACATGATTAGTCTCCCCTAGCTGGATCCCAAAGGCCTCCATCTCTCCTTGTAGGCTCACCGCTAAGGGCTCCATTGCCATGATGAAGAGTAATGGCGACAATGGACACCCTTGTCTAGTGCCCCGGTGTAGTCTAAAAGCCCGCGACACTAGTTTCCCCATTCTGACCCTCGCCTGGGGTTCAGAGTACAAGAGCTGCACCCAGTTCAGAAAGCAGGGGCCCACACCCAACACACGCAGGACCTCCCAAAGATACATCCATCCAACTGAATCGAACGCTTGTTCAATATCTAGTTGCGCCAGAGCACACTCTTCCCGTCGCACTAGGGGGGAGTGCCATACGTGGACCAGCCGTCGCAAATTGTGGGCCGTACTGCGTCTAAGAATGAAACCCGCCTGATCAGGATGAATTAAGTGTTGCATATTTGGTTGCAGTCGGGCCGCCATGATCCCGCTCAAACTTTTTTATCAATATTTAACAGAGAAATAGGCCTGTATGACCCCGGCAGTTGAGCATCCTTATCCGCTTTGGGGATTATAACCACTAGTGCCTCATTCATAGAAGGCGGGAGTGTACGGTTCTGGAGCGCCTCATTATACACCTCCAACAGGCAGTCCGCTAACAGGGGTGCAAACCTCTTATATAACTCAGCCGGTAAGCCATCGCTTCCCGGTCTCTTCACGGATTTCAGAGACTTTATACCTTCTAATATTTCCTCCCTCGAGATCGGTTCATCCAATAATTTACTGACCTCAGTATCTAGACGAGTTAGGTTCAGCGTGGTAAGGACTATCGCTATGTGTTCCAAATCAGGCGCAGGGCGCCCGCATATACCCCTGCCAGGTGATCAGCTAGGGTATCCAAGATCTTCTGCTGACTGTACACTGAGCTTCCATCGGCAGATCTCATCTGCACAATGGGGGACGCTGGTTTCTCATTTCTAATCAATTTAGCAAGCAACGCCCCAGACCGATCACCCTCCACATGGAGTCGATGTCGATATGCAGTGTAATTGAACTTCTCAAATCGGCAGAGCGCCGCCAACAGCTCCTCTCGTATCTCCCTCCACTCATTTGGTCGGTCCTGGTTTGCAGGCAGTGTCGTCTCCACCTCAGCCAAGTTCCTTTCTAGGACTTTGATGTCCCTCTCAAGTTGTTGTCGAACCCCATAAGTCGTACTAAGACAGAAACCTCTGATAACCACCTTCAACGCCTCCCATTCCACACCCCTTGAAGATGCCGAGCCCCAATTCGTCGCTAAATAATTCACTATCTCTTCCTCCAACTTCCCAGCAAATGGCGGATCAGTAAGCGCCTTGGTAGCCAGCTGCCAGGTGGGGTTTGCCACTCTAGGTCTACTGGTACTTAAAACTAAAAGCAGAGGGGAATGGTCCGAAATGTATCTCGGTAGGTACACTATCTCCTCGACCTTAGACATCAAGGCCGATGACAGGAAGAATTGGTCCAACCTACTGAATGTATTAGTCGAAGGTGTGTAACAGGAGAATGTCTTAGTATTCGGGTGTTCGACCCTCCATGCATCCAGTAACCCCAGTTCCCTCATTACGTCCACTAGGGCTCCAGTCGTACCCGGTTTAGTACCCATCCGGGGAGGTTCCCGATCCATCCTACAAATGATATCATGTAAAAGAGGCTATTTCTGGCATAATGTAAAGAGAGTGGTTTCAATTCATAATCTGCGTTTTTGTTTTTTTTAACTATCAAGATGAGGTCAGCATGTAGCAAAATTTCTTGTACCTTTTTCTCTTGACTTGTATTTTTTGGGTGATAGTCAGATGTGCTCTACAGAATGCTGGTTTTATATCATGTAAAATAGAATATGAATTTGCACTATTTATTGTCTATTTTAATATGAGATTGGGTATTATGTAAGTTTGTCTATTTTATGTACCTTGATTATTATGTCTGCTATTCACGCTCAATAAAAACAATTTATAAAAAAAACAAAAAAAAAGATGGTACATATTAGTGTTTGTTGCTGGTTTCTAGCCTTTGGAAAGTTTAGTCTGAATGAGGGAAGCGTCACATCTTCTGGTCCAGGTCAGTGATGTTCTGGGCAATGCTTAGTATGTGGGGCTTTAAAACCACATTCCTTGAAGTGCACATTTTATGTATGCCAAGGTTTTGGTGGATTTCGGCAGCCCTCCTCTGTCACAATATAGCGTTCAGGAAATAAATTTTTTAAAATCCAAGTTGAATACGTTTGAAGTAATGTCGCCTGAGGCAGAAAAAGGATCATAATTGCAGCATTTGGTCAATTGGTGATGAACAGTTAAAGTCACGTGTGAAATTGGGGTTAATTGAACTCCGATTAAGCTTCTAGAATTGCCTGAGTCTTAAATTACCTTTCACACATTGGCAATTTCTGCTCCTAATAAAGAGGCGAGTTTTTGTGCTCTTCTCCAAACACATCTGAAGTGAAGGACTTAAAAAGTCTGTTGCATCAAATCAAGCACTGTTGGTGTGCCCCAATTCTGGTGTAGCTATCCTTTGTGGGATTTTTGCCTTCTAATTTTTTTGTGTGCGAGTGCAAAAGTAATGCTGAGGAGACAGTGCGCTAGAATTGTGTTTCCTGCAGTAGACCTTCGACCACTATACCACCAGGGATGTAGGTGTCCATAGCAACGGCTGAGGTGCAGCTTGGCACAAATAAATAATCACAGCAGGTTATTTGGGTGATGAACTCTATAAGGAAGGGAGTGCTAGAGGACACCAATGTGTGGGCCTTAATCTGTCCTGTACTCATACCTTTAGAAGTGAGGCTCAGAGTTGATGCTGCAGGGCTCTACATGCTTTTGTCAGAGGAAACTGCTGGAGATGATGTCCAATATCCCAAGGAAGGGCAACTTTAGGCCCTTTGGGTTAAATGTCCATTTCAGAGAGGCCTCTCGATCTGCTGGAGTGCTCTGGATGATCCATGTAATGTCAGAGGACCACCTGACAGTAGAAGTCAATCATGGCTGTCTACCCTCTCTCCTTTCTCTGTCACTAGTTTCTATGTGGTGGTGAATATCCTTGATTTGTTCCTCTCTTGGATCACGACTTCAGGTAATTTTCTTTCTCATCAATGAAGCTATATTCCACAGGACTGGATTTCATTCTTCTTGGATGTTCTGTTATGTAGATTTGTAGAGCGCAGCTAATCACCAGTGAGGGTATCCAGGTGCTGAATGGATGGCAACCGTTCTGCACTGGACTACAGGCTATCCCTCTCTAGTTTCATAGGCTTACTGGTGTCCATGTCAGGGCTTAGCAAAGCTCTGGTGGGGGAATCAGGCCCAGAGCGGCCTGACCTGCCCAGGATGAAGGGGCGATGAGGCTAGTGAGAGCTGGTTTTTCAAAGTGGAGGGGAGAAATCTAACTCTCAAACACCATCACCCCATGCGTCTGCCAGAGTCTGGTCACATGTCTAACCAATGTTCTCACTTCAAGAGATTAAAGCATATAACTTTGAAGAAGCAGGCAGTGCTGATGCTTCTGAAGAAAAGCTTCTCAGCACCCACATCAATGACATGCTGTCAGTGAGTGGTGTTATAGTAACATATAAACCTTCAGCTCCAAATTCCTTCGCGATTAAAAACAGCCATCCCTTGAATATGATCTGTATCAAAGAGATAAGTAAGTGAACGCAGGGGCATCCAACATATGCACTGTGTTGAGGAGAGAAATAAGTGAAGCCTGGGTCACCAAACATTCTGACAACCTATCAAGGGAAATAAAGGTCCAGTGACTACTGCTCCTGCCATACCTACACTCTCTACCTCTGTCCATTGGAAAACAGTATGTTTATCGATGCTGGGACAATATATATTAGCAACAACAGTGGTTGGTCATACCCAAGTTTCACTATAGTGGCAATTCATCTGGCCACTGTGTGTGGTTTCACTAATGATCTGAGCAATCCAAGATGAGGACTGTCAGTTGGGCTTGCAATTTTTAAGTCTCTTAGTGGCCTTTGATATGATTGACTATTGAATCCTCATCAATCATCTGTTGCCAGTTGTTTTTTCAGTTCCAGCACTCCAATGTTTCGCTCTTTTTTAAGCGGTGGTTGTGTTACCATCTTATCATTCAACAACCAGCCGGTAATTTGTGGACAGGGCTTAGAGATCACTCCTTTTTTATTTAATTTATAAATGGCACCCCTGGGAGTGCTGGGGCCAGATTTGTCAATATTTGACACAGCACAACACAGTAAGACAACTTGCTACGCTGTGCTGCGTCAAATGGAGAGGGCAGGAATGCATCATATTTACTAGTATACTACTGTGTGCTGCCTAGCACCAATGCAGACACCCTTGTACCATGGTGAATGGGTGCCTGCATTACAGGCAGGATTGGTTTTGTTCGGGAAGGGAAACCTTCCTGAACAAAAACAATCCTTAGAGGTGTTTTCCTCTTACTAACTGTACTGCAGAATGCACCTCTGTCAGTAAGGTGTACAATTTTGTGACATTTCCAGGTTTGCTTGTCTTGGTAAATCTGGGAATGTGCCACAATACATGGGTAGATGAGTGGGAGCACCCACGTTTCACTAAACGCCTTCCCAGCACAGAGTAACGCATAGCAGCGACTTGTGCTACCTTCCATTACTCCAGATTTACCAAGCCACGCAGGGCCAAGCAAGGTTGGTCTTGTGTGGCTTGGTAAATCTGATTTAAGGATTGCGCTGCCCATGTGTCACCATGTGTGATGCAAGGGTAACGCAATCCTTTGATAAATCTGGGCCCTGGTTTGCTCCCTCAGTGTCATAATTCTATCCTACACCAGCGACATACAACTGATTCTGAAGCTGGGTCAAGACTTGAAGAACGCCATGAGGCACCTATGGGCCTATTTGATAGCCATTCATAAATGGATAGCCACCAATTAACAAGACAATGGATTCTTTTACAGGAATGAGGAAATCTAATGTTGGATCGGGCCATAGGTTACATGAATATAATGCTTGATTTGCAGCGAAGAGGGTGTTATCTGCTCTAGTTTCAGTTTTACAAAGAGTGTGGACACTGTACATCAGGCCACGTCAGACTGCCATCATCTTTCCCTACTGAACGCCTTTGAATCTCTATAGGCAGATTGTATGCTGCTCCCCCTGGACTGCTATAAGAGCTGGATGGGCTGATAATCCACCAGCCCAAAGAGTGATGGTCGCAGCCACTGCTGCCCCAGCCCACCAGGCATTTTCCCTGTGCCCCATTTAGCCATTCTAGAGACAACGGCCCCTTAACAAAATATGAAATACAGGTGTTCTGGATACAAAAATCAGTTCCATAAACAGATTCAATGATCAGAGTTTTCAATTTTATTACCACAATTCGCTCAAAAAGTTGAATTACACCAGCCGGAATAATTTCAAAAACCAAAGATCAAGAGAGCAAACAAACAATGAACTGAAACAAACAATGAGCACAAAAACAATAATGCACAGAAAACCAGGTGTTAAAAACTGACAATAAAAGACATGGAGACATATACAGGCAAGCAAACAGTGACCAACATTAATATAACACCTTTAGGTCACTTCTTATTAAAAGCAAAACACTATTGCACCCAAAACAAAAATACTACAAAGCATAGTGTACCGAGTCAGAGTGTATGTCGACGACGTTTCGATCCTGTAAAAATATGGGATCATCATCAGGACTGAGGATCAGTTGCCTGGCATGGTATCAATTGATATATTACATGAAGCACCTGATTTTTCAACAATCTGTAAATAAACAAACAACAGGCTTTTTCAACACAATTAGTGCCTGTTCATGAGTATCATACGAAGATTAAGCACCTTCAAGATTGTGCACTGTTGTATCCAAAAATTGTGGCGGATTTGGGGGAAATCCAAAAATATGCCCATATAACAATACGATCAATTTTAGTGCTGCTTCTCTCGACACACATTTTCAATACAACGCGAGAGTAAACTACAAGTGGGAATCAATGCCTTAATAGAGAAGTGGTCCAGAATGAAAACGTATTTGTGTCATGCTGACCCGATAGCAATGTGCAAAAATAGGCAGATTGTGTGCTGCTCCCCCTGGACTGCTATAAGAGCTGGATGGGCTGATAATCCATCAGTCCAAAGAGTGATGGTTGCAGCCACTGCTGCCCCAGCCCACCGGACATTTTCCCTGTGCCCCATGTAGCCAAGCCAGACCTTGTGAATGTCTTGTTCTTTGAGCAGCTAGATTAGTACATGAGGGGAAAAGTTGCATTATGTTCACTCATCAAGGAGGCGTGTTACCCGTGTATTACTTTGTGACCAACACAATGCTCCTTTTCTAGGAAACCCTTTTTTCTTTGCAATCTGCGGGACTGGCCTATTTGCTGATTTTAACAAGCTGCTGGAATCTGAGCCATCAGTGATCTGGACTTGTGCAGGGGAAGGCGATATGAAATTATTAGGGCACTTGACTTTTTAAAAGAGCGCATTTCTCCACATTAATATGCTCTATAAAACACAAAGCACGCTCGTAAGTTCAAATCTAGCAGCGCTCTTCGGACTATAGCTAAATTTTTTAAAGGAAGAATTTGGTTCCACCTAAACATGGACAGAATATTTTTGTGTCATAAAACAGAGCACGTTCTCCTTGTTGCAGATGTCAAAACAAACCACTTCCATAGCTCATTTAGTAAGGCAGCCTTGTGTTTTATATAGTACCACGTAATTCTTTATTTTGCCAGCATATAAAGTTATATTTGTTATATTGTTGGCTCTATTTACGTTCCGTTTTCATTGTGGCGCCCATTACTGAGGAAAGTCTCAATTTTTGGGGATTTTTAGACAAGTTTCACTGTGGCTGAATCCTTTTGCAGCCTGGGACTGGGTACCATGAACCAGTGCTTAATTTGAGCCAGTGGTTTCCAGTGCTCGATGCCGGCACTTAATTGTCAACACCAACCCTTATGACAGCGGCCACATGGTGTCGCTGATTATATAATTTAGAGATGAGCACAACAACAGTTGTTTATTAATTAAGTATACATTAAAAATAACTAATGCCTTCCTCCTACGCCATTTTTATAGCTTTGGGGGCCTGGAATAGTCTGAATTGTCACACTTGTAGCAGTGTGCAGGTTAGCAGTTGTGTAAGTACTGTCATTGGCAGTGCTGGCACCGGCAATGGGTGGCGCAAGTTGCGGAGGCCTCCTGACGAAGGCCCTGGAATTTATTTTTGTGTACAAATTAAGCACTGCCATGAACCTTCCAGTGCAGTGTGGCCTCACTCCATGTTGCCTCTTTGATATTCAGTTGGCAGTGCTGGTGGTGCCCAAAACTCTGCTCAGAAGCCTGTAGCCGGTGCAATTAAATAATGCTGCAGCGAATACCAAAGCTGCAAAGTCTTAAGTCCACTTCATGCCTTTTAATTAACTAACACTCACTCACTGCCCCTTTAACTCACTCTTGCAGGTTCCTGCTTTCTCCCTTTCTGACGTGTTTTTGCCTTTCTCCATCTTTCTTGTTTGTGTGTTTTCACCTCTCTTGTGTCAGTAAATGTCTGATAAGTAAAAATAAGTGCCAGTCCTAAACATGAGAGCAGGTGGCTCCCACCGGCAACCACCGGCTTAAATTAAGCACTGTCAAGTGGTATTACTGGTCACATCAGGCATACATTGGAGTTGTTGGAAGTGGATAAGTCACCCCCGTCTTCCATTGAGGATAAGTAGTAAGAAGAGTGGATGGGTGCAGTGAGCACTGGTCCCACTTTACCTTTCCCATGCCCTCCTTCTGGTCGTCACTTTTAATGCTGGGCTAGAATCAAGTGGGTTAGGTTTGGCACCCTACCCCCTTCTGCAACCTTCTACGCCCGCATGAAAGCAGAGGGCCAGAAATAGGGTGACCACCTGGCATGGAAGCCAGTCAGTCAGTCACAACAACTTTATTCGGCCACTCGCGGCCATAAAAGTACAGATGAAAAAAACATTTCATAAATAAAGCAGCATTACTAGGTTCAAGACACATCAGGGGACTGGGGATACAATACAGTTAGTTTCAAGGAAAACACTACATAGGGTACATGCCAATGATAAGATACATAAAACATATATAAAAAGGCCCAATTGGTCTCAGACTAATGATTAAGAAGTTTTAAAAAGTTTTTAAAATGGATCAAATCCTAACATACAAATATGAAAAGGGTGGAGTAGTTATGTTGAGCCATATTTGTTTCTAACGCCCAGCGAAAGGTGGACAACATTTCCCACTGCCAGGCAAACCTTCTTGCATGGAAGCAAATTCTAGGCAAGGACTGTAAAAATTCATGGCAAAGGGTCTAAATTCAGCACAAAAGGTAATTTTAACAGACACATCTGAGAAGGTCACGCAATAATATAAAAGTAGAAAAACAGGCTGCTGAAACAAGTGCAAGTCAAAATAGGTTTATGCTGTTTAGTGTGCATAATACATAGAAGTAGTGAGAAAATATTCACATGTAGCTAGACTTATTAAAGGATTAACAAATCTAGCAACCATTCACACTAAGCAGAATTTAAATACCAGCATCAGGGATAGCTTAATGCACATTAAGAAATAGGCTGCTTTTTTTAACTCTCTTTAGTGAGATTTTTATCACAACCTATCATGGTCACATTTTCACTTGCAAGATAACGGTTATAAAGTTGATGTAGTGTATCTGACTTCAAGTTCTGATCCACATTGTAGCACAGTGTGGGTATTGGATCGGGGTGATGCGACATTGTGGTGGACCCTTGCAGGGACACGGAATGGATCACACTGGATCACGCTGACCATGTGGAGCAATTCTGTGGCCTGCAAGACGTAGGGCTCAAACAACAGGTCAGGAAGAAAGAGGCTGGCTTTTGTAGTAGAGGGGCAGTGAGACCAACCTTACTAGACACTCTGGCATTTCAGATGTGGGCACTGGCATGAGGCTGCAAGATCAAGCCCTGAAAACTACCATTGCACCCCTTACAGGTTAAATAGGTGCCGTTGTCTATGAACCAGACTGAAAGGGAAGGAGAGGGTCACCTGTATGGGAAGTGAGAGGAGGGTCAGACAGCTTAAGAAACAAGCATTGGCAAAGCCAATAGGTTTTGCCTAAGTGACATCAATTGGCTTTGTCAATGTTTTAAGGAGGAAAAGAACTCTATATAAAACTAACTAGCTGCTTTTCTGACTGGATAAGTGCTTCAGTTTGAAAAATTGCAAAAAGGTTTGTTGAACATAAGATAGGATCATAAAGTAATTATTTGCCACCATTGTTCAGTAACACCATGCAAAAAGGCAGCAAGCTTATGGAAGTCAAGCAAGCGAGTCAAGGTATGACCCAAAACAGTTCTATCACTCTTCATGCTGCATTTTGGCCCCAGCAGATGGTGGGCACAGGAATGTGAAAACACTTGCATGCTGGTGCCCTAGTGGACACATAGACTAATGTGTTTCATGTAAATATGAAAAAATCAGCTTTAGATTCTGTAGTGTTGTACTGTTTTAAATATGTTCCCTTATGCTCCGCCCACCCCGCCATTGCGTTCTGTATGTGACACCATGCTGCCCAGCCTACGAGATGCCCTCACTGAGAAGACATAGTACCTTGTGAAGGGCGCATGACTCAGTGCACCGAAACTCACAAGATAATGGAGTGGGATTACTAAAGAGAGGTGTGCTGAGGTTGTTGACAGCAGTGGTAATAGCAACAGCCCGAGCGAAAACATATACAGAGAAGCTCAACTGCTGGACGATGGAGTAATCTACATGTCATGTCATGAGTGATGTAATATGGGAGGTCATATGCAATGCATTGCGGGGGCGTGAGTGCTGAATTTCACTGGTTTTGTATGAGTGAAATCTGAGCCTAACTATAACATCCCTGTAATCTTTGTTTTTTCAGTGAATTTCTAAGTTTTTTAAATTCCATTTCCTTACCATAACGTCTGCACAACCTTTGTTTTTTCCAGTTTTTTAAAATACTAATTCCTAACTATGACGTTCCTGTAACCTTTGTTTTTTTCAGTGAATTTCTATGGTTTTTTAAATTGTAATCGTATTTGCAGAGAGGTGGAGAAAGGGGGCGAGCCTCCGACAAGCTCTCAGGAATCCCGCTGAGTAGGAATTACAGGAAGTACTAGGAGGACTTCTTGGTCCCAAAGTCCCTCAGGAGTAAAGTGGACTTCATCCCCCAACCAGTAGTGCGCCAGGAACCACGTTTGCAGTGTGGTGGAGAAAGAGGGCATGGCCTCTGAAGACCTCTTAGCAATCCAGATAACAGGAGGGGTAGTTGGCCCCGAAGGATGTCCTTGGGAGCCAACTACCTCTCCTGTTGCCTCCAGTAAGCCCCACACAGCAGGATTGCTGAGGGGTTGTTGGAGGCCACACCCCCTTTCTCCACCACTCTGCAAACACACCTCCTGGTGCACTACTAGTTGGGGGATAAAGTCCCCTTGGCTCTTGATGGTCCTTGGGGGCCAATTAGCCCTCCTGTTACCTCCATTAAGTCCCACACAGCTAGATTGCTAAGAAGTTGTCAGAGGCTACCCCCCTTTCTCTATCACTCTGCAAACGCACCTCTGGAGCACTACTAGTTATGAGATGAAGTCCCCTTGGCTCTTGAAGGTCCTTGGGGGCCAACTACCTCTCCTGTTACCTCCATTAAGTCCCACACAGCTGGATTGCTAAGAGGTTGTCAGAGGCCATGCCGCCTTTCTCCGCCACTCTGCAGATGCACCTCCTCGCGCATTACTGGTTTGCGGAAGAAGTCCACTTTAGTCCTGAGGCCATCAGGAGTAAAGTGGAATTCATTCCCCAACCAGAAGTGTTCCAAGAGGTGCGTTTGCAGATTGGTGGAGAAAGGGGGCGTGACCTCCAAAGACTTCTCAGTAGTCCCGCTGTGTGGAACTTACTGGAGGTAACAGGAGGGCTTGTTGGCCCCCATTCCCCCTTGGACCCAAGGGGACTTAGTTACCCCAATAGGCAGTGGGACAGGAGGTGTGTTTGCAGAGTGGTGGTGAAGGTGAAAACCTTCAGCGACTTGCTGAAGGTTTTTCCCATTTTATTTCTTTCTTTTTTAAAGGGGGGCTGTGTGGCCCCCCTTCCCTAGACCATTTTCAGCTCTGGGGACCCCCATCTCCCAGGGCCAGGCCTTTTTTCAATGGTGAGGGGGACCACGCAGCCCACCTCCCCGGGCCGATTTCACCCCAGGGACCCCATCCCCTGGGTCGCTGCCTTTTCATTTTTTTAAAATTAAAAAATAAGGGGAGGGAGGCAGCGTGGCCCCCCTCCCGGGCCTACTTTGGCCCGGGGACCACATCCCCTGGGGCAGAGCCTTTTCTTACTTTTTTTATTGTTGGAGGGGGGCTGCGCGGCCCCTTGCCGGGCCGATTGAGGCCCCATGGACCCCATCCCTGAGCGTCTGCCCCCCATTGTGTTTGACCTGGTCCCACCCAGGGCACCCATTGACATTTGTAAGGGACCACAGGGGCAGCCTCAAGTCCCCCTGTGCCCTGTGGGAGCCAGCAATGATTTCACAGACTGGGAGCTGCTAAACATGCAGCTCCCTGTCTGTGGAATCAATTCTTGTCTGCTTTCAACAAGCGGGA
Organism: Calotriton arnoldi; assembly: GCA_963921515.1. Lineage (NCBI taxonomy): Eukaryota > Metazoa > Chordata > Amphibia > Caudata > Salamandridae > Calotriton > Calotriton arnoldi. The sequence goes on from CAWUFW010010266.1 coordinate 349,617, forward strand.
GCAGTGTTTGCGTTGACTTGGTGGGAGTGGTAAAGCTCCTGCTAAGCCACAGCAAACAAGCTGAGCCCGCCCTGGGGAGTGGCGGTCCCCAGGGCCATTATTGGCTCTTGGATGGGGGCCAGTGGCCCCCTCCACTATTGATTTTAGCCCCGGGGACATGGTCCCCAGGGCACGGGGTCTGTGATGGACCCCCTTTAATGTTTAGATTTTGCTCCGCGAGTGGCGGTCCGCCAAGCATATTAGTAGATTCCTCACTACCACACTTTCAATGGCGGTGTGACGGCCATGAAAAGTGTGGCGTGAGGAAACAAAGGGGACCCTAAGCCATGTTGTACATGCTGGGGGCCATATGTTGTGCTCCCCTGTGTGCATAAATCCCCAGTTCCTGCAAGGCATGGACTTGACAGTCCATGTCCTGCAGAAACTGCCTTTGATGCTCCTATTGCAGTGGGACTGCCAAAGAACTGCCCGCCAGAGTAAAAATAAGTTTTACTCTGGCGGGCATTCTTTAATAGCTTTGGCGGTCCCGGAGCGGGGCGGCAGCATAGCAGCCCCGCTCTAAGTCCGACAAAGTCATAATAAGGCCCTAAGGCTTGAAAATGGCAACTTTCTAAAAGTGGTATTTTCAAAATTGTAAGCTAAAATCAGACCACCATGAGAGAGGATTTTTCATTACAATTTCAAAGACACCAAACATGAACTGATTACCTGTTCTCATTTGGAAATTATAACTTATTAAATGTAATAAAATAACCCTAATGTTATCCTATGGGAGAGGGAGGCCTTGCAGTAGTGAAAAATGAATTTAAGATTTTGTTTTCACTACCAGGACATTCAAAGCTAAAAAGTACATGTCCAACATTTTGAATACACTGCACCCTGCCCTCGACCCTGTCCAGGGCCTACCCTAGGGGTGACATATGTTTTAAAAAGGAATGTTTGGGCCTGATAAAAGGTTTATTTTACCAGGTTGACATGGCAGTTAAAAACTGCACACAAAGCTTTCAGTGGCAGACCTCAGACATGTTTAAAGTGCTACTTAAGTGGGTGGCACAATCAGTGCTGCAGGGCCACTAGTAGCATTTAATTTATAGGCCCTGGGCACAGGTAGTGCCACTTTACTAGGAAGTTACAAGTAAATTAAATATGCCAATTGGGTATAAGCCAATTCTACCATGTTTTAAAGAGAGAGCACAAGCACTTTAGCGCTGGTTAGCAGTGGTAAAATGCACAGACTAGTCCTAAGGCCAACACAAATGAATTCAGCAAAAATAGGAGAAATTAAGTCAAAATGTTTAGGGATGACACTACAGAAAGTGACAAGTCCAACAGTGAGTGATGTGATACACAAAGAAAAAGTTTAATTACTATGCCCTTATGATTTAAAAATAGATATAGTGTCCAATAGGGTGCAGTACGACTATGGTCGAACCAGTTAAGGTTGTAATTGTGTGCTCTGTAGGGAAGCATTTCTCTATGGTAACTGGACCAGTGCACCTGCTGCAAAAGTGTGGCGTCTCTTCAAGGTAATTTGTATTTTATGGTATGTATTTCATAAATCTAAGAACCAGCAGTGCACAGGATGCTTTTTTATGGCAGCATGAGCATCTTAACTTAGGGTGCGGTACAACAGTGTTTGGTGCATGGCATCTAGTTGAAATCACAATGCAAATATATGTTGAAGGATTGTTACATAGCATTTCATTATTACTTAAAAGAACAACATAAAGCTGTTACATATCTCTAATACATTATATACATTTACAATTTGAATTACGGAGAGATAAATCGATTGCCCAAATGCACGTGGTTTTTGGTCACATGATGATAGTGGGATAGAAGGTTGTATGTTGGAACAACGAGTTCCTCAACAACGACTCCCTAAACCATGCGGTCTGTACCACAACCGCGTCTCAACAACGATTTCTTTTACCACGCATTCATTTACCACGAATTTTCGTGATAAAGGAATGCATGGTAAAACAGTCCCTTAATTCTATTCCAAACCCCTATCACTCCCTAAAATCTACCCCGTACCCCCCACCTCCCACCCCCTAAAAACTTAGATGAACACCCCCTACCTCCTATTAACTAACACTAACCCCTCCCACCCCCTGAAAACTAACTCCTACCCCTCTAACACCCTTAAAACTTACACAAACCCCTCCTACCCCCTAAAACCGATCACGAAACCCCCAACCCCTAAAAACTAATACGAGCCCGCCCACCCCCTTAAAACTAACTGAAACCCCTCCGGCCCCCATTTAACTAACACAAACCCCTCCCACCCCCTAAAAACTATCACGATCTCCCCCAACCCCTAAAAAATTATACGAAGCCCCCCTACCCCTAAAAACTAACACGAATCCCCTACCCTTTAAAATCTACCCCGAACCCCTCTTACCTCTCCTCTTCCTCCGACGCTCCTCTGGATTCCATCCGGAACACTAGACCTGTTGTGTCCTGCGAGACACGTTCTAGTGTCTCGACAGGCACAGAGTTAGAAGCCACTCCCCTATGGGAGTGGGCACACTTGCACCCCACATGCATCCCTCACAGGCGTCACGAGTGACGTGAGCCTGGTAATAAAAGGGCCCGGGTGCACGTGCTCGAGGCCAGTTGTAGTACCCCACTCACCGTGTGCTTGTCGTTCATTTATTAGCATGTGGGCCTAGGGCCCACAACACAACATTTGGCGACGAGCGGGTTTATCCCGTGTGTGCAGCCGCCGTGTTCCAGTGGGTGAAGGGGGAATGTGCATCGCCCTTGTAGAGGGCGGCCCCTGCAGCAGGTGGTTAAATCATCGAAGCGCCCGCGGGGCGTGTGAAGGGCCCCACGGTGAAGTTGAGGCGGCGGGAGCCCACCCCGCGTATGAAGAGCCTGCTGCCCATACCTCTGGCGCGAGGCAAAGCCCAGTGAATGCAGAAGGAATGCGGGCGAGGCCGGACTGCTGAGACGCCGCCGCCGCCGCCGCAGATTGCCACGAGGAGGAGTGAGCCTGACTAGCGATCGGGCCAAGGTGAGCCCGGGATGGCGACATGTGCCGGGTTGTCACGGAGCCCCGCAAAATATGTGGTTGCGGCCCGTAGCTGACCGGAGACGCACCGGTGCAACAGCAAAGACTAGTGAGGCCTGCAGGGAGAGAAGGACTGCAGCAGCGCCGAAAGAGACTGCGGAGGGGGAGCCCACCCCGCATGTGATCTGCCTGGAAAACCCGGCGGGCGTAAGGTGAGCCACGAGCTACCGGAAGAGCAGCGAGGGGGTGCCCCCCCCCCATGCCAAGAAGAGTGAGAGAGACCTGCCCACGCAAAGAGCCCCGTATCTGCTGCCCAACAATGGAAGGGTGGAGTAGCGTGAGGCGGTAGGGACGAGACCCGCTGCAAGGGAGGAAAAGGCGCCTGCGAGGAGTGTCCCACCAGTGCACCCAGACCGCGCGCAGGCAGACCCAACAGCATCAAAGGAAGCACGTGCAGGGTTGGACTGCCCCACAAAAGAGGCAGCCAAGCGTGGTGAGAAGCTATACTCACCTGGGGGAGGAAAGCAGCTAGACCCCTGCAAGTGGTGAAGTGAATCGGGCGTCCGGGAAGCAGCTGAGGTCCGAGAACGTCCTGACACCGGCATCCCACAAGAGACGTGTGGAGACAGCTCGAGGCATCTGCGTTGGGAAAACAGCCTGGGCCTACCTCGGAAACTAAGAGACACTGCCATCTAGTGGCCGATTACAAGTACCGCACCCGCTAAATGAAATACACTGCAAGCACTGACTGCACCCTGTGAGTTCCCCAGCATGAGACTCTGCCTCTAAGGGAAGCCCGGGTTACTAGCACAGTACCCAAGCCAAGCCTGGGAAAAGGGGTAGAAGCAAGGACTAGCCAAAAGAGCATGGTATGGCTCTCAGTGGTAGTCAGCCACCGCAAAAGAAACAGTGTCACAGAAACCCTGATTGCCGGCAGTTCCCCAAAAAGATAGTGACTATGCGCAATGTCAAGCGCCACCAGCACTCCGCCACAGAGGCAAGCCGAGCAAAGGGTTAGCACTGCATGCATGCTGGCCAGAGAAAAGTGGGCACGCAAGGTACCAGCAGAAGGCGCCAGATGACATTGCATAATAGCCCTGCCACTCTCGGATGAGGCACCAACTCATGCCTGTTGCGTTGGAGGGTAGAGACTGCTAACCCCACAAGGAGCCTCAGGAAGCCCAAAGCCACTAGGCCAAGGATGCTGCCAAGGGTCCAGTGAAGCCAAGAGCAACCAGAATGAAAAGGTTTCAGCCAGCTGTCCCCACCTAGAGACACAAGAAAGACTGTCACTGCAAGTGAGACGAGTGCGCCACACGCCCCTGGTGGTGAACGACCACCACCGCAAGAAGGAAGAACAGGCACACAAGGTGCCAGAAGAGGGCGCCCGAGAAGAAGTCAGAGGTGCGCGCCACATGCACCCAGAAGCGCGCCAACAGGGGTCAATGCCCAGGAAGGAAGGAGACCTCTCTAAACAAGAAGCACTGCTGGAACCAGCAGGGAGATCCTAAACATCTCCACAGCAGCAACAGTAATGGAGCCCGGAAGGGGCCAAACACAGCACAGTGTCCTCCCTCACACTGCCTCAAGAAAGAGTCGTCAGTGACCCAAGACAGGCGAGAGGAGAGTTGCACACCACAAGTGGCCAGCCGCCACCACAGCTCACCACTGCCCATGGAAGCCATTCCCTGGAGAGGGAACGCCTGGAGTAGGAGCGTCAAGGAGCTGCCTGAATAAGGAGCACTCAAGATGAGTGGCTGCTCGCCATGCAGCCGAGAAGAGCGACGGAAGTTTCGCCTGTATGGTCTGGAGACCAGTGAAGTTAATAGGCCCGTTGGCCTTGTTAGAACACGGTGCATGTCATTGCACCCGGAGGAGAAGCAGAAGAAGAGTGGAGATTGCGTCACCCTGAAGAGCTGGACAAACACAGGTGTGTCAAAGACAAAGAGAGGAGAAGCACGAGGACTCGTAGCACCACAAGCCAAGAACACCTCCAAAGACCCAGACAGCCACCAAGGCGGACCGACGGCCCTGGCGACAGCACCAAGGGAGAACCCCACGTAAGCCGCCGCACGCGCAAACTGCGTTGCTCCCGTCGCTTCACAGTGAGATCGTCCAACCCCGAGTGTCGGCAGTTGGAGTCGAACGGCATCCCTGCCCCTGACCGCAAATGCCAGAGGTGCAAGAGAAGATTCAGAAAAGGCAGTCATGTGGCTACCACGTTCATCCAGAAACCTCCTCTCCTAGCTGATCATCGCCACCTGTCGTCCAGGCCCAATGGCAGCTACATCATCAGTGCCATGTGCAGGACACTGCACTCAGCAAAACACGTGGAAGTGTGACCGGAGGGTCTACAGCAAGAATCGGACAACCAACTGAGGTCAGAAGAGGAAGTCGTGAGTGGCAGGGCCGGACGATGAAGAAGACCCAAGCTAACACCAGGAGTGAGTCCTGACACAGCGACAGCAAGGGAAGAGGGGGATAACCCGAGAAGGAACTGGCAACCGCACAGCGGGAGTCCGAGAGTAAGCCGCACAGCCTGCGCGAACCGAGTCTCAAGCTTTACGTTTCTCAGCGTGTTCATCAAAGTCCCAACAGCCCAAAAAGTCCAAGGACATGAATGCAAGTGCCTCTCCCAGAGAACATGGAGGTACCCGGCCACTCCCTGCCTCAGGTGATCGACTCCAGACTACACACCTGCAGCCATCAAGGCAAGTCATCACCCGCCATTGTCCAGATTCACCACACGGCTGGCAATGCCACCATGCCAGTCCTCATCAAGTGCGTCAACCAACACCATCTTGAATATACATGGAGTGGAGTCCTACGCTATTGCCAAGCTAGCCAACAAGAAGACTCAGAAGCTACCTGCTAACCTGGTCTGCACCTGAACTGCGGCAGCGAGAGCATGTCCTGACCAAGACCCACACACCCTTGAGGTTTGTGCGAGAGACTGGCTACTGGCTCCTTGGCGGTTTGCAGCTGCCCCCAGCCGGCACACACGCAGCCCCAATCGCAGCCTACCTGCAGTCCCGTGGCAAGCCCAACGAAGGGCCTCCCCAGGCGGGAGAGCTGGAAGAGACATTGCCCCACCGACAGGTCACCGGACACTGCAAGACAGCCCCAGGGAGACTTCAGGCGATACGGAAATAGTCCAGTGAGCTGTCACCATGGACTCCCACCATGATCTGGACGCACCCCATAAATGAACTATTGTTACACACCACATACCATCATCAAGGTCAGCGGACGGAAGCTACGTGAGACTAAAGGACACTTACACCGACACATTCCTGGTGTGCAGATGACATCTTCAAGCAAGAGTTTGTGTCCTGAACCAATCAGGTTAAATGATGAATACCTGCTGAGTGTCCTGCCACCGTTGAAGTCACCAGCCCGTGTCTGCCGTCTTCCTGATGCCGGACCCACGAAACTGATGGACCCTGTGGTGTATATTTCATTACTGTTTATCCCTACAGGTTGAATTACAGAACTTTTGTTTTATTAAAATTTGGGAGGAATGTTGTGTCCTGCGAGACACGTTCTAGTGTCTCGACAGGCACAGAGTTAGAAGCCACTCCCCTATGGGAGTGGGCACACTTGCACCCCCACATGCATCCCTCACAGGCGTCACGAGTGACGTGAGCCTGGTAATAAAAGGGCCCGGGTGCACGTGCTCGAGGCCAGTTGTAGTACCCCACTCACCGTGTGCTTGTCGTTCATTTATTAGCATGTGGGCCTAGGGCCCACAACACAACAAGACCGTCTTAGCCTGAACCACGCACATGCGTGGTTCAGGCTAAGTCGTTGTTCCTGCAAGTCGTTGTTAAGCTGGCGTGACTCCGGAACTCGTTGTTCCAGAGTCGTTGTTAAGGATGTTCCCCGGGATAGAAACCAGGGTCTGCAGGTTTCAAGGTCAAAATGAGTTAATTTTAATATGACACTAATACAGGCTGATTGTCAGGTGGGGAGAGTATAGGAGCCAGCGGCTAGCAGGCGACTGACATGCTACATGTTTCACCATTCCACTTTCCAACAATACGAAAAGGTGCACTCCACCATTCAGCAGAATGGATTTATAGGAAGAAAAAGAAGCAAACTAAATACACATTTGATACACATACCTCTAAAACTCAGTATCATCTTGCTAAAAGAGACAGCGAGTGAGTATGAAGAATACATATGTTACGTTCTGAGTATGTTTTTTTATTTCTTCCTATTAAAACAAAATTTACAGTATGTCTTAGAGGCAGCCCTGGGCTTCGCTTTTACAGATCATTGATTTCAGGTGTGTTAATCCGAGTGCTTTAGTGGGAATTGACTTTGAGAACTTGGATTGATTGCTAGGGGACAGCAAAGTATTAATTCTCATAAGTCCCAAAAAGTTAATAACAGTTTCAATGAAAGATACATTGACTTACTCCTGCTGGTTAACGCACAAAGTAACAGGCTTTGCCTTAGAGAAACGTGAGTCTTTAAAAAGCATCTAACAACATTAAAGTAAATAAACCAACCAGTAAAATATCTAAGCCAATTTGTGTAAATGAGAAAAATATTTAATGATTGAAAAAGGCCCAAATTACAATAATTTCTAAAGAAAATGCCATAAAATGCCCATTGGAAACGATGGGGGTGTAAAAGTAAATGAAACCTCTCTTGCACATAAAAGAAACTATTACCAGCAAACTGCGTTGACTCCCGATTACGCCTAAATTTCCTAAACTGCAAGAGACAGCTGCTTGGATGCCAGGGCACAGACACAAGATGTACATAGGCTCAACCACTCTCTTCAGCAACAGATTGTCTTTTATGCTCATTAGCCAGGGCTCTAAAACGGTTCCCAGAACCCACAGGCATCCTGTTTGTTTCTGTAAAGGTTTCCTCTCTTGTGTTTTATGTTGTTCAGCCAGGGCTCCAGCACAGGTTCCAGTTTCCACATATTTGTTGCTGCTTCTGTAAATCTGTCCGTCTTGTTATTTATGTCCTTGGAACAGCAGGAGGCCAGCTGGTCTCATCCTCCAGAAGCATTACCGTTTCTTGAAATACGATAGGAAGCAAAACAGGCCTCAGTACTTTCTTCATGCAGATGCAGGCAGTAGGGTTGCCCTTTTTTGTTGTTCTTCAAGTCCATTTGTGTTCATATATCCCTGGGGTGAGAACCTTTCTTATGGTAGCTTCAGGCTGGCAATTGGTGATAAGACATCATTCCAAACTTAGGGCTTTATTACGAGTCTGGCAGTCCACGAACAACCAGACTCACAGGGGCACAGCAGTGGTGGTCTTCCGACTGCCCTATTAAATTCCTGGCAGTGACGCGATGGTCTTGAGGCTGCAATATGCCTGGTGGGGCCGCAGAACATACCCCCAGTGTGCATGCACACCAGTACCTGCACAGCATGGACTGCAGCAGTCCATGCCGGGCAGGTGTTGCCCTTGATGTTCACATTTTGGTGCTTATTTCATAGGCACCGCCGTGGGAACGCCAAGAACAGCCCGCCAGACAGGAGAAAACTCCTAATCTGGTGGGCGTTTCAAACATGGGTTTGGCGGTGTGGGAGCGGGGAAGTCCCATTCCTGCACCGCCAAACTCATAATAAGACTCTTAGTTTCAGCCATCTTTTTCAGCACATTAAGTTTTTCTACTGTAACAACTTCTAACTATCCTATTCTGGGGGTGTTTCAAAATGGAAGGACCCCATGCCCACTTTATGGTGCTCCTCCGACTCTTAACACAAACTTGTACTTGGAGAGAGGGATCAATGGAAGGGAAGAGCACAGTTCTTCCTTCCTAGATAGCCAGAACGATATACTAAAGGCTCCTCCTACATAAGAAACCAATGGCTTATGCTATTGATGTTATTTTTTGTGTCCTGGATTATCAATTTAAAAGTATGCAGCAACCTCGCCCACTGTTCGTGGCATGTTTCATTATAGGGGTCATTCTTTGCCGACAAATTAGTTACTCAGCTGGCTCATCTTGAGCTCTTAAGCGATGTGGCAGTCATATATCGTTTCTGTACAATTTAAAATTGTATCCAGTAGTACTAAGAGTGCTTTTCAATTATTCAAGTGCACTAGTACAGGATTAAAAATAAGAGTGGATAAGAATGAAGTTATTTAAGAAACCTCCCTTATCCTATAATAAGGCCAACATGTTTCTGCCCCAAACCTGAATTCCAGTTGGTCACAGGGCATTCCTCAGGACCTAGAGGTCGCAACTTGCAATAACCTTGTATTAACTCTGTAGGAGTGGTTAATGTATAATGGTGGAAACAAAAGAGGACAACCTGTTACCAGGATTCAGAAGGGAGCATCTGTAGGAAATAGTTCCATAGGGATTAACCATCATCATCGTTATATCATTATTAAAAGCTCACAGTCAAACAGCTTTTGTGTTCCCTACACTATCATATATTGATATGTTTAGAACCAACACTCTGGTAAGACAGTACATCATTTAATAACTTTAATAATTGACACATCAAACCACCCAAAATGACGTCATTACATTCGCACATGGTGTGTGCATGATTACCTGAAAGTGCTCTTGTCAACAACACACCGATTGAGAAATGTAGCTTGTCTGGGGGCAGTAACCTAACACTACTGAGCCAATTTGAAATTTTATAGGGAAAGAGAATTGCCTCTGTATGTAATTCGGAGGACACTGAATGCTTTTGGATGTGAGAGTGAAAATTCCCGATCTGCCTCTCAAGTGGAACTAAGACTTGTGTCTGGAGACCGGATTATCTAGTGTGCATTTAACAAATCCTGGTGCTGACATCAAGGAGCACTGTGTGACGGGAGTGGGTGGCAGTATTTTCCATACAAGGAGCATGCTGTTGCATACCTGTCTTCCTGTCTTCCTGTGGCATCACTGCGTCACCCTTGCTAATGTACAGCAGGTTAGGCAGTCACTGCAGCATATACTTAGATGCAACCAGCTCTGGATGCTACACTGCCAGAGCTGCTCCTTCAGGCAGAAACCCAACACAGACACTGGCCCACACGATTGGAGGGGACATTGATGACCCGCCTGTTAACCAGAGAATGCACTCACTCAAGGGCACCCCCACGAAAGTACAGTCTTGAATCCATCTACAGTGGCTATGTAGGGGTGGGGGGAAGATTCATTGGACACTCCCCTTCTAAGGGGCAATGGGGAGATAAAACAGTAGCAATTGAGTTCAGAAATCAAATTGTGCTCTTGCTGAGAATTGCAACCCCAAATCCGATTCACAAAGGCTTCATGTTAACCCAATGATTTCAATAATCCCTCATCACTGTTATCATGCCTCTCTTAGCTATTTCAGGTAATATTGCAAATGTGTATTATAAGTGCATTTCATGATTTTATGTACCTACCATCTATTTTATGGTTTGTTTTTTTAATTGATGACAGCATGGGCCTAATTCATGAAAAAACGTATATCTAATTCTAAAGCTTTACAATAATGTTTGGAGTAAATATAAGAACTATTATGAGCACATAATGGATTCCAGGAGTGTGAAGATGTGAAAAGCACAGCTGGGGTATCCACCAAGAGTATCAAAGACTTGTTCGGCCAAGCAGACCCTAATGTTGCTGAGGACCAAAACCCCACCTTGTTTACAGGTACATGATGGAGCAAGAACTGGGAGTTGATGTGTGTTCATGATTTAGCATCCGTTTGTGTGTCTATGCACACGTTAGTGTGTAAGTGAGCATGTGTGTGCATCTGTGTGTGCATACATGTATGTCTGTTGCTTGCTTGTGTATGGATGTGTGCCTATCTACCTATAAGATGGGATGTAGGAGGGAGCTGGTGAGGTGGAGCCCTTGCACAATGTGGCCTAATGTGGCCCAGGTTAAATAAAGGTCGCCCACCCTTGTCATAATAGTGATTTTTGGCATGTTTGGGCTCTCCTTGAAACAATGATCATTCGTTTGATGGCCTTACCACATTGTGGTCCAACCTTTGATAATGTTGGCATGCTATTGATTTAATGGTGACTTTAGCATATTGTGAGCATACTTACTTTAATCCTAGGCCATCAATGCGATAGTAATGATCCTAGCATATTGAGGTACTTGTTGACCTAATTGTGGCCTATTACGTGTACAATAATGGCTCCTTGTGGACAGCTATTGTGGCAATCATGCCAATTCCAGACAGGAAAATAACAGCACAGGACTGGCATGTACAAGATGGTGGTTGTAGCCAAAACAATGCTTAAGGTAATCCTCTGCTTTACGGGTTCGTCTTCAGAAAAATGAAAAATGTGATGAGAAGCCCATCATGGAAGGCGGAGCTGTCCTTGCTGTTTTTTTTGTAACCTTCTTATACCTTTAGGGGTTGGCTGTTTCAGAAAATAAACACAATGGCACAATAAATAGGGCATGTAAGTCGAGTTTGAACCAGCAAGACAATGCCTCCCCCACAGTGGCGTAGCGTGGGCAGTGGCGGGAGTCCCAAAAGCAAAATTCTTAGGGGCGTTCTTAGGGGCGCAGATTTTTTAAAGATAAATGGAAGGATACATGCCTTGCCTGGGGCGCTGGCAAAACACGCTATGCCGCTGCTCCCCTCAACCGAAGTTTAGCAGCCAGTCAAAAAAGAGGCTGAATGGTGATCTATCAGTATAGAACATAAAAGATCAAACCCATTGCCTTTCTAGAATTTGTAAATGCTTGAAATATCTGGGGTCCACCTTTGTGCTAGGGCCTCTGATATGAGCGGAGAATATGGCAAACTCATCGAGGCAAACAATGACCAACTTCTAGGCGCTTACGGCACTTACCGATATGGTATACGTTGAATGAAAACTGTTGCAATGCTGATGGAAAGTCTCTCAATTGCCTAGGGATGGATAGCATTTATACTTTCAGAGGTTAAAGTTTGCAAGTAGTTTCTTTACGACCAATCACGGCACAAGTCCTAAGGAATATAGTGGGGGGCTAATTATCTTATGCAACTCACAAATGATGACACAGGAAGTGACGCTACAAGAAGTGATTCCCTTATAATAATCCTTACTTTAAAAGTCAAATACCCATTTTACAGTTACTTAATTTAATCACAAATAAATACAAAAAGAAAATTTTTCATTTTAGTTTTTATAAATCACGTGCATCTTTTCCACATATCAAAGTTGCAACTGAGCTTGAATTGGCTGAAAGTGACAACAGTTTTTAAACAGAAATGTGAAACTTGTAAATTAAAATTTTTAACCTGCTTTAACCCCTTCGCTGCTAGGCCTTTTCCCCCCTGTGCTTAGCCTTTTTTTGGCTATTTGGGGTCTTTCGCGCTTAGGCCCCTGTAACTTTTTGACCACATAAGGTATCCACGCCAAACTTGCGTCCTTTTCTTCCAACATCCTGGGGATTCTAAAGGTACCCAGGGTTTGTGGATTCCCCTGGAGGGGACCCAGAAATTAGCCAAAATACAGCTAAATTTTGGTTTTTGGGGGAAAAATTGGAAAAAAGTGCTGCAAATGAAAGCGTCTGGGTTTTTCCCTGCAAATGGTATCAAAAAGGGCTTGTGGGGCTGAAATCACCATTTTCCCAGCTTTTAGGGAATGACAGACTTTTGTCAGAAAACCAAAACGTTTTACACAGTTTTGGCATTTTTCTGGGACAAAGCCTATTTTCCTATTTTTTGTGCTTTCAACCTCCTTCCAGTTAATGGTAGAAATGGGTATGAAAGCAATAATGGATCCTGGAAAGCTATACATTTTAGAAAAGTAGACAAAATTCTGAATTCAGCAAGGGGTCATTTGTGTAGATCCTTCAAGGTTTCTTTATAGAAACTAACAGTTAATTATAGGAAAAATTGAAAATTAGTTGAAAGAAACAGCCTTTTGTGTCAACGTTTTCACCTGTAACTTCTTCTAATTATAACAGCTCTTTGAAAGCAATATACCGTTACATCCGCTGGACCTTACTGGTTGTGGGGATATATAGGACTTGTAGGTTTACCAAGAACCCGACGAACCCAGAGCCAAAAACTGAGCAGCGACTTGCAATGGTTTTTTATTATGTACCGGGTATATAGCAATTATTCTGGGAAAATGTATACAGGGAAAAATCGGTATAAAAGACACCTATGTATTTCTGAAATGGGAACAAAATATAGAGTTTAGAAACAGTAGATATTTGCACATTTCCGAAATTGGGAATACTCATACTAGCATGAATTATCGGTCATTTTTCAAAATGACTTCTTTTTACACATTGTCTTTCATTTGGAAGGCAGAAATGCATCGAAAGTCAATAGGTAATAACAGTTGCTTTACAAATCTGAATTACCCTAAGTCTCCCGATAAAAATAGTACCTCACTTGTGTGGGTAGGCATAGTGCCCACGACAGGAAACGGCTCAAAATGCAACGTGAACACACCACATTTTCACGATGAAAAATTACCCTTTTTTTGCAAAGTGCCTAGCTGTAGTTTATGAACCCTAGCTCTGCCGGCACCTAGGGAAACCTAGCAAACCTATACATTTTTGAAAACTAGACACCCAGGGGAATCCAGGATGGGGTGACTTGACTGGCTCTCACCAGGTTCTGTTACCCAGAATCCCTTTCAAACCTAAAAAATTGTCCCAAAAAACACATTTTCCTCACATTTCTGTGGTGGAAAGTTCTGGAATCTGTGTGGATCCTCAAATTTCCACCCACCCCGCGTTCCCCAAAGTATTCTGAGAAAAATGGTACCTCACTTGTGTGGGTAGGCCTAGTGCCCGCGACAGGAAACGGCGCAAAACGCGACGTGGACACACCACAATTTCACAGTGAAAAATGACCCTTTTTGGCAAAGTGCCTAACTGTAGTTTTTAACCCTAGCTCTGCCGGCACCTAGGGAAACCTAGCAAACCTATACATTTTTGAAAACTAGACACCCAGGGGAATCCAGGATGGGGTGACTTGACTGCCTTTCACCAGGTTCTGTTACCCAGAATCTCTTGCAAACCTAAAAAATTGTCCAAAAAAACACATTTTCCTCACATTTCTGTGGTGGAAAGTTCTGGAATCTGCATGGATCAACGAATTTCCACCCACCCCGCGTTCCCCAAAGTCTCCCGAGAAAAATGGTACCTCACTTGTGAGGGTAGGCCTAGTGCCCGTGACAGGAAACGGCACAAAACGCAACGTGGACACACCACAATTTCACAGTGAAAAATGACCCTTTTTCGGCAAAGTGCCTAGCTGTACTTTTTGAACCCTTGCTCTGCCGGCACCTAGGGAAACCTAGCAAACCTATACATTTTTGAAAACTATACACACAGGGGAATCCAGGATGGGTTGACTTGACTGGCTGTCACGAGGTTCTGTTACCCAGAATCCCTTGCAAACCTAAACAATTGTCAAAAAAACCACATTTTCCTCACATTTCTGTGGTGGAAAGTTCTGGAATCTGCGTGGATCCACAAATTTCCACCCACCCCGCGTTCCCCAAAGTCTTCCGAGAAAACTGGTACCTCACTTGTGTGGGTAGGCCTAGTGCCCGCGACAGGAAACGGTGCAAAACGCAACATGGACACACCACAATTTCACAGTGAAAAATGACCCTTTTTTGGCAAAGTGCCTAGCTGTAGTTTTTGAACCCTAGCTCTGCCGGCACCTAGGGAAGCCTAGCAAACCTATACATTTTTGAAAACTAGACACCCAGGGGAATCCAGGATGGGGTGACTTGACTGCCTCTCACCAGGTTCTGTTACCCAGAATCCCTTGCAAACCTAAACAATTGTCAAAAAAAACACATTTCCCTTAAATTTCTGTGGTGGAAAGTTCTGGGGGCATATTATCAAGGATCTGCGATATTTATCGCAAAGCGCGCTTAGCGCTGTTTTTTTTATCGCCGGCTATCGCTGGATTTCCTCGCCGTGATAGCACGGTATTATCAACGCGTATCGCAAAGGCGATAGGAAATCCAGCGATAGCGTGTAAAACCAGCAATAGCGTGAGAATTCAAGCGCTAAATTAACAGCGCTAATGAAAAGCTTGCTAATAGGCAAGTTTATACTTAACCCAACAATCCACCACCCATTGACAAGATGGTTAAGGCAAGTTTTTTTCAGGCGTTACATTCCAGCGATAAGCGCGGTTAGCGCGAATTTTCCTATTGCTTCGCGGGCATTGATAATAGGGGGAAGTTGTGTTTGCGACTGTTTCAAAGGAGTTTTAGTCAGGAACGCCTACTTTGCATGTCATTAGCGATATATATCGCTGACATGCTTAGAGGTAAAAAACCGGCCGCTATCGCTATAAAACTCACGCTAAGGCCTGTTAGCTGCAGCTTGTTAATAGTGTGATAATAATATCGCCGCATTAGCGGCAGAAAAGTGCCGCTAACGCGGCGATAAAGGGCTTGATAATATGCCCCCTGGAATCTGCGTGGATCCACAAATTTCCACCCACCCCGCGTTCCCCAAAGTCTTCCGAGAAAAATGGTACCTCACTTGTGTGGGTGGGTCAAGGACCCGCGACAGGCAAGGGCCCAAAACCTATTGAGGCGACATCAAAATTACTATTATCACAAACCAACCTGGTTTTGCAAGGGGGGTCCCATGAGTTTTTGGCCCGGGGCTCGGCGGCCATCTAGGGAAACCTACCAAACCCACACATTTCTGGAAACTAGACACCCTGGGAAGTCCAGCAAGGTATGGCTTGCGTGGGTCCCCCAACATTCTCCTACCCAGAATCCCCTGCAAACCGCAAATTTCAGTGAAAAAAATCACTTTTTTCTCAAATTTCTGTGTGGGAAAGTTCTCGAATCTGCGTGGATCCACAAATTTCCTCCCACCCAGCGTTCCCCCAGGTCTCCTGATAAAAATGGTACCTCACTCGCGTGGGTGGGTCAAGGACCCGCGACAGGCAAGGGCCCAAAACCTATTGAGGCAACATCAAAATTACCTATCACAAACCAACCTGGTTTTGCAAGGGGGGTCCCATGAGTTTGTGGCCCGGGGCTCGGTGGCCATTTGGGAAACCTACCAAACCCACACATTTCTGGAAACTAGACACCGGGGAGTCCAGCGAGGTATGGCTTGCGTGGGTCCCCCAACATTCTCCTACCCAGAATCCCCTGCGAACCTTAAATTTCGCTGAAAAATCACTTTTTCTCAAATTTCTGTGTGGGAAAGTTCTGGAATCTCGTGGATCCACAAATTTCCTCCCACCCAGCGTTCCCCAGGTCTCCCGATAAAAATGGTACCTCACTTGTGTGGGTAGGCATAGTGGCTGCAACAGGAAATGGCCCAAATCGTACTGTGGAGACTTCAAAATTACCTATAACACAACTACCTGGTTTTGGGGCGGGGGGCACCTGAGATTTTGGCCCCGGGCTCGGCGGCCATCTTGGGAAAGTACCAAACCCAAACCTTTCTGAAAAGTAGACACCCGGGGGAGTCCAATGAGGTAGGGCTTGCGTGGATCCCCCAACGTTTTCCTACCCAGAATGCCATGCAAACCTCAAATTTAGCTGAAAAAACCACATTTTCCACATATTTTTGTGTGGAATCACCGTGCCGGCACAAATGTCCTATGCCACAGCGTTTGCCTGAGTCTCCCGAGTAAAATGATACCTCACTTGTGTGGGTGGGGCAAGGGCCTGTGACTGGGAAGAGCCCAAAACATAGGGAATAAGAGTATAGCACTGAGAATTCTAAGTGCTACATTTTTTTAAAAATAAGTTTTTAGCCAATTCTGCATTGGACAGCCACACAAGTGAGATATCATTTTACTCGGGACACTCAGGAGAACGCTGTGGGGTAGGACATTTGTGCCGGCACGGTGATGCCACACAAAAATATGTGGAAAATGTGGGTTTTTCAGCTAAATTTGAGGTTTGCATGGCATTCTGGGTAGGAAAACGTTGGGGGATCCACGCAAGCCATACCTCATTGGACTCCCTGGGGTGTTTAATTTTCAGAAATGTTTGGGTTTGGTACTTTCCCAAGATGACCGCCGAGCCCGGGGCCAAAATCTCAGGTGCCCCCCTTCAAAACCAGGTAGTTTTGTTATAGGTAATTTTGAAGTCTCCACAGTACGATTTGGGCCATTTCCTGTTGCAGCCACTATGCCTACCCACACAAGTGAGGTACCATTTATATCGGGAGACCTGGGGGAACGCTGGGTGGGAGAAAATTTGTGGATCCACGCAGATTCCAGAACTTTCCCACACAGAAATTTGAGAAAAAAGTGATTTTTTCAGCAAAATTTGAGGTTTGCAGGAGATTTTGGGTAGGAGAATGTTGGGGGACCCACGCAAGCCATACCTCGCTGGACTCCCCCGGGTGTCTAGTTTCCAGAAATGTGTGGGTTTGGTAGGTTTCCCTAGATGGCCGCTGAGCCCCGGGCCAAAAACTCATGGGACCCCCCTTGCAAAACCAGGTTGGTTTGTGATAGGTAATTTTGATGTCGCCTCAATAGGTTTTGGGCCCTTGCCTGTCGCGGGTCCTTGACCCACCCATGCGAGTGAGGTACCATTTTTATCGGGAGTCCTGGGGGAATGCTGGGTGGGAGGAAATTTGTGGATCCACGCAGATTCCAGAACTTTCCCACACAGAAATTTGAGAAAAAAGTGATTTTTTCAGCAAAATTTGCGGTTTGCAGGGGATTCTGGGTAGGAGAATGTTGGGGGACCCACGCAAGCTGTACCTCGCTGGACTCCCCCGGGTGTCTAGTTTCCAGAAATGTGTGGGTTTGGTAGGTTTCCCTAGATGGCCGCCGAGCCCCGGGCAAAAAACTCATGGGACCCCCTTGCAAAACGAGGTTGGTTTGTGATAGGTAATTTTGATGTCGCATCAATAGGTTTTGGGCCCTTCCCTGCCGCGGGTACTTGGCCCACCCACACAAGTGAGGTACCATTTCTATTGGGATACTTGAAGAAATGCTGGGGGGATGGAAATTTTTTGTTACTTTCTGCAGCGTGAAAATTTGAGCACAATAATGCAAGGAAAATGTGACAGTCACATTTTGAGGTATGCAGGACATTGTGGGTATGATAACTTGTTGGGATCCACAAGAGAGACAACACCATGTACTCCCATGGGTGTTTAGTTTACGACAAAATCTACAGTTGGTAGGTTTTTCTTAGATGAAATGTACACCTTGGCAGGGAGACAAAAAAGACAAAGATTACTGCACAGCCATCTATTCCTCAAGCACACACACATACTGGTTGGATTTGGCACGAGGGCGAGTGATGGTTCAGGATATAAAATTTTATTGACAAGAGATTTCACAAAAATGAAATGCACTGTCAATAATTGAAAGAACAAAAAACTGAACCATTGACTCACAGCTCGTGAGCTGTAAAGCCACGACAAGGCACCAACCGCTTTACAGGCCATTCACACACCTTTCATACATGATACACACAAGACCATTCACACCACCAGGCACAAAACCAACACATTACAACATTCACAAAAAGGACAAGGTACACCCTGCTTGACAAAAACAAAAAAGACAAATATTTCTGCACAACCACCTATTCCTCAAGCACACTTACATACTGGTTGGATTTGGCACGAGGGTGAGTGATGGTTCAGTATATACAGTTGATTTAACCAGAGATTTCACAAAAATGAAATGCACTATTAATAATTGAAAGGACGAGAAACTGAACCATTGACTCACAGCTCGTGAGCTGTAAAGCCACGACAAGGCACCAACCTCTTTACAGGCCATTCATACACCTTTCATACGTGTGACACATACAAAACCATTCACACCGCCAGCCCAGCACATTACAACACTCACACCAGCAGACAGCGCCATTCAAGGGCCCATCACTTTCACACACCCACATTCCTGACACAGCAACCACACCAGCTCATGGATTACGTGGAGTGGCTTTTGGCTAGCAGTGTGTGTAGTGACCAACAGCAAGTCACTACTCACACACCGCCAGCCAAGCACCAGTCCACCCACACCGCCAGCCAAGCGCAAGTCTACCCCCACCGCCAGCCAAGCGCCAGTCCACACACACCGCCAGCCAAGCACCAGTCCGCTCACACCGCCAGCCAAGCGCAAGTCCACCCACACCGCCAGCCAAGCGCCAGTCCAGGCACACCGCCAGCCAAGCACCAGTCGAGGCACACCGCCAGCCAAGCGCCAGTCCAGGCACACTGCCAGCCAAGCACCAGTCCACGCACACCGCCAGCCAAGCGCCAGCCCACACACACCGCCAGCCAAGCGCCAGTCCACGCACACCACCAGCCAAGTGCCAGCCTACACACACCGCCATCACATTTAGGATTTTTTTATACAAAAAAGAAAACACAAACAAATTGCAAATAGATACAAATCTACCAACACAAAATCTGAAACTAAATACATTGCACAAATGCCAACCTTGAAACTGAACAAAAGATATAAAACAATAGAGACTAGGCAGTTCACTTTACCACTCATGGATGCTCCCAAAAATTATTTTGCGTGTGGTACATTCTAAAACAAGCAGGCACACACAGCCCAGGGTTAGAAGGACACTCGGGCAGTACATACGAGTCTCCTTCCACGTACCTCTTCGCCAACAGACTCTACATCTCCTACTGGGAAAGTCTTTTGAGGGATTGGGAGGAATGTGATCAGGAAAGTGGCAATCTTTCAATCTAGCCACATCCTCCACCACTTCAACTCTAGGAACACTTGCCTGTTCCACTAGAACAAGGCTGCCTATTACAGACTCCTGAAACTTAGCAAAAGTCATCTTTGACTCAGGACAAGAATCCTTGAATACAACAAAAGCATTAAAGGTTGCCAAGTGGAAAAGATGGATAGCCAACTTCTTATACCAAATGTAAGCCTTACGAAGAGCAGCGTAAGGTTCCAACCTCTGATCTACTCTATCAACTCCACCCATGTGCCTATTATAGTCTAAAATACACACAGGTTTGCGTGCTTCAGCAACCTGACCCCAAACAGTCACAGGTGAAGTGCTTTCATCATGGATGGTAGTCAGCATGTAGACATCTCTCCTGTCTGAAAACTTCACAGCTAGAAGCTCCTCGCAATGCAACACACTGCACTGTCCCCGCACAATCTTTTGACAAACAAGTTCTTTTGGGAAACCTTTATGGTTAGAGCGGATTGTGCCACAAGCAACAGTGTCCACTTTGGCTAATTCCCTGAACAACCGCACACCAGTGTAGAAGTTATCTACATATAAATGGTGGCCTTTGTTAAAAAGTCCTCTACCAAGTTCCCACACAATTTTCTCAGTCACTCCAAAAGTGGACGGACAACCAGGGGGGTTAATCCTGGATTCCTTACCGGTGTACACCCTGAAATTAGAGACATATCCAGTCCTACTGTCACACAGCATATACAGCTTATTTCCATAGCGTGCCCTCTTACTAGGAATGTATTGCCTAAAAACCAAGCGGCCCTTGAACAACACCAAAGACTCATCCACTGCTATTTCTTTCCCTGGAGCATAGATCTCAGAAAATCGATCAACAAAGTGATCAATGACAGGCCGAATCTTAAAAAGACGGTCACAATCAGGGTGATCTCATGCCAACGCTAAACCATTATCGACAAAATGCAGCATCCGAAGCAGAAGCAAATACCTATCACGACTCATGACTGCCGGAAATATAGCTGTTGCCATCAAGGGACTAGTAGACCAATATGAAGGCATTGATGGCTTCCTTAGCAAGCCCATCAAAAAAGTTAAACCCAAGAACTTCTTCATCTCTTCCAGATTTGTGGGAGTCCACCGGGTAGCTCTAGAGAGGGGCCTAAGGCTGGCACTGTTGTCCCTCAAAAACTGTTCGGCATACAAATTAGTCTGCTCAACAATCTCTGCCAAAAACACATCGTCCATAAACAACTGAAAAAAATGTATTGGCAAAACATTTTCTGTATTCACTCTACACCCTGGAACACCAGTAAAGTCTGGCAATGCCGGCTGCACCATGCCTGGGGCAACCCAGAGGTCATCACTTCCAACTGGAAGCCTTGCAGCCCCAGGCTGCAGCCCAGATGCCTCTTGCTGCACTATCGGCACATCAATGTCCTCCTCTAAAACAGGCACTTCATCCGCACTAAGAGTAGCTTCATCCGCACTGAGAGTAGCTTCATCATCCGATGATTCCATGTGGAGAGAAAACTCACTGCCTGAATCTTCCCCTCCCTCCTCTGCCTCAGATGCAGAGTCAGTCTCTGAACCATGGTCAGAGGAAGACTCAAAAAGCATACCAACAACCTGCTGAGCAGTAATCCTGCGGCTAGCCATTATCCTTACTAAGAAAGGAGACTGCACAAACAAGTCAACAACAACCAACACTGTGCAAAATAAGTAATAAACAAAGTGTGGCTTTAGCACAAAGATCTATATACTCAAAAACAATTTAACTCTCTTGCCAAAGATAGCTACACTCACCAGCACCTACTCTGCAGAGACACAGCAAAAAGCAACGATATCCCACTAGAAAGAAAAACAAAACCAATTACTCATAAGACAACAAAGTACACATCGAGCACTAATGCAAAAAGATTTTGGCACTCAAAAAACAGAAGCCAAACATACTGCTATTATTACACCATTTGCTAAAAACACATTCATGTAGGGAAATTGAACTAATTTAGAGTAAATAGTACAAAAGAATTCTCTTACCAAACACATGCAACTACACAAGCTGCAGAACCAACAGTAACAAAACCGAAACCTGGAACAGTCTAAAGAGCAAAAGCCTTGAACTAGAATAAAACAGAGAAATAAAAAATTACAATTACATTTCACAAACAGTAATACAATTAAAATTATAACACACAATGTCAGTACCCAAATGGTCAATCTGCCAGATGGGCCTTCAAATAGGGCTGAGAAAAATGGGGATTAGGTGGGGTTTTCTAACAAGCCACTCTGTCCCCCAGGTGGGGCAGAAAACAACAGACAGATATTTGCCGCCCCTTGCAAAAAAAAATAGATCCCTGGTGCCTAGTAGGGTTTTCTGCCTTCCCCTCCCACCTAGGGCAGAAAGTCAAAAAAAGGGGCAGATCTGTAGGGGGCAGAAAATACACAAACATAATTTAACCCCTTTGGAAGCGACCCTTGGCCAAGGGTCGCTTCCATTACCTATAAAAGAAAATTCCTGGTGTCTACTGGGGTTTTCTGCCCCCCCATACCCGGGGGCAGTAAGGCCCAAAAAAGGGCCGACTGCCACCAGGGAGGGTGGGCAGAAAAAACATCCACAAATTATAACCCCCTTTGGAAGCGAACCTTGCCCAAGGGGTCGCTTCCACACACTAAAAAACACAATTCCTAGTGCCTAGTGGGCCAGGGGGGGCAGAAAGGCCAAAACAACGGGCAGATCTGTCCCCGGGGGGGGGCAGAAAAAACCAGCACAAATTTTGAGCCCTTTTGGAAGCGACCCTTGCCCAAGGGGTTGTTTCCATCTAAATTAATTAAACCCTGGTGGCTAGTGGGTTTTTCTGTCCCCCTGGTGGCAGAAAGGCCAAAAAACGGGCCAATCTGCCCCCAAGGGGGGGGGCAGAAAAAACATCCGAACAATTTGCTCCCCTTTGGAAGCGACCCTTGCCCAAGGGGTCGCTTCCATTTAAAAATAAATGCCATCCCTGGTGCCTAGTGGGGTTTTCTGCCCCCCCTGGGGGCAAAACAGCCAAAAAACCGGGCCAATTTGCCCCCGGGGGGGTCCAGAAAAACATCAAGAAGAAAATGCACCCCTTTGGAAGCGACCCTTGCCCAAGGGGTTGCTTCCATCTATTTACTGATGGCCAAAAAAAATCCCTGGTGGCTAGTGGGGTTTTCTGCCCCCCCCCCTGGGGGCCAAACGGCCAAAAAAACGGGCTGATTTGCCCCCAGGGGGGGGGCAGAAAAGCATTAAGATAAAAATGCTCCCCTTTGGAAGCGACCCTTGCCCAAGGGGTCGCTTCCATCTACATATTAATGGCCCAAAAAAAAACCCTGGTGGCTAGTGCGGGTTCCTCCCCCCCCCCTGGTGGCAAAACGGCTGAAAAACGTGCCGATTTGCCCCCGGGGGCAGAAAAACATAAAGAAGAAAATGCACCCCTTTGGAAGCGACCCTTGCCCAAGGGGTCGCTTCCATCTACATATTAATGGCCAAAAAAACAACCCTGGTAGCTAGTGGGGTTTTCTGCCCCCCCTGGGGGCAAAACGGCCAAATAAACGGGCTGATTTGCTCCCAGGGGGGGGGCAGAAAAACATCAAATAAAAAATGCTCCCCGTCGGAAGCGACCCTTGCCCAAGGGGTCGCTTCCATTTAAATAAAATGAATCCCTGGTGCTAGTGGGGGCATTTCCGCTGCACGATCGCGACGCTGTGCGCGATCGTGAAGCAGAAATGCCCTGCATTGAGACATCAGGGGAGAGGAAAAACTCTTTCCTCTCCCCTGATGCCTCAATCCATCGTGAAATGCCCCCCCCCTGCCCCACCGGAGCAAGAAGACTCACCTCTGCTCCTCCTGGACGCCTGGAAGCAAATGGCTTCCAGGCGTCCAGCGCTTCCTGATGATGTCGACGGGCGCTGTGCGCGCTGACGTCACAGGATCGCCGAGGGGGGGTCGGGGTGGCAGCGGAAACTCTTCCGCTGCCATCCCTGCCTGGGGGTGTTGATGGGCTGCCCATGGGGGGAGCGCCAGCGCTTCCCCCATGGGTGGGTGCCATGACGGAGCGGTTCCGTCATGAGCACAGCCCAACCGATGCTCATGACGGAACCACTCCGTCATGAGCATCGAAGGGGTTAAGTGACTAAACAAAATATGCTGGGTGTATTTTTTAAACATTAAACTTGCTGTTAATGGTGTCTGTTTCTTGATGGTATTCTTTAGTTAGCTACAAAGCACAAAAGTGCCTGACATTCGCAGTCTTATGCAACACCTTTCTTCCTCAGCTAAGGGGAAAGAGGTCCCCTTTCCAAAAACAGTGGAGGGGACTCCGTACAGTACATCCACTTCCACCCCCCTGAACTTGTGCCCTGCGTCCAAAACATTTTAGAGTTTCTGGGGCCATTTCACAAGACCTTTTGTAGTATATAAAGTAGTACTCCCGTAGTACTCTTTTACGCACTCTTACATGCCTTTGTGAATTGACCAGAAACATCTATAAAAAGGGAATAAAATGGGAATACTCATGTATTATTAATATAGATAGCAAGGACTGTGCCCCCTTTGCACTTTTATTTATATGGAGTTGGATATCTCAGTGCCGAATCACAAGAACACTTAAGAGTACGTAAAAGAATACTCCTGTAGTACTACTTCTCATGCTCCCAAATGTGTTCGTGAATTGGCCCTGGCAGGCAGTGCTTAATTTGAGCCGGTGGTTTCAGGTGCTCAGCACCGGCACTTAATTGCCAGCACCGGGGCTTATGACCGTCTGCCACATGGTAGTCGTGTCTGCCAAATCTAGGTATGAGCACAACAGCATCTGTTTATTAATTCAATTTCCATTTTCAATGATTAGTATTTGCTGCCGAAGTCAGTCTTATAGCTTTGGGACCCTGTAATAGTAGAAATTGTCACACTTTTAAGAGTGTGATGATTAGTAGTGTGTTGGTGCTGTCATTGGCAGTGCTGCCATGGGCAACGGATGGTGCAAGCTCTAGTGTCCTCCTGTCGAGGGCCCCAGCACTAATTTTTTTTACAAATTATGCACTGCTGGCAGGTATGTATCCTAGCTAGATAAGGGTTCAAATACTGATTTCTATTGCTTCAAAGACCCTTAAGGCTTACAGCCCTTTCCCAACAGGAATAATTTGCACATTTAAAGCACCTTGAGGCAACAAGACCAACTCTGTCACACATGTATAACAATGTATATGGGGAAATGTAGGTAATAATTATGCTTGAGACATGTGAGGTGGTCAATGACAGGGATTAGGCATGGCATGCCCTCCACAGCTAGGGGGTCAGATGACAGCACATATATCGATTCATTGACAATCTGCACACTGTGCAATTTGGAATTAGGCACAACACGCATTTCATAAGAGCCAGCAACGATTTCAGAATGTACAGCCTGCAATCCATAACCGGCAGAGCCTTCTCGCTGGATCATTAAAGCTAAATATGTTTTAATCTATAATTGTGCAAGATTTATTTAATTTAAGTTTGTATTTATAGTCGGACGGGGATTGTAATGTCTTTTCAGCTCTACGTCTTCAGATCTGTCAATTTTTACTGTGAATTTTAATTGTCCTCTTCTGGCCCAGGTAGTGGCGTACGAAACTTGAGCCCCCCCACCCTGCAAATTTCATGGAGGGGGCCCCTCACGCTCTGGACCCAGGCAGGAGTTCTCAGGCCAGGGGCCCACTGCCTGTGCACAGTGCTCAGGGGGCCCCCTGGAGCTGCCCCCCCCCGCACCGTTGGGGCTAATGTTACGCCAATGGGCCCAGGTGCAAGCATTTTTCGAATGAGTGTGGTTCTCAGGTGACCCCTTTTAAACCAAAAAGCATGTTCAGGGTGGTGTGCTTCTGGGTCATACATACCTCAAGGTTAAGAATGCGGGGACATTTTAAGGTGCTTCTTGGATTTCTATAAGACCATAGCATTAGCCAGCTGAGACGACTCTTTGCAGTTGGCCCTAAAATCTGGGGTAATATTGTGAAGCGGTACTAATGTTAACGCATTTTGTAGCCAGGGAGTCACCACAGGGTTTACAGTCAAAAGCCCTCATTACGAGTTCAGGGCTAAATCTCGAATCCTGTGCCAAAACATGTTAGCACAATGATCGGAATTGCAAGTTTGTGACAATTATAACACCCTCAAAGTTTTCTCCTGATAAATTCTGGCAGGCCCGGAAAAAAAGGTGAATTTAGGTGTGTTAACAACCGAGTCTGCAAGTTATGCCTTGTTTCCCTGTTGAAAACCTAAAATAGGAAGTATTTACCACACGTGGTAAATACCCCACCCTATTCCGACAAACTTGTAATGAGGGCCTATGTGTTATAGAGTGCAGTAAAAAGGGAGGTACAGTGGGTGCCAATATTGCATCTGCTATTTTACACGTTACCACTTTCTTCCACTCACACTCTAAATTTAGCTCTAATATATCAACAAAGTGAAGCAACAATATTATAGCAAGTGGTAGTACCCAGTATGCAATGTGGTATTATGACAATGGCAGATATACGCAGGAAAGGTACACTAATCTGATGACTGCATAGTTCTACCATTTCCCCATCTCTCTAAATGAGCCTGTGTTGGGATAAAAATCCTTGCACGACTAAGCAACTTTTGCCTCCTGCCTTTTTATCATTTTTGTGATAAGCTCATTAACATTTTTGCTTATTAAGTGTACCTCGCCAATGAGTAGGTTGACCAATCACTTCAGGTCATTATGGACATTGCCTTCAGTCCTGACCTACAAATCATTACTTTCAGGAGTGTAAGTCTAATTAGCTCAGTAGAAGAATAACAAGACTACAACACCCAGGGTGCATTAGGCTATCACACTAAACGCTAGCACTAGAAACAGTGGGACAAAAGTGACGCAAACTGGCACAAAATTTGATTTGTAGTTTACTTTCCAGAACAAAACTTAATTTGTGCTGGAAAGTAGCCCTAAAGTTAATGCAAAGTAGCACTAGTGCTGCCTTTCATTACTTTGTATCAAGGAGACCTCCTTAGACTGGTACACTGGTGTTCCAATGCTAGCACTCATGACTTTTGATGCAAAGCCCTATCTTCTACTAATGGTAGACAGGGCTTTGCAACAAGCATGAAAAAGGAGAAATGTTTTCTATTTCTCCAAACCTTTAAGACTTTGGATATGTGCTGCACTGTACAGCACGCTTCCAAAATGGGAAAAGTTTGAACATTTGTCTAGGCATAGCATTATGCACTGGAAGGGTACCGTTCCTGTGCAGAGTTGTGCTTAACACCAAGCAGTCACCTTTGCACAATAGTGCAAAGGTGTATGTGTAGCACTGGGCTGACTGATTGTGCACCAGTGCTAAGGAAGAGAGCGACAGCGCTATACCTTAGTAGATATGGTGATGTCCTTCACTCTCTCCAATTTTGGTTGCTGCACTATGTTGGGTGATATATTAGCAAATCTGCCCCAGTGTCCATAATGACCTGAAGGAAGTTGGTCACCCTGCCAGTGCTTCAGTGTGTTGGACCTGATACTCGTCAGGTAGCGTTCCCTGAACATTTTGTTTGCTTTTTGGACCTGGGTTTTGCTGATTCTCTTATGGGGCCACTTTCACACTGTAAATACATGTGAAAGCGGGCGTGCCCTTTCTATCTGTGTTGGGAAGTGGTCATGATTCCATGTTCTGAAACACAAGCTGATCTGTCATCACAGACAGGTGGGTGCGCACTGGCATCTATCATGAGTAAACTCATGAGCAGCTTGCATTGTAGGCCACTGTGAGTGTGCACCTGCACCTATTGTGCCTGTGATTGCATGTGCCGCCTGCCAACGCAGGCTTGTGCGTACGCGCAGACACACATATTCGTTAAACCCGTGTCCAGTCTGCTGTGCAGAGTCGAGTGGGCACACTTGCACCACTGGTGCTGGAAACTTTGGGGGATATTAGCAACAAATGGCGATATTTATCGCTAACTGCGCTTTGCGCTATATTTTTTATCGCCGCAGATCGCCGGATTCTATTGCCGCATTAGCGGCGTATTAGCAACACGCCGCTAACAGGCGATAGCTTACCTTTCCGGAGGAAATGGACGGCGATAGATTTAGTATGACGGCGATAAAAATCCTCACGCAAACGTAAAAAAAGTGCCGATGTGCCAATTAGCGAAGGGATCTGATCGCTAATTGGCACCAGGCCTGCATTTCTCATGTTCGGCGTGAAAATGCACTACAAAAGGCCCTCCAAGCAGGGAAAAAAAAAAAAAAGGAAAATAGCAGAGGAGCCAGGGATGAAGCTGGGACCAGTGCAGAGGCCACCAACAACCCCACAAATACCCAGGAGGACCAGCCAGAGCCCCATGTGAAGGCCAAGAGGAAGAGGAACCCCAAGTTCAGCCCGCAGGAAAACCAGGTCCTGATTGCGGAGGTGACTGAACACCAACAAGAACTGTTTGTCACCTCCACAGTGACATTGGCAAGAAAAAAGAAATTTGGCAGGACATTGTGGCCAAGGTGAATGCCGTTGGAGAGAGGAGGAGGACAGTGGACGACTGCAAGAAGCGCTGGCATGATACAAAGCGCAAGACCAAGGAGAAACTAGCAGCCAACCTGAAAGCAGCAATGCAGACTGGAGGTGGGAGTCCAGCGCCACAGGAGGAACTGGATGAGTTGGAGGAGCAGGTTTCCCGAGTCATCAGGGAGGAGACGGTGGTTGGAGTTGCCGGCCAGGACACAGCTGACTGTGACCAGACAGAACAACAACAGGGTGAGTAAGAGCCAGGGACTTGAGGGGACGGGGGGCGGATGGGCCCAATGGCACTCATGCACAATAAAATAACTCGCAGAGCATACACATAATTACTGTGGATCATGTCCTGGATACTGTTGTACATGGTGGCACAGACACATATCACCCTACTCAAACAATACATTGCAAGACACATATTGGCGGGCACACAGACTTTGAAATGTGCACAGAAAACTAAGCACAATATAGTCCAAGATCACCCTCAGAGCACAAAATAAATGCCACAGGAAATGGCAAAGTGGCACATTAACTTGAGATGCGGCAGGGTGGCAAAATGGCCCCCTAGCCTCATCACCACGCATATACAAATTGCCTGCACAAGTACGCATCTCTCTCTGTCGCAAAATTGATGATGCACTGTGCAGGTGACTGATCATGTGCATGAGTAGGCATGCCACCACCAATGTCAGCACACCTGCAACATTGTGCACGTGTGTCTGAGTTGTGTGCAAGGTTGTGTATGTGCAGTAAAGTCCACCTATTTGCACATGAACATTCCTGCACACAACCCAGACACACGTGCACAATGTTGCAGGTGTGCTGACATTGGTGGTGGCATGCCCACTCGTGCACATGAGCAGTCACCTACACAGTGCGTCATCATTTTGGCGTCAGAAAGAGATGTGTCCTTGTGCAGACGATTGGTATATCTGTGCTGATGAGGCAAGGGGGAAATCATGACATCCTCATGCATCTCCAGGCAATGTGCACACTTTCCTGTACATGAGATGCAGTCCTGTGTACACCAAGTGGGGAAGCATCTAGTGAGTCTGCATACCAGACACACATGCAATGTCACAACAAAGTGACCATGTAGACTGCTGGCTAAAAGATGCACATCCAAAAATGCACACAAACAGCAGACTTGACTCAAAGTGGGATGGAATCCAATTTGGAGGGGGGGTATGCCTACAACACCACAGTACGTGGACAATGCAGATTAGGAATGTGTCACACAATTATGTACTGCATGCCTTGTATGTGTGACATACTCACAGAACCTAAATGTGCCTGTAAAGCAGTATGACAACCAAAGTATGACAACAAGCAAGGATAGCAAAGTTGCAGCAATTAAAGAGAAAGTCAGAAATGTCACACTCAACCCTTTGGTCAAATTGCACTCCTCCACCCCCAAGTCTACACATCAGCCACACAGAAAACAGCATTCCACATCAGTCCTGATATGAGTTGCCCATCACACCATCATGTGCAATTAAACTTAACTGTTTGGTAAGTCAAATCTGTCAGTGAACTATTTTGCAGTCAGGTAGTTATAACCCACATGCTAAGCCAGCCATTGATAACCAGAACCAGGACAGCATGTATCATCCATGTCATCAGCTGCGTGGCACATACACAAACACACATCACCTTGCCATTTGCATCTCTTCTGAGGGTGGCAGTGACAAGGCCTGAGCACCATAAATAGGCATCATGAAATGCACATACATCAAATCACAGACCACTTACACACCACACGTGGGGTCAACCTTGAGGGTAATGGGTGTTGACACTGTCAGTTTAGACAGCAGCAACCACAATAGAAACTCACTATGCACCAAACTCACAACGGGTAAGCCAACAGGAGGGCAGTAATCAATGCATGCAGGATAAAAAATGATGGACGGCATGCACACAAGAACAATGACAATAGACAAAGCTACCTGGATGCACATGTGTACTACATAGTGCAGCACACGTTGAAACACCAAGTAGGCTCTCATTGCTAATGTGCACCAAGGGGGCCCTCCTCACACATAACTCATCTTGCACAAAACACATGCACATGTGCATTACCCTGCAAAGCTGCGTGTCCATGAGCCACACTGACAAGGCAAGTGACAGTGCATGATGAATAGCATGCCTGCAGGCACAACATCTTAACATGGTGCTGGCCACCTCACTGAGGTGGCTGAGTGTGGACCACATCCTTAAAGGAGCAGGTCACACTCTGACACATCCTCGTGCACATACAACCCCTGACGTAAACAAGACATCTGATGACAAACACTGCACAAGTCTCCCAACTCTGACCAAGAGCCATATTACACCCAGCTTGCGACATCTCAGCATTGTAAATGCACAGAAGTGAAAGGCTCACTGCCTGAAAGGTATAACGGGCAGTAAAACTAAAGCTGCAGGTGCCACAATCACACAATGCAGTGCACACACATACAAATCTTAGCTCATCAACATTGACTAATATGTGGAACAAACTGCATCACTCACACAAAAGAACAAAGAACACAACATGTGCCGTTTGTGGGTACAAATACGACAAGAATCCTTTGTCATAGCTGTAAACTGTGATATGACAATGTACAACATCACATCAGTTATGTCCTCAAAATAATCACTATCCCCCAACAAATAGGCATCTCCCAATAAACAGTCAGAATGTACACTGTCCTGCAGTCTGCTTGTAAACTCATACAATGCATGATCATACATGAAACACACAGTTAATATTTACCTCCCCAATCACATTGCAGAGGGAGAGACACCACCTCCTGGACAGCAGACTGGCCCAACCTTCTCTGATGACGAGGACGATTACACCACCATTAATCACGATGAACTGCAAATTCTGCTCAATTCACTCAGCAGCCCACCTCCAGGATCAGGGCAACCCAGCAGCATTGCGGCAACCCCACCCCCTGCACAAACCAACCAGCAGCAAGCACCTCCCACCACATCTGGCTCCCAGGACCTTGAGGACCCACATCTGGCCTTCCAACGCCGTGTGCTAGAGGTCCAGTGGGAGATGTCTGATCAGGTGCGGGTGGGGTTTGAGATGTTGGCGGACAAACTTGATGCCATGCGTGGGTGTCTGAGTCCCATCCAGGACCACATACAGAAGCTCACGGACACCCGCAGCCCGCTCAATGCTCTCCAACGGTCCATGGCTGACATTGCTGGAGTCATGATTCTGAGACAACACCAACTGTCTGGTCAGAGTGGCTCCAGCAATTTCAGCCAGGATTTGTCCAACATCCGTAAGATAATGGAGAGCATGGAGCTAATGCAGGCACAACAATTGGCTGCCAGGGCTGAACACCAGCGCGATGTTGCTGGAATCTATCATGCCCTGCAGCTGCTCATCACTGCATTGCTGCCCCAATGAATGCTGCTGCTGCTTCTACATCCTCAGCTCCGCCCCCTGATGTGTCAGGGCCTCACAGTGCTGCACCCACTATACCACCACCCACATGTGAGGCACATGACACATCAGGGGACGAAGATGAGGATGACAGTGCATTATTGCAAAGGAGAAAGCGGTAGCATACATTGACGCCAAAAGGCCTGTTTCATCTTGGTTCTGGGCTTAGTATCATGCCACGGAAGATCACCTTCCACTGTCTTCCACTGTCCACCGAAACTCACCTTGGACCTCCACATGGACTGCCAATTCATATTTTTCTTACCAATGACACTGCAATCAGCCTGCGGACTGAACTGTGCCTCTTCCCTTGGACCTGTTACCAACAAAGGACTCTGTCTGGTCCTCTAACGGGCATCCATGCAATGTGTGGTTGTATGGCCAAGCACTGGTCCAGTCTTCATTCTGTTAATGTACATTAAAATCTTGAACTCACACTGTTGTGTGTTGTCTATGACCAATCAAGTATAGAAGTCTGTAAAAAGTATATGGACAATGAATCCACCAGAAGGTACCCCAAGGGAAATACGAGCAATGTACATGTTTAACCTGACACAGATAGGTAGTGAGATGCCCGTGTATGTGTCAACTATCTGTGCCCTCATTGCAAAAGAAATACAATCTAGCTATATCACAACCTATACCCACGTCCAATACGGAAATTGGCATGTGTGCTAAAATGTCAAAGTTTGTAGCAGGCCATAAGTAGTGTCCCCATTAACAATTGCAAACAATTTTCTCTTGGCATATCTACTCACACTCTACGTGGTGGACAAAGCCTGTTGTGATGGTGCGTATAGCATGTCACATCCCAAGATGGTGCACACCATATTCACATTGTTGAAGACACGTAAGGGCACATGTCTACCATACACATATGGAACCACAATGTCTGCATCAGTGAAGTTGAGTTGCCAATAGGAACCCACACCAAAGTGGAAGGCGTCAGTCAGCCCCTTCCCGTGGACAAACAATGCACAACAAATTTTTACCCATCTCATGCTGTGATCACTGTGAGCGTATTGGGCAATGTGTCTAGGGATGCGTGGTGCACTGCACTTAGCATATAGTCAGATGCAAGGCCAACATTTCAAGGGGGCATCACTATGAGACAATGCCAGAGGAACAGCTGGGACAAGTGGCTATGACACTGTCACTACAGGGAGCAATGCAACATTTACCCCCTTGTGTGCAGCAGAACAGTGTGCACGCAACAATAAGTTACCTGTGACAAAATAAAATTTAGAAATATTAAGTGAGTCACGAAAGGCATTGATGAGAAGTGAAGTCAGTATACCTAACTGTACTACTCATAAATGCCATTTGTGAATAACGTAAATTGTAAACTCATTACTTACTCTCAGATTACTTATCTGAATCAGGATGACTGTTGTGCCATGTGCCGTACACAATGGACACACAAATTTAATAAATCATGCATGTGCCTGAGTTTGAGCGTCCATGCACAGGAACATATAATTCAGAGGAAGCTGACACACTGGCAATACGCAGAAAGCATGCAAAGGTCTGTGCAATGTAGATGGACTCAGCGCCAGGAGCATCTGATATGGAGGTGTGTGACGTAATCTGTGTTACCCTGCGCATACATCCATCTCAATGATGGATAACATTAGCAAAATATATATACTCTCAATGCCATGTCCCTAGGTTGTGTTGTAAATGTGCAACAATGTGCTGTACAACTATGTGAGTCACACTTAAGATGTAGAACGTGACTAATAACAGTCCCTAGACTAGGCCATAAATACTACTTGCCACCCTGCCATCCATGCAAGTTCACTGTGCTCACATCTAAGGTATTCTGACACAATACATCATGCTAAGTAACATGTCATGACCAGACTTACGCATCCCATGGATTGTTCAGTGATGGTATGAGTTGCATACAAGCCAATAAGCCTCACTCCCCAACATCATCCCTAACAGAAGTGCAAGCAGAAATACCAATTTTTAAACTTTTATTTGAACTGTAAATATAATTAACGACCCTAAACTAACACTGAACACTAGAACTACTACTATAATCTAAACTAACTAGAAAAAGCTTACTTACCTAAACTATCTACCCTAACTAATCCTAAACACACAACAACATACCTTAGACATCAACCCCTCTCCCACCCTTCAGGCACATCACGAGACAGGACAAAGACATCTAAGCTATACACAAACTAACTACACATGTAACCTACACAAAGATATATTTTTTTGTATATTTTTGTATTTTATAATTCAAAAAATACATCATCCCCCCACCCAAAGGAAAAGGAAACTTATCCCCAAATACGGCATAATAATAAATATCTAAAATCTACCTCAAAAGCTATCACTAACTATAACCTACGCTAAAACTACACTACCTAACAATTAAAAGAACTAACCTAACACTACCTAATAACAGATCTTAAAACATTGGGGCAAGGGAGAAGAGGGGGATGGGGTTCAACATCTCCAGGCATCATGGCAGTCCAAAATGTTTTTTAAGGTCCGTTAAATGTCTGTTCATATCAGCCATTTCCCGCCGCATCTCTGCCAGGAACACATTGTTGTCATGTATGACCCTCCTGTCCCTAATTGTAAATGGCACCACATGATCACCAGGTGCAGGTGGGACTGTCCCTTGGGGGGGTCTGTCCGTAGCGGGATGTGACACCTGTCCAGTCTGGGACCTACCACTGATGCCAGAGGGGCCTGGAATGGGCTGTGTGCCAGTTGCCGAAATCTCAGGCACCGCCTTCCTTGTCCCTTTCTTGCGTTCCTCCTGGTGCCTCTTGGCCATGTTGCGGTAACCCTTTGCCACCTTCTTTACGTGCTTGAAGCGGTCCTTCCTCACTTGGAAGTCATGTTGTTCCGCTGGGGACATGTCGTCTGTAAAATATCAACAATGGAAATTTTGAGTCCTTTAGACTATGTCAAAGTTCTGCAAAGACATCTGTAATACAAGATCACTTAAACATGGGAGCCTACACTCCAGTGTAACTATGTGAAGTCAGAGAGTGACCTGGACAACGAAATGTTGAAGCATGGATCAGTGACTACATGCTGGGGGAGTGACATGACAGTGCATGGCATGGTACATGTACTGTCACAACCAAATGGGACTGACAGTGTCAAACGATGGTGCCATGACATACCCGGACTGAGGGTGACATGTACAAGCAATCGGAGGAGGGAGGCATTATCCCTCCGTGTGTAGCACCACCCTCATCCTCTCCTGTGACACAGTGCTGCATGATATGTGCAATGCCCATGTGCAGGCCTGTGTGTCCCCCAGCAACTGTGTGCAGTTCATCAAGTCATCGCCAACACAGGCACTCTTGCACAAAAGTGCATGGGTGTCTGTGTGCTAGGGGCCTGGTAAATGTTTTGGAAGTTTACCCAACCTGCTCTGGAGATATCAGCCCTCTCACACTTTCAACTATGCTGCATCATGCAGCACACATGTAAACACGTTGTATGGATGAACGCTGAGTTATACATGATGCGCTGTCCCGCTCTCCAACACTACTACACAATATGTGAAGTGTTGCCGCAGAGAGGGGGAAAAATCGTTTCCTCCAAATTCTCAATCCCTCAAGCATGTCTTGTATCCGCTCAGCCCACTCCGTAGTGAATCAATATAAGCATGCCTTTACAACGCAAAAAGTCACAATGCATTCCCCATTGTAACGGCACCCTTCAGTCATGATGCTCATAGTGTTATTAGGGGTAATGCTTTCTCACATATAGCGTTTGCTAGCCCTGCATTGTAAAATAAATGGCACAGCAATGGAGGCAGAGCCAAACCATGCGTGGGAAATGCATGCACAGTAATGACAACACTTGGGACAGAGGAGTTCCCACACCTGGTCCAGAGTCAATCAGGGAATGGCCTCAAGGAGACAGCTTGTCGACACCATTGCAGGGGACAAACATGCCAATGAGATTCATGGGTCCACCTTTGCTGTGTGTTTGGAGAACGTGCCATTGATATGCTTGGCTCAAAGATACACACTGCCACTTCTTTGAAGATGGCATGCAGCACACCTACAAAATCACAGTGCCAAACTGTGTCTGCGCACTTACAGTCTGAAAAGCAATGCCTCCTTGTGCATCATCGGGCACACTTGCACAGTCATCCCATGCAAGGATGTAGATGCATTCCATGTCATCTGATATTTATCAGTAACCCCACTTACATGTCTCCTCTCCTATCAGTGTCCTTGGCAATCCACAGGCATGTGCTGTGGTGACAGTACCCATAGACCTAGGGGCATATTGACAAGGAAGTTGCGGAGACAGGCGTTAGCCTCCTTGGCTTAACGCCTCTCACCGGCAATTTGTAAACGCAAGTCTGCACCATATTACCAAGGATGTGGTGCAGACTTGTGTTCCCCCCGGTGATGGTGGCAAGTCTCACAACTTAGCGGCTAGGCAGGCACACATGCACCAGAGTGCAAGGGTGTGTGTGTGCAGGGGAGGTATTTTTTCTGTACAGGAAGGTGCCCCTTCATGGCTATTACCAAGCCTAGTATACCAAGTTGTAACTTTCATGTGTGCTGAGTCGTGCAGCAGACAGGAAAGATACAATTTTGAGTATTGTAAAGTTTTTCTGTATGGACAGGAAGGGACACCGTCCTGTACATATACAGACCATTTCATTTTGCTTACTCAATGTGTGCTGCACAAGGCAGCTCACATGTAAAAAGAAAATATGATGAGAAAAAAGAAATTCATCCTCATTTAGCCAGATTACGACCTGGATGTCACTGTTGTTAAATTGTGCGCTGCCATCTGTCATCGCCGCACTTGTACATAGGTGGCAGCGTCAAATGCAATGGCTGTTGCTGTTGAACGCTAACCGCAACACCCACAGCACGCCACTTTCACGCTAAACACAGCGTGAAAGTGTGCCTTATTACAAATGAAACGTTATTACACGTGAAGTGGATTAACGCTGGCTCCCTCATGATGCTAGGCCCCTATTGACAACACCACTTCAATGAAAGTGACGTTGTGTTGGCAATAGGGTCTCGATGATATGCACCTTACTTACTATGTGTATCACAGACTGGAGATGGGCAAGGTTACAACAGTGAGACCAGTGCATTGCTCATACTTCACTTACTGATTTGGGCACACTTCTGACTACAACAATACATCATCACACTGTAGGCAAGGGACATGTGACACACACCCATACTGCATACTACAATGTTGATCATTTGAGCCAGACATCCATGACACCGCACTATGCCAATATATTTTGTCCCAACTCACCAGTGGCGTGTGGGTCCTCGAAGCTGTCGATGTCCCCTTGTGTGAATGGTGGCCGACCATCTGTGAGATGAGAAAAAATATATGTGTCGGTATCAGACGTTAAATCATATGTGTCATATTCCTCATACCAATCATAACCATCACAGAAAATGCTACGTAACTGTAGAGTTGCGTTTCATGTTGGATACATGATTTTGTCCACTTTGACTGCCATTCACAACAGAACAGTGAATGCTGAGTCGGGACAAACCAGACTGTAATGCTAGCTAACATGCACATGCTAGTGGTGTGAGACATCCACAAGGCAGCATTACTACATGCATCATGATGTTATACATGCTCTTTGTACAATTGCATTGCTGCCGCTTCCACAAAGCCGTTTCACAGAGCTTGTTGGTGTATGACAATCTGGACATGTCCAATTTCCTTTGACCATTTGTCCCTATTAAATACATTTTCACACATCAACAATGTCCACAGGGCAGCGTAGGTAACGTAACACAATTCATGAGGAAAGCATTTTAACACTACCTTTTGGCCAACACACTACTCACACGAACAGTTCCTTGGATAGTGCATGTACAGTCACCCCTGCCGTACACAAACAATATTCTGCATGCACGCACTTTTTGTGCAGGTGTGCCAGCTATGGCACAACAGTGCTAAGTGTCGCTCCTGCGCAGTGGTTAACACATACTAGCACCCTATGCTTGTCAATATGAAGCAGCATTGAGACTCGGATGTGCCAATGTTATGCGTGAGTGCATTACATCTCCCACCTCACCCACAAACCTTTTTTCACTGTGACACCAGTGTCACACACGTCCTAAATTATTTTAGTTAAAGCAATCACAATGAAATGTAGATTTTGTACTTACCACCCTGTATGCCAGTCATGACTCCTGTGTAGTCCAAGAGGTCAGCTTCACGGGCCAGCAGGTCCTGCCAGCGGTGCTTCCACTGGCGCACGGCACCGTCCACTCCAAAGAACCGGAGCATCTGCACCCGCACACGCTCCCACCTCATCTTCCGCACACTGACATTGTATCCTTGAAGGATACGGCCTCCCCTTTCCAACATCAAGGGCAGGTAGAATTAATCATCCAGAGGAAGCCCCCCAATGCCCCCTCAGACATCCTGCCCTCCCTGCCCACACCCGGCATCTCCCTGCACACCTGAGAGCCCACAGCCAAAAATTATAACCCTCTAATATATCCACAAAAACTACTAATAAAGTTAACTACCCCAGACAAACAAGCGACAAATGTGAGTACAAAAGACAAAAAAACACACAAAATAAGTACACAACACTTCACAGACACTATCAACAGGACACAGGACACAGCAACACTCTCAAAATCTCAACACTGCAGCACACACCACCAAACAGCTCCAACACTCTCCACAATCACCAGCAATGTGCTCAAAAGAGAAAGTGAAAGTGCAAGACACTACTCCAGTAGACAGGAAGCATGCAGACATCACTTCCTGTCTCAATGCGGCCCGTTTTTGAGAAAGCAGTAAAATCTGCACGCAAATAGGGTCATGAGTAATATTTAGCATTGTACAATGTGTTGAGCAATGTATTTTTCCATTGGGCGAGTAAAAAAACCATTGCGTTATCGTTGTAGCGGCAAAATCTTCACGCTTACAGCAAATTCATACACAGATGTACAGTCTTAGAGCTAAATTCATTTCAGACACCTATAACAACATGAAATGCTTGATTAGCACACAAATGACACCCTAAATATGATGTTTCACAACACATGACACCCTAAATGGCTACTTTCACCCCAGCTGACACCATAATTGCATATTTCACTACAATAAAAACAATCAATCAGGGGAATTGTAAGTGTGCTACTCACCCGTGGGGGTCATGAGGCGCTGGGGTGGTGGTGCGCAGATCTGTTGGCCAAAGAGTGAGCTCTTGAGGGGCTTCATGAACGTGTTCATGGAGGGAGCGTGTCTGATGCCTGTCCCTAGCTTGGGCCAGGTCTTGGCTGCAATGTTACAGAAGGATCTTCCGCATGCTCAGGCTCTGTGGATGCAAGGGTTTTTGGCCAGTAATATATTTGTAAATTGTGGTTTTCTTTTGGGTACGTGTAAGTTGATTCTGTAAATGAGGTATTTGTGTCCATTGTTGTGTAGGCATTTGTAGGCATGAGATGAGGATGTTGGAGCTGACTGTTTTCTCCTCTGTGAGCCGGTGGAGTCATTGTTGGTGTTGGCTGATGTGTATGTGCCAGGGGATGACGAGGACGAGTCTGGCGGTGGTGTTCTGTATTGTCTGTAGTTTGCAGAGTATGGACTGGCTGATGCCAGCATGAAGTGCATTCACATAGTACAGTCTGCTGGTGATGAGTGCATGGGTGACTGTCTCCCTTGACTCAGGGGGATCCATTTGAAGGACTGCCTGAGGATGCGGAGTGTGTTGAAGCAGCTGTAGGTGACGGCGCTGACCTGTTGGTTCATGTTGAGTGATGAGTCGAGTATGATGCTAATGTTTTTAGCGTGGTCTGCGGGGAGAGGTGGTCTTCTGAGGGCTGTGAGCCAACAGGTGTTGTCCCATGCTGAAGGGCTGGTTACAGGGACGAGGTCTTCTGTCTTCTCGGGGTTGGGCTTCAAGCAGCTGTTGGTCATCCAGACTGCCCCGTGTTGCATTACTTTCAGGAAGTTGATAGTGGCGGTGAAGTGGTCTTTGGTGTGTTAGAGGATGAGCTGGGTGTCGTAAGCATGGAATAGGATGTTGAGGCCGTGTTGTTGGACGATGTCTGCGAGGGGGGTACATGTATATTTTGAATAGGCTCTGGCTCAGTGATGAGCCCTGTGGGACTCTGCAGGTGATTGTCGTGGGATCAGAGATGAAGTCTGGCAGTCTGCTCCTTTGCCTTCTTACGGTGGGGAATGATTGGATCCAGTCCAGGGCTGTACCTTGGATGCCTGCGTCATGTAGTCTGGTGACTATTGTGCGGTGGGAGACGTTGTTGAAGGCTGCAGAAAGGTTGATTAGGATGAGGTCTGCGTAGTGTCCTTGGTCCAGGAGTGTGTTGATGTCGTCTGTGGCGTCAAGTATGGAGGTCTCAGTGCTGTGCTTGCTTCTGAATCCTGATTGTGATGGGTTGAGGATGGCGTTCTCTTTGATGAATCTTGTCTGTTCCCTGTTGACTGTTTTCTCGGTGACTTTGGCTGCAAAGGTGAGGAGTGAGATGGTCCGATACTTCTTGAGGCCGGTGGGGTCAGCTGTGTGCTTCTTGAGCAGGGCCATTAGTTCTGCACGCTTCCATTTGTCTGTGCAGGTGCATGTTTTGAAGGTGGTGTTGATGTTGCGTACTGGTTCATGTGCATTGGCAGATGCGGCTCTGTGGTAGTTGTGAGGGGTCCAGGGCTCTGTGTGGGCCCCCGAGTGGATGACTTTCATGGTGTAGGCGGAGTCTTCATCCGTGCCTGGTGTCCATTTGGAGGGGGTGGTCTGGTTGGTGTCTCAGGGCTGCGGGTGGTCCGGCTGCCGCGTCCGGTGTGTGGTCCAGCAATTTGTCTTGGTGGTTTATGAAATTGAGGTGGCAGTGGGTTCAAAGGTAATAGCAGATGACACCCTCAAATACATCTTTGACCCTATTTCACGCCCATTTTTCATATTTGTCCACATTTCACGCCCATTTTTTGTTTTGGACCCCATTTCACACCCTAAATTTCATAAATTAACACAACGGACAGACTCTATTGACTTGTTGCCCCAAAACGACACCCTACAATTAGGATTTGTGCACAGGGGACAACCTATGTTTCATGATTTACACAATAGTACACACCAAATATTAGAGTTTGTTAGCACAATTTACACAATTAAAAGTGTACTTTGGCACATTTGACACACTGAAGAGCATCTCTTTACTGAGGAGACATTCCCACCATGAATTGTGTATTGTGATGTTCTTTGCAATCATTGTGCTACGAACTCTTTTCATAGTGATGTACTTATGCAGGACATTAAAATGCAGACAGGGTATGTGTGTAGTGTATTTTTATTGACACAAACCATGTTTGGGGTCATTTTGAAGTGATATACATTGGATGGGTACTGTCACAATGTGACGTGGTCAGTTGAAGAAATTGTTTATTGTTAGACCTGGCACCATTGGCGTGGGCCTCCCTCCCATTTTTTGCTGTTATCTCCTCTGTTTTGCTGGTGTTAGATGCTCTGGGCGCTGTGCCACTGCCATTCAGTGCCACAGCGCGAATGCTCCCTGTGTAAATATGTCTATATGAATTGGTATATCCCTGATTGGCTTATTTGGTTTACCTGTTAGTCCCTAGTAGTGTGGCCTGTGTGTGCCCAGGGCTGGTAACCCAAATGCTGCTGGTGGGCCTGCAGCACTGATGTGTGCCACCCACAGAAGCAGCTTGTAAAGTGTGTCTCAGACCTGCCACTGCAGTGTCTGTGTGCAGTCCAGAACTGCCATCTTGGCTGTGAAGTGCACCCACTTCCCAGCCCCTGAACCTTCCCTTGGCATCATGTAAGTCACCCCTATGATAGGGTGCATTGTATGTGTAAGGTAGGACATGCCTTGGTGTGTGTAGCATGTCCTGGTAGTGAATTACACCCAATTTCGTTTTTCACTACTGTAAGGCTACCTGCTCCTCCATAGGCTAGAAAGGGCAGTTTGACTATTACATCCTATAGTCCTAACTGACCCCAGGAACATGGTAGAAAAACGAATTTAGTATGCCTGAGCTCAGAATAATAAAATACATCTTTTAGTGAAGTTTATTTTTATATTCTGTGTTTGAAAATACCATTTTTAGAAAGTAGGTATTTTCTTGCCTAAGCCTTCCAGTGTGCTCTGCTGTTATGTGTATTGGCTGTCTGGTTTTGGAGGGGCAGGACAGGCTGAGTCAGACCTGGGTTGAATAGAGAGATCTGCATTTAGAGTATGGGGAGGGGTGGCTCCTTGACCTGAATAGGGCTGTGCCTGGCAAGGTGAATGCTGGCTCCACCTCCTACTGTGTGTCTGCTAGCAGACCCCCTCTTTCTGAAAGGAAGGATGCAGCCTGGTAAACAAAGTGCTCCAGGTCTGAGCAGAACTGGTTCTGGCTAGGTTCAGTGACTTGTAGCTTCTGAGAACAAAGACTTTTGGGGTATAAATATCTGTGCTCAAACCCCTACAAATGGTATTGCCCCTGGATCTGGAGAGGAAACTCTGTCCGTGCCACTGGACCTTGAAGAAGAAGGAAAAGGACTTTTGAGAGAACTTTTATTTTTGTACAGTAATTACCCAAGGGCTAGGAAAAGAGCTAGCCTCCTGCTGGAGTCTCAGGCACATCAGACTCCACCACCAACCTCCTGCTTCCTCCCTGCGAGGACTGCTATCTGCTGATGAGGCTCCTGTGAGTTCCAGGGCCTCTAGTTTGCTTCAGAGAAAAGAGTGTTGGAAATCGACGCTAACGCACCTTTGCGAGCCGCTGCAGTCGAGAGCGCTGGGAAAATCATCGCGCTGCTGCCGCTGAGTGCTCGCCACACGAAACCATCGCTAACGCCCTTTTGCGAGCCGCTGCAGCCGAGACGCGCTGGAAAAGCCATCGCGCTGTTGTCGCGTGCGCTCGCAACCCCTAAAGAAATCATCGCTTCAAGACATCGCATTGCGGACGCCGTGCGTCCGCCATTTTGATCGCA
Organism: Calotriton arnoldi; assembly: GCA_963921515.1. Lineage (NCBI taxonomy): Eukaryota > Metazoa > Chordata > Amphibia > Caudata > Salamandridae > Calotriton > Calotriton arnoldi. The sequence continues at coordinate 392,124 of CAWUFW010010266.1, forward strand.
TCGCACCGAATTTCATCGCTCCCTCGCGGAGCGTCTTCTCTTCGCATCGCAACACTATCGCACAACGCAACAGGATCATCGCATCGACTTCTCCCTCGCGGCCAGAAAGTCATCGCATCGGCGGTCCAGCGTGCAGAAGTTTGTCGCCCCATCTCCGCACGCATCACGCAGATCGGCGCATCATCCTCCCTTGCGGCAAGGATTTCAACGCATCGCCGGCCTCGCCTGCCGAGAATCATCGCTACAGCTTATTTGCGACATTTTGTTGGTTTTGCTACTAAACCCAGGTACTTTGTGAGAGAAAGGGTCGCAGAAACCACTGCTTTGAATTTGAACCTTATTTTTGCAACCGTTGAACTATTTTTTGACAGCCCTTCAACAGCAATCCTATTTTTGACAGTATTGTGGCTTTTACAGTTATTGGTCTTGTGATAAGTCTATATATATATAAAGATACTTATTTTTTATAACTACTTGTGTGGTGTCCCTTTGTAGTGTGCCTCACTGTGTTACTGTGTATGGTCATAAATGCTTCACACACTGCCTCTGAGATAAGCCTACCTGCTCGTGCTACGTTACCACAGCGTTGAGCAGGGGTATCAAGGAGGGTAGCCCTCTTACTCTGACTTAGGAAGAAGGGTCCCTACTTGGACAGTGGCCAGCCATTGCCAACTAGAGACCCCCATTTCTAACATTGGTGGTCAGCGGTGAGGATCTGGACTTGCATTTATGATCGCATACAGTAATTATAGTGTACACTACTAGTGAGTGCAGACCATAACGTACCGCATACATTTTTGAGAGTTTTGGATCCTATATTGTGATTGATATTGCCGGTGATTTTTTACCCGCATACATTTTTGAGAGTTTTTTGGATCCTATATTGTGATTGATATTGCCGGTGATTTTTACCCGCATACATTTTCTTGAGAAGTTTTCTTCTATCCTTTATTGAGATTGCCAGTTATTTCTACAATGGGCAAGCCCAGATCCAATGCCTCGGAGGATCTCTCCTGGGAAGAAGAGAAAATAGAAACCTACAATGCCAAGCAGCTCAAATATTTTTGCAAGCAATTCACAGTCCCTATCACAGGCCTCACTAGAAGGGAGGAGTATTACAAGGCGCTGAAGGCCTGGCTAGAAGCCAGGGATGCCCCTAAGGATATAGGAGAGCTTGTGGAGGGGGGAGAGAATGCAGGAGAGCAGCAGGGCGAAGTAGTAGACTTAGTAGGAGATAAAGCAATTTCCAGCCCGGGAACTAGTGTGTCCGCTAAGGGTCTGTCCCCAGAAGAGATGGAGGACAGGGAGAGAGATAGGCGGCATAATATGGAGATGGCTAAGCTTAAAATGGATGGTCACCGGGACCTAGAGAACAAGAAGTTAGAAGTTGAGATTATGAAAATGAAACTTGAGCATGAGAGAGTATTGAGGGAGTTGGAGATTAAAGCTAAGAGTATGGAGATCTCCCCTCTGGTGGCAGCATACCTGTAGTACCTCCTGAGAGTAGGGTGTATATATCCAAGGAGGTTATTAAGGATTTCCACAAAAGTGAAGATATTGGGCAATGGTTTGCCGCTTATGAATTAGCCATGGTGTCCCACCGGGTCCCTGAGAAGGATTGGGGAGCGGGGTTGTGGGGACGCTTTGTGAGTGAGGGGAGGGATACCTTGTTGGACCTGCCCCCAGAAAGTAGGATGGTTTATGCCCACATGAAGGAAGTGTTGATGACCCGCTATGGTTTGACCCCTGAGATGTATAGGCAGAGGTTTAGGATCTGCAAGAAGCTAGAGGGTACCACGTGGGTTGAGTATGTGTCTTTTTTATTTGCAGAGCCATGGAACGCTGGGTAAAAGGTAGCAAAGTAGAAACTTTTGCGCAGCTTTATGATTTGATTGCATGGGAGCATTTATCTAGTAATTGTTTTCCTGAGCTACGCCAGCACCTGATTGATTGCAAGCTGACTAACCCTAGAAAGCTTGCTGAGGAGGCGGACCGCTGGGTGAGCACCCGGGTTCGCAAGGGTCCAGTGGGAGACTTCGCCAAAGGTGGGCAGGGTCCCCAGCAGAGGAGTGGGTAGGACAAGGGTCAACAGAGGGAGTTCCACCGAGGGCCCCAAAGTAATCCCCAAGGGAACCAAGCAGTGGTGTCCCAGCCCCCCCAAGAAAGGAGGCCAGTGCCCCCCACAGGTAGGCCTGTTCCCAGGGGGCCCGTCACTTGTTACAACTGTGGTCAAGTGGGCCACAGATACTTTGATCCCCAGTGCCCCCAACGGGGGGCCAGTGCACCACCCCGTGCACCACCCCACCAGATTGCTAGTGTAGCCCTGGGAGAGGAGGAGATGGGTGCCCAAGAGGGGTGGGATCCCGTAGAGTTGACCCTTGTCTCATTAGGGGACTTTGAGATTGTCCCCAAGCCTGCACTGCCTGCTAACACTAAAAAATACAGGCAGTGGGTGACTATCAATGGCCATAGAGTGGAGGCTCTACAAGACACAGGAGCCAGTGTAACTGCTGTCAGCTCCCGGTTGGTGTCCAAAGAGCAGGTTTTCCCCCATGCATTCTACCCAGTAGTGTCCGCAGACAACTCAGAGAGCCAATGTAAGGTGGCTCAGGTTCCCTTTGAGTGGGGGGGGTCTCAGGAACTCTTCAGGTGGCTGTGAGGCCCGCCATGCATGTAGACTGTCTGCTGGGCAATGATTTAGAGGACTCCCCATGGGCTACGGTGGAGAGGAAGGCTCACTTAGAAATGTTGGGTCTGCCTGAGTGGGCGTGTGCTACCACTCGGTCCATGGCAGCCAAGGAGGGTGTTGAGAAGGACCTGGAGCCTGAGAGTATGGCCCAGATCCCTGCCTTAGAGAGAAGGGGCAGGGGGCGCGGGAAGCTGGCCCCCTTGGTTCCCACGGCCCAGGAAGGAGCAGGCCCTGAAGGGGATGCCCTGGAGCCTACCGGGGAGCAGATCGCCGAACTGGGGGACCTGCCTGAGCTGACCCATTGGCAGCAGGAAGGGGGGCCCACCAGGGAGGAATTTTGTGAGCAGCTGAGAGTTTGCCCCTCTCTTGAGGGTATGCGGCGACAGGCTGCAGCCTAGGCAGAAGGTGACATGTCTGGTTCACATCTGATTTATTGGGAGAACAGTCTCCTGTATAGCGAGCCTAAGGCTGCTGAGCCGGGGTCAGCCCATGCGCTGGTGGTACCCGAGTGCTTCAGAGCCTTCCTACTGGGGTTGGCTCATGACATTCCATTGGCAGGACATCTGGGGCAGACCAAGACCTTTGAGAGGCTGGCCGCCCACTTTTATTGGCCCCAGATGCGCAAGAGTTCAGACACTCATTGCAGGACATGTGAGACTTGCCAGGCAAGTGGGAAGAGTGGGGGGAAGATCAAGGCCCCACTCCAGCCCTTTCCAGTTGTGAGTACCCCATTCGAGCGAGTGGGCATTGACATTGTGGGGCCTCTGGACCCCAAGACAGCCATGGGCAACAGGTTCATCCTGGTCTTGGTGGACCATGCCACCCGGTACCCTGAAGCCATCCCGCTCAGGACAGTGACGGCCCCCGTGGTGGGACGTGCACTGATGGGGATTTTCTCCCGTGTGGGATTCCCCAGAGAGGTGGTGTCTGACAGGGGGACCAACTTCATCTCCCAGTACATGAAGTCTCTGTGGAAGGAGTGTGGGGTAACTTATAAGTTCACCACTCCTTACCACCCCCAAGGTAATGGTCTGGTTGAAAGGTTCAACCGGACCTTGAAGGGCATGATCATGGGCCTAGAAGAGCCCCTGAGGCATAAGAGGGACGTCCTCTTGCCATGTCTGTTGTTTGCCTACCGTGAGGTGCCACAGAAGTCCTTAGGGTTCAGTCCCTTTGAACTCCTCTATGGCCATCCGGTTAGAGGACCTCTGAGTCTGGTCAAAGAAGGCTGGGAGCAATCTCCCTGGAAACCTCCCCAAGATGTCTTTAGCTACATGTTGGCCTTCAGGAACCAGACTCGGCATTTCAGAAAGATTGCTGAGGCAAATCTGGAAGCCAGCCAGGAGGAAATAAAACGTTGGCACGACCAGAATGCCACTCTGGTCGAATTTCAACCTGGTCAGAAGGTTTGGGTAATGGCCCCAGTGGAGCCCTGTGCGCTCCAAGATAAGTGGACCGGTCCATTTGAGGTGGTGGAGCGCAAAAGTCCAGTTACCTACTTGGTGGACTTTCAGTCTCCCAGGAACCCCTTGCGGGTCCTGCATGTGAACCGCCTGAAGCCCCACTTTGAGAGGTCTGAAGTGGGCATGCTTCTTGCCACAGATGATGGGATGGAGGAGGAGAGTGAGCCTCTTCCTGACCTCCTGTGTGCAGGAGAGAAGGATGGGTCAGTGGAGGGTGTGATCCTCTCCACCACACTGACCCCTGAGCAGCAGAGAGATTGTCACCAACTGTTGGGGCAATTTTCTGATTTGTTCTCCCTGGTGCCTGGTGTCACTGATTGGTGCGTCCATGAGGTGGATACCGGGGACAGTCCTCCTGTCAAGCACAAGGCTTACAGAGTGACTGACAGGTTCAGGGCTTACATTAAGGAGGAGGTCTCCAAAATGTTTGCCCTAGGGGTGATTGAGTCCTCTAGCAGCCCCTGGTCCAGCCCCGTGGTCTTGGTACCAAAAGCTGCGACGCCTGGTGCCACTCCTGAACTCAGGTTCTGTGTGGACTACCAAGGTCTCAATTCGGTCACGAAGACCGACGCGCACCCCATCCCCAGAGCTGATGAGCTCATAGATCGGTTAGGGGCTGCCCGGTACCTCAGCACGTTTGATCTGACGTCTGGGTACTGGCAGATCACCTTAACTGATGGGGCAAAGGAGAGGTCAGCATTCTCCACACCAGACGGGCACTACCAGTTCCGTGTGATGCCCTTTGGGATGAAGAATGCCCCTGCCACCTTTCAGAGGTTGGTCAACCAGGTGTTGGTTGGGCTGGAGGATTTCAGTGCCACCTACCTAGATGACATTGCAGTGTTCAGTTCCTCCTGGGAGGACCACTTGCGCCACCTCTGGGAAGTGTTGATGGCGCTGCGCAGAGCAGGCCTCAGAATCAAGGCCAGTAAGTGCCAGATTGGGCAGGGTTCTGTGGTGTACTTGGGACACCAGGTGGGGAGTGGCCAGGTGGCACCCCTGCAGCCCAAGATTGAAACCATCCTGGTTTGGGAACCCCCAAGGACCCAGACCCAGGTGAGGGCCTTCTTAGGACTCACAGGTTACTACAGGAGGTTTGTCAAGGGGTATGGCAACATTGTTGCACCCTTGACTGAGCTGACTTCCAAGAAGCGGCCAAAGATTGTGAACTGGACTGACACCTGTCAGAAAGCCTTTGATGCCCTCAAAACTGCCATGTGAACAGCACCCATACTCCAGGCGCCCAATTTTGCTAAGGAATTTGTTGTCCAGACAGACGCTTCAGAGCATGGGGTGGGGGCCGTTCTGTCACAGATAAATGAGGAGGGACTAGACCAACCTGTAGCCTTCATCAGTAGGAGGTTACTTCCCCGGGAACAGAGGTGGAGGGCAATTGAGCGTGAGGCATTTGCTGTGGTCTGGGCACTGAAGAAGCTGAGACCATACCTGTTTGGGACTCACTTCCGGGTTCAGACCGACCACAGGCCCCTCAGATGGTTGATGCAGATGAGGGGTGAGAATCCCAAGTTGTTGAGGTGGTCCATTTCCCTACAGGGTATGGACTTCCCGGTGGAACACCGCCCTGGTACAGAACACGCCAATGCTGATGGTCTGTCCAGATTTTTCCGCCTTAGTGATGAGAACTTCCAAGGGGATGGGTAGTTCTCCCCACATTTCAGCTGGAGGGGACACGTGTTAGACCTGGCACCATTGGCGTGGGCCTCCCTCCCATTTTTCGCTGTTATCTCCTCTGTTTTGCTGGTGTTAGATGCTCTGGGCGCTGTGCCACTGCCATTCAGTGCCACAGCGCGAATGCTCCCTGTGTAAATATGTCTATATGAATTGGTATATCCCTGATTGGCTTATTTGGTTTACCTGTTAGTCCCTAGTAGTGTGGCCTGTGTGTGCCCAGGGCTGGTAACCCAAATGCTGCTGGTGGGCCTGCAGCACTGATGTGTGCCACCCACAGAAGCAGCTTGTAAAGTGTGTCTCAGACCTGCCACTGCAGTGTCTGTGTGCAGTCCAGAACTGCCATCTTGGCTGTGAAGTGCACCCACTTCCCAGCCCCTGAACCTTCCCTTGGCATCATGTAAGTCACCCCTATGGTAGGGTGCATTGTATGTGTAAGGTAGGACATGCCTTGGTGTGTGTAGCATGTCCTGGTAGTGAATTACACCCAATTTCGTTTTTCACTACTGTAAGGCTACCTGTTCCTCATAGGCTAGAATGGGCAGTTTGACTATTACATCCTATAGTCCTAACTGACCCCAGGAACATGGTAGAAAAACGAATTTAGTATGCCTGAGCTCAGAATAATAAAATACATCTTTTAGTGAAGTTTATTTTTATATTCTGTGTTTGAAAATACCACTTTTAGAAAGTAGGTATTTTCTTGCCTAAGCCTTCCAGTGTGCTCTGCTGTTATGTGTATTGGCTGTCTGGTTTTGGAGGGGCAGGGCAGGCTGAGTCAGACCTGGGTTGAATAGAGAGATCTGCATTTAGAGTATGGGGAGGGGTGGCTCCTTGACCTGAATAGGGCTGTGCCTGGCAAGGTGAATGCTGGCTCCACCTCCTACTGTGTGTCTGCTAGCAGACCCCCTCTTTCTGAAAGGAAGGATGCAGCCTGGTAAACAAAGTGCTCCAGGTCTGAGCAGAACTGGTTCTGGCTAGGTTCAGTGACTTGTAGCTTCTGAGAACAAAGACTTTTGGGGTATAAATATCTGTGCTCAAACCCCTACAAATGGTATTGCCCCTGGATCTGGAGAGGAAACTCTGTCCGTGCCACTGGACCTTGAAGAAGAAGGAAAAGGACTTTTGAGAGAACTTTTATTTTTGTACAGCAATTACCCAAGGGCTAGGAAAAGAGCTAGCCTCCTGCTGGAGTCTCAGGCACATCAGACTCCACCACCAACCTCCTGCTTCCTCCCTGCGAGGACTGCTATCTGCTGATGAGGCTCCTGTGAGTTCCAGGGCCTCTAGTTTGCTTCAGAGAAAACAGTGTTGGAAATTGACGCTAACGCACCTTTGCGAGCCGCTGCAGTCGAGAGCGCTGGGAAAATCATCGCGCTCCTGCCGCTGAGTGCTCGCCACACGAAACCATCGCTAACGCCCTTTTGCGAGCCGCTGCAGCCGAGACGCGCTGGAAAAGCCATCGCGCTGCTGTCGCGTGCGCTCGCAACCCCTAAAGAAATCATCGCTTCAAGACATCGCATTGCGGACGCCGTGCGTCCGCCATTTTGATCGCATCGCACCGAATTTCATCGCTCCCTCGCGGAGCGCTCTTCTCTTCGCATCGCAACACTATCGCACAACGCAACAGGATCATCGCATCGACTTCTCCCTCGCGGCCAGAAAGTCATCGCATCGGCGGTCCAGCGTGCAGAGGTTTGTCGCCCCGTCTCCGCACGCATCACGCAGATCGGCGCATCATCCTCCCTTGCGACAAGGATTTCAACGCATCGCCGGCCTCGCGTGCCGAGAATCATCGCTACAGCTTATTTGCGACATTTTGTTGGTTTTGCTACTAAACCCAGGTACTTTGTGAGAGAAAGGGTCGCAGAGACCACTGCTTTGAATTTGAACCTTATTTTTGCAACCTTTGAACTATTTTTTGACAGCCCTTCAACAGCAATCCTATTTTTGACAGTATTGTGGCTTTTACAGTTATTGGTCTTGTGATAAGTCTATATATATATAAAGATACTTATTTTTTATAACTACTTGTGTGGTGTCCCTTTGTAGTGTGCCTCACTGTGTTACTGTGTATGGTCATAAATGCTTCACACACTGCCTCTGAGATAAGCCTACCTGCTCGTGCTACGTTACCACAGGGTTGAGCAGGGGTATCAAGGAGGGTAGCCCTCTTACTCTGACTTAGGAAGAAGGGTCCCTACTTGGACAGTGGCCAGCCATTGCCAACTAGAGACCCCCATTTCTAACATTTATTATTCGGTTCCTTCGGGCAGTTCCTGCTGCATTAACTGTGGTGTGTGCTCCACCTGCCTCATCTTCATCTTCATTCTGGTCATCGTCCGGTGCAGCAGGCACTTGGATCCATGGAGCATTGGTGCGCACACATATATTGTGCAATACACAACATGCTAGGATGATTTTGTTCACCATTTCGGTGCTGTACAGCAGTCTGCCACCTGTGATGTCCAGGCTACGGAAACGTGACTTTAGCACACCAAATGTGCGCTCCACAATGGACCGGGTGCATCTGTGGGCCGCATTATACTGCCTCTGTGCCTGGGTGGTGGAGTTTCGGAGGGGTGTCATCATCCACGGGCAGAGTGCATATCCTTGATCACCTGTAACATGTGATGGAGAGATGTGTTCATTATTGGTTATGCAGGCTGTGTTGTTAGTGTGGATGGTTTTTGTGTTGTGTGATTTGTGCTATGTTGGATTTTATGTTAGCCATGTATCGCTTTTGACTGGTTACCAGCATCAATGCTAATTGCGTTGCCTCACAGTTGATCCTCCGTCCCCCGAACCATTTTGATTGTGTACGCTGCGTGGTTGCATCACTGACACTCCTACTGTGCTACAATGTTAAGGCCAGCTGCGCATAACCGCAGACATAACACACACACCAACAGGCACCCTGGCTCTCCTAGCATCTATAGTCGAAAAACCAATCCCCTTGGGAACAAATATACTGCCACAAAAACTGATTCTCACATCCACCACCAGACAGAATATCAATCATCCAGAGTAAACCCAACACAGAGGTGCAAACTGCATGAGCTCTAAAATCAAATCAAAAGAGCAAATTCTATTTATTTAACTCTCTGTAATTTATTAAAAATATATATGTACATATAATGATATTAAAAACATTTAATAGAACAATTTCATACTCAAATATAATGTTTAATAAAATTAACTAATAACAAATCCATAAACAAATTTAGAAAAACAAATTAAAAAACATATATCTACAGCGAGTGGGAAAGCAACAAGAATTTTTTATATATATTCTTTCAAATCAAGAAAACATCACAATAATAAGACAAAAATCTTTTTGATATAAATACACACAATTGGAGCAACAAATTCTTGTTAAATAATCGCCATATAGTGTTGCATTTTGTCATAAATCAGTGATGTATTCAATTACAAAGCATCGACGCGTTTCGGTGGGTCCAACGGAAATCACCCCCACCTTCTTCAGGAAAGCCAATATCTTCCCACCTTGCTTGAATATTTCTAAATAAGGTACAATAAAATAAAACATATATAACAACCAATATGAGTTGATTAAAAGTTCACAGTTAACATCCTCTGTGGATTACTCCCAACTACTTAAACATATAAACTTTCAAACAAACTTCCAATTCACATCTAAATTGTCCTGAGTCTCCATCATACTCCATCATACTTCATTCATTCAATGACTTAACGACAAAGGGCACACATATCACAAAATCAAATTACTGCCCCACTTGGGTTCATTTTATAGATACCAACTCTAAAGCATTTTTACAATTACCATTAGCCTTAATCACCCATTTCAACCATACTACATTCGCTCGTTCACTCATACAATAAAGGGCCAACATACCTTCAAATAAAAATGTAAACTGCCCGACTATATAGTTCAGGAATACGGACTACGTTCCTCTCCGCACACAACTATAGAGAATAGATGAGAGATAAGAAACAACATCAAGTTCTTATCCTATTTTCTCCGGACTTTATATCGCAGTGTACTTCACTACTAAAGGCAATTTACCTTAAAATTAGGCTAAAACAGAGACAGGTTATCTCTATTTTTGTATATATAGATACGGTTTACCTGATATACAGCCCGGAGAGAGAAAAAGATGTGCTAAAGACATGGAATTAGTTTGGACTTTTTATTTATTATTCCTCTTCTTCTAAACAGGTAATTACCTTGAGAGTCTTAGTACTCTCTATGACTCTAGTTGTGAGTTATTAGTTACTTGCAAGGTGTGTACTAGTAACATTTTTCTGCAGATTGTTTTTATGCAGATTGGGATTCTATTCATTTAAAACTACTGATACAAGGAAGTGTATCAACAATAAGGAGCCTGGTTGCTCAATATATGAGTGCGAAGGTGTTTTAGCCTCATTTTAAGGTAAATTGCCTTTAGTAGTGAAGTACACTGCGATATAAAGTCCGGAGAAAATAGGATAAGAACTTGATGTTGTTTCTTATCTCTCATCTATTCTCTATAGTTGTGTGCGGAGAGGAACGTAGTCCGTATTCCTGAACTATATAGTCGGGCAGTTTACATTTTTATTTGAAGGTATGTTGGCCCTTTATTGTATGAGTGAACGAGCGAATGTAGTATGGTTGAAATGGGTGATTAAGGCTAATGGTAATTGTAAAAATGCTTTAGAGTTGGTATCTATAAAATGAACCCAAGTGGGGCAGTAATTTGATTTTGTGATATGTGTGCCCTTTGTCGTTAAGTCATTGAATGAATGAAGTATGATGGAGACTCAGGACAATTTAGATGTGAATTGGAAGTTTGTTTGAAAGTTTATATGTTTAAGTAGTTGGGAGTAATCCACAGAGGATGTTAACTGTGAACTTTTTAATCAACTCATATTGGTTGTTATATATGTTTTATTTTATTGTACCTTATTTAGAAATATTCAAGCAAGGTGGGAAGATATTGGCTTTCCTGAAGAAGGTGGGGGTGATTTCCGTTGGACCCACCGAAACGCGTCGATGCTTTGTAATTGAATACATCACTGATTTATGACGAAATGCAACACTATATGGCGATTATTTAACAAGAATTTGTTGCTCCAATTGTGTGTATTTATATCAAAAAGATTTTTTGTCTTATTATTGTGATGTTTTCTTGATTTGAAAGAATATATATAAAAAATTTCTTGTTGCTTTCCCACTCGCTGTGGATATATGTTTTTTAATTTGTTTTTCTACATTTGTTTATGGATTTGTTATTAGTTAATTTTATTAAACATTACATTTGAGTATGAAATTGTTCTATTAAATGTTTTTAATATCATTATATGTACATATATATTTTTAATAAATTACAGAGAGTTAAATAAATAGAATTTGCTCTTTTTGATTTGATTTTAGAGCTCATGCAGTTTGCACCTCTGTGTTGGGTTTACTCTGGATGATTGATATTCTGTCTGGTGGTGGATGTGAGAATCAGTTTTTGTGGCAGTATATTTGTTCCCAAGGGGATTGGTTTTTCGACTATTGGTCTATAGGTACCCTACCCCTGTGGTGATTAAGGGTCCCTCTCTCTTTTTCTAAATAATCTCCTAGCATCTAGCCATTGCACTCATCCTCCGTCCTCAAACTCAATGGCATGATAACTTTCAAATGGCAATAGGGAACACCAGACACAGATCACGTTCAATTCTGATGCTGCCGCTGCCGCAAGACCTGCCCGACCGCACAACTCAGGCTGTTTCATGTCCAGAGCGGCCACAAAGCAACACTAAGCAGCCCCCTCACCTGCAGGGACCACTGAGGGCAGGAACGCTTCACCCACACCATCAACATCATCAGACGCCACACCATCCACTCCATGGACTAAGTACGCATTCGTGAGCGGAGGCTCCAAATCACATACCACGAATCCACATAATCCATTACAATCTGAGAAATGTTTGCTGACATCAGACTGTCCAAAATCTTCACCACAATGACCCACAAGGCAGGGCACACCTTTGACACATTCTTAGCATGTGTAAACGTCGACTAGTTCGTCAACCCCACTAAACGCACATGTAGTGTTCACAAACGCATACACTTCCTTGTCGGTCAACCCCAAGCCACCCTAGACCACATGCAGGCCCACACACAGTTTGTGTAGCTCAGTCAACGAGGTGATGCTACACACCACCATCAACAGCAACACCCACAACGCTGCAGTAGTCACCAATGGCGCTAGATCACATTTAACTGACATGTATCTCCAACTGCGCATACACACTTGCACCACTATGCAACTGCAACATACAGCGTGCAAGAAATGCCACCTCGGTCACAAACCAACTCAAAGATGGCAGATGCATCTGCTGACACATGGAGAAGAACTGGTACGGGATTGAGGATACCATTAAACATCACCACCTACAAGGACACAAAGCTCATATTCTCCAGCAACAATATGCCCACACACCACACCTGGCTTCCAGGAGTGATTGCTGTCAGTTGCAACATGAATGATCACCAGCTGGGGGGTGCTATACGCAGAGGAGACATGAGTCCTCATCCTCATGACGAAACCATCAGCATGTGGCATCACCTGGTGGGACGACAGCTTCAGCAGCCCCCCCCAGCCTTGTAACGTAGGCACCGTATGTGACTCCTCCCTCTCCATGAACCAATCGGTCTACGCAGTGGCCTGCAGCTGCTTCAACTGCCTCTGCGTCTTCCATGCAACCTTCAAATGGATCCCCCCATTGTCAGGTAAGACAGTCACCCACACAGTAATTGGCATCATGCTGGACTACGGAAACTCACTATATGCCCACATGGGCAGGTCTGCACTCAGCTTAGTCCCGACTGTCCAGCACAACCCCGACACACTGTGCCTTGTGTACATACTTTCATTATGGATCAAGTCCCTCTGTCACACATACTTTGTTCCCACCTCTCCCCACATTTGCAAATGAGTGGTGGAGGGGCTGAGCCTTTGGGGATGGTTAGTCTACATATCTAGTTACAGTTCCCACAGTTCCTTGTGTTGTTGTGTCTGGTAAGTGGGCATGTTGATTGACGTGTTGTATGAGAAATTATGACATGTAGATTCTCACAATTGGGAGTTGCATGTATTTGCAGTTGAGGCGTCTGGTGTGTTAAGTTGGTACTTACCAACAAGCACTGCATTTCCGTATGTGCCATCCAGGAAGCGCTGGTTTATGATGGACTGTCGGAAGATGTAGGAATCATGCACACTCCCAGGAAACTTGGCTATGACATTGGTGAACAGTCCCCGGTGGTCCACTATTGCCTGCACATTCATAGAATGTGTGTGCTTTCTGTTGCGGTATATGTGTGCACTATCCGCAGGGGGCACAAATGGGACATGTGTGCAGTCAATTGCCCCCAGGACCTGCGGGAATCCGGCTATGGCATGGAAGCCTTGCTTGGTCGCAATCTGTTCCTGCACAGTGTTGGGGAAGTGAAGGTGCTGGGGTATCAGGCTGAGTATGCCATCCAAGACAGTAGGGAGGAAGATTGAAAAGGCTGCCTGTGAGACTCCGCCGACTCTGGCCGTTGTTGGTTGAAAGGTCCCAGAGGCCAACATGTGCAGCACAGCCAGCAGCTTTGTCTGCGGAGGAATGTTGGTTCTCCGCTGTGTTGGTGCCATCAGCCTGTGGGCTATCTGATTCAGGATGTGTTGGATGGATGTCCTTTTGAGCCTGTAGTGGGCAATGACATCCTCTGGCGTTAGGTCTGCGAGACTGAGACGTCTGCGCAGGGCCCGCAGTCTTCTTCGGCGCTGACTCTGTGGTGGTCCTGGGGAGGTGGCAGTGGCAGTGGTGGTTGTTGCCTTCGTGGTGCTCCAAGGTGAATGAATAGTACCTCCATGGCGTCAGTGGCTCTTCAGATGGGTCTCTGGGCTACTCTCCCTTATATACCTCCCTTTTTCACCATTTTTAGACCAGCTTTTTTCTAGTCTTAAGTTCCTGCTGCTAAAGGGCCTTAGCGTGACTTTTTTTATCGCTTCGCGGGTCCGGACCATCATTGATAATAGTGCGATGTGGTGTTAGCAACTTTTTTCGTGAAATTTTGGGAAGGAACGCCTACTTTGCATATCATTAGCGTAAACTATCGCTGGCATACACGGCGATAGGAAATACGGCCGCGATTGCCAGAAAGCTGTCGCTAACGCTTGCTAGCGACAGCTTGATGAAAGGGAGATAAATTAACGTCGCGTCAGCGGCACAAAAGTGCCGCTAAAGCGGCAAAAAATTGCTTGATAATATGCCCCTTTGTGTCCTTCCTGCCATCACAGTTCGCTGTGTGCAATAGCACACGTGCACTCAGGTAGTGAGGAATACCTATGTGTGTTTTCACTACCTATGAGGCCTGCTCTTCCCATAGGTTAACATGGGGAAGTGATTGACATCACTTCGTACTACAATAGTGGATTGCAGTGGAGCAGCCTCATGATGTTTCATATCAATGGATTTGCAATGCCAAACCCTTTCCAATGGTAAAGGGGGTGTTGTCATAACTTGCTTAGAAATGCCACTTATAGAATATGGACATTGCTATGCTCTAAGAGTCTCAGGGACTGTGGTGTCTGACTCCAGTGGACACCAGGGGTCGGGAGGAGCACATCTGTGCATTCCCCAAGTGACAGCCATAAACCATGGGCATCCCACAGGAACGGCAGACATCTGCCGTTTGAGGGCCGAATAGGATAGATTGAAGATAGAGGTTGAGACACTTAGCCTCTAGGGGCCAGATCATGGCCCTACTAAAGATTAAGATCTGCAGTCCATGGCCCAAGGAAGACAGGCCTACAATTTAGGGGAGACATCTGTGGTTCAAAGGGAATGCCCATAAACCACCTGAATTTCAAAGACACACAACAGTATAACTACGGGTGTCATCCTTCAGCTAAGGGTAGATACTCTTGTGGGGACGTGGGACCGGAGGTGCATGGTGCACAAGCCAGAGGACTCTGTTGTGCACATGGAGGATAACTGTCCGAATAGTGGCTGGCCTAGACTGAGGACCTGCTGAAGTGTGGCACCCTAAAGTGTGCTCTCCAAGGGCCTGACCGCAGGCCTCCTTTTCTCCTGGAAATCTCAGGGACATCAAAGCTCTCCCACGAGGGACCTACACCATCTACCTGTGACATATGGAGAGCGGTGCACTCTCAAGTGTCCACCTCGGCTACTGAATTCCATGGGTAACATGGTGTGAGTGTGGAACTAAGACTTGTGTCTGGAGACCGGATCGTCTAGTGCGGAGCCCAGAAATCTTGCCCGCATCTAGGGCATATGGTTTCTGTACTGCAGGGACACTGACACTCATAAGAGTCTAGTTGGTGGTGAGCGGATTCACCAGTTGCGAGACCCAGCGTGGCCCATTTTGTCGATTGTGCCGCATCTCTCTCGTGCGACATGCCGACTGCATGCTCATTGCATGTGGTGTCTGATTCACAGGGTACAACCCTCGAAGGTGGGGGAGTACCTGTAGTAGGGCCTCATTCTACCACATGTGGCTCTGCTGAACTTGTGCCTGTGTGTGTGACCAGACTGGTCTGGTGCAGCCTGTATCATCGTGCACCGGACGTGGTGACTCCTGTCCAGGGAGGTACAAAATTGCATCTCTTCGCTGGGTCTGACCGGAATTGCCTGGTGCAATCCATCTCAACGAGCACCGGCCATTGTGCCTCATTTCCCACGAGGCGCGGAATTTGCAACTCATCAAATTTGAAATCTGAAGTGCCTGGTGCAACTCATACCAATGTGCACCCCGTGCTGTGCCCAGATTGCCTTGGCACGACCCGGATTATCGTGTACCGATCGGGGCACCTCATCCTAGTGACAGGCTCCCCGTGTTACTCCCCATTCATTGTTTGTTCCCTTGTTGACCTCATCACGGCGGACCACCTGCCCTCTCCACACCTGGCCCCTCCTGAAGACATCTTGGCACCAGGTAGTAGCGAGAGAAATTTACTGGGTTGAAGGAATGTTTCCGAGAAAGTTCGCAAGCGGGTCAAGAGACTGCGTGATACCTTTTTGTTTTGCGACCTGTGGGTGAACTTCCAGAGTGGCTGCTAAACTCTCCCTTCTTTACGTCTATCTCCTAACTAAAACTGTGACATAGTCCCACCTCCTTCCCAAGGACCCAGACAGTGTGACTTCGACCACGTGCGGCCCAGTGTCTGGTGGGGTGGGGTTGGTACTCTTTCATCTGGGGGTATAGGACAATCAGGGTGAACCAGAGGGTGGAGGAAGGCTTGGGCCACGGAGTCTGCAGAGGGTTTAACATTGACCTGCTGGGTACCAGTGGCACCGCATTAGGTTTCTTAGTGCATATGTGTGTGTAAGAGTGTGCTGTATGGACTAGCTGATACCTGTCATCCCGCGAAGCAGTGCCGAGTGGGTGTGTGTGAGTGGGAGTGATCGTGTGCGGCCCACCTGTAATTCAAGACACTGGCCGGTGGTGACGATTTATACGTTGATTGTTTGCCAAAAGCACAATACATTTGACATTGGGCTTTCCTGTGTGGCCCTGGACCGCAGTGCTGCTAAAAAGTGTTCTCTTTTTGGGTGTATGTACATCATTTTGATATCATGCATTGCATAAGTCAGTCAGAGGGTTGTAAAGTGCAGCTACTCACCCGAAAGGGTCTCAAGGCGCTAAGGGGGGGCTCTCTCAATTGGAGAGCGGTTAGATTAGGAATTGTACACAGTGTGCATACTATTGACAACATAAAAATACAAGTGGGCCTAGTACTGCTAGTAATATATTCAAATGTGTTTTATGCTCAAAAATTATATGATGTTGATGTTATAATGATTGAATATGTGTGTTGAATATAAACGTTTTTATATACACCCTGTGTGAAGTCTCTTTTGTGATGCTCAGTGTATTTATCATGAGTGGCTGCTGTGCCTTTGCTTTACACATTGCCTCTGTAGTAAGCCTGACTGCTCAGAGCCAAGCTACCCAAGGGTGAGCACATGTTATACAGTGAGTGTAATCACGCTCCCTTGACGGGAACAGTAGTTGGGCCTGGCTGGGGGCATCTCTTCAGCCGACCAGACACTGTGGGTTCCAACAGTGTGTCTCTAGTTTGCCATAACAACTGGCCTCCAGAACCAAGCACTTTTTTATTAATCTGGACTTCTAAAGGTGCTCCGCTGCTGCAGCACAAAGAAAGCAAACACAAGGAGATGATGGACGGAGCGCTGAAACTTTTCAGACACTCACCCCCAGTCACAGATCTGGGTTGAATCCATCATCGTTCTTTAGCTCACTTCGCCACCCCAGTTCAGACACTGCTATATGCAAATCAGTCTTGACCCTGTGCCTCATTGGAACAGTCCAGCCCGAACTGCCAAGCCATGTCTTCCCTCGACCTGAAACAAGCATCCTGGGAACGGTTTCGGGCTCACAGCCCTCATCAGCCAGGCTAGCTTGAATCCAGTGGCAAAGTGAGCAAGGGACCTACTTCTGGGCATACCCTGCCAACTTAAGGCGAACAAAGCAAACACAAGGAGACGATGGACAGAGCGCTGAAACTTTTCAGACACTCACCCCCAGTCACAGATCTGGGTTGAATCCATCATCGTTCTTTAGCTCACTTCGCCACCCCAGTTCAGACACAGCTATATGCAAATCAGTCTTTACCCTGTGTCTCATGGGAACAGTCCAGCCCGAACTGCCAAGCCATGTCTTCCCTGGACTGGAAACAAGCATCCTGGGACCGGTTTCAGGCTAACAGCCCTCATCAGCCAGGTTAGCTTGAATCCAGTGTCAAAGTGAGCAAGGGACCCACTTCTGGGCATACCCTGCCAACTTAAGGCGAACAAAGCAAACACAAGGAGACGATGGACAGAGCGCTGAAACTTTTCAGACACTCACCCCCAGTCACAGATCTGGGTTGAATCCATCATCGTTCTTTAGCTCACTTCGCCACCCCAGGTCAGACACAGCTATATGCAAATCAGTCTTGACCATGTGTCTCATGGGAACAGTCCAGCCCGAACTGCCAAGCCATGTCTTCCCTGGACCGGAAACAAGCATCCTGGGACCGGTTTCGGGCTAACAGCCCTCATCAGCCAGGCTAGCTTGAATTGAGTGGCAAAGTTTCAGCGCTCCGTTCATCGTCTCCTTGTGTTTGCTTTGTTCACCCTAAGTTGGCAGGGTATGCCCAGACGTGGGTCCCTTGCTCACTTTGCCACTGGATTCAAGCTAGACTGGCTGATGAAGGGTGTTACCCAGAAACTAGTCCCAGGATGCTTGTTTCCGGTTCAGGGAAGACCTGGCTTGGCAGTTCGGGCTGGATGGTTCCCATGAGGCACAGGGTCAAGTCTGATTTGCATGTAGCTGGGTCTGAACTGAGGTGGCAAAGTGAGCTAAAGAATGATGATGGATTCTACCCAGATCTGTGACTGGGGGTGAGTGTTTGAAAAGTTTCAGCGCTCTGTCCATCGTCTCCTTGTGTTTGCTTTGTTCGCCCTAAGTTGGCAGGGTATGCCCACACGTGGGTCCCTTGCTCACTTTTCCACTGGATTCAAGCTAGCCTGGCTGATGAAGGGTGTTACCCAGAAACCGGTCCCAGGATGCTTGTTTCCGGTTCAGGGAAGACCTGGCTTGGCAGTTCGGGCTGGACTGTTCCCATGAGGCACAGGGTCAAGACTGATTTGCATATAGCTGGGTCTGAACTGAGGTGGCGAAGTAGGCTAAAGAATGATGATGGATTCAACCCAGATCTGTGGCTGGGGGTGAGTGTCTGAAAAGTTTCAGCGCTCTGTCCATCGTCTCCTTGTGTTTGCTTTGTTCGCCCTAAGTTGGCAGGGTATGCCCAGACGTGGGTCCCTTGCTCACTTTGCCACTGGATTCAAGCTATGCTGGCTGATGAAGGGTGTTACCCAGAAACCGGTCCCAGGATGCTTGTTTCCGGTTCAGGGAAGACCTGGCTTGGGTGTTCGGGCTGGACTGTTCCCATGAGGCACAGGGTCAAGACTGATTTGCATATAGCTGGGTCTCAACTGAGGTGGCGAAGTAGGCTAAAGAATGATGATGGATTCAACTCAGATCTGTGACTGGGGGTGAGTGTCTGAAAAGTTTCAGCGCTCTGTCCATCGTCTACTTGTGTTTGCTTTGTTCGCCCTAAGTTGGCAGGGTATGCCCAGACGTGGGTCCCTTGCTCACTTTGCCACTGGATTCAAGCTATGCTGGCTGATGAAGGGTGTTACCCAGAAACCGGTCCCAGGATGCTTGTTTCCGGTTCAGGGAAGACCTGGCTTGGGTGTTCGGGCTGGACTGTTCCCATGAGGCACAGGGTCAAGACTGATTTGCATATAGCTGGATCTCAACTGAGGTGGCGAAGTGAGCTAAAGAATGATGATGGATTCAACCCAGATCTGTGACTGGGGATGAGTGTCTGAAAAGTTTCAGCGCTCCGTCCATCGTCTCCTTGTGTTCGCAGCACAAAGAGGCATCAGAGTGATGGAGCAGAGAAAATAAAAAATTTAACCCCTAACAAATTTTATAAATAATTAATAAATATGTTCGTTTAAATGTATTAATCAACAATGTACGTGAGGGAAGGGTAACACGCAAGTATATGTGCTGAATAATCTATTTACAAATGTTTGTGTGTCTAATTATAACATAAAATAATTGCGTACTAAATAAATAATAAATGCATGATTTGTGCTTCATAGAATATAAACGTGACGTTGCAAAAACAATAGTGATGGTAAGTAAGGAACAGTTTAAATGTTGCTTTCTGCTAGGTAATAACTAATTGGGGTACGTAGATGACGGGAGGGAAACGAAAAGGCTATGTTTCTCTATTTTAATTATGTTTTGTTTATTTCTAAATAGTGCTTCTAAGTCTAATCGAGTGGCGATATAAAATGGCTGCCGTTTATTAGAGTACGCATGTGCTGAGAAAAACACATGACAAGGGAGAAAAAGTTGGAGAAAGACTGACCACGTGATGGTGCTGAAAGGCTAGGATGCAAGAATGGTCAAGGCTGATGTGACCTAATTGAACTGATAGTGTGCCGTGGTGATCAGCAGAGAATCGTGGGAAACAGTTTTAAGAGAAAGGACAATGCCTGCAGAGTTCTCGAATGTATCGAAAGAAGTTACAAATGTACTGATCGAAGCGGATGGAAACATGTCTTGAACTGTGAGAAAGGAAATGAACATATGCATTCCAGAAGAACAAGCTGGATCCGGGAGAACTTGATTAAAAATGAGTAAATGAACTGAGTGGAACAATGAAAGAAAAGCGCGTTATTAATGTTGCAACAATTTAGTTAGCAAAGTTAGAATTAGGGTATAAGAAGGCCTACTCTTAGTGGGAGGGGAGTTGGTGTTAGAGTTGGTGTTGGAGTTGGTGGTTTCCAGTGCTTGGTGTTCCAGATCGATCCATTTTACTGAGCGGGAGATGCTGAAAGACTGTTAGATGAGACGGGTTGCGGTAGCTGATGCTGACGAGCTGAAGATTCTGTTGCTGTCTTATTTTTCCAGTTGAGTATGAGAATCAGGTTATTTTTCAATTTTAAACTTAGGTTAGAAATCATTAGGCTAAATTAGGAAGATAGGCAGGTAATTAGGATTTTTCTTCATGACAAAATTTCCTTTCTGCAATAAAATTGATTTTGCTTAATAAATATTTGAATTAATAATTGAATAAAAAGTCTAAATTCTTTCCCAAGCCTTTAAAATTATATAAAATTTGAGATTCTTAAATCAAACGACTCAGTGATTATTTACTAAATGATTGTGAAATTGGTAATTGGTTATTGTGATTTAGCTGGTCTTGATCACTATGAACTGATTTTTTACTAGATGATCCATCGACAAAACAATGAGCAGGAATATCTTAAGAAATAACTAAGAAAGCGATAGGTTAAGGTAATAAGGTATCCCGGCTCCTTCCAGCGGTACATCATGGTGATTTTCATTTAGTTTTTCTTTCTCCTAGGAGTATAGATTTCGTAAAGGTGTAGAGGAAATCCAGGTGTGTGTGTGTGTTTGTTAGGCGATGTTATGGGCCCCATCGTCATGTGGATGTGAGAAAATATAAGTCGCCCCTGGATGACCGATAAGTGACCTAGGAGGAAATAGTTTTCATTGTATCCGCTGCATCAGATTTCTTGGTAGCAGAGTTATGGTTTCTATAGATTAGTTTGGTGATTATTGATTATTGATTATTTTGATGACTAACACTATGGGGCCGATTCCGATTCGGGTCGGACAGCTCAAAAAGAGCCGTCCGGACGCTTACCTCCCGACCGACTCGTCCCGGGAGCCGGTCAGTCCTGCCGATCAAGTACGATGCGTGCATGTGCCGAAAACTCGACCGACACGAACTCGCCAAATAAATACTCAATTCTCCCTACGACCCGGTCCCGTAAACGCAGAATCGACTCGCACGGGGGCTATGTCAGAGCTGTTTCCGGCCGGACAAGTACGATGCGCACTTCCTATGCGCCGAGCGAGTCGACACGTACGGCACGTCACAGCATCCGGAGAAGCTGCATGAAAGGAACGATTCGCGCCACAACACGATCCCCGGACACGAGACGCACAAGCCTACAACTGGGACGAAACAGAACCAACGACCAGTGCAGACGAGACGGTGTCGACATGAATCCCATCGCACAGGTCATACCGATCCTCTACATCCATGGACTGATCCGGAACAGACGCCAACGACGGAGACGGTAAGAGACACCCCCCCAAACAAACAGCCGACACGTACCAGTAAACCTGTGACAAACACCCAGGCCCCCCTTGCCCATCACCCCCACCCATAGGGGGCCTCTTGCCTGTCACCACTCACACCCCCACCCATAGTGGGCCTCTTGGCTGGGACTACTCACACCCCCACCCATAGGGGGCCTCTTGCCTGTCACCACTCACACCCCCACCCATAGGGGGCCTCTTGGCTGGGACTACTCTCACCCCCACCCATAGGGGCCTCTTGGCTGGGACTACTCACACCCCCACCCATAGAGGGCCTCTTGCCTGTCACCACTCACACCCCCACCCATAGGGGGCCTCTTGCCTGTCACCACTCACACCCCCACCCATAGTGGGCCTCTTGGCTGGGACTAATCACACCCCCACCCATAGGGGGCATCTTGCCTGTCACCACTCACACTCCCACCCATAGTGGGCCTCTTGGCTGGGACTACTCACACCCCCACCCATAGGGGGCCTCTTGCCTGTCACCACTCACACCCCCACCCATAGGGGGCCTCTTGGCTGGGACTACTCTCACCCCCACCCATAGTGGGCCTCTTGGCTGGGACTACTCACACCCCCACCCATAGGGGGCCTCTTGCCTGTGACCACTCAGACCCCCACCCATAGGGGGCCTCTTGCCTGTCACCACTCACACCCCCACCCATAGTGGGCCTCTTGGCTGGGACTACTCACACCTCCACCCATAGGGGGCCTCTTGCCTGTCACCACTCACACCCCCACCCATAGGGGGCCTCTTGGCTGGGACTACTCTCACCCCCACCCATAGTGGGCCTCTTGGCTGGGACTACTCACACCCCCACCCATTGGGGGCCTCTTGCCTGTCACCACTCACACCCCCACCCATAGGGGGCCTCTTGGCTGGGACTACTCACACCCCCACCCATAGGGGGCCTCTTGCCTGTCACCACTCACACCCCCACCCATAGGGGGCCTCTTGGCTGGGACTACTCACACCCCCACCCATAGGGGGCCTCTTGCCTGTCACCACCACCAATAGTGAACTGTGTGAGTACCACTACCAATGCCCACACACATAGGATGGGTGATGTGTCACACATACCCCATACCCCAACATAAGGACTACAAACCAAAGGATATCCACAACAACCTCATGACCACAACATGTAGTCTGTGTACAATACCCACCACAGTGAACATGACCATGTACACACAATGTAACTCACAACACGTGTCTGCAATACCATAGTGTAGCTAACACAAGCCAAGCCTCACATGAGCACTGCAGTAATGGCCTCAACACCCATCACTTGAGTGTACAAAAGGTAACTGTGTGGTACTAAACAGCACCATATGTAGAGCACTGTGCCAATGGGGTCTCAACCCCCATCAGCACAGTGACATGAAGGTAAGTGTGGGGATCACACATGCAGCATATGTAGAGCACTGTGCTAATCGGGTCTCAACCCCCATCAGCACAGTGACATGAAGGTAAGTGTGGGGATCACACATGCAGCATATGTAGAGCACTGTGCTAATGGGGTCTCAACCCCCATCAGCACAGTGACATGAAGGTAAGTGTGGGGATCACACATGCAGCATATGTAGAGCACTGTGCTAATGGGGTCTCAACCCCCATCAGCACAGTGACATGAAAGGTAAGTGTGGGGATCACACATGCAGCATATGTAGAGCACTGTGCTAATGGGGTCTCAACCCCCATCAGCACAGTGACATGAGGGACTCCACTCCTGTGGAAGGAAAGCTGTGCCATATGTTGTCCATGCAGGCCACCAGCATGTCAGCAGTATACTTTGTCACACAGCTAACATATACCACACATTGGTGGCCCTGGTAACAGCAGAATGGGCACGGGAGGGTCCCCTGAGTCAACTGCACAGAGTCAACACACATGTAGATGAAGTAGCACTGAGGACACAGATGAGTCCATCCACATAGATGCATACACTTGCATGTCCATTGGAGATGGCCACAGAGTCAGTGAAATGGCCCAATTGAACCATGCCAAGGCCAACAGGTGTGCATGTGTGTAAGACACTGATGAGACATTGCTAACAAAAGATAGATAACACATTTCCAAAGACCATAATCATGACCCCGTCAGATTGCTGCAAAGGATGACATGGATACACACCCCAACAGGACATACCCCCCATGGCCCACATGGTCTCCAGCACAGTGACACTACATTTCCCAGCCATGGAATACACCATCACTGGAGCAAGGGCATGTCAAGTATCAACAACATCATGTACATCTGAAGCAAAACCACTAGTGAACAAAAAGGAGCTTTTATTCAGCCGAGTTATTTGTGAAATGGAAAACAAGAAGAAAAACATGAAGGCCTATGGCCAGTCCATAAACAGACCCAACAGGGTCAAGTGTCCAAATGCCACATTTGGCTTGCCTGCACTGCCAACGGAAGGGGACATACCCCTGGGAGGGGCATACATAGAGGCCAGCCAGGCACCGCAGGTACAGGATCATGGGTCTACAGAAACAGGCAGGGAAGGGCTGGTGGGTGCAGGAGCGGCAGCTGCAGCGGAGGAGTCTGACAGGGTGGGTGCCGGCACGACTGGGGGGCACAAGTCAGGAGCAGTGGGTGCCGGCACAACTGGGGGGCACAAGTCATGATCAGTGGGTGCCGGCACAACTGCAGTGGGCAGGTCAGAGGGAGTGGACACGGAACCCACTGCAGTGCCCAAGTCAGACCGGGAGGGCAGAGACTCCACTGCAGTGCCCATCCCCAGGGGAGCAGGAAGTGGATCCGGTGATGTGGGCAGGACGGAGGGGGAGGGCACGCCCTCCACAGCAGTGCCACACACAGGCTTAGTGGGGTGTGGGGTGCTGGAAGAGCAAGAGGCAGGGGGGGAAGGCCTGAGCATCTTGGGGATGCGGTAGCGGTAGGTGGGTGAACTTGGGGCAGGGTGTGGACTGTGGAGTGGGAGCCTGGGGGATGGCGGGTGGAGACTGTCTGGTGGAGTGTTGGGCCGGTGGTGGGGTCTTGCTCTTCCGGGTGCGGGGGACCTGCGGCGTGGGGTCTCAGCCTGCCTGCGCCTGGGGGAGGGTGTCTGGGGGCGAGGGACACCCCCTCTGTGTGGCCGGACCCCCTCTTCCCCTTGTGTGCTGGTGTGGATGGATCAGTGGGGAAGAGTCCGAGGTCGACCAGGAAGAGCCTCTTTGCAGCTGGGGATGCAGTTGAGGCAGTGGAAGGGGCCGTGGAAGGGGCTGTGGAGGGTGAGGCATCGGAGGACTGCGGAGTGCCTGTGGATGCATGTGTGTGTGTGTCTGACCCATCCCCGGTGAGTGTATGTTCAGTCCCCTGAGTATGCGTGCGTGCATGTTTAGACTTTGGCTTGGGTGTGTGTGTAGTGCCTGGGTCTGTTGTGTGCAATGATGGTGCAGGTGTGTGTGTGAGTTGGACAGGTAGGGTGCTGGGAGTAGGGGATGGGGCAGGGGCAGGAGGGGGAGGGACTGCTGGAGGAGGGACACTGCAGCCGTCAGTGAGGAGGCCATGCCCTGACTGGTCCTCTGTAGGGCAGACATGGATGATGACATGCCCTCCATGTACGACACCAGCTGGTTCAACAGACCCGTGTGCACATGGAAGACACGCAGCATGGATGACTGCCCCACATGGATCTGCCGCAGCAGGTCGACAGACTCCTCACTCAGGGCTGCAGGGGACACAGGGGTAGGGGGTGCGGTGCCTGACTGGAAGGAGACATGCCCATGAACACGGGCGCCTCCACGGACCTTAGATGTGGGAGCCATGGGGAGGGCAGTGATGGTGGGGGCGGGGACAACCTCAACAGGTGTTGGATGGTGGCTGCTGCCACCCGCCTCCACAAGGAAGTCCTCGTCACTGCTGCTGTGGTCCTCAGCTGCGGTGGTGTTTGCCGAGGAGCCCACAGACCCACTCCCTCGCCCTCCGTGCCACTGGGTCCCTCCGACTCCTCAAATTCCGACCCAGTCTGGCTCTCTGGCTCCCCCTGGTCCATGGAGCGGTCTCCCTCTGTGTCCGTGTCT
The DNA here is from genome assembly GCA_963921515.1 of Calotriton arnoldi. Classification (NCBI taxonomy): domain Eukaryota; kingdom Metazoa; phylum Chordata; class Amphibia; order Caudata; family Salamandridae; genus Calotriton; species Calotriton arnoldi. The sequence goes on from CAWUFW010010266.1 coordinate 417,730, forward strand.
GTATCTGCACAGGGAAAATAGAATGAAAACACATTAGTCATCTGCACTGACCACACACACCACAGAAAGTACAGCACATCAGTGGCCAAGTGCGGGCATCAATCAGTTGAACTTTGCTAGGAGTGCTCACACAGATTTGCATAGGCCAATGGTTAGTCTGAGAGTCGAGCATGGCATTCACATCCCTCCTGCCCTTGCACCCATCTGTCTTGCGCATGTAGGATCCCTACACCCCACTGCAGACACATGCACCACCTACCCATTACTTGACAAGACCGGAAAATACGTAGTGGTCTGTCAACATGCACACATCACATCTGCTGACAATGGACCTGTACATTTGCCTGGACGTAGGGATGGCCAGTGTTGCATCTGAGAGGGTGGGGCTGAGTACATGCACCAGACATCCTGATCCCCGCAAGCCCTGCATACCTTGGCACAATGGAGTGCATGTTGCACATGACACACTCCTGCTGGATCACCCCTAGGTAGTGTAGTCCCATGGCTCAGCCATGTGTGTGAGATCATACATCACAGTCTCCAGTCACAGGGGGCAGGGCAGCCCCACAACAACTGTCACCACTGTGTCACATTCCCAGGACATGGGGCCTGCAAACTCTGTAGCTGACAACTACACATGACCATCCACATTAACAACATCGTCTGGATTCTGATGTGCCCACCCCAGACCCATTGGACGCATGAGAGACATGGGACAGGGCACTCTGAAGCTGAGCAACTCGCACTCTGCTGTGAATGACACCCAGCTGCTGGAACTACCTAGTTGCAGGCACCATTGTGCACAGTCAAGTCATCACATCCATACATGTCACAGAGGTATTGTCTCACATGGGTACATCTCAGATTGCATGCTGACCCCAAACCCATGTACACACCAGTGGGCCTGACAACGGTGCCACAGCACAATGACACAGGGGCAGACACCTGAGGGAACTGGTCACCTGGCACAAAGTGCCAACCGAGACACGGGAGTGGGAGTACAGACTGTAGCATGCCCTGGACTAGCCATGACTGTCCTGCTCCACGTGGAACAGGTGATAGCCATGGACAGTAGGCAGGTGGCTGTGCATGTGTGACACACTTGAGGTACATGCTCCAGAGGCCCCAACAGTTTACCCAACCAGCAGCATGGGTGTGTGCCGAATGCCCCAGGCACATGTGGTGAGCCCGAGCTATCAATTGGCCACATGACAGGAGTACATGCAGATAAATACCAGGACCCTGGCATGTACTGTACAATGGTCCCACCCTTGAAGCACAACACTGAGTCCCCTGAAGCAATGCTGGCCCACATCCCATGCACCTTCACATGTAAGGGCACAGTTTCCACGTGACACTATGCCCAGACAGAAAAAGCAACACCTGGCAAACAGATGAGAAGGGGGCAAGTCACCAGAGAGGGACATGGGTCCTGGATCAACTGAACAATGTACTGTTGAGGTGTTACCAGGCCAGAGGGGGTACATAGCATGTCAGACACAGCACACAGTGCAGTCATGTACTCACCCCCTCCTTGCTGCTGTCTGGCCTTCAGCTGCCCATCCAGGTCCGGGAAGACTACCGCCAGGATCCGGAGCATGTGGGGGGTCAGGGTCCGGTGTCCGCCCCTCCTGCGTGGAGGCGACAGCTTCAGCTGGACCCGTGCGATCCTCCGGGTCCAGCCCCGAAGGTCCTGCCACCTCTTCTGGCAGTTGCGGATCCTGCGCCTGTAGACCCCCACGGATCTCACCGCCCGGACGATGCTCATCCAGATCTCATGCTTCTTCTGGGCAGCAACCTGTGAGGATGACAAAGTGCAGAGGACATTACTACACTGGCAACATATTAGTGCAACACACAGGCAGTCACACATGTGGGCATCAGCAAGGCTAATGAGGTACACAGGTGGTGCAACTATGGTTGAGGGACCGGTGTCCAGCACTCACAACTTTGAGACATGGCCTGGGAAGGGAACCTAGTGACAATCCACCTTGCACTGCACTGCAACTGTGCAGTACATGTGGGTGCCCCATTTGTGGCAAGAGCAGTAGTCAGTGGGCAACCAAGCCACTGGTGTACACACTAATGCTGCTGCTGGTCAGACCAGTAGCACAATTAGCAAAGCAGTGGACAGCACACTCACCTGCTCCCCTGGTTTCCCATAGAGCTTGGTGTACTGCGGCAGGAGCCCGTCCAGCAGGGCCTGGTTCTCCTCCTCACTGAAGGCTGGGGCCCTCTCCACAGTACGTGCCATCATTGAAGCCAGAGGAAGCAGAGACAGCAGCAGTGATGAACTTGATGTGCTCCAGTAGCATGTGGTGCAGGCAAGTGGGTTCTCTGGGGGCCAGGCAGCCTTATATCTGTGCTGTGGAGGCATGTCTGCCCTGGGGTACAAAGGGATAGGTCCAAAAAGCTTGCATCCTATGAATTTGGCCAATCCATGGGATAGCACGACTCGTACACGCCTTCAGCATCATTTAAAACATCACCTCCATGACACACTGGCAATTGCAACAATGTTTTACGACTCCAACTGAATTTCCTGCACACGCCTCGTTCAAATCCGCGTCCATCACCATGACAGCTCATGGCCAATGAGGGTGCAGGGCCCGGCAAATGACTGTACTACGCGGATTTTGAATGGCAACACACACCCGTCTCCATCAGATTCAATGGGCAAGACGTGCGCGCAGCTCGGTCCATACACGACCGACGCGTCACACGCGTCCGTCGCCATTGTATTGTATGGCCCAGACATGCGCTCGGCTCGGTCCATACACGACCGACGCATCACACGCGTCCGTCGCCATTGTATTGTATGGCCCAGACATGCGCGCGCTCGGTCCATACACGACCGACGCGTCACACGCGTCCGTCGCCATTGTATTGTATGGCCCAGACGTGCGCACGGCTCGGTCCAAACAAGTTATTTTGGTTTTGGGGACATTGAACGTGTCGGTCAGCCTTGCTGTCAATTCCTGACATATGCCATCCTCTGTCACTAGCTAGGGACTATGGGGCACACCAATGGCACCACTGCCTGTGCCACAGTGTGTCCCCAGTCATGTATGGCTGCCTCTTATGTGTGTGTCTGGGGGCACAGGATGTGTTTGGTCGTGTGCCACTTGTTGACAAGCACTCCCAGGCTGGACCCGGATGTGGGTGGACACATACATGTGTGGTGTGCCCATTGCCACAGGGGGTGCAGCAATGCAGTACAGGACATTGGCAATGGACACAGTCCCAGCCAGGATGTGCGTGTGTGTCGTGTCACATGTACCCTGTCTCATCAGTGTTAGTAGCTTCAAAGCAGGGTGAACCAGTGTCGACATTGTGATGTCCATACACTATCTGTGTGCATGTGGTGTGATCTGTCAGTGATCCAATGTGAGCTGATCCACACATCACATTGGTTTGTACATGCACAGTGTTGTTGTGTGGGGGTGGCACAGACACCTACATATGTCCTCTTGTGGCGACAGGGCACATGGACTGTGGCTAACATGCTTGTTGTGTGTAATGTCAACGATACGTCACATCATGCCTGTGTAACTGTCAGTCAGGGAGCTGTGATGTGGAGAAAATATCTGTCCTCACTAGTCACTGTGGGCTTTGTATGGTAGGTGGCAACAGGGCAGATGTACTGTGCTAGGGCCCATTGCTTTGTCATGGCACAACAGGGGCCCTGTCATGTGCACATCTTGGGCTTCAATGTGCGTTGATGCCATGTATGGGACATTAGTGTCTGCAACCTGTGGCAACCACCTCAGCTCATTGTGTTATGTGTTTGTTTATGATGGGCTGTGTTGCTGTGGCTTTGTGACATTGCTGGAGGGTGTGCCTTCATTCTTTGTTTCTGTCTGTACTGCAGGGCCCCAAATGTACCTAGGCCATTCCCGGACCTGGCAATGATGGTGGAACGTGAGTCCATTAGAAAGTACCGTTTCACCAGGGCAGTGATTGAGGAGTTGGCAGGGCAGTTGGGCCCACACCTGCAACCTGGCCGGCCATACCCGACGGCACTGACCCCCAAGGTGAAGGTGATGGCAGCCCTTCATTTCTTTGCGACGGGTACCTTCCAGTACACTGTGTCTTCTGGTGGAGGGATGTCACCAGACAATGACCAACACCCGCCACCTGTGGAGGATCCTGGCCTGGGCCAGGATGCCAGTAGCGATGATGAGGCTGCGGATGATGTCCGCACACAGCTCATCAACAACTTCTTCTCCTGAATGTGAGTATACAGTGATGTGTTGTAAATGTGTTGTGTGTGCATGTTTTGTGTGTGTGGTGCACCTTGCGTGTGGCTGTGTGCTACTTGTGTGGATGCCTGCAGTGATGTGTCCACCCAGTTTACCTGTACTCCCCACCAGTTGTGTGATGATTAGTATTTTGGGGTGGTGTAGTCTGTGATTTGTGTTTGCCATGTGTGTTGCAGTTGTATGGCGTCATGCAGTGTTAACAATTGTGTTTCTGTCTGTCCTTCACAGGGTACTGTGGCTGTTGTTTGGTGTACAGAGACCCCTGATGCCCATGCTCCACTGCCAGGATGGAGTCGTTAGTGTCCCGACGAGTGATGTGCCAGGCACCCCAGGACTTCCGTAGTTATCCACTTGGTGACCGTGTGCCCACTGTCAGGTGTTGCTAGCTTGCATGTGTGTAATAAGGGACATGTGGCAATTGCCTGACAATAAACTGTGCTGCACCTTCTGATGTGTGTTGCTTGTGCCTACACATCAGACTGACATTGACGTACTGCACTTGTGGGCCTGTCACCACTGACTCAGGTTGGGTGTGTAGTTTGTGCATACCACAGGCTTGCTTGTCAACATTGATGTTGGCAATGAATTGGTTGGACGTGGTGAGCATGTGTAAAGTAGACCTGGTGGTGTGTCTCCCACATATGTGGCACATTGGCCTGACTGACATGACAGTGTACTCATCACAGTACAGGTTTGCATGCACAGTGTTCTTCAGCACATCCAGATGTACATGCCACTGGCAACCTCTCAATAACCACAGAGTCACGTCTTGTGTTTAGGTGAATTTATTGGCACATAAGTGGTGATGGTGCTCAGGATTGGGAGTGTTGTCAGTTGGCTTTAGAATCCAAAGTTCACAGATAACAAGTTAGGAGTGTTGGTAGATGAAATGTCTAGAGTACAGTCCACAGTCGTTAAGCACATTGTTCCAACTCAGACCCTCCATGTCATGTGGGGAGTACGATGTCGTACAACAAGGTGAACGGTTTGCACACAAAGGTCACTGTCCAGAACAGGTGTTGGTTTCCTGGGGGATGTGCATGGGCATCTTCGTCTCACTTGTTCCTCACCGGACGACCCCTCTTCTTCTTCTCAGGGGAGCCTCACCTGCAGGCTGCTGCTGTGCACGGGGGCCTCCACCAGACCCCCTCACTCTCTGTGGCGGTGGCAGATGTTGTTGCCCGAGATGTAGTCGTCGCACAGGGAGGTGGGCTCAAGTTGGTGCTGATCTGGCGGAGGCAGGTCAACATTTCCCGGTGCACCACTGCTATATCTTCCATGGTATCCCACTTGGACTCCATATTTGACAGGTGTGTTTCAACACGGGACATGTGGGAGTCCAAGCGGGCATGGTGGGCAGCCTGCTGTTCTTTGATGTCCGTGAGGATCCCCACTACCTGGCTGAACCCTCCGGTGCTCTCCTGGTACGCATCCATGATGCGTTCCAGGTGGGTGTCATCCTGCAGCCCCGCACCCTCAGTGGAGCCTCTGCTCGGCCTCCCACCCCTCCCACCACCCCTCGCCACACGGCCAGCACCTGTGGTGTCCCGCACAGGTGTCACAGGGGGATCTTGGATGTTGTTGCTGTTGTCAGGTGCCCTGGTGCCCTGTGACCCTGTGCCGTCTGATGGTTCGGTAGGTCTGTCCGTGTTGGCAGGGGTGGCTTGCGGTGTATCAGCAGTTGCAGGGGTGGTTGCAAGGGGGCAGGTGAATGTTGCCGAGGGGCTGCATGAGGGCCGAGACGGAGGGGCCAGCTTGGGTGTCGTCCGACGAGCAGTGAGACTGTGCGCCACCGGAGCCAGGTGGGTCCACCGGAGCCTGGGACTGGGACTCTTCCTCGTCTGTGGTTGAGTCCACATCTGCCCCTGTGTTTGGAAGGAAGACACAATGTTAGTGATGTATTCATGGACATCAATGGTTCATACACATGACATTGGCCACTGTGGTTGGTGTTGCATGCCTGTCCATTGCATCATCCTACTTTGTCACTGACGGAGATTTCCATTAGTGTGGTGCATTCACCTGACACCCTGAGGCACTTTGGTTGTCATGTCTAGCTGTCTGCCTGCCTGGCATCTTAATTGCACGCTGGACTGTACTGTGCCATTCCTACACTGGTGCTGACACATGCCTGACACAGGTGTTTCATCCCTGTCAACATTTGTGCTTTGACGCTGGCATCCTTGCAAAGGCACCTAGTTTGGGATCTCTGTTTGGGGCATGTGTAATGGCAGTTTGTGTCAGTCAATGTGCATCACATTAGTGTGTCTGCTCAACCTGGTCACAGTCCAGAATGCCCGGGTTGTCCTGATGTTCTCTTCTGTGTTGTCTGTGTCCCCAGTCCACATCCCATTTCACAAAGGTGATGGTGTCACTGTTGCTAATGGAGTTGTGTCTGAGTTTTGTGGTTGCACACATGCTTTGTGATGTCAATGTCCTCCATGGTGGTATGGACTGTTCGCTGCGGCTGTCTTTCTTTACTAGAGTCGTGACCAGAGGTGTGTGTTCGGTTGCTTCAGCTGTGAGTTGCATGCCTGCTCCAGTGCAGCCCATGTTAGTCCTTGTGTCCACAGTGTCCATGTCAGGGAGTGCTGTGTGGTGTGGATGATGCCTACAATACTGGACAATGTCTGCGTATCATGTGGCTGACAACGGGGGTTTGAGTGTATGTCAGCATGCTACAGTGTGAGGGATGTTGGTGGGTCCATTGTAGTCAGTCAGGTGTCCCCTGTCACTGCTGTGTCTGTGAGTTGCTGTGTGTTTGGATCTCTGTGGTATGTCTGCATTTCTGCACTTGTCAACTACAATCCGCGCCTACCCGTCCAGGCCAGAGGGGTCCCAGGGACACTGCATCCCCGGAAGTTGAGTGCAAAGGTACATTTGCAATAGCTGGCAGTGTGACTGTGATTGGGTTGGTCGATGCGTGTGTGTGACTAGCAGCCTACTCATACATTGTATCCATGTGTCAGCCATCTTGCCCTGCTCTTTGGTTTGGCAGTGTGTGTTCCCAGGGCTGCTGTTAGTTTTTGCTGGGAAGATGTGATTTGCAGCTGCCTCAATGGTTTTCAGTGTCATTGCAGTACCTCCTCCTCCCCCAGGGGCCAGGCAATTCACACAGAGACATGCTTCAATGTCGGTGAGTGTGGGTTGATGTTGAGGTTGTGAGTCAGTGGTGTAGTGGTGGTTGTACACAAGTAGCAACAGTCCCTGTACGTCACACAGCAGTAGCCAGTATGGTGGGTCTTGGGTGTTGTTTGCATGAAGTGTGGGTAAATGCCTTCTCCCAGGTGAGTTGTGTGGAGTTTGTGTTGAGGGGTGTGTGACAGCACATGGTGGTGGGCATGGTCAGAGCTGGCAGTGTTTCTCCCTCCATGGCCAGATGGGCCACTATTGTGTATGCTTCCCTTGCAGGGAGTGGCAGTTGACTTTCAGGATGTCAGGCATCAGGGTCCTGCATTTGGTATGTGCACATAGCCCATCAGGGCCTTGTGCTCCCCACAGCAGGACCCAGTGTCAGCCATCTTGAGGGTACATTTCCACTGCCTGTGAGGTGCGCATGGTTAGAAGTGGTGTTGTTGGTCCATTTGTGAGGGGGACTATTGGCTGTGACTACAACTCCCATCATGCTTTTGGCTACACTGACTTCCCCAACATCCCCGAGCTTCCTTCCTGTGGGTCAGGTTCCCTGTGAGGTGGTGTGACAGTGGTGGCAGACTGTGTGGCAGTGTCTGTTGGGGTTTTGTGGCACTGAGTTGCTCTGATTTTTGCTAGGTTTGTACACGTGATGACATAGTTCAATGTTGGTATGAGATAGCAGGTGTTGTGTTGCTGTGCCAGGCATATGGCTGTAGGGATGACTTTGTTTGTGTTACTGTGGCTTTGTTGACGGAAGTTGTTTTGCCTGTCCCCTTGACGGTGACATGTGTACATGGCCCCACAATCTTGAGTCTCTTATTTGTGTACTCACCAGGCTCTGGGATGTCAGTCAGACCATGTATGCTCTCCGGTGGTAAGATGGCCTGCACCTTCTCCTCCCAGGACCGGAAGTAAACAGGTTTGGCAGGAGGGCCGCTGCCGGTGTGCTTGCTGAGCTGATGGTCCTTCTCCAGCAGCTTCTTGACCCTCCTGCGCACGTCATACCACCTGTTCTGGCAGTCGTCCTTTGTGCGCAAACAAGGTGCTTGTGCGTTCACCTTGTTGACGATTCTCTCCCACATCTTGGCCTTCTGGGACATGGGGGTCTTCTGTACCAATGTGCCAAACAAATGTGGCTCTACTCTGATGATTTCATCTACCAACACTGTCAACTCACTATCTGTGAACTTTGGATTCTTCTTGGGGGGCATGGTGGTGGGGGTGGTGGTGTCGAGGGTGGTGGGTTGGTGGTGGTGGTGAGGGGGGGTGGATGGGGGAGTTGTGGTTGTGGTGTTGGGGGTGGTGGTGGTGGTGGTGGTAGTGGTGAGGGGGGTGGATGGGGGAGTTGTGGTTGTGGTGTTGGGGGGGGTTGGTGGTGGTAGTGGTGAGGGGTGGTGGATGGGGGGGTTGGGGGTGTGTGGTAGTGGTGAGGGGTGAGTGGATGGGGGTTTGGGGTAGTGGGGGGTGGTGTTGGTGGTGAGGGTGGGGTGGATGGGGGGTTTGGGGTGGTGGTGGGGTGGTGGTGGTGGTGATTGGGGTGTGTGTGTGTGAGGGTGCAAGTGAGGTTTGTGGGTGTGGGTGTGTGAATGCTGTTGGTGAGATGGCAATGGTGTGTGTCAGCAGAGTTGTGTGTGTGGAGGTTCTCAGGAAATGGCAATGGCTCATGGGAGTGATTGGTGGCCTTTAAATATGTTGAGTTGTGGGTGTGTCTCTCTTAATTGATTATAATTTTTTTATATATTTCCGTTGTCAGTGCTTGTTTGGTCCTTTTTTTGTGTTTGGTCAGCTGTTGTTTGTGTGTGTGTACGAGATGTTCTTCTGACCGTGCCGGACGCTGCTGGTGAGTCGTACAGGCTTCTCCGAGCCTTTCACGCTGTTGTTATGCTGTGTTGTGTATGTCGTGTGCGACTCGGTCAATGGGCGTTCGACTCGGTCGTGGGCGTTCGTTTCGCTCGCGGGAGTTCGAGTCGGTCGCGGGCGGAGTCCGTTGGTTTGAGTGTTTGTATCGTGTGCGTGTCGGTCGTGCGGCTTGTGCTCCATGCGAGTCGTTCGTGTTTCCCGCGTCTGGCATCGTACTTTGCAACTCGTACGTCACGGGTACGTGTCGCTCGGCTCCGTTCCGGGTACGTGTCGGACGGTACTGCTCGAGGGCTTTTTCCGGCCAGAAGCCATTTTTCCGTACGGCTCGGTCGTCCGGTTCATGTTCGGCTGAGTCGGTTGGTATTCACAGGCTTTCCATCGTACTGCGCAGGTCGTACGGCGGCGAGACGTGTCGGTCGGTACTTTATCCCGGGACGTGTCGGTCGGTTCACTTTACAAACGGAATCGGAATCGACCCCTATATGTTGAGTCGCGTTATGTTATATGTGAGTTTTCACGCTTCTGGGATGTAGGAAGTGGAACACGTGTGGCAAGAGAAGTCACATGGAATTTGGTACATGGTCTGAATTCAATTTTTGGTAATAACACAGGTTGTGTTATGTTAGGGATTTCTGTACGAAAGGTGTGTAACTGAGATAGCAAATCACGTCTTCTTGTGAAACTCTGGCCTTAATTCTCAGGAGCATAGTCTCCACATGTGTCTTATCCCCAGAGAAACGGGTTTACTGTTTGCTTGAAAGAAGGGTAAGGTAGAGGGAAGTGCTACTTTATCGGCGAAAGTTAATAATTCTGTGGTAGGGTAGAGGTAAGCGCTGCCTACTGGAAATACAGGATTCTTGTGTAAAAGGACAAAGCTGTCACTTTTGTTTAGCGAATCAGACTATGGAATTGTTTTAAATGTTGTAACTAACGAAGAAACATTGAAAAGAAAAGTTGCCGATAATTTTTGTAAAGGAGGGGTAAAAGAGCAAGAGTGACATAGACAGTGCCGCGCTAGGATTGGATAGTGCGCTAGTCACGTGAACGCAAAGACAGGAGTGACGTAGAAAAGTGCCGCACTAGGATTGGTTGGTCCGCGGAAGAAGGGAATCGTTCTGATTGGTGTGTTGGTGTGAGTCGCGCTGTGATTGGTTGAAGTTCCGTACACGGAACAGTGCTGGTTTGAAGAGAAAACCAATCGAAAACATGCCGTATTATGAGTATGAAAGGGAGAGAACGTCATGGACGACAAAAATTAAGAATTTCTTTAAAAGAGACAAAAAGGTTGTGACTAGAGAGGGACAAGTAATTCCTCCGCCGAAATCAGCAGCTTCACATATGATGCTGAAATATGGATATCATACATGCATATGGTTAGAAAATTGGGCAAAGTATACGAAGAATGATGGAGCATTAGCTTTCCCTGAGAATGGTTCATTTAGTGTAGCGGTTTTGCGAAATTTGAGAGAAAAGATGACAAATTTAGAACCTAGACCTAGACCGACACAATTTGAAGCGTTGACGGAATGGGAAGATGAGATGTATGAGCGAGAGAGATTCAGAGGTTTAAGGGATCATGAGTTTATGCCTGGAAGAATGTGGGGAATAAATCATGAGGATAGAATAAAACGATGGAGATGTGCTAACATGACAGGAGGTTTGTTTCCGGCTTTTACAGTTGAGGAAGAGACTAAGAGAAAACGTACTGAGAAAAAGAAACATATGGAGAGGGAAAAATATATGCATGAGAGTGAAACGGATGATGAATTGCTGGAAGATATTCTAAATAGAAATCCCCTCCGTATCAGCAGAGTTCTACAGTGGTGACACCTAATGCGCCGCAAATAGAGACTGTGCGAAATAAAAGTCCTGTAAAAAGAATTGAAATAAATAGGTCACAAGATCAAATAAGAACTTCACAAAATGAAGGAGTAGAAAGTGACAATGCAACTGAATTAGCAAGAACAACAAAAGAGCTGACTGAGAAAATTAGGGAGTTAACGAAAAACATGGAAGCTGTGACTGTACCCGTAACAATAGGTCCAGTAATACCAGTTTTTGAGAATCAGAAAATTGATGAACGGTCTTTAGTGATTTCTATGAATTCACAATTTCAGAGAGAAAAAGAAAGGATGGAAACAAGTGCAAGTACAAGTAATTTGGCTAGTACCTACAGACCAAGTCCACCTATAAATTTGACAGTGAATGAGTGTGATGGTAAGAAAATGCCTATGGTAACAGAGTCTGCAACAGTGACCCCTGAAAAGAGTGGTAATTGGATAGAACTAAATAATACGCCTATAGGTCCGACTCCTGATGAGTTAAATGAGTGGATGAAGGCATTTAAAATAAAAGAACCAGAAGAAAAACCATTAGATGTAATTAGGTTAAAGATTGACATGGAAGAATTAATTTTAGGGACGATTGGTACAGAAAAGCTAAACAATTACCAGGATGATGAAATCATGTTTCTGTGCAAAAGTATTACATGGAGAGCTAAAAATTTACATGACAAACTGGAAGAGATAGCAAGTGAAATTGGAGTAGATTTTGCGAAAGTGAAAACATTGCAGAAACCGTACAGAGTTGACTTTTGTGAGAAAGATATTGAAAATTTGAACACAGCAGGAAGGCTGACACAGATAAAAGAGTTAATTGTTTTACTGAGAAAATGGGGTGATGTGGACAGATGGAAAGTTAGATGGACAAAAAAGTATGAGAAAACTGCAGACAAAGCTTCTTTGGCTTTTATGATAACTGAAAAAGAACCTGTTGTAAGAGAATACCCTATGAAAGAAACTCCAGGTGGTAGTTATGTGCATGTTCCCTGGACTAGACAGGATATACTGTCATTTACAAATGAATTCCCAAAGCTGAGAAAGAAACCAGTTGAATGGTACCGACAAGTGGAGAGGTTTGTGAAGGTTTCAAAAGTGTTGTGGATAGATTTAGATGGATTGTTTGACATAGTGGTGCCAACTGATTTGTGGTCTGAGAGTAAAATTACAGTTGACTGGCCAACTACAGAATATCCAAGAGATCCTAAGACAGGAGCTCCAGGTCCTGAGGTGATGAGGAAATATGATAAGGTGATTACCTTTTTGAAAAATAAGATTCCTCCTAAAGAAACAGATTGGGTAAAAATCGATAGAACTACACAGGAAAGTAAGGAGTCTGTACGGCGAACAGCCATCACAACGCATGCGTTACATCGCATGCGTTTACGTCGAAAGCGTTACAACGCAAGCGACGTTACGACGGGGACCATTACTACGTGTCGCATTACATAGCATGCGCTTCTACAACGCATGCTTTTAAAACGCATGTGATGTAATGGGCGGGCTCCGGGACGGACGTGCGGAACAGAGACGAGGAAGAGACAACGCTGGGAACCGGGAGAGAGGAACCACGACGAGATAGAGGTAAGGGGGATTGTGCTTAGAGTGGTAGTGTTAGGCTTTAGGGCTTAGGGTTTAGTGTTGTGTAAGGTACTGTTTTAGGGTTTAGGGTTTAGAGTCGTGTGAGGGGGTCGTAGTGCAGGGTAGTGATTAAAGATTTAGGTTTTAGGCTTTAGGGTAATGTATTGTTTTGTCCTGTAGGGTAGTGTTGTGGAGTGTGTGTTATGTAGGGTAGTGTATTAGTGTTGGGGGGTTAGCTCGGGAAAAAAAATGCGATGTAAGAGCATGCGGGGGATTGGTGTGCGTTGTAAAGGGGTTTTGTATGCATTTCAAAGGAAATGCGAAGTAATGGTTTGCGATGTTATGACTTGCGTTGTGACAGTACATGCGAACTAACAACTGCGATGTAAAGGCATGCGTTGTTTTAGTTCGCGATGTATCGTCATACATCCGTCTGTACATGCCTATTATGAGAGGTTGTTGTTGGTTTTCAAGCAGTATAGTGGATATGAGGAGTTGAGTGAAAAAGATATGAGTCATTTTGTATATAGATTTGTGTTTGGACTGAAACCAGAGATTAGTGAAATGATTAAACAACATATGATTAACTGGCAAAATGGCACTGTAGATGAGGTACTGAGGTATGCTAAGTATTGTAGTGATGATATTGAGAGTAGACAGTGTAAGTTGAAAGAGAAGGCAATGTGGGCACAGGTGAAAGTGGCAGAGAAACAAGAAGCTCAATTGGATAATAATAGTGGGAATGAAACAGGACAGAATAAATCCCGACCTAACATAGGTAAAGGGAAAGGTCAAATGAGTCTAGAGGAGGCAAAGAAAAAATGGCCATGTCATAATTGCGGAAAATTAGGGCATTGGAGAAACGAGTGTAAGTTCCCACCTAAACCTAATTCGGAAAATCAATCATTAACTCCACAGGTGCAGAATGAGGTAGTTGTTCAACAAGGTCAGGTGCCACAACCACCACTTCCCAACAATGTTAACCAGCAAAGATACAGTACAGAAACAGGATTCTACGGAGGAGAGCAGGTAACACAGTTGCCGCGAGCAGCTAACATTTCTCAGTATTGGTTGCGACAGAGTGAGGATGAGTCGGATTAAAGTTTCTGACGGTGCCTAGGAGAGGGAAAAGAGTGCGTACTTGGCGCAACTCTAGAGGTAGATCAGTCTGGTCCCTTTGTGGATGGAGAAGTGAATGGTGCAAATGTAACATTCCTTGTCGATACTGGAGCTACCCGTTCTACTGTTAGATCAGTGGAAATTCCAAACCTTCCTCTCTCAGGTGAATACATCCAAATAGTTGGAGTAGCGAATCAGCAGATTAAAACACCACTTACTGAATTAGTGGAAGTAAAAATTGGTTCTTTTAGCAAAATGCATAGATTCGTAGTGTGCGATTGTAGTCCCGTAAATCTCTTAGGTCGTGACCTTTTGTGCAAAATGAATTGCACAATTTATTGTACGCCAGATGGAATTGGATTTCAGATCCCAGATGAAGATGTATTGCATAAAGTAACATTGATGAATCAGGAACCTGAAATGAATGGTTTGTTTCCTGCATTTGATGCAGAAAAACTTCCAAAAGAACTGAAAGAGACAGTGAAAGAAAATGTGTGGGATTTTACAGGAGAATATATTGGATTTATGAAAGAAGTAGATCCCGTAAAAGTAACAGTAAAAGAAGGAACAACTTACCCAAATACGCCACAGTATAAATTGACTCCAGAAATAATTGAAGGAATAACTCCTGTAATAAATAAAATGATTGAACAGGGAATTCTAAAAGAAATAATGAGCAGTCCATGTAATTCACCTATAATGGGACTGAAAAAGCCAAACGGAACATATAGAATAGTACAGGATTTGAGAAAGGTCAATAAAATAGTTGTGCCTTGTTGTCCAATAGTGCCAAACCCTGCAGTAATTCTATACCAAATTCCACATGAAGCTGAGTGGTGCACCGTGATAGATTTGTGTCACGCATTTTCTCTATTCCTTTACATCCAGATAGCCAGCCATTATTTGCGTTCCGGTTCGGAGAGCGTATTTTGGCATGGTGCCGAATTCCTCAGGGGTATACAGAAAGCCCCTCAATCTTTAATCAGATTTTAAAGAAGTCCCTGGAAGATTTGAAAATGCCAGAAAAGTCAGTGATGGTGCAGTATATCGATGACCTGTTGGTGGCATCGAAAACAAAAGAAGCATGTGTAAGCGATACAATTGCTTTACTGAACGATCTAGAGAAAAGAGGACATAAAGTGTCCCCTTCGAAATTGCAGTTTTGTCAAAAGAAGTCCAATATTTAGGGCATAAAATTGAGAAAGGAGTGCGAAAGATAACGACAGAGAGAATAAAAATGATTCAAGGAATGAGAGCACCAATGACGCAAAGAGAGGTAAGAATGTTTCTGGGAATGGTTGGATATTGCCGTCAATGGATAAGTGGTTTTTCCTTGATTGCTAAGCCATTACAAAAACTGACCAAGAAGGATGTAAAAGACCCTTTTGAATTGAATGACAAAGAAATGAGATCTTTCAAAGAGTTGAAAAAGAAATTGTGTGAGGCCCCTGCTTTAGGAATGCCTGACTATGAAAAGGATTTTGAATTGTACTGCAGTGAAAGAGATGGATGTGCATTTTCAGTACTGGTACAAAAACATGGGACAATGAAGAGACCAATTGCTTATTTTTCAGCTGTTTTAGATCCTATAGCAAAAGCATTGCCTGGATGTCTGAAAGCTGTTGCTGCTACTTGTGTAAGTCTGGAACAAAGTGAAGGTATAGTGATGGGGTATCCACTGAGAGTATATGTTCCCCATTCAGTAGAGATTCTTTTGACAAGAACAAAAACACAGTACATGACACATAGTCGGCTGACTAAGTACGAAAAAGTAATCTTGAGTGCAGAAAATGTGACCATAGATAGATGTATGAATGTGAATCCTTCGACATCATTGCCAGATGAAGAGAGTATAATTGAACAAGATGAAGTAGATCATGATTGTCTGAATGTGCTGGAATATTGCACAAAACCAAGAGCTGACATAAAAGATGAGCCTTTAAAAGAATCAGATTATGTCATGTTTGTGGATGGCTCATGCTTGAGAACGAAAGAAGGAGTTCTAAGCGCAGCTTACGCAGTGTGCACAGTGGCAACTGTGATGGAAGCGTCTTGTCTGAAAGGAATAAGGTCTGCCCAAGTTGCAGAACTGATTGCTTTGATTCAAGCATGTAAGTTGGGAAGAAATGTACGAGTTACGATTGTGACCGATAGCCAGTACGGTTTTGGTATAGTGCATGATTTTGGTCAGATTTGGTCACAAAGAGGTTTCTTGACGTCTGCAGGAACACCTATCAGAAATGGAGATTTTGTTAAGAAACTGCTTGAGGCGATACAGCTGCCTAGGCAGATAGCTGTAGTGAAATGCAAAGCACACAAGAAAAATGAAGATTACATAGCTGTCGGAAATAATTACGCCGACGAGATAGCTAAATATTGTGCAGAGAACATGGTATCCCTGAATAAGAATCGCGAAAGGGAGCATATCTCTTCTCCTTTGCTTTTTACTAACACTGTTGAGGCATGGGATGAGGTGAGACAGTTACAGGAAGTTGCAAATGATGAGGAAAAAGATTACTGGATAAAAGCAGGATGTAGAAGACAAGAAAACAATGGTGTGTGGGTTTACAGAGATGAAAGACCAGTTATGCCTGATAGCATGATTGCAGACATGGCACGGATGTACCATGGACAAGCTCATATTGGGAGAGATGCAATGATCAAACTTTTTAGACAAACATGGTATAACCCAAAATTCAGAGCCATAGCTGAAAGTCTTTGTCAAAGATGTCTTATTTGTCAGCAGTTTAATCCAGGAAGAAAGACAATAGTGAGTCTAGGAACAATAGGACGAGAAGGAGGTCCGTTCACTAGAATGCAATTAGACTTTATTGAAATGCCCCCTTGTAACAGACTAAAATATGTTCTAGTGGTCGTCTGTTTGTTTTCTCGTTGGGTGGAAGCATACCCGACCAGAAGGAATGATGGAATAACGGTAGCAAAACTTATGCTGCGAGAGTTCATTCCAAGGTATGGTTTTCCAGTCACGGTTGAGACAGATAGAGGAACACATTTTCAAAATGAGTTGATTCAATTAATTTGTGAAGCATTAAGTATTAAACAAAAACTGCATTGTGCATACAGACCAGAGGCTTCTGGGGTAGTAGAGCAAATAAATGGAACAATTAAGAACAGGTTAGGAAAAATGTGTCAAGCTACAGGACTCAAATGGCCCGATGCACTGCCCCTTGTCCTGATGACCATCAGAAGTATTCCTGAAAAGAAAACTGGACTTAGTCCTCATGAAGTGATCATGGGACGAGCAATGAGACAAGCACAAGTACCTGTCAACAAGTTACTGACTATAACTGATGATCTAGTACTGGATTATTGCAAAGGACTGGCTGATGTGGTGCGTTCTGTGTTTCATCAGGTTGGACCGGATGCGACCACTCTTGAAAGAAAACCAGCCCACGACTTGAATCCAGGAGTCTGGGTCCGCATAAAAATCCGCAGGAGAAGAAACTGTCTAGTTCCTCGCTGGGACGAGCCACGACAGGTAATCCTAGTGACAACGACTGCAGTCAAGTGTGCAGGAGTGAAAAACTGGGTCCATGCCAGCCACACAATCAGAGTTCGAGAACCTGCAGATCGACATGTGAGTCGACGTCTGGAAGTGTGGGATGAGAGTTCAGCGACTGAGACAGAAAGAATAAGAGAAAGGGTGCCAGAACTTGAAGATCGACCTGAAAGTCGACATCTGGAAACCCCAACTGCAAGCACCTCTATTGAGGAAGAAGAAGAAGAAGAAAGAAAAATTACAGAAATTCCAGAACTTGAAGATCGACCTGTAAGTCGACATCTGGAAATATCTGACACGAGTTCAGGATCTGATGATTCAGTTGAAAACTGTGAAGAATTTCGAAGGAGAACTTGGGGATTTAAACCAATTAGAGAAGAGAATGAACAAGAAAATGATCTAAGTGAGCAACCAAGTACAAGTTATGGTGGAAATCCTTCAAAAGTAATATTAATAGACAAAGAAGGGAAAGAGACAATTAAAAAGTTAGAAAATCGAGAAGAACCCCGAGGAGCAATAGGGACAGATAGTGAAACAAAAGAACAGGGAAAATTAGAAGAAGAGAGTGAGATAAATACCAATTCGGAAGAACATCGAGGAGGGACAGTAATAAGGGAACACAAGAAGGAGAAAATAGATCCACCAGTAAAAGAAAATGAGATCATAAGTTCCAAAATAAGAGACAATTGTGAGAAAATTGAAACAGAATCTGAAGAAAGCGGAGAAGAAGAGAAAACAAGAACTGAATCAAGAAAAAGAAACTGGAAATCAGAAAGAGGAGAAAAAGAAGGTGAAGCCAAAAGGCCAAGAAAAGGAGACAATTGGCCCAGCAACTATATAAGAAAATTGAGATACAGAATAATCAGAACAGGAGAAAAAAGTGCTGAACAGGTGAATGAAATAACAAGTCAAAAGGAACAAGAAAAGCCAAGTGGAAAACGATTGCAAAAGTCTAAAAGAACAAAGAAAGTGAATTCGAAATACAAGTCACCTGAGTGGTTGTACATCGCTCTAACTGATTACAAAGAAGAAAGAAACACTCACGAGAACCCGAGACTAAGAAACCGAATGGGTAAAGGTGAGATGCAACAAACCTGAAGTGAAGACTTAAAGTGCTTCTGCCGGATGTGACAATTTTACTGGATATGACAAATCACCGGATGTGACAACGAAAGAATTCTGAAAAGAATTAAAAGAAAGTACCAAACAAAGACTTTTTGAATGCAGAGTGGCATCTAAGTCATTTCTGAGGTGTAGTGACACAATTTTCTGAGATTTAACAAAAGATAAAAACAAAAATGGAGAATACTAGAGATAGAAGAGATAAATGTGAGTTTGTAAAAAGATGGTGTAAAATGTGCTGCTTTTGTACAGGATTATTAATGACAGTATGGATAGTTTTAGCAATCACAATTCCTATTAGTATAGCTGTAGTAGAAGCAAAGAATGATACTAAACCAGAAAAAGAAACTAATATTAAAGAACCAGTTATTTTAAGAAGTAGTGCAGAATTACATAAGGATAAGTCAGTAACAGACTTTTCTAAAAATGTTTTTACAAAATTGTTGTACGAATATGTAGAGACAATGGATGTGAGAGATTGTTATGTTTGTATGCAGTTGCCTGCATCAGTGTCAGAAGGTGTGACTTATCATCACCTACCTCTAACTTATGGAATAACATGTAGTGTCATAGCAAGTATATTTTATAAAACAGGTAGATTAGAGTTTTATTACACTGATGTCGATAAGATTTTTGCAGATGTTCCAGTAGTTCCAGAACTTAACAAAGTAAAACAAGCAAAGGTTTTAGGAGAATTCTTTTTAGAGCATAGAATTTTAACATTAGAAGAAATAGCTAAAAACAACCTTACCTGTGAGTTAAAGAAAGAAGAAAAGGTATTTTTAGAAATGGTTGAAGAAAGGAGAATGAAATTTCAAAGAGAAGCAATAAAAGAGAAAAGAACACATCTATGGACCTTTGAGGAAGAAAATCATGAAGGGAAAAAGATAAATGCAGCAATGACATTAGATTGGCCGCAAACAGGAAAGTTGTGTATTAGGAGAAATAAGACAGTCTATGACAATTATTTTGTAGGTTCCAGTATCTGCCATGACAATTATCAAATTTTGGGAGGTTGGGGATTCAAAGGTGGAAAAGATCCAATATTTCCAGGTATCTATTATATTTGTGGGAATAGAGCTTATTACAGGTTACCGGACCATTGGTATGGAACTTGTTATGTAGGCCTGGTCTTTCCAAAAATCTTTCATATGGACAGAGAAGAAAAAGGAACATACAAGATGATTAATAGCTTTACACGTAGAAAGAGGGAGAGTTTTTCAGAAATTGTAGGTGATATTTTTGGAGCATTAATACCAGCAGTGGGAATATCTTTGAATGCATTTAAAATTCGGAAGTTATCCACAGTAGTAGATCGTTTGTCTACAGATACTGCGGGAGGGTTCTTGATGGTAAATACCGAAATGGTTGCCATGAGAGCTATGGTGATGCAAAATCAGCTTGCCCTTGATATTCTTTTGGCAAAAGAGGGTGGAGTTTGTGGAATGCTGAAAGTCCAACATTGTTGCACTTACATTCCTGATAAAAGTGAAAATATACAAAAGTATATTACAAATATTACAAATTTGCACAAAGAACTAGTTCCACTGGAGGTTGAAAGTGTCCTTGGAAAACTTGGTAGAGGGTTTTCTTCAGTAGCAAATTGGTTAACAAGAATGAGTAGACTAATGATAGGGAAAGTTATAATAATAGCAACTGTAGCAATATTGTCAGCCATGGTGTTGAAAATTGTAATAACATGTATAAAAAGAAAAATAAGACAGAATAAGATAAAAAGAAATAACAGAATAATGAAAGAGAGAGAGAGAGAGAAATGGGTGAAATTGAGTTAGAGAAAATGAAAGAAAGTATGTATAAAGAGACAAGAAGACAAGATGAAATGGAAACAGATGTATAACTAACAAAAAGCAAAAGGATGAAAGACATATGCTGCCTGAAAAGAAGTATAACTTGGGTTTTATGTGGTGATTTAAAAATCACCAAAGGGGGAGTTGATGGAGCAGAGTAAATAAAAAATTTAACCCCTAACAAATTTTATAAATCATTAATAAATATGTTCATTTAAATGTATTAATCAACAATGTACGTGAGGGAAGGGTAACACGCAAGTATATGTGCTGAATAATCTATTTACAAATGTTTGTGTGTCTAATTATAACATAAAATAATTGCGTACTAAATAAATAATAAATGCATGATTTGTGCTTCATAGAATATAAACGTGACGTTGCAAAAACAATAGTGATGGTAAGTAAGGAACAGTTTAAATGTTGCTTTCTGCTAGGTAATAACTAATTGGGGTACGTAGATGACGGGAGGGAAACGAAAAGGCTATGTTTCTCTATTTTAATTATGTTTTGTTTATTTCTAAATAGTGCTTCTAAGTCTAATCGAGTGGCGATATAAAATGGCTGCCGTTTATTAGAGTACGCATGCGCTGAGAAAAACACAAGACAAGGGAGAAAAAGTTGGAGAAAGACTGACCACGTGATGGTGCTGAAAGGCTAGGATGCACGAATGGTCAAGGCTGATGTGACCTAATTGAACTGATAGTGTGCCGTGGTGATCAGCAGAGAATCGTGGGAAACAGTTTTAAGAGAAAGGACAATGCCTGCAGAGTTCTCGAATGTATCGAAAGAAGTTACAAATGTACTGATCAAAGCGGATGGAAACATGTCTTGAACTGTGAGAAAGGAAATGAACATATGCATTCCAGAAGAACAAGCTGGATCCGGGAGAACTTGATTAAAAATGAGTAAATGAACTGAGTGGACCAATGAAAGAAAAGCGCGTTATTAATGTTGCAACAATTTAGTTAGCAAAGTTAGAATTAGGGTATAAGAAGGCCTACTCTTAGTGGGAGGGGAGTTGGTGTTAGAGTTGGTGTTGGAGTTGGTGGTTTTCAGTGCTTGGTGTTCCAGATCGATCCATTTTACTGACCGGGAGATGCTGAAAGACTGTTAGATGAGACGGGGTGCGGTAGCTGATGCTGACGAGCTGAAGTTTCTGTTGCTGTCTTATTTTTCCAGTTGAGTATGAGAATCAGGTTATTTTTCAATTTTAAACTTAGGTTAGAAATCATTAGGCTAAATTAGGAAGATAGGCAGGTAATTAGGATTTTTCTTCATGACAAAATTTCCTTTCTGCAATAAAATTGATTTTGCTTAATAAATATTTGAATTAATAATGAATGAATAATTGAATAAAAAGTCTAAATTCTTTCCCATGCCTTTAAAATTATATAAAATTTGAGATTCTTAAATCAAACGACTCAGTGATTATTTACTAAATGATTGTGAAATTGGTAATTGGTTATTGTGATTTAGCTGGTCTTGATCACTATGAACTGATTTTTTACTAGATGATCCATCGACAAAACAATGAGCAGGAATATCTTAAGAAATAACTAAGAAAGCGATAGGTTAAGGTAATAAGGTATCCCGGCTCCTTCCAGCGGTACATCATGGTGATTTTCATTTAGTTTTTCTTTCTCCTAGGAGTATAGATTTCGTAAAGGTGTAGAGGAAATCCAGGTGTGTGTGTGTGTTTGTTAGGCGATGTTATGGGCCCCATCGTCATGTGGATGTGAGAAAATATAAGTCGCCCCTGGATGACCGATAAGTGACCTAGGAGGAAATAGTTTTCATTGTATCCGCTGCATCAAGAGCAGAATGTGAACACTTTGTTTTACTGTTTCCCCCCAGATGAGAGAAAGTTCTGTCCAGACCCAGGATGGCTTTTTACTCCATCTGGCTTTTTACCCGAGGGGCTGGAGACATTGGATACTGGTTTTAAAAGTCTAGGGCAATTGCTGCTGGGACCCCTGTCACTTTCACAACTCCCTGAGTTTAATTGCTGCAGGCACAGAAGGAGAGAGAGAGAGGGGGGGAGAAAAGTTAGAGTAGAGAAGGCAGGACACACAGAGAGAGAGAGGATGGACGGATGGATGGATGGATAGATTAAGGAGAGGAACGGAGCAGGGAGGGCTTGAGCATTTTTCCCAGGGTTGTTTCTGGTTCCCAGTCCACTTCTGGTCAGCAGAAAAGTCTTACTATTGCATTGTACCAGAATAGTTGGGTCTACATTGTCATAGAGGGAATAGATGCTTCCTGACACAGAGCAAAAGCAAGGACCCACTCACATGATCTGCATGGAAGATGACTCTAGGGACTGAAGCCAAAAGGAGTCTGTAGTCAGCATGCCACACCATGCCTGTCGAGAGCGCCTCTGAACAGTGGTGTAACAATAGCCACTGCAGCCCCGGAGGTGTGTAGGGTCCCCCCTCAGGCACTGTGCATGGGCCGCGGGCCTGAGAGCTCCTGACTGGAGCATGGGGAGCCCCCTCCATGTACTTTGTAGGGGGGCCCTCAAGCGTAGTTACGCCACCGTCTCTAAACACTGAAAATATGCTTGGATCGTCAGCCCACTGAGCCTGGTGGTGAGTTTGCCCAGTCCTCTGATACCCCAACTTAGAGGGAGTATTTGAGGAATGGAAGAGTGTTCCCTTTCATTCCAAGTCATTACAAAATCCTCCATTGATTGAAGTTGATTGCCAGGATGTCAGAACATTTGTAAACCATATCCTTACAAGCTACAGATTTGGAGATAGTGTGATCTAAAGAGGCAGGAGAACTCTAACCCAAAATTCAAACTTCCCCAGCTTTCTGTGGGCACCACTGCATGCCAGAGTCACATGATCTGCATGGAGGATGACTCAAGGAACTGAAGCCAAAAAGAATCTGTAGTCAGCATGCCACACAATGCCCGTTGAGAGCGCCTCTGAACAGTGGCGTAACAAAAGCCCCTGCAGATCGGCAGTGTGGGGGGCCCCCTCCAGCACCGTGCATGGGCCGTGGGCCTGATATCTCCTGGCTGGAGTGTGGGGGGCCCCCTCCATGTACTTTGTAGGGGGGCCCTCAAGTGTAGTTACGACACTGTCTCTAAACACTGAAAATATGCTTGGATCATCAGCCCACTGAGCCTGGTGGTGAGTTTGCCCTGCCCTCTGACACCCCCAACTTAATGGGAGTATTTGAGGGATGAAAGAGTGTTCCCTTTCATTCCAAGTCATTACAACATCCTCCATTGATTGAAGTTGATTGCCAGGATGTCAGAACAGTTTTAAACCATATCCTTACAAGCTACAGATTTGGAGATGGTATGATCTAATGAGGCAGGAGAACTCTAACCCAAAATTCAAACTTCCACAGCTTTCAGTGGGCACCACTGCATGCCAGAGTCACATGTGCAGACCTGCCACTAACAAATTCCAGCAGTGACCAGGTGTTGTTGGGAAAAAGCCTCCTGAATTTCATTACCCTTGGATGACTACATTAAGGTTCTTAGGAACTCACTCAGAGTTTTGAATAAACATTTAAAAACCGTCTTGGAGCTCATTAAGGCATGGTGATAGGCATGACGGGTTATATAAATTATACAAACGAGAAGCTACTTATCCGACCACTCTGAAAGCACTTTGTGTCCTGTAAGTGGTAAGAATGAGGTATAGAAATACCACTATAATGCAGTACATCTTTACTTCCTCTCTATTATCTGCAGGGGGCAAGTAGGGCAGGAATGATACCTCACATAGACTGACACAAACAACTTCAAGATTTGGACTCAGCTGTGGCTCCTCCATTATGGTGGAGGAGTGTTGCCTCCCTTGCTGCGAGTGTAGCAGGCACACACATTAATGAAATGATAATAAATACCATTTTATTAATGTGTCCAAGGCTCGCGCTGTTACAGCGTGATGACAGGGGGCAGGGCTGATCAGTGCGATTGCACTAGTAATGCAGCCCCCTGTCAGTGCGCAGGTCAGATTGGCCGGCTGCCTACAGCTGACCAATCTGACCTGCACACTTCAGAGCCTGCATTCCCAAGGCTGAGAAACAACTGAGGTATTGCAGCCACAGGCCCCAAACCTCAAAGTGAGCGCTGGGCCAGCCTGCTCCAGCCAATGCAGCTCCAGGATTGGCTGGTTTCGCTTTGTACTAGGGCAGAAGTCCTTCCCTTTCCGCCCTAGTCAGTCGTGGAGAGCGCCAGGAAGAAGGAGACTGCATCCAGAGCCTGCAGTAGTGAGGACACAGAAAAGAGTGTTGGGCGGCAGGCAAGTTCTTTGTATTTTTTTTAATGTGTATTGTTGTCTGTTTTCGTCCCCGTCATCCCTCCCCCTGCCCCGCCACTCCACCACCACACCAGCCGCTACTGTTTAGACTGCATTGCACTTATGGGAAAAGGGGTGAGTGAAAAAATATTATGGTGGATGGAGCGGCAGAAATGTTTGATACCAATGGGCAACAGGGATGGATAATTGTCTGTGCAAATGGTGCCCAATCTTTCCTTGTAAAATGTTGATCATAGTCTCGAGCAAATCTTGTTAACTTACTTGGACAATAGTGGTTCATGAATGAACCAGACACTTGTTTTGCAAAATAATCTTTGGATAACGAGACCAACCACACCTGTCTTCCACAAACATGTAACCATTTAGATGGACGTGAATTCAAATTGCACCATGTTGCTTTTTTATGGATTTTATTTTGATGTTGTCCCAAAACTGATGCGTAAAAGTTGTGAGGAATATCTAATCAGTTTTGAAAAATATACAAGATAAAAATTGATTTTACATTTTGAACATTTTTGCACATATAATGAAATAAATCTTTGGAGAGACCGACAAACTCTCATCTCAAATGTTTCTTCTTTGAAATCCTGTTGATAAAGGAACCAGGCCAACTGTGTTTTCAAATAATTGCACCAATGCCTCAATATGTTTTTTTTGGATTTTCAAAGTAGTTCTAAGGAGCCACCAGAGTTCTCCCTGAAATGGCTGTGAGTATAGCTCCTTTTAACAATGTGAATGTGCTGACTTGTATGCACGTGTTTTCTCTTACTAACTGTAGCAGCAATCAGCAGCTACTTTAGAGCATGCCTGGTTGCATTACCTTCAACCAGCTCAGAACAGTAAACAGTAGAGTCCCCATTCCTGGCTCAGGACACAGGATCAGGATTGACTGCAATTAATTTAATGTGGACTCCATTTAGAAAACCAATCTTAAAGGCACTCTGCTTTAGACATGGAATATGCTGAATATGATTAGGAAATTTGCAATCAAAATCTTGGACAGAATTTGTATTCCCAGTTAATCCTCCTCTATGGCCTTTAGACATGCTCACTGATTACAATTATCCTCAAATCGGTCCTCGTTTTAGGCCTAGGTTCTAAGGTCTAGAAAGAGCCTAGAAGAATAGTGCCTAAGAATTAAGAGCAGAGCACAGCGCTTTACTGAGGTTGGCACTAGCATTGCATTATGGCAACATTTCGCCAACGTTCCCATTGATAAACAATAATTAAGAACTAGAGTCTGGGTTATGGATTTCCTTCAGGCAGCCTAAACAAAGGAAGCAGAAGAAGTGATAAAGAAGTGCAGGATGGAGTACCAGGATGTGAAATTGAGGGTAAATTCCACAAATATTTCAAATATAAGTATATCAAATTAATTTACATTAATATTTAACATAAAATATTTGTAATATTTCTTTTTCAGTTTAATCCTTTAAAAAAAAAAAAAAGAAAAAATCTATACTTCACCAGAGGGTGATTCCACAGTCAGGGCTGAGATCTCAGCATGGAAATCGTAGGTGGAAAACAAAAAGGCTTATTTAACTTGAAAATAAATATTACAAATATTTTTATCTTTAATATTAATGTAAATTCATTTTATGTAGGAGGGCCCGCGCTGTAGCTGCAGTAAGTTCTGGATTCATCCACTGTATGGCAATCCCTGTTCAAAGATGATGCTGTTGTCATGCATTTATTCAAGTTTTTTGCTTTTGGCCTTTGGAGAGGGATTCTTTCACTAGTGGTAGACAGTGCAATCGGTTTTGCAGCAATTTTTCTTCCACTGGTCAGCTTATTTTAGCAACATGTTTTTTCACACGTATTTATGCAAAAAAAGTGGGGTTTCACTTGTTTTTCCCAGATACATTGCTGAAGGGAATTAGGCTTCTCTTTGCATGTTGTAAGGTTGTTGAATACCACATTATTCAATTTTCTATGTGGTGTGGATTTAGTGATCTGTTGTCATGTTCACTTAAAATTGGGATGCATGTTTTCAGCATGACCTCCTAATTTTTGAAGTGTCACTACACTTCACCTACATAGATTTCTGGTGGGTGTTTCGTATTTTCACCTCTTGGTCAGCACTTGGTGGAGGTTCCTTTTACTAATATGGCCATTTTAACTCAATCTATGGTACGGCAATTTTTTAGCAATATTTTGATGGTTACAGAATCCTCTTCTGGACACGCTCTAAGGGAAAGATGGCTACTCCTCTTGTTAATGTTGATCCTTACCCAGTTAAATAGTTTGTAACTGGCCTTTTCTTTTTAACTTTATTGACTATAGGTTGCTACCATTGTTCCTTTGTCCTGATGAAATCCCCGTAGCAGTCGAGATAGGGGATCGAAACGTCAACAAATTCCACTGTTGTTTTCCATTAGGGTGTTCTTCTGTACAGCAAAAATTCATGCATGTGAGTTCTGTACTTGTAGAAATGTATTAGTTGTCAACGGTGGCTAATCTCTTGTAAATACCTTTGCGCACCTATGATTCACCTTTGTCACGAACAACTTTCAACATGCCACTTTAGTTTTGAGCACCTATATTGATATTTATCCTAGCAAGACAGTAATTCTATGTATTTAACAAACAATGGATTGTGTATGTAACTTTTCCTTGTTAAAAAATTGCCAAGGGAGCATAGGCTGTAAGCTTTCTCGCAGGGGGCCTTGTTTTGTACTATTGATGCATTGCCCATGTTCCCAGGGTTATAGGGCGGCCCCTTTTCTGTTCACGGCATGACCAGTTTTGGCTTCCGTGCACTTTGTCATCTAAAACATCTTAAAAGGCTCAAAACCTTTTGATTTTTGTTGATATTAAAAGCCCTTTTGCTAAAAACTCTGATGTTTTAGACTTTGCAAAAGCTTGTAAAGTTGATAACCTTGTTAAAATGTTTTTCATGCTGTGGTACATGCATGATGTTTGCTCTTTGTGGTGTGGCAAAGATATGTCACATGTCAGATCCTTGATGGGTGTGTTACATAAGCCCCTGAAAGATGTCACATTCCAATATGAGACCAGGATTTTGAGAGCAGATCAAGCCATACTAATATTCAATAAGCAGATTGCATTTTAAGATTTTTGTTAATCTTTCAGACCCACCATACTGGTTGCAAAACATACAGAACTATAGATTGGTAACTGTGACTAACTGGGAATTCCACGATATTCAAAAATGAGATATGTGGTGTCATGCCACTTATCCCCACCACCCTCAGCACTTCCATTCTCCACCCTAAATATTTAAAATGATCTGACTCTTCGATGTTAGACAAGTTATTCCTGCTTCGTGAGTTTCTTTTTGCTTGGTGGAAGCTGACAGCTCCCGCCAAGCAAGAGTAACCACTACTCGTCCAGCAAGCAGGATTTGTCAAACCGCTCCCGCTAGCTGGAAACTGAGTTTTAATCTCTTTTCCTGCCTGCTGTCATGAGGGCAGGGAAAGAGATGAAAGTATTGATCTTGCATGCAGGGAGCTGCATATTTAGCATCTCCCTGTATGTGAAAGCAATGCGGGCTCCCACAGGAGGCAGGGAGTCTGCTGGGACCGCGGGCCCTTGAGGCTCCCCCGCGATCCACAGCATGCACACTGGGTGCCCTGGGTTGAACCAGGGCACCCAGGGAAACGTGGCCGGGCCCCAGGAGATGGGGTACACAGGGAGAAATTGGCCAGGGAAGGGGAGCCGCACAGCCCCGTCCCGTTTTACTAAGTAGAATGCAAAGGTCTTCCCGCCTTTTCACACATTGATGGACAGCTTAACAAAAGGCCCATGAGACCGTTTCAAGTCGATTTTGAAGATGCGTTATTGATGCAGAAGAATACGAGGACATCTCCACCAAATAAAGAAGCACTTACTTCATTTAGTCAAGAGGAAGTACCCCTGTTTGGTGGAGATTCACCTCTTTGTAGTCTTGTCATCTTCACTTGACAAGGATTCATGTTATCATAGATTTATGATTGAAGACACTTGAGGAACAATCACATTATCAAAATTACATGCACACAAGGTCACTGGAGACATTACCCCGTGGTCCTTTACGCAGCTGTACCACATGCACAAGACATTTACCCAATTAGGTAGCACTTACTAATTAACCAGATGAAAGTACTCCAGTTGGGTAGACATTTTTGGCAAAACTGGGGACTCTTTTGGGAAAAAGTGAGGTTCCAGTCTGGCCCTGGTGTGCATTTCACAGAAATTAAACCTCAACAGGAAGCATTTGCAAATAAATATAAACATAGCAGGTGCCCCAGTTGAAGCTCCACTTCACTAAAGCACAAACGTTTATAACTTCTTGGTCTTGGCAAAGGCAAATCAAATGTGTTTCCTCTCCTATTATACGTTGAAAAACAATCTGAAATCTTTAATGGAGGTGAATACATTGTTGAACTAATGCAGCACAATCTGATCTGTAGTGATTGGGATGAGTGGTTTCTTTCTTGTCATCTAGTGATGAGAGCAGAGTCCATTGTTCTCCCTTTCAAATACCCTAAGTATGCAAGTGCCCAAAATCCATAGCTCCACTCACACATCTACTCACAGACACACACAGGCACTCACACACCCACTCACAGACCCATAGTACCACTCACAGACTCAGTCACAGACCCACACAGGCACTCACACACCCACTCACAGACCACACAGGCACTTGCACACCCACTCACAAACCCATACAGGCACTCACACACCCACTCACAGACCCATAGCACCACTCACACACCCACTCACAGACACGCACAGGCTCTCTCACAACCACTCACAGACCCACACAGCCACTCACACACCCACTCACAGACCCATAGTGCCACTCACAGACCCAGTCACAGACCCACACAGGCACTTGCACACCCACTCACAGACCCATACAGGCAATCACACACCCACTCACAGGCCTATACAAGTATTCACACACCCACTCACAGACCCATACAGCCACTCATACATCCACTCACTGACCTATACAGCCACTCAGACACCCATTCTCAAAGTTTACAGGTTACAGTTAGGAAATACAATTCAAAAGAAGTAGAAATTCACTGAAAAAAATAAAGGTTACAGCGTCGTTATAGTTAGGAAATAGAATTTAAAATAACATAGAAATTCACAGAAAAAAACAAAGGTTACAGGGATTTTGTAGTTGGCTCAGATTTCACTAATACAAAACCATAGAAATTCAGCAGTTCTAGTTACATGAGCTAACTATAACTTACACCTCCGCAATGCACTGGTTACGATCTCACCTATTACATCACTGATGACATGGTCAGTGACATCACTGATGACATCACTGATGATATCACTGATGACATCATCCACAGAACCACTCACACACTCACTCACACCACCATAGACCGTCTCATACACCCACTCTCACTTCCACACAACCACTTACATACCCATTCACAGACCCATACAAGCACTCACAGACCCACTCACTGATCTATAGAGTCACTAACACAGCCACTCACACAACCACTAACTCAGCCATACAGCCACTCGTACCCACTCACTCACCCATACAGCCACTCATACACAGAGTCAGTCACCCATACAGCTACTCACGCACCTACTCACTCAACCATACAGTCACTCACAGAGCCACTCACTCACCCATACAGTTACTCCAACACATACTCACTTACTAACACATACTCACCCACCCATACATTCACTAACACAAGCACACACTCACCCATTGCCAACTTCCAACAAGAATGCTGCGCACTCTAGGCTATGAATTCAGAAAATCCTTTATAGGTATAGATATAGGAATTGACCCTATGAGGTATTTTGTTGTTAGCACCATAAGATCACTTGGAGGTGCATGTGGAAGAAAGGGAGCCCATTTGGGCCCAATTCTGAATGTATGTAGATAGGATTGGTAAAAGACTGCTATTTAGGAATTAATTCATCGAAGTGCATTTTCAGAACAGAATACCGCTTTTCCATGATTGTTTATTAATGAATTTGAACCAATGTTTTTGGAATCTGAGTGATGTGAGAGGATAGTACATGATGTGGATATTACCTCTGGTGATGTTGATTATGCATGTGCACTTTACAAAATGACCGCATCCATTTTTAGTATAGTTGAGGTACAAGCAAGAGTGCACATCAGTCTGTCATCAATGTCTATATTGACCCTATGGCCAAATGAAATCAGAGGAAGAAGTGAGCCCATCCAAGGCGCAATTCTGTATTAAATTAGGCTGGACTGTTAAAAAGGGCATTGTTTATGAATGAACACTTATACGTACATGATTTTTGGATTCCACAACACTATGGTGGCTCACTGATGAATTTGAATTAATGTTTTTTAATTTCGCTGGATATGACGGTGCAATACATGTAGTAGTTACAATCTCTGGCGATGTGGACCACACATTCTGCACTTTACAAAATGGCAGCACCCGTTTTTCGCACTAGTACAAACTAACATATAACTCAATCCGTCATTTATGTCTGTGTTGACCTAACGTGCCAATGAAATCATTGTATGATAAAAGGTGGATTTTTATTTCAGTTTACTGACATTGACAAAGGCCAGGAGGCCGAAACGTGTTTGTCAGTTACTTTTTTGGTTGCACGCAAATAGAGGATTTTCTGAATTCATAGCCAAGAGTGCGCAGTATTCTTGCTGGAAGCTGGCAGTGTGTGC
Organism: Calotriton arnoldi; assembly: GCA_963921515.1. Classification (NCBI taxonomy): domain Eukaryota; kingdom Metazoa; phylum Chordata; class Amphibia; order Caudata; family Salamandridae; genus Calotriton; species Calotriton arnoldi. The sequence continues at coordinate 448,916 of CAWUFW010010266.1, forward strand.
GCAAGTCCATCCTCGTGAGCTGTGGCACCCGCTGCCCTCAGAGTGGCGTCTTTGGCGGGGACAGTGAATGGATATATCTATCTATCTATCCATCTATCTATCTATCTATCTATCTATCTATCTATCTATCTATCTATCTATCTATCTATCTATATATATCCACTCCACCAACTCCGGTTGCAGGATTGTGCCCGACTGACTCACAGGCGGTCCGAGTTAGGGCTACCGGGGGCCCCAAATTTTTGTCCAACATTTCTCTATTCTTCCATAGAAAACATTAGGACACCCTGGTATGCTGAGAACATATTTTAATCGCAGAAAAATGACGCGTTTCGGCTTCCGCCTTGCTCACGCTTCTACTTGCATTTGCATTTTCGCGTGATTTTATCCAATACCAAACATCAAAAAAGGACTAAACACCCATATTGTGTATAAAACAAAATTACAACATTTGGCGGCCATTTTGGAATGTCCTTTTGGCAACATATTCATATAATAAAGATGTGATTCGATCTTTAAATATCTGACATTAGTTCATAGAATATAATACAATATTGTTACTTCATGGTTTTACCCAACTTATAAAAGGAAAAATTAATTGTTTCCAATTACAGAAAATTCATACCTCGACACTCCCATAATTCTCATACCTTTGAGGTAAAATCTTAACCGTTCCATAAAGGTCCCGGAACTGCAAAAAACAGTCATTCGAATACCCGTCTGGGTTCCACATATTGATTCTCTCACGCTATCCCGCCCAAGTGGGCATACATGTTAATACAATAACAAAACATCGTATCGCGCAAGCATGCACAGATTAACTACTGGATTGCTTAATTTAATCCTCGCTTCAGTTTTCTCTTTTGATTAAGCACATAAACAGTAATATACTGTAATTTTACATCAATGCTTGATTCTATTTCATCCGTGCACTAGTCATCCTGCCCAAGTGGGCAAATGACCCACAATATATATATGCTGTAACCATGACTGTTTTTCTTCACTTCAATACATACTTAATTGCCCCATTCGAGAATTATTCTCATGAATCAATTTAACCACTGTAGCCCTCAGCAACCTCTTGATTAGATTTTCCGAGATTTCACTCTGTTTACGCCAAAGTTGAAAAAAGAAGTGCCCACACCTAAAACATTAAAAATATTTAAAATCACTGAAAAGCCTGAAAACCGCATAAATGTACTGTCATATTACATTTTTTTCATTCAATCAAGTGGACCGCAAGTTCCTCACTGGAACTTAAACCATTAGGTGCCAAACTCTCAAAATTAATAATATACCTAGATTCCAATTTTCGCAGTGACAGCTCACGATTACCACCTCTGACCCCCATCGTAACAGAATCAATCACCACCATCTCCATTAGTTTCTCATTTTGAAAATGACATTAATGGAAGTGGCGTGCTCCTGGGTACTGCCTGTTGTTATGTCTGATAGCACGTATGTGCTCTAGCACCCTCTTCTTAACACGGTGTATTGTGCTACCCACATACCATTTGTTGCAGGGACATATTAAAACGTACACACAATACATAGAGTTACATGTCAGTGGTTTTCTAATCATGAAGTCTCTGTTCAAATTCGGTATAGCTAGCTTGGCACAATCATGACTCTTACTACACACTTTGCAATTTCTGCAACATCTGAAGCCTGGTTGACTTCTCTCTCTATCTCTGTCAAGGTTTGTGACATGGTTGTGACTCAGATCATCTCGTAGCGACCGACTTTTTCTAAAGGTGATTTGTGGGTTACTGGTGAGATGGGTTTTGAGATTTACATCAGTTAAGAGCACATGCCAATGTTTGTTGAATATCCTCCGGATATCCTGTGCCTGTCCTGAAAAGATGGTTATAAATCTCACTGTCTCTGTTGCCTCATCTTGTTTATTGGGATGTAATAGCTCGTTTCTCGTAACTTTCTCTACCCTGTCACAGGCTTCACCAATGGTTTTTACACTGTAACCCCGTTCCTTAAAATGATTGCACATAACTGCTTTTTAAACTTCATAAGCTGCATTTGTGCTACAGTTACGTTTAGCACGTAATAATTCCCCATAGGGGATGCTGACAATAAGGTTACGAGGGTGTGAGCTCATAGCACTTAAAATGCTATTTCCTGCTGTTTTCTTGCGGAACAGACTGGTTTCTAGTGTTCCTCCCCTAATCTCAACGGTAACATCCAAAAATTCAATAGATGTGTTACTGATGTGTTCAGTGAACTTAAGATTAAAAGCGTTCACGTTGAGTTTGCTCACAAAGGCCCTTGCTGATTCAGCATCTCCACTCCAAATCAGAAAAATATCATCGATGAATCGCAGCCACAGGACCACATTGTTCTCAAATTCCATCATTTGCGTGGATACCTGCTCCTCCCACCAGCCCATGAAAAGATTAGCATAGCTGGGGGCGAAGCAGGTGCCCATCGCTGTGCCCTGTGACTGCCTGTAGAATGAATCATCAAAGATGAAAAAATTATTAGTGAGACAAAATTGAATCATCTCTACTATCATTTCTGAGTGATGTAATAATGAGATGGAGCGTGTTTGAAGGAAATGTCTGATAGCCTGTATGCCCAGTTCATGCTGGATACTGGTGTAAAGACTACACACATCTAGGGTGACAAGAGTATATTTATCATCCCAATATATACCATCAATGATTGTTAAAAAGTGTGTGGTATCTTTCAAGTAGGCGGGAAGAGCTACTACAAAAGGTCTTAAATAATGGTCGATGAACCGAGATGTATTTTCCAGCAGAGAACCCATTGAAGAGACTATGGGTCTCCCTGGAGGGTTCATCGCATCTTTGTGTAATTTGGGGAGTAAATAGAGAATAGGGATTCTCGGGTGGGCACACTTAAGATAGTTATACTCCTCCCACTCAAGTAAACCCTTCTCTCTCCATTCAGTCAACATCTCTCCAAATCTCTTGTTCGACTGGCCAATCTCAGTGGTATTCGAAGTACTATAACATGTGGTGTCACTCAGTTGTCTTGTACCCTCTGCTAGATACTTCTGTTTGTCTAGAACCACCACATTCCCGCCCTTATCTGATTGGCGGATTACAATCTTATTGTCATTCTTCAAATTCTCAACTGATCTTATCTGCTCCAAGGTGAGATTCTTCCTATTGGCTGGGATTTTCTTATATCTCAATTTCTTAAGATCTTTAAGGACTCCCTTCTCAAAAACTTCAATAGCCTCGCAATTGATATTTGGCAAGAATCTTGATTTGGGTTTAAATTTGCTCCCTGGGTTTATCCCCAAATCAATTTCACAATTTTGTAGTACTTCCTCTCTAGACATATCCCCTCCTCCCAAAGTGGATAAAGTGTGGAGAATCTCTATGTCATCGATATTTAGGTCACTCAATAGCTCCAACCCACCTTCAGCCACATTTTTAGTGGGTTGCGTCTCAAACCATTTTTTTAACTTGAATTTTCTAGCAAAGTAGAAAAGGTCAATTCTAGTCTGTATATAGTTCAAATTCATAGATGGACAAAATGACAAACCTAGTGAGAGGACCTCCATTTCCTGAATGGAAAGGATTCGCTGGGAGAGATTGATGACAGTCATGCTTTCGCCTTTCTGCCCCTTGTCTCCATTCCCATGGGCATTTTGTCGTCGCTTTTTCCTCCTCTCTTTGGCTTGTTTGTTCCTCTTGCTCTTCCTCTTCCTTCTCGTCCCCTTCCCCTTTGTGCACCCTGCTCCTGATAAAACTCTGTCCTGCCTTGGTTCATCATTTGGAACTGTAATAAAAAATTGCTCTTTCTTTTCTGTGGGTCTTGGTTGGTTTCCTGGTTAAGACCAGCTGTCGAAATGTCCGAAAGACTCCCATCCGAAACATCGCTTTCACTCACTTCTCCCACTGTTGGTGTCGTCAAAGTGGTTAATACAGCATTGCCCGTTTTCTTATCAAACAAATGATCATATTTACGATAGAAGGTGAGAGTGCGGCCCGCTTGATAATCTTTAAAATCTTGCAGGAACTTGCGTTGCTTTTTTGCTGTTATTTCTTCCTCAAGTTTAGCCATGCGAATAGTTAGATGTTTTATATGCTCCTCCAATGCGTCCTTTGATACTAGTTGGCCCAATTCCTCCAAGATACCATCAATCTGGGCTAACAGTTTACTTCTGTCCTTGAGGGCATATTTTACCAAGATACGCATCATGGTCGTTGAGCAGGCCGCAGAGTTATTGGACCACTCCTCTAACATCTCGGGGTCTGGGTCTTCAAATGTGGGGATGGTAAATATCCGCAGACCCCGAGGCACACGTCCCACATCGATGTATCTCTGGAGTAACCCTGCTTCCCACCATTTCGACAGTTCTTTCTTATGCAATTTTTCAAGTTGATTATACAGGGTTTGCGTTTTGATTTCGTTATTAATGCTGGGCCCATGGTTCAGGGAACTTCCACTTGCGCCCACTTGGGTAAAAAATAACTTGTCTGCGGTTTCCTTTCTCTTCGCATCCAACGCTGCAGCCATTGTCCCAAAATTTATAACATTTGTAACAGCATACAAGTGCCGGTTTGAAGATACCTTCTTCTTCCGTTACACCGGCTCCCAAACCCCCTGGCACTTATAAAGAAGTAAGGCAGATTGTTGAAAACCCGGACCGGACTAAAACTTACCCATGCTCCACGGGATGCGCTCCGCATGAACCGCAATCCCGATCGGCACCGGAGTGAAGTCGGCTCATTCCCAATGCTCCGTCTATACTTCCAAATCCAATTGCTGCACCTCGTCGTGTTGTGGTTATGCGCTCCCAGTTTCAAACACGCTCCATCTCATTATTACATCACTCAGAAATGATAGTAGAGATGATTCACTCTACAGGCAGTCACAGGGCACAGCGGTGGGCACCTGCTTCACCCCCAGCTATGCTAATCTTTTCATGGGCTGGTGGGAGGAGCAGGTGTCCACGCAAATGATGGAATTTGAGAACAATGTGGTCCTGTGGCTGCGATTCATCGATGATATTTTTCTGATTTGGAGTGGAGATGCTGAATCAGCAAGGGCCTTTTTGAGCAAACTCAACGTGAACGCTTTTAATCTTAAGTTCACTGAACACATCAGTAACACATCTATTGAATTTTTGGATGTTACCGTTGAGATTAGGGGAGGTACACTAGAAACCAGTCTGTTCCGCAAGAAAACAGCAGGAAATAGCATTTTAAGTGCTATGAGCTCACACCCTCGTAACCTTATTGTCAGCATCCCCTATGGGGAATTATTACATGCTAAATGTAACTGTAGCACAAATGTAGCTTATGAAGTTGAAAAAGCAGTTCTGTGCAATCATTTTAAGGAACGGGGTTACAGTGTAAAAACCATTGGTGAAGCCTGTGACAGGGTAGAGAAAGTTACGAGAAACGAGCTATTACATCCCAATAAACAAGATGAGGCAACAGAGACAGTGAGATTTATAACCACCTTTTCAGGACAGGCACAGGATATCCGGAGGGTATTCAACAAACATTGGCATGTGCTCTTAACTGATGTAAATCTCAAAACCCATCTCACCAGTAACCCACAAATCACCTTTAGAAAAAGTCGGTCGCTACGAGATGATCTGAGTCACAACCATGTCACAAACCTTGGCAGAGATAGAGAGAGAAGTCAACCAGGCTTCAGATGTTGCAGAAATTGCAAAGCGTGTAGTAAGAGTCATGATTGTGCCAAGCTAGCTATACCGAATTTGAACAGAGACTTCATGATTAGAAAACCACTGACATGTAACTCTATGTATTGTGTGTACGTTTTAATATGTCCCTGCAACAAATGGTATGTGGGTAGCACAATACACCGTGCTAACAAGAGGGTGCTAGAGCACATACGTGCTATCAGACATAACAACAGGCAGTACTCAGTAGCACGCCACTTCCATGAATGTCATTTTCAAAATGAGAAACTAATGGAGATGGTGGTGATTGATTCTGTTACGATGGGGGTCAGAGGTGGTAATCGTGAGCTGTCACTGCGAAAATTAGAATCTAGGTATATTATTGATTTTGAGAGTTTGGCACCTAATGGTTTAAATTCCAGTGAGGAACTTGCGGTCCACTTAATTGAATGAACAAAATGTAATATGACAGTAAATTTATGCGGTTTTCAGGCTTTTCAGTGATTTTAAATATTTGTAATGTTTTAGGTGTGGGCACTTCTTCTTTCAACTTTGGCGTAAACAGAGTGAAATCTCGGAAAATCTAATCAAGAGGTTGCTGAGGGCTACAGTGGTTAAATTGATTCATGAGAATAATTCTCGAATGGGGCAATTAAGTATGTATTGAAGTGAAGAAAAACAGTCATGGTTACAGCATATATGAATTGTGGGTCATTTGCCCACTTGGGCAGGATGACTAGTGCATGGATGAAATAGAATCAAGCATTGATGTAAAATTACAGTATATTACTGTTTATGTGCTTAATCAAAAGAGAAAACTGAAGCGAGGATTAAATTAAGCAATAAAGTAGTTAATCTGTGCATGCTTGCGCGATACGATGTTTTGTTATTGTATTAACATGTATGCCCACTTGGGCGGGATAGCGTGAGAGAAGCAATATGTGGAACCCAGACGGGTATTCGAATGACTGTTTTTTGCAGTTCCGGGACCTTTATGGAACGGATAAGATTTTACCTCAAAGGTATGAGAATTATGGGAGTGTCGAGGTATGAATTTTCTGTAATTGGAAACAATGAATTTTTCCTTTTATAAGTTGGGTAAAACCATGAAGTAACAATATTGTATTATATTCTATGAACTAATGTCAGATATTTAAAGATCGAATCACATCTTTATTATATGAATATGTTGCCAAAAGGACATTCCAAAATGGCCGCCAAATGTTGTAATTTTGTTTTATACACAATATGGGTGTTTAGTCCTTTTTTGATGTTTGGTATTGGATAAAATCACGTGAAAATTCAAATACAAGTAGAAGCGTGAGGAAGGCGCAAGCCGAAACGCGTCATTTTTCTGCGATTAAAATATGTTCTCAGCATACCAGGGTGTCCGAGTGTTTTCTGTGGAAGAATAGAGAACTGTTGGACAAAAAAAAAAAAAAAAAAAAAAATATATATATATATATATATATATATATATATATATATATATATATATATATGTAAATATATATCTGTCTATCTATCTATCTATCTATCTATCTATCTATCTATCTATCTATCTATCTATCTATCTATCTATCTATATATATATATATAAAGATATATCTATCTATCTATTTATCTATCTATATATATATATATATATATATATATATATATATATATAAAGATGTAACTTCAAAAGAAATCTGCCTGTCACGCCGTGCACCTGCGAATGACTCGTCGGTGGCAGCCGTGGCGGCAGAAGCCACGAATATCAATGAAAGCCAAATCCCGGTCGGGAAGGAGGCGGCACACCAACTCAACCAACGGTATTTTTATTGGAGCAGAACAACGCGTTTCGGCCGGAACGGCCTTTGTCGAGTTACCAAACACTCGTCATGGACGCCATTAAATGCAGCTTACGTGTACATGGAAATGGAAAAAATCTTGTGCTACATACTCTATACTTGTAATCACAAAACATAGAATAATATGCCTATGTAAACTTAAAAGTAATTATACAGGGGGCGTGGCCAAGATGGCGACCTAGACGGACGCGAGACCTTGAGGCTCCCCGTACCGAACTCCTTCTCCCAGCCAATTCGTGCACAATAGTCCCCAAACCAGCACGATCTTGGCGGTAAGCAGAGAGGAGGCTCTGAGCTCTTTCAGGGGGTAACTCCAGCAGCGCCACATCCCTGGATGACGCCGATTCCGTTCCGAGCACGGAGCGGCGAAATGGCGCCCAAGCTGAGTGGACACCAGCATAGACTCGGCTGAGTCCCCGACTGCAGCGACGTCGGCGTTTCCGGGGCAGCCAGCTGTCTGCCGCCCCGACAACCGTGAGTGTGCGGTGACGGAGGAGGGGTGGCGCATTGGAGGCATCTCCGGCGGAGCTTGCCGCTCACCTCGGGAGGCCGACCGAAGCTCCCGCGAGGCGGGGTAAATCGAGGCCGAGGCTGCTGGGCCTGGGCGGGCGTGGGCAGACGCCATTCCCCCTCATGGTGAGGCAGGAGGCCCTCAACACATGACCTCAGGCGGGGCATAGCTGAGGACACCGCAAAGCTGAGGACAACGAAAAGCCCCGTGGTCGGCGGCCACTAGCGGTGCTTCACCCGAGACCTGGGCCCTGCATGGGGGAAAGGAGGCGAGCCAAGTGCCGGGGGCTGGCCTGCGTCTAGCTACCAGCGGGACCTGCAGGACGTTTGAGGGCGCGGGGTAAGTGCCTTCCCCCCCTGATAGCGCCCCCCCACCAGACAGCGCTGCGCAGAGGAAATGGGGCCGACGGCACCGGCGCACCCCGGGGGGCGCCCTGCTCGGTGTCATCGGAGGCACAGCCACGGAGGGCTCCACAGCGCCGGCGACCCGGAGCAACTCGGCGGGGCACGGGTGAAGCCACCAGGGTGTGACAAGAGGGCCCTCATCAGGGAAGGCCGGGGGGGCGGCGCCCACAGCTACAGAGGACTGCCAACCTGCTATGGGCTCACCTCGGGAGGCACAAGATTGAAGGTGACTGAGGCTGCTCCTGGGTCTCCACGACGAGAGGATTGGGGAACCCCTGGAGACCCGCTCACAAGCAGCTTGGGGGCTCCGAGCAGCGCGGGTTCATGGTCCTCACGGGATGCAGATGGAGGCCAGGGCCCGCATCAGCCAGGCTTACCAGGACACTGCGTGAGCAAGACCACCACCAAGACTGTTGGCATTAAGGGGGACAAGGGAGGCCAAGCGGTGAGACACACTAGGGCAACCACGCCGGGCCAAGCATCAAGCACACGGCAGCACCCACATCAAGTGCACCATTTTGAACGGCCGAGCCCCAAGCACATGAGAGGGACAGACCTAGGAGGCGAGAGCGTGGGCATGCAGTGGAACTGAAACTACCTACCGTCCAACCCGTCGAAGTGAGGTGCATCTTGGGGATTCTCCGAGCTCCCCCAAGAGGGGGCACCACTCTGGCGCAAAGCACGGAACAGGGAAAACACACAGCCACGTGGGGATAAGAGCACAGCGGCTGCCGTCAGCCAGGGCCTACAGCGTCACCTCTCCATAGGAACTGGCGAACACCGGGCACCGTTACTTAAATCCGGGAAATCTACCATGTCCACGACGCGCAAGAAGGGGGAGCGCACTCTGAAGGACATGCTTATTAAAGGCCCCAACGCAGGCACCGGGGGACCGCACTCCCCTCCCACCTCAAAGCAGCATGCAGACCCCGGAGACGGGGACGTGCCAATCACCCGAGCGTTCTTGGAGACACTTTTTAACTCTCTACGCGAGGATTTTCACACGATCAAACAAGAAGTAGCAGGGGAAGTGAAGGAGATACGGCGCGAGGTGGATGGGCTGGGAGAGCGGGTGGCTACCATGGAGGACAATGACCACACCAGAAGCGAGGAGTTGGAACAACTTCAGCAAGAGATCATCCGCCTCAAAGACCAGCAAGTGGACCTTCAAGCGCATGCTGAAGATTTGGAGAACAGGTCGAGACGCAACAATATCCGGGTCCGAGGAGTCCCATCAAAAGCAGAGGGAGCAGACGTAACCCAGTATCTACAGAGCCTCTTTCGAGAGATCCTCGGCGAGGGCTCTGACTTTGAGGTACGCATCGATTGAGCGCACAGAGTGGGGTTGGCAAGATGCACACCGGCTCCACCTCCAGACATCCTGGCCTTCCTGCCGGACTTCCCACTGAGGGAGCGTATCCTCCGGGAGGCAAGATCGAAACAGCCTCTACAGCATCAAGGACACTCGGTGGCACTATTCCAAGATCTGTCCCCTATCACTCTTCAAAAAAGGAAGATGTTCAAAGAAGTTACTTCCTTCTTAAGAGCCGAGGGGATACCCTACTCCTGGGGCCACCCCTTCCGCTTAATTTTCAAACGGAACGGCGTGTTGCATCAACTGAGTTCCCTACGGGAGACTCGTGCTCTCCTGGGCCTAGCACATCGCGATCCGGAAACCGCCCCAGAGGGTTCCCAACAATCGTTGAGAGGAACATGGCACAGAGTGGGACGCAGAAGCCCGCCTAAAACAGACTTCAAAACAGACTTGAAACCGGATCACACAACAATGTCACAAGAACGGGCATCGGCCCTGGACGCCGTTACTAGAGACACCTCACCTCTTGAGTGACATGTTCTGCGAATGGGGACACATAAGCATTGATCCACAGCAGGCTGGGGGGGGAGGGAGCGGGGGTCGGGGTTGCCAGGGCTGCACGCTCACACAGGTAAATTCACCATATGCCTGCATCGCAGGAAGGCGGGCATTGGACTATGGTTGTTTGTTGGGGACACTCAGTTGGGGTTAGGGTGGGGGAGGAAGGGGCATTGGGTACTCGATTGACTAATGGGATTCAGTTCCAGGAAGCGGGGGGGAGGGCGGGATGGGGGGTCCGAGGAGCCGCGGGAGGGGGGAGGGAACCGGTGTGCCACATAGGGAGAGGATCCAGGCGAGACGCCACGCTGGGGCAGTCCCCCCGCTGACAATGCCGTCACCTGGTACGCAAACAACATGACGGGCGATAGCCTGAAAGTTATTACTCTAAACGTGAAAGGGCTCAACAACCCCATTAAACGATGAGCCATACTGTCGTTCCTGGAGAATTCTGGAGCTTCAATCTGTCTCCTGCAGGAGACGCATCTTCTGCCCAAAGACTGGCACAGAATGAGGTCCCGGGCCTTCCCTCAACAGTTCTACTCCTCCACCACAGACAAGAAAGCGGGGGTGGCTGTGTTGTTCGCTCGGCACTTTCATGGCCAGGTGGGAGACAGAGTAGTGGAAATTAAGGGTCGGCTGTTGGCATACACTATACGGGTGGGTGGCGCCCCCATAGTTGTGGGGTCCCTTTATGCCCCTAATTCAGGTCAGGAACCCATTCTTATGGGCACCCTGGCAGAAACCCTGAGTCCCCAAGATAGGTACACCCTCGTGGGAGGCAACATCAACCTGGTAATGGACCCGGAGACAGACAGATCCGGCCACCGTGCAGGATCGACGGGAGCAATTTCGACAGAGGGGAAGACCTGGATGGCCCACAGGGGACTGGTGGATCTGTGGCGGGAGGCGCACCCCCAGAGCACACAATATACATTTTACTCGCACGTGCACCATACATATGCTAGGTTAGACCACTTCATAGGCTCCTCGGAGCTCAACACAGTAGTAGACGGTGTGGACATTATCCCAGCAGCACTTTCAGACCACGATGCGGTGGTAGCGACCATAACGGTCCCTCGGACTAAGGCGCCTGAGGGGAGGTGGCGTCTACGGGAGGCCCTCCTACAAAGAAAGGGGGTGACTCAACAGCAACAAGAGTATATTTAGCGAACAAGGGAACCCCAAAGGTACGACCAGGGGTAGTATACGTGTTTTTAAAGAACAGTGGTCAAGGTGAGGCCAAAATGGTCCTCGGGTAGCCAGGGCTACTATTAATCGAGATAAAGCTTTCGTCTGAGCTCTCGTGTTACGAGAAAGAAGGAAGGGAAAAACAACGTATGGAGGGACACAAGGTTGTGGGAATGACAAGACATTTATTACATCATAAACGCTATATCATCCACATATAATTTAGGATCTAGTCCTGGTGCTCACACATCAAGTGAGGTTGCGTGAAAAAGTGAAAAAAGTGCTGGTGACTTAAAATTACATCACATTGACAACATAGGCAAAACTCAAAAGAATTTGTACAGTTGGAGTTTTGGTTGTTAAAAGTCGACGAGCGTTTCGATCTCTATAAATTAGAGACCATCATCCAGGACGAATAACTGTGTGAGCAAGTAGAATCTAGACAAAAAGGAGAAAAACATTGGTCCCCTGGAAAAGGATGAAGTCTAGGTAACATGTGAACCTATTTATGAAAGGGACAAACTAATGATTGTCAACAGCAACAAGAGCGCATCACTGACTACCTCACACATAACGACAATTCGGACACACCTCTGACCGCGATCTGGGGAGCACTTAAAGCAGTAGTTCGAGGGGAACCAATAGCTATCTCGGCGGCGGAAGCCAAGGAGCGTAAAGAAAAACGGGAGGCCCTTACGGCCAGGGTGGTCGAACTCGAGAGGGTGCACAATCGCACGGGGGCTCCCAGAATATGGAGGCAATTGAAGGCTGCTAGGGTGCAACTAGCCGGCCTGGACCTCGACCGCGCCAAGTATGCAGCCCTGCGGCTCAGACACACATACTATGTAGGGGGCGACAAAACAGGGCGTCTCCTCACAAGCAAGCTTAGAGCTCGGGTTCAGCGGTCTAAAATCACCACCCTATATAACGCTAAGGGGGAGAAGCTGGACAGTGACATCCAGATAGCCGAGGCCTTTAGGGAGTTCTACGCATCGCTCTATAGTGAGGACCAGTCTATTGACAAGGATGGGGAGGCCTACTTACGTCGGGCAAGGACGACAGCTCTCGACGCAACTGGTGCCGCCTCATTGGATGCACCTATCAGGATAGAGGAGGTGGTTGGCGCGATCTCCCACCTCAAGACCCTGAAATCGCCCGGGCCGGACGGCTTTTCGGCCGGTTTTTATAAAACCTTTTGCCCACTCCTGGCGCCACTTCTCACCCGACTTTTTAATTCATTCCAGGGGCCCGGCTCCATACCCCCCGACATGTTGGAGGCGGATATCCTTGTGCTGCATAAGCCAGGCAAAGACACCACCCACTGCGCTGCATACAGACCGATTTCCCTGCTTAACCTCGACCTCAAACTTTTCACAGGGGTTCTCGCTTCCCGACTCGGACCACGACTACCTGGCATCATTGAGCCGGATCAGTCTGGCTTCATTCCCAACAGACAATGCAGCGATAATACTAAACGCCTCATGCACTTAATAGACAAGGCTCACTACAGGGGGGCGGATGCCATGCTCCTGTCGGTGGACGCCGAAAAGGTGTTCGATCGGGTGGACTGGGGCTTTTTAAATAAAACAATGGCACACCTTGGCATAGGGGATCGCTTTAGGGCATGGGTTGCAAGTTGCTACGACAAGCCTAGGGCAACGATACGCGTTAATGGCATAGGTTCGCGGCCGTTCGACATTAGGCGAGGCACGAGACAGGGTTGCCCGCTCTCGCCTCTCCTCTTTGCGCTTTACGTCGAACCCTTAGCACAGAGGATCCGAGACAATCCGGACATCGCAGGCATCCCATTCGGGGGGGAACAACACACAATTAGTTTATACGCAGACAACATTTTGGCTGCACTAGATACGCCCAAACATTCAGTGCCGGCCTTCTTGGGGGAGCTGGAGGCCTTTGGAAGGGTGTCCGGCTTCAAAATAAATTGGGGGAAATCAATGCTTCTCCCTCTGGGTTGCAACGCCCATCAATTAAACGGCGCATCTACGGACTACGGGGACCTGCGACCCCAGGCCATGATCCCCTACCTGGGGATAGTCCTAACTCCGTCCACCGAACAGGCACTTGCTCTGAACTACTCGAACCTCACCTCCCAAATACAGAACGATCTGAGGAGATGGCAGAAACACCCATTATCACTGCTCGGCCGGGTGGCGGCGGTGAAGATGTCCGTCCTACCCAAAATCCTTTACATCTTTCAAACCATCCCAGTGGGCCCCCCTAGGGGCACCATACGAACGCTGCAAGATGCGGTGCAGAACTTCATATGGGCCGGGAAACGACCGCGGATGCGAAAAGACCTATCCCACCGACCTCCTGGTGAGGGAGGACTGGGGATCCCAAATATATTGCGATACTTCCAAGCGACACAATTACGGTACCTGGTGGAGTGGAGCCGGCCTGATTCAGAGAAGAGGTGGCTCTTCCAGGACAGAGCGATGGCGCAAACTTCGCTCTGGAAAATCCCCTTCCTGAAGCGATCGGATAGACCGGCCTACCTCAATAAATCCCCCATCACTCGCACTGTGCTCCGAGTGTGGGACGCGGTGGCGGTCAAGAGGGGGCTCACCACTTTCCCCTCGCCGCTCACGCCCTTATTCGACAATCCCGACTTCACCTCGGGGTTGGAGAGGCGGGCGTTCCCGCAGTGGCGAACATCGAGCTGCAGGTCTGCGGGCCATCTGTTCGAGCTTGAGGGGTTCCTTCAGTTCTCCGACCTATCAGAGCACTACGACATCATAGCCCCGCAACGATTCCAATATTTTCAAATTAGACATTGGTTGACACAGCCGGAGATACGTCCCTTAGTCGGCAGAAAGCTGACGACTTACGAAAAATGGCTACTTACCAAGCAGTCAGACCGAAAGTTGATCACGGAGCTCTACAAAATGCTCAGTCCTCCAGTCCCCACAAGTCACTCGGCTGGCCAGACACGCTGGGAAAAAGAGCTGGGAAGAACTCTCTCTGAAAAGGAATGGCAAGATATATATTATAGAGTCAACCACACGGCCAGGAACACTGCCGGCAGAGAGGCAGCGGTCAGAGTCGTGACCTATTGGTACTTGACACCAGTCAGATTACATAGAGGCAACCCCAGTCGGAGCCCGACGTGTTGGAGGGGCTGCGACGAAGAGGGCACACTGACCCACCTACTATGGGAGTGCAGGGAGGTGACGGGATACTGGACGGCTGTCCTTCACGACATTGACACACAATTTGATACAGAGATTCCCCGCTTTCCCGCATATACACTCCTAGGGCTGCCCAACGCACTCACGTTCCCACTAAAGTCACTCAGGGGGAGACAGATGGGACTGGCCATGGGAGCGGCTGTTCAACACATCTTATCGCTTTGGGGTACACAGACTCGCCCTACACACACGGGGTGGCTCCACAAATTATGGTACACGGTTGGGATGGAGCGCATACAAGCCACTCTTACGCAGTATGCGGCCTCCTTCAATACTGTCTGGGAGCCCATTCTGTCCCTCCTGGCGAAGGAATTCAACGAAATCACGTGCCCGAAATATCTTCGCCTCCTGCGACTCACGGACACACTGACCCCAAAAGATGGCCCTGAAAAATAGACACTCGGCAGTCATCACGTAGGGTGCCCTAAGAGGGCAAGGACGTGGCACACTGGTTCGGGGGGGGGGCGGGATATCCTCGTTCTATGTTTTCTTCCTATTATTCTCTGGGTTTGTCTCTTCTCTTATGGGACTGGCTAGTAGGTTATCTCATGGGAGCCTCGACTCCCCTCGCACCCACGGGCACTTGCTTTACCGTCGAACTCTCTCTATACTGTAACTGGCTATGGGAAAGGGTGGGACCCGGGGTCAAACATCATTGTTCTTCAATGAGAGTACATGAGACTTGTATTGTGTCTATTACTTTGTCAAAATTTAATAAAACAAAGTTAAACCAAAAAAAGTAATTATACAATTGTGTGCATAAATAATAAACCGATAGCGCATACAGCCCAAATTAATTGGACAATTACTCCCATAGCGGAATATCGGCGCTCGCAGGAGCCGTCCATAAACATAGAAAAAAGACCGTGTTAGTTGCCTCTCAGCCGGGTTGAGACACGGGTTGGACTTTAAAAAAATATACAGCAGAAATGTGTAAGAGGATGAGACAACCACCGAAATGCATCATGATACATGCATACATGGAAAATCTAATTATCATAATCATTAAGTTTCCAACTGAGTTGAAAAATGAACTGGACCTGATTCATCGCAATATATATTGCACAAATGGCAGAATGCCGCGACAATTAACTAGGGCATAAACATAATACACGGCAACTGTAGAACCATCCAATTGGAAACTCAATGTCATGAGCAAAGATCTGGTACATAATAAAGCTTGATTTTTGAACAACACATTCTGCGTCAATTAATTACAAGCTACAGTGTATCATCAGCGAAGCTGTGCGTATCATGTATTAACAGAATATGATATGGACGATACTTCAACATAGTAATAGATAATAACATAGGCTGTTATACACCAGTTCATGCAATATAAACAGTGCATTCTTGGTAATGAGTGCCGTACCATAGGATATTAAAATAAAATAATGAAATCCGATGTTCGTCATATACATCAAGTAAGCATATGAAAGGCGTCCTAGCGACGTGTGTATGGAATGATCATATAAATGTGACCTAAGTGACACCGTGAACAAAATAAAAGTGAAGAGTGTATGTAAAAAGTAATAATTCTGTGTATGTGAGTGATTGCTCAACACGATTTCAATTTCCTTGTGTGGGCGGACATGCGCAATGCACCGATGAACATCTAAATGAGATGATCCCCAGTATAAATGTAGTACCTATTGATAAATGGTATTCATACTATCAGTGAAAAAGATCGTAGTAGGGCAAGTGCCCTTACACCTACTATATAGGGTTAGAATCTAAGATGGTCCACCCACCGTTTGAGCAGAATACCACACATTACACAATGAGCAAAAATAATACATAATGCGTGCACCCTTATAATTACTGTAATAGGATATCAATCAAGATACAGAAACATCTATAAAATATAAAATTAAAAAAGGAATAACTGGAAGCAAGGGAGAACTGGGGAAACTATACCCCTATATGTGTGGCTAGCTCCTCTTCTCTATTAAGACCAAAGGGCATTCTGGTATTAAGGGCGATGATATATCGAGATTCAAGAATCCGCAGTTGTTTTTCTCTATCACCGCCTCTGATTTGTTTGTAGACCCTGTCGAGCCCTACATATGTGAGCAGTTTGTTATTGCGTTTATGGCCATTATAGAAATGCCTGGCTACAGGGTAGTTAAAATCCAGATTGGTGATCGCCCTTAGGTGTTCAAGTACTCGTTTTTTCACAGGCAATTTGGTACTGCCTATGTAGCGGAGACCGCATGGACACTCTAACGCATAAACTACATGGTCGGTGGTGCAGGTAATGAACTTGGAAATGGTTTTTTCTTTGCCACTAAAAGTCCTATAGGTTTTGCAGCTGGCACTGTTCTTACATGCCTTGCAAGCATGGCACTTGTGGAACCCTTTGTTGGATTGTAACTAAGTGGTAGGGGATTCCGTTTGGTAGTAACTTCTTACTAACTTGTCACGAAGTGAGCTAGGCCTTCTATATGTTACAGTAGGGCAATTGCCCAAACTCTTACCAATAATGGGATCTGCCTGTATAAGACCCCAATGT
Organism: Calotriton arnoldi; assembly: GCA_963921515.1. Taxonomy (NCBI): domain Eukaryota; kingdom Metazoa; phylum Chordata; class Amphibia; order Caudata; family Salamandridae; genus Calotriton; species Calotriton arnoldi. Next base: position 466,113 of record CAWUFW010010266.1, read on the forward strand.
TTTCTCAGAACAGATTTTAACTTGCCTGATCGATCACTGTAGGTTGTGATCATTCTTGGTGTGTTAGGAGAACTTTTCATAAGGGGTCATCTACTCTTATTAAACAATACCTCTTCCTGTTTAACATCTTTCAGTTTCATGGTAGCCTGTGACAGGACTTTGCCCGAATATCCCCTCTCTTTAAATCTTTTTACCATGACATCACATTCCTCACTGTACCCATGATCAGTGCTGCAATTCCTGTTAGCCCGTAGGAGCTCCCCATAAGGGATACTGTTGAGGAGAGAGGTGGGGTGATGACTACGTGCATGTACCGTGGTGTTTCCGGCAGTCTCTTTCCTGAATAGACTCGTTACGAGTTTGTTTTCCTGCACTGTAACACGTATGTCTAAGAATTCACATGTAGTTTGACTTATTTTGTGTGTGAAACAGAGATTAAGATTATTGCATGACAAAGACTCAATAAACCTCAAGGCTTGTTCTTTCTCGCCATCCCAGATGATAAAAAGGTCATCAATATATCTTAACCATAATGGTATATGATTGGTGAAGACAACATTGGCATCTGTCCAGACCACCTGCTCCTCCCACCAGCCCAGGAATAGGTTCGCCAGGCTGGGGGCGAAGCAGGTGACCATGGCAGTACCGGATTTTTGGCGATATAATACCTTGTCAAACAGGAAAATGTTTTCATTTAGACAATATTTCATCATCAGTTTCAACAATACAGTGTGGTCATATAAGTCAATTGGCCTTCTCCCTAGATAGTATAAGCAGGCCTCAACCCCTGATCCTGATTAATACACGTATACAATGAACAAACGTCCAATGTTATCAGTAGGTAATCTTTTTCCCATTCAATGTCATGGATGCTTTTGAGGAAATCAGTGCTGTCTTGACAGTATGACCTGAGATCCTTGACATATGGTGCCAGGAAATAGTCCAAGAAGATGGAGGTGTTTTCGAGAAGTCCCCCATTCGAGGAGACAATTGGTCTCCCCGGTGGTTTGGTTGCGTGTTTATGCACCTTTGGTAGAAGATATAGGCAAGGAACACGAGGATTGTCATTTTTGAGAAATTTGAATTCGTCATCATCCAAAAGATTTGCATTCCACCAGTTATTTAACATCTCATGGTATCTAGTGATAGAATTTTCATATTTTTGCCATGTGATGTTTTCGTAGCAGCTGGAGTCATTCAATTGTCTCATAGCTTCTGATGTATATTCCATTGCGTCCATTAAGACAACATTCCCCCCCTTGTCCGAGGGTTTTATAACTATGGAGGAATCCATGAGGAGTTCATTTAAAGCAGTTCGTTGGTTCCTGGTTAAATTGTCTATTATATTGTAGTTCTGATGGCCCCTTAGACGTACCAGTTCCTGGATCATAACTGAGTGGAATGCCTCGATGTTATCATGTGGCATATTAGGATTATACCGTGATTTTATTTTTAAGCCACTTCTGCAGGTCGAATTCACAACAAATCCTAAATCAGTTAGGGTATTGCCCGCATCGTTGAACATTTCTAGATTGTTCTCTAATTCATGGATACTGATAATAGAGTTTACATCCTCCACTGAGAACATTGCCATAGGATTCGTAACTTGCTGCCAGTTATTGGTGCTATTAAGCTCAACTTGTTTCTTTTGCATTTAATGTAACTTCATGAGTTTAAGTTTTCTCACATATAGAAAAAGATCAATCCTAGTATCCACATAATTCCAGTCGGTGGTGGGACAAAATGATAGTCCCAATTTCAACAGAGATTCTTCTTCTGGCGATAGGCAACATGAGGAAAGATTGATAATGGACTTATCCATGATTGAACTTTTGAATAATTTGCTGTGCCAAAATTTCTTGCGCCCCTCTCCTATTTAATCTTTGTTTTTCTTTTTGTTAGCGCCTCTTCCTCTTGGTCTTCCCCGTCCTCTCCCTATTGTATCTTCTTTTGGTGGTACATGTGTGTTCTGTTCTTTCTGTTGTTTTAGCAGTTGAAATTTGTGTAGGAAGGTTAGGGGGCGCAAACCTAAAGGGACGGCTGGTCCAGATCTCTCAGGGTCAGAGCTCACATCCGAGCTGGAATCAGTTGAAGTCTCGTCACGTGATCTTTGTTGGTTAATGAATTGACGGTCCCGTTGTGCCCAATCAAAGCGTTTTGCATAGGTCAAGATTCTCCCCTCTGCATAATCTCTTTTGTCCCGTAAGAACTTACGTTGTTTTTGATTTTTATGGCGTCTTCATATATCTTAAGGCGCCCCTCCAATGATTTTAGGAACTCAATAACCAATTTGTCTTCTTTATGGGCATCTAGTTGCGATCGAACAACAATTAGTTCCTCTCTTGTTTTGTCCAGATCAATCTTAGTATATTTAACTAGGATTTCTAACATTCCCTTATATGTCTTGGCCATGTATGATGCCCATTCAGTTAGGAGATCTGGGTTTGGGTTCTCGTAAGTTGGTATAATGGAGATTCGTAGGCCTCTCGCACTCTGCCTACCTCAATATAATTTGTGAGTGATGTGACCTCCCACCACTTGTTCAGTTCCCGAAAGATGTATCTATCTATCTATATATATAAAGATATATCTATCTATCAATATATATATATATATATATATATATATATATATATATATATATATATATATATATATATATATATATATATATATATATATATATATATATGCAAAACAAAGATTCCCAGTTCGGAAACGCACTCGAAACCGGATGAGTAAAGGCAGACAAGCATTCCTTAGTTCAGATAATTTTCTTTGCCTTACGCGTTTCGGGGTAATAAACTCCTTGTTCACAGGCTTTTCACAGTACCGGCACAGAGTAGAAAAGACACTTTCCCAGCCTGTTCGTTTAAGTAACATATTTAATTAGCAACAGGTGAATTCTGTATATATTGCATGCTGGGCATTGAAGTGCAAAGTTAGTTTTACTCACAGTGAGTTTTACAGTGCCTTTTAAAAAAAATGTTAATATTTCCTTTGTAGGTTCTGTGCACTCATACTTAGTTTGTGTGCTGTCCCAGCCCTTCAGTGGGCCTCCGAAATGAGAAATGCTTGATAATTAAGCCATCCGATTTCCATTTGGAGACTCGAACAGTTCTGTGTCTCCATGGCCCCTTCCTCTTGTTGGGTGGTGCAGTTTCCACGGTTGAATGACCGTAAATTTAATGCAAAACAAAGATTCCCAGTTCGGAAACGCACTCGAAACCGGATGAGTAAAGGCAGACAAGCCTTCCTTAGTTCAGATAATTTTCTTTGCCTTACGCGTTTCGGGGTAATAAACTCCTTGTTCACAGGCTTTTCACAGTACCGGCACAGAGTAGAAAAGACACTTTCCCAGCCTGTTTGTTTAAGTAACATATTTAATTAGCAACAGGTGAATTCTGTATATATTGCATGCTGGGCATTGAAGTGCAAAGTTAGTTTTACTCACAGTGAGTTTTACAGTGCCTTTTAAAAAAAAAAATAATATTTCCTATGTAGGTTCTGTGCACTCATACTTAGTTTGTGTGCTGTCCCAGCCCTTCAGTGGGCCTCCGAAATGAGAAATGCTTGATAATAAAGCCATCCGATTTCCATTTGGAGACTCGAACAGTTCTGTGTCTCCATGGCCCCTTCCTCTTGTTGGGTGGTGCAGTTTCCATGGTTGAATGACCGTAAATTTAATGCAAAACAAAGATTCCCAGTTCGGAAACGCACTCGAAAGCCGGATGAGTAAAGGCAGACAAGCATTCCTTAGTTCAGATAATTTTCTTTGCCTTACGCGTTTCGGGGTAATAAACTCCTTGTTCACAGGCTTTTCACAGTACCGGCACAGAGTAGAAAAGACACTTTCCCAGCCTGTTCGTTTAAGTAACATATTTAATTAGCAACAGGTGAATTCTGTATATATTGCATGCTGGGCATTGAAGTGCAAAGTTAGTTTTACTCACAGTGAGTTTTACAGTGCCTTTTAAAAAAAATGTTAATATTTCCTTTGTAGGTTCTGTGCACTCATACTTAGTTTGTGTGCTGTCCCAGCCCTTCAGTGGGCCTCCGAAATGAGAAATGCTTGATAATTAAGCCATCCGATTTCCATTTGGAGACTCGAACAGTTCTGTGTCTCCATGGCCCGTTCCTCTTGTTGGGTGAGTGCAGTTTCCACGGTTGAATGACCGTAAATTTAATGCAAAACAAAGATTCCCAGTTCGAAATGCACTCGAAACCGGATGAGTAAAGGCAGACAAGCATTCCTTAGTTCAGATAATTTTCTTTGCCTTACGCGTTTCGGGGTAATAAACTCCTTGTTCACAGGCTTTTCACAGTACCTAAACAGAGTAGAAAAGACACTTTTCCAGCCTGTTCGTTTAAGTAACATATTTAATTAGCAACAGGTGAATTCTGTATATATTGCATGCTGGGCATTGAAGTGCAAAGTTAGTTTTACTCACAGTGAGTTTTACAGTGCCTTTTAAAAAAAATGTTAATATTTCCTTTGTAGGTTCTGTGCACTCATACTTAGTTTGTGTGCTGTCCCAGCCCTTCAGTGGGCCTCCGAAATGAGAAATGCTTGATAATGAAGCCATCCGATTTCCATTTGGAGACTCGAACAGTTCTGTGTCTCCATGGCCCCTTCCTCTTGTTGGGTGGTGCAGTTTCCACGGTTGAATGACCGTAAATTTAATGCAAAACAAAGATTCCCAGTTCGGAAACGCACTCGAAACCGGATGAGTAAAGGCAGACAAGCATTCCTTAGTTGAGATAATTTTCTTTGCCTTACGCGTTTCGGGGTAATAAACTCCTTGTTCACAGGCTTTTCACAGTACCGGCACAGAGTAGAAAAGACACTTTCCCAGCCTGTTCGTTTAAGTAACATATTTAATTAGCAACAGGTGAATTCTGTATATATTGCATGCTGGGCATTGAAGTGCAAAGTTAGTTTTACTCACAGTGAGTTTTACGGTGCCTTTTAAAAAATGTTAATATTTCCTTTGTAGGTTCTGTGCACTCATACTTAGTTTGTGTGCTGTCCCAGCCCTTCAGTGGGCCTCCGAAATGAGAAATGCTTGATAATTAAGCCATCCGATTTCCATTTGGAGACTCGAACAGTTCTGTGTCTCCATGGCCCCTTCCTCTTGTTAGGTGGTGCAGTTTCCACGGTTGAATGACCGTAAATTTAATGCAAAACAAAGATTCCCAGTTCGGAAACGCACTCGAAACCGGATGAGTAAAGGCAGACAAGCATTCCTTAGTTCAGATAATTTTCTTTGCCTTATGCGTTTCGGGGTAATAAACTCCTTGTTCACAGGCTTTTCACAGTACTGGCACAGAGTAGAAAAGACACTTTCCCAGCCTGTTCGTTTAAGTAACATATTTAATTAGCAACAGGTGAATTCTGTATATATTGCATGCTGGGCATTGAAGTGCAAAGTTAGTTTTACTCACAGTGAGTTTTACAGTGCCTTTTTAAAAAAATGTTAATATTTCCTTTGTAGGTTCTGTGGAAACTGCACCACCCAACAAGAGGAAGGGGCCATGGAGACACAGAACTGTTCGAGTCTCCAAATGGAAACCGGATGGCTTAATTATCAAGCATTTCTCATTTCGGAGGCCCACTGAAGGGCTGGGACAGCACACAAACTAAGTATGAGTGCACAGAACCTACAAAGGAAATATTAATTTTTTTTTTAAAAGGCACTGTAAAACTCACTGTGAGTAAAACTAACTTTGCACTTCAATGCCCAGCATGCAATATATACAGAATTCACCTGTTGCTAATTAAATATGTTACTTAAACGAACAGGCTGGAAAGTGTCTTTTCTACTCTGTGTCGGCACTGTGAAAGCCTGTGAACAGGAGTTTATTACCCCGAAACGCGTAAGGCAAAGAAAATTATCTGAACTAAGGATGCTTGTCTGCCTTTACTCATCCGGTTTCGAGTGCGTTTCTGAACTGGGAATCTTTGTTTTGCATTAAATTTACGGTCATTCAACCGTGGAAACTGCACCACCCAACAAGAGGAAGGGGCCATGGAGACACAGAACTGTTCGAGTCTCCAAATGGAAATCGGATGGCTTAATTATCAAGCATTTCTCTATTTCGGAGGCCCACTGAAGAGCTGGGACAGCACACAACTAAGTATGAGTGCACAGAACCTACAAAGGAAATATTAACATTTTTTTTAAAAGGCACTGTAAAACTCACTGTGAGTAAAACTAACTTTGCACTTCAATGCCCAGCATGCAATATATACAGAATTCACCTGTTGCTAATTAAATATGTTACTAAACGAACAGGCTGGGAAAGTGTCTTTTCTACTCTGTGCCGCACTGTGAAAAGCCTGTGAACAAGGAGTTTGTTACCCTGAAACGCGTAAGGCAAAGAAAATTATCTGAACTAAGGAATGCTTGTCTGCCTTTACTCATCCGGTTTCGAGTGCGTTTCCGACAGGGAATCTTTTGCATATATATATATATATATATATATATATATATATATATATATATATATATACATACACACAGGAACTTCGCTCGATACTCCAGATAGCTTGGAAAGACGAACACGGACCCAAGAAACTTCGTGCAAGGTTTTTTATTCAGTAAGTACACCCAGCACTGCCGCCATTGTATGTATATGTATATATACACACACACACACATACATTACCTACTGGCGGTCGCCAGTAGGGAGTTATAGTTAGGACCTATTTTCCATAGGAAATTCACAACATTCTATTTCCAATAACTTTGGCGCCGGTTGATGAATCTTCGCGAAATTTTCAAAGTTCGTGGGGCGCTCCGGTCTGCTCCTATCCTGAAAGTTTTGGGGTGATTTGGCAAGCGGGGGCCGAGAAAAAAGGGGGGTCCCAAAACGTGTTTTCCCCATGCAATTTTCCATAGGAAACTTTAGACACGGCTACAGCCCGAACTGCTGAACGGAATTACACCAAATTTGGCAAAGAGGTAGTTCTTGGTTCAGAAAGAACCCTTTTAGTTAAATGGTGTAAATCCGTTCAGTAGTTCCTGAGAAATGTGAAAAAGAAAACATATCGATATCTGGGCGGAGCCTAACCACACATGTCATTGTGAGATCTGATTGGCTGTCAGCACTTCATCCTGGAATTGCTGGCAGCCATCTTGGGACCAATATAAATGATAGTACCCCATTGAAATGCATTGTAGTGAATCGAAGATTTTGAGGGTTACCAAAAGGAGAACTATAAAGGGTGATAACAGACTTTAGTTACATTAGAATTCATTTGTTGATGGTACCATACTAATTTCAGGAATTGTGGTGTGTTCTAAGGTGATTTTACCCTGTGAAAAACCTTCTGCTGGGATATCATGAATCATGTTTGAGAGAAAACTATTTTCACATGCTTGTCCCATACAGTTTTGGAAGGTGCCCCAGAAGCTAAAATGAGAGCATATTTTCTGTAAATTCACATTATCTTTCTCAGTCATGTGAGAATGAAGTCTGACATTCTCAGTAAAACATGTACATCCAACAAGGGCAGAGACTGTCAGTTGATTCCTTTGTGTTCTACTGCAGCTTCCCAGAGTGTTCTAAAGAATAACTAGAGCGCTAACAGTCTTACTTATGACAAAAGTATGGCACACCTGAAGCCATCTTGATTGGAATAAACTGGTAACACTTAAAACATTTAATTTAAAAAGGAACAAAATGATGGGGTTCATTTTGTCATAGAAATTATGGTTAGTGCTGTAGAAAGAAAAATTAGGACATGTTTCAAGTGTGATCTCAAATATCTTCCTGTTATATTTCAACAGGAGCAGCCTGTCAGTTGATGCCTTTGTGTTCTACTGCAGCTTCCCAGAGTGTTCTAAAGAACAACTAGAGCGCTAACAGTCTTACTTATGACAAAATTATGGCACACCTGAAGCCATCTTGATTGGAATAAACTGGTAACTCTTAAAACATTTAATTTAAAAAGGAACAAAAGGAGGGGGTTCATTTTGTCATAGAAATTATGGTTAGTGCTGTAGAAAGAAAAATTAGGACATGTTTTAAGTGAGATCTCAAATATCTTCCTGTTATATTTCAACAGGAGCAGCCTGTCAGTTGATGCCTTTGTGTTCTACTGCAGCTTCCCAGAGTGTTCTAAAGAACAACTAGAGCGCTAACAGTCTTACTTATGACAAAAGTATGGCACACCTGAAGCCATCTTGATTGGAATAAACTGGTAACACTTAAAACATTTAATTTAAAAAGGAACAAAATGAGGGGTTCATTTTGCCATAGAAATTATGGTTAGTGCTGTAGAAAGAAAAATTAGGACATGTTTTAAGTGAGATCTCAAATATCTTCCTGTTATATTTCAACAGGAGCAGCCTGTCAGTTGATGCCTTTGTGTTCTACTGCAGCTTCCCAGAGTGTTCTAAAGAACAACTAGAGTGCTAACAGCCTTACTTATGACAAAAGTATGGCACACCTGAAGCCATCTTTTTTTTTTAAATTTAATTATTGCATACTGTCTAATCATATACAGCTTTCAGCCTACAACCCTGAGGCCGGCAGTGCATCGTTATGATCAAATGAAAAAACACAGCTATTAAGCCAACAACCCCAACAGGGGGCAGGCAGCGATCTTGGACAGCGACTTTGTGAGGCAGCATGCTTTTATGAATCTTAATTTATTACCCTAATAAAACAAACAAACCCTATTCAGCCTGCGCTACTAAAATAACCATCCTTGTACAGTATACTGTGGTAGGTCCGTGGTATATCAGTGCACGGTGAGAGACACATCCTATTCAGTGAGTGTTATCAGAACACACAGCCCTAACGTGTAACCCCCGCAGACGCCCCGCCTAGTCAGCGTGGGTCGTCGCCCATCCCGTGTTAGTTAGTCGCAGTGTGCGCAGTGCCCTCCGAGACTGTGGGCAGCTCAGTACTAGTGTTCTCTGCTCTGGTGAGCAGGTAGGTCTTGTAAAGTCCCCAGAAGTTCTTGGGTCTACTCCTGGGCGGGAGGAGCTCGCTAAAAGTCTCTGTTTGTGTGCTACAATAAAGCATATCTTGCGACCATTGTGCTATGGTGGGTAAGGGTCCCCTCAACCAACACATTGCAACACGCCGTTTAGCTATGAGTAGCCCCATGTCCACCAGTCTACGTATTGGCCTGGGCAGCAATTTAGAGAACCCCAATAGGGCCAGGAGCGGGTCCGGTGTCAAGACAGTCTCTACCATATCCCCCAGCTCTTTAAAAATAGACTCCCAGAATTCGCGTACCCTGGGCAGTGCCACGCAAGGTGTATAAAATCCGCCGGTTGTGCTCTGCATCGCTCACAAGCCGATGAGTCCCTTAATCCATATCTCCGTAATCGCTCTGGGGTGTAATACACTCTATTTACAAACTTAAAATTTATTAGTCTATGTCTGCTGTGCAAAGACACACGCCGGGTACCCGTGCAGCAATAGGTCCATGTAAGGTCATCAATAGTTTTCTGCAAATCATGCTGCCATGCCAACCTTGCCTTGGTGTACTGATGCGCCCTATGTGACATTGCTATTTTATATATATTCGTAACCATTTTCTGTGGCGACTTAGCTTTAATTACATGTGTCAGTTCCGGAACTTCTGGAGGCTCCAAAAGGTCTGCACCTAATAGGTCGCCCAACGCCCTCTGCACCCTATGAAACTGAAACCGTTGTAATAAATTACTGGGAACTGCCGGATCCATCACTGCCTCCCAAGTTTTTGCTGCACCGTCGCTGAACAAGTCCCCCACCGTCCTTATCTTTAAGGATTGTAGCGCACGAACGACCCCCGCGTCTCTGCACGGGTCCAACCAGCGCGCCCATTCAATAGGCATGGACGGAGCATATAACAATGACCCCGCCTGCAATTGCAGCAAATTATGCCACGCATGACGGATAGTGTTAACTGAGTCCAGAATGCCGGTCCTACGATCTACTGGTTCAAATAGGGCAGCAGGGAGAGTAAGGGGCTCCACAAAAAGTTTTTCCAGACGAAGAAACGGGATATCCGACGATCCATGTATCCAGTAATATGCTAAAGCACCCTGCGCTGCTCTGTAATATAAATTGAGATCGGGTGCCCCCAGACCCCGCAGGTGATATGGTAGTGTCAGTGTCTGCCAACTCACCCTAGCCTGTTTACCGGCCCAGGCCAATTTAATTAATAGTGAGTTGACTCTCTAAAAAAAGGAGCGGGGGAGGACTAAAGGTATATTAGTAAAAAGGAACAAGAAGCGCGGCAATACCACCATTTTCATGATTGATATTCTCCCGAGAAGGGACAGTGGCAATCTGATCCAGATTTCAATATCATCCTCAAGCCTGCTAACTACAGTGCCATAGTTTTCCCTAAATACAATCTCCGAGTCCATATGAACACGAACTCCGAGGTATCTAATCGCATCGGTTGACCATTGTAAAGGGTATTCCGGTTCGAATGGTTGTGTGAGAGGCGTAAGGGGGAAGATCACGGATTTGGACCAATTGACACGTAGGCCTGATAGGGCACCAAAGTGTACCACTTCTCGAAGTACAGAGGGAAGGTTGTCTTCCGGCTCATGGATATACAGTAGGGTGTTGTCTGCATAGGTAGACACTATAATCCTATAAGTTGGGTAACAGACACCCTTATGACCGTGGTATTCCCTTAGAGCGCACGCGAGAGGTTCCGCCACCAAGGCATATAAAATCAGGGACAGCGGGCAGCCCTGCCTCGTCCCTCTACCTATCCTAATGGCTTTGGTCACCAAATCACCTATTTTAATACGTGCCATGGGGGAGTTATATAATACCCCAATTAATTGGAGAAAAACGGGGCCCAGTCCCATCCTGGTCAATGCTAGTCGCATGAAAGGACCTTCCACAGAGTCGAAGGCCTTCTCCATATCTAGGAAAACCGCAACTGCCCTAGAGTCTGGTTTAGTATGCTGTATGGCCCCAAACACCGTACGCAGATTGTAGGTAAGGTTCCTGTTTGGAATAAACCCCGCCTGTTCCGGGGCTACCAATACTGGCGCCAGAGGTGCGAGCCGGTTGGCAAGAATCTTAGCGAACAATTTTGTGTCAACGTAGAGCAAGGACAGGGGGCGATAAGAGCCGCACTCGTCTGCCGGCTTATCCGGCTTAGGGATAGCCACAATTATCGCCTCTCTCATGGTCGGTGGCATCGTACCCAAGGTGCACATATCTTCAAAGAGTGTCGAGAGGTGTGGGAGCAGCAAATCAATGAAGTTTTTGTAGAAGCAAACAGTGAGGCCATCCGACCCCGGAGCAGTCGCAGCCTTCATGCCAGCGAGAGCCGCAGTAATCTCCTCTCTATCAATTGGTCGCATAAGAAATTCATGGTGGGAGTTATCTAGGAAAGGCAGTTGAATGTGTTCTAGATAATGTAGTATTTCTGCCTCTGAACCAGACGGGCGTGCTGAATATAATTCCGAGTAGTATTGTCGGAACCGTTCCACTATTTCTATTTCGTCTGTTAAAATCGAACCATCTACTGCCTTGAGTTCCGAAACACGCTTTCTACTTCTTTTAGCCTTCAATATTCGTGCTAAGACTGAGCCCGGCCTATCCCCTTCGCCATAAACGCGGGCCGTAGCGTATTTGCCTAGATGTTTAACTTCACTATCCGCTGCATCTTGATACTCCCCCAGGAGTTCTTTAATTTCGTGCATAATCTCTTCATCATTACTCTCCAATTGTCGCTCTTCGGGAATAATCAATTTACGTTCAAGGTCCGCCAGCCTCTGTCGGATAGAACGCAGTATACCCGAGTGTTTCGCTATAGCCACCCCCCGGATATAGACTTTAAAGGCCTCCCAGATCACCTGATAGTTATCAACCGAGTCTATGTTCTTCGTAAAGAAAATATCGATAGCTTCTGCCATATCTGCCTTAAAGACAGGGTCTAATAAGGAGTAAGGCGGGAATCGCCAGGTGAACGGCGGGACTGCCCTCCCCGGAATACTCATATCTAACAACATGGGGGAGTGATCCGATAGTGTACGTGGAAGTATCTGACATTCCCGGACTCCTCCCAGCATCTAGGAAGAGATGAACCAATAATCTATACGAGTGTGTAGATTATGATATGCAGAGTAATGCGTGTAGCCCCCTCTCTCCGGGTGTTTAGTTCTCCAGACGTCGCATAATTCCAGGCCTAACAGCGCACTCTCAAGAGACCTGGCAGCTGCCGAAGGGCGCCTCGCCGGGCCCCCCTGATCTATCTAACTCCGGATTATGTATCAGATTAAAGTCCCCACCCCAAAGGAAGCGCGACTCCGGGTATCTATAGAGAACGCTGGCAAGGTTAGCAAAAAACTCCGGACAATCATAATTGGGGCCATAAACATTTACTACAATGAAGTCGACTCCTTTCCCTTGACACCTGGAAAGTGCGAACCTGCCCTCGCTGTCTGAATCTAATAGTACCATTTTAATAGTCGACCTAGGGTTCACCCACGTCATCACCCCCCTAGCGTGCGTCGTAAAGCCTGATACATTAATGTTGCCTAATAGGCCTCTACTACGGAGCAAGGGGCTGGACATGGGGAGGTGCGTTTCCTGTAGCAGGGCTACAGCGATATGGTGCCTGTATAAATAATGCAGCACTTTGCGTAACTTCCGATGATCATTGAGTCCTCGTACGTTCCAGGTAAGGGCTCGTAGTGTGTCTAGGACCTCTAAGTTATGTGTATCACCGTGCACAGCCATCTAGTATCTTGTCGCGCATTGTGTAACTCGTCCAGCGACTCAGAGCACTGAGTTCCACATCTAATACTCCCAGGCGCAAGGCTAAACAGAACTTTAAAAACAACAATTTTCCCCGTCAACAACCCTCCCCCCTCCCACAGCATACCTCCCCCAACTTGGTCGTGGTGCATCCCTCCCGGCCCTTAACCACCCCGTTCACCCACCCAAATAAGCCCCCAACTCAAAGCTCCCTGGTGTGTTGCACTCGGGGGCAGATGTTGCTCGGAAAGCGATATACAACTGTAAGAACACTGTAAACATTGCTCCCCCCCGCATCGTCCTAAAAGGAGTGTACAGTTTCACAGACCAACCACTCGTAGTCTATAATATACGAACCGTGCTAACCTGCCCTTGGGACTCCTCACTCCTGAGCGCATAATGCTATCTATCAAGTTGCACGCCTGGAGGAAAGTCCTCCCCTCACATTATCAAATCTGCACCCTCCCGCTCCCCCCCCCACAACCCGCCAGCGCTGAATAGTCTCCAACCCCTTGAGGGGCCGCCGGTCACTCCTTGAGGCATCTGTTTCAACATCCCGGATAGTCACCCTCCCATACTTGGTGCAGCATTATACCCCGCCCCCATGGCCTCTTTTCGCACGTTCAGACTGGCTTCTGCCCACATTACCCCATCTCACTTGCCAGTAAACCTCACTGATCGTCCATCTGCCGGCTGCTGCCTCAGTCCTGATCCTCAAGGGTGCCCCCAGTCACCCCAGGTTCCACTTGTTGCTCCGAGCCTGGGTGCCGCTCCGTCGTCCAGCCTTTTAGGGCTTTTTTCAAGGCTTGCGGGTCCGTGAATATATGAGAGCGACCCTGCCTGCTGACCCGGAGTTTCGCAGGGTACAGCATCGCGTAATCTATGCCTAAGTCTCGGAGTTGCTTTTTCATAGGAACAAACTGGCGCCGGGCCTCCTGTACCCGGAAAGTGAAATCTGGAAACAAAGATATTTCAGAACCTTCATATTGTAACTTGCGTTTCTCCCTTGCCACTTTCAACGCTGCGTCCCTGTCCCTGTAGTTGAGCAGTTTAGCAATGATAGGGCGAGGTGGCGCCCCCGATGGGGGGCGTGGACCCAGTGAGCGATGCGCCCTCTCCACTACATACATGGCAGAGAAGACACCTTCCCCTAGTAGAGTGACCAACAGTCTTTCAACAAATTGTTCCATGTTTCCCGTAGGTGTGGACTCCGGCAAACCAGTGATCCTGAGGTTACAGCGGCGGGAACGTGCCTCCAAATCCTCAGTTTTGTCTTGAAGGACTCGCATAACCTTCCCCAGTTGTTTATGCTCTGTGTCCAGTGTAGTATGTGCCTCCTCCACCTCGGTAAGGCGCCGTTCAGACATGTCTAATCGTTCTGCGTGCTTGTCTATACGCTCCGCCATTCTATCCATGCGGTAGGAAAGGGCATCCATCTTGTTACCCAATGAGTTAATCCCACTTTGCAAGTTCTTTTCCATGGTCTGCAGCAGTTCACGGAGATCTAGACTGGGGTCCTCCGGCATGGATTTGCCCTGCGTCCGCTCTGCCCCTTCCGTCGCGGCATCGTGTGACTTCGACCGCTTCTGCTCGAAAGATAGTTTGGGCTGAGCCCTGTCCGTCTTCCCCATGACCTCTTGTAGTGTATTCCCACCGTGCCTGAGGCCGCAGCGCAGCAGAATCTGGACCACCCCGGCCAGACACCCACGGTGGTGAGGAGGGTAGCTCTCCAAAACCGCCAGGGAGTCCGCACCAGCAGGCAGGACTGAAAGCACTCCAACTCGTGCAACAATGGGCTAAAGCCTCGCTATCCGCGCAAGGCCATGAGGTAGAGCAACTGGGCACAAAAGAAAAACGCTCCTCAGTGCGAGTCACCGATAACAGTCTAGGGGATGTCCCAGCCTCCAGCAGTCTAACTGTCGTTTTCCTCAGGCAGCACTCGAATGGTAGGGGCTGCACTGCCGGCCCCGGCACCTCCACACGACACCAACCGCCAGGTGTAAGGCTCCCGAATGGTGGTCAAGGCCGACCGCAACCTCCAGTCATCAGGTAGGTGTCCGCCCCCGCCCCAGCGCTGCTTCTCAGGCCTCGAGCTCTTGCACCAGCAGTACCCAAGTCGCCGCAGCAGTCTCGGCGTGTCGCATGCAGGGCTCCCCAAGGCCCTACCGTCGTGTTCCAAATTTCACCTCAGTGGGGCCCGATGTAGAACTCACTCCGGCAGCAAGCAGGGCCAAATCGGCAGGAGGGGGGGGAGCCCACACCAGCGCGCTGCAGCGGGTGCGCCCCCCGCCTCAGCCGGGATAACTTCACCGGCTCCGTGGAGGTAGTCCGTGGGGGGGGGGGCTAATTGTTCAAGGCCCACTGATCTCTTCGGCAGCTTTTATTCACCCCCGCCGCACTCCTTACCCCCCGTATGCCGCTAGGCGCACCGCAGGAACGGCAGACTGGTTTCCAGCAGGGGGGGTGATGGCATCCGGGGCGCTGGGGATCAGAAGTCGCTGGGATCGGTGTCGTGTCTCCGTGCGCGACAGCGCCACGCAGGCGGGTCACCGCTGCCGCCGACGCCGCAGCTAATACGCACTACAGCCCGGGGATCCTGGCTCTCCGAGTCCGCATATAGTCCTGTCGGCGCTGCGTCCGCAGCGTTGCTCGGATCGGAGTCGGAGCACAACCCTCCGATGCACTGCCCGTTCCGACTCTTCAAGCACGGCTCTGGCGTTGTCTGGCTCTGCAAAACTGTCGGATTCTTGATGTGTTGTGTGACGATGCGACGGAGCTCGAAGCTCAAGCGGCCATCTTGGTCACGAGCAAGCTCTGCCCCCCCCACCTGAAGCCATCTTGATTGGAATAAACTGGTAACACTTAAAACATTTAATTTAAAAAGGAACAAAATGATGGGGTTCATTTTGTCATAGAAATTATGGTTAGTGCTGTAGAAAGAAAAATTAGGACATGTTTCAAGTGTGATCTCAAATATCTTCCTGTTATATTTCAACAGGAGCAGCCTGTCAGTTGATGCCTTTGTGTTCTACTGCAGCTTCCCAGAGTGTTCCAAAAAAACAACTAGAGCGCTAACAGTCTTACTTATGACAAAATTATGGCACACCTGAAGCCATCTTGATTGGAATAAACTGGTAACTCTTAAAACATTTAATTTAAAAAGGAACAAAATGAGGGGGTTCATTTTGTCATAGTAATTATGGTTAGTGCTGTAGAAAGAAAAATTAGGACATGTTTTAAGTGAGATCTCAAATATCTTCCTGTTATATTTCAACAGGAGCAGCCTGTCAGTTGATGCCTTTGTGTTCTACTGCAGCTTCCCAGAGTGTTCTAAAGAACAACTAGAGCGCTAACAGTCTTACTTATGACAAAAGTATGGCACACCTGAAGCCATCTTGATTGGAATAAACTGGTAACACTTAAAACATTTAATTTAAAAAGGAACAAAAATTAGGGGTTCATTTTGCCATAGAAATTATGGTTAGTGCCGCAGAAAGAAAATTTAGGGCATGTTTTAAGTGAGATCTCAAATCCTCTTCTATTTCATTAGAAAATTCTGACATGCAGACTGAAACAATCACTTTCAATACCAGCAGTAGACTTCCAGTTAACTCCTGGTGAGCAGTAGCTTTACTACAGTGATCTAATGAACAACTAGAGTGCTAACATTCTGAATTTATGGCAAATGTGTGACACATCTGAATGCCTTCTTGATGGAATCAAAGTAAAAACTGAAAGCATTTCCTACTGAGGAGACTGCAGTAAATTGCGAAATTAGGAAACTTCATAACAAATAAGTCTCCCAAGATGGCCACCAGAGAAAAAAGAGCCCAAATGTAGCACAAATATCACCCAGATGTAGCCTACATATAGCCCAATGACAGAAGTGTGCAAAACACTTTTTATTTTTAGTTTTTCTGCAGTTTTATATAGTGCAAACTGGTCAGGTATTGGAGCGTTACATCTTACTTATTGCGTATTTTGCATGAAGTACATGAAATTGATCTTGCGAAACATTGAACTTTATGATTCTGTTAACCTGAAGTTGCTCTGAACCGGGCTTTGTAACACCCGTTTTTACCTACTGGTTTTAATTAATTCTCACTGTATTGTATTAGGAAAGAGGATTTACTGTTTTTATGTACACTTTTATGATCTATGTTTCTAAATCAGATCAAATAAAGTTTAATGAATTCTATGGCAGGACGGAGGCGAGGATTATGCATATCTTTCCTCACTTTATTTGCATAGCAGTTCAAAGAAAACGTAACACAACAATCATTAAACAAAAGACTACACAACCCATGAACCATTAGGGGGTAGTCTCCAAGGCAACTATAGTCCAATCATATCACAGTCCATCGTATATAATATCGTGACGTCCCTTCCGCTTCCTCTTTCTTCACTGCTCGTCAATTAAGTGCATTCCTTACATTCTTGGCTTAATCTGACGTTGTTGCTGTTTGTATAGCGGTTTCTTGTGCACGTTATTAGCATTATTGCCTTGGTATTGTTTCATATTCCCTGCGCAGCAGGCTCTTGCCCGAGCGCGTTCTCCCCCTCGCAGTTTCTCTCGCTGTGTGCTCTGCGCGCAGTGAAATCCTGTCAGGCGTGTCTGGTCCGAGCGAGGCAGCTCCGTCGAGCGCTCCCGCTGGTCTTACGCGCGTTTGGGAATCCGGTCACTCCTTTAGTGTCCGCTGATTCCCGACCAACCTCGCCTAATTTTGACACCGCTACGCGGTGATTTTCCCACACGGCCACGTTAGTGACCAGCGCCACCTGGTGGTGGTAATTGGTATTGCGCCTCAGTCTATTCTTATAACAGCTTCGGGGAAAGCCCAGCTGTTGGAGCACCGGCGAGGGGCTGCCTTAAGGATTTTAAGGGCATTTGTTCTGTGCTCACACCCTCTGCTATCATGTCTTCTCCAGAAGACCATTTTTACTCCTCCTACCAGGAAGTGGAGGAGGAATGGCCTCCCAACTTCTCCTTCCAGCAGTGGACCAAGCCCTCTCTCTGGCTATTTCTAGGGCGCTGGCTCCTCTTACGGATCAGGTTGATAAGCTTGCGAAAAGTATCCCTGGAGTGTTCAGTGACCCAGATCTGGTGGTGGCGGGTCCCAGTAGCTCCCAGATGGGGAATAAAAGGGCCGTTAAGCATAACGTGGGGCACTTGGAAGGATTTGATAAACTTACGGAGAACTTCGTTAAGAGTGCGCGAACGCTTAAACATGCACCCTGCTGGGAGGAGGAGGGGCCCGGAGAAAATTGCGACACTGTCACCACTATTGTAGACCCCGACGGCGGGTTTCCCTTAGAGGGAGAGGGTGTATCGGAGGACGATTTCTCCTCCAATGAGGATAAGGACTCGGGGCGTCCCTGGCATCCAGAGTCCCACTCCTCTCAGTCCCCAGTTGGGGACGGGGTCCACTCGGATATGTTCGAGCCTACCCAAATTTACCATCCTAGGTCGGCGGAGTGGACACCTGACGCCAAAGTGGCAGAGTATGTGGTGGGGAAAATCCATCAACCCCTTGAAAGGGAGGTCAGGAATAGGATGAGGGGAGAATGCCCCAGGCCCTCACTGAAGGGGAAGGTGGCACACACGCCTGAAATTGATGAGAAACTATGTACCTTTTTCTCCAAGTATATGAGGGATCCCAAGAAAGGAATTGATAGGTCTTGGACGTGGTAGGGCCCTTGACCCAAATTATTCAATTGACGGAGCATTCCAAAGAGTCAGGATCCCCGTTGTTCACGGATATTGTGGCTGGTTGGGCGCACTACCCTAAACCCTAAAACACTACCCCCTCCACTACCCAAACACCACTGCACTACCCTAAACCCTAAAACACTACCCCCAGCACGACACCCTACACTACCCAAACATAACTGCACTACCCTAAACCCTAAAACACTACCACCAGCACGACTCCCTACATTACCCAAACACCACTGCACTACCCTAAACCCTAAATCTACCCACAGCACAACCCCCTACACTACACAAACACCACTGCACTACCCTAAACCCAAAAACACTACCCCCAGCACGACCCCTTCACTACACAAAGACCACTGCACTGCCTTAAACCCTAAAACACTACCCCCAGCATGACCCCCTACACTACACAAACACCACTGCACTACCCTAAACCCTAAATCTACCCCCAGCATGACCCCTACACTACACAAACACCACTGCACTACCCTAAACCCTAAAACACTACCCCAGCACGACCCCCTTCACTACCTAAACACAACTGCACTACCTTAAACCCTAAAACACTACCCCCAGCACAACCCCTTCACTACCCAAACACAACTGCACTACCCTAAACCCAAAACCACTACCCCCAGCACGACCCCTACACTACCCAAACACCACTGCACGACCCTAAAACACGACCCCTACACTACACAAACACCACTGCACTACCCTAAACCCTAAAACACTAGAACCCAGCACGACCCCCTACAGTACACAAACACCATTGCACTACCCTAAACCCTAAAACACTACCCCCTACACTACACAAACACCACTGCACTACCCTAAACCCTAAAACACTACCCCCAGCACGACCCCTACACTACACAAACACCACTGCACTACCATAAACCCAAAACACTACCCCAGCACTACCCCCTACACTACCCAAACACCACTGCACTACCCTAAACCCTAAAACACTACCCCAGCATGACCCCCTACACTACACAAACACAACTGCACTACCCTAAACCCTAAAAAACTACCCCCAGCACAACCCCCTACACTACCCAAACACCACTGCACTACCCTAAACCCTATAACACTACCCCAGCATGACTCCCTACACTACACAAACACCACTGGACTACCCTAAACCCTAAAACACTACCCCCAGCACGACTCCCTACACTACCCAAACACCACTGCACTACACTAAACCCTAAATCTACCCCCAGCATGACCTCCCACACTACACAAACACCACTGCCCTACCCTAAACCCTAAAACACTACCCCCAGCATGACCCCCTACACTACCCAAACACCACTGCACTACCCTAAACCCTAAAACACTAACCCCAGCATGACCCCCTACACTACCCAAACACCACTGCACTACCCTATACCCTAAAACATGACCCCTACACTACACAAACACAACTGCACTACCCTAAACCCTAAAACACTACCCACAGCATGACCCCCTACACTACAAAACACCACTGCACTACCCTAAACCCTAAAACACTACCCCCTACACTACACAAACACCACTGCACTACCCTAAACCCTAAAACACTACCCCCAGCATGACCCCCTACACTACACAAACACCACTGCCATACCCTAAACCCTAAAACACTACCCCCAGCATGAACCCCTACACTACCCAAACACCACTGCACTACCCTAAACCCTAAAACACTACCCCCAACACTACCCCCTACACTACACAAACACCACTGCACTAACATAAACCCTAAAACACTACCCCCAGCACAACCCCCTACACTACACAAACACCACTGCACTACCCTAAACCCTAAAACACTACCCCCAGCATGACTCCCTACCCTACCCAAACACCACTGCACTACCCTAAACCTTAAATCTACCCCCAGCACGACCCCCTACACTACCCAAACACCACTGCACTACCCTAAACCCTAAAACACTACCCCAGCACGACCCCCTACACTACCCATACACCACTGCACTGCCCTAAACCCTAAAACACTACCCCCAGCACGACCGTCTACACTACTGCACTACCCTAAACCCTAAAATACTACCCCGAGCATGACCCCCTACACTACCCAAACACCACTGCACTACCCTAAACCCTAGACAAGAAACCCCCACCCCATGCCCAATCCCCCTTACCTCTCACTCCTCGTGGTTCCTCTCTCCTCATGGTTCCTGCTTCACGTCGTCTCTGAGGGGCGGTGCACATCGTTGTGAGGAAACGGAAGAGCCTCTGTTTCCTTACAACGACATGGATCGTCTACATGTTTTAGACGCATGGTCATTTACCATACATACCTTTACAACAAAATTCGTTGTAAAGTCATGCGTGGTAAATGACCATGCGTTCTAAAAATGCGTAGTAATGACTTCGTGATGTACAACGCATGCGTGGTAATGCATGCGTTGTAATGGTATCGCAAAGTAAAAAAGTCGTTGTAACGGCTGTTTACCGATCGAAGCTGGCCCCTGTTCTTCAGTGAGACATTTATTTGATTAATTAGGAGGAAGGAATGTGGTTTTTTTACCGAAAAGTGCATTCACTGCTGTTGTATTGTGAAAGTGTCCGCGTGGCCTGGGTTCACTTCCGGTGAGAGAGTGGAAGAGTCTGTTTGGATCTAAAGGAGTTCTGTTGTTGGACGGGGCCGGCGCGACATCAGAAAACATAGCTAATGGAAAGCGTCCTCCCTGAAGTGTGGAGCAGTGCCATGAGAGGTCAACGAGTGTGCGTCCTACCACAGTATGACCGTACCGCGTGACCCATGTGCCGCCTCCAGGGTACGGGAGGCAGAAGCGGCATCGCAGGTCCTCTTGAAGACCGTTGTAGCACTAATTCTACATTTTGGTACTAGGGCATTTTAACTTCGTTGTTCCTGCCAGATACAAAGAGAAGATCCTGTGTTATTCAGTGCCCTCGTTACCTTTTTTGTGGGTTGTGGTGCTTGTCACTTTGCTGCCCTGCCGGTGCACACAACTGGGCACCCCACCTCGGGTGCCATCTGCTGGGCCTCTGCCCTCGGATCACTGGTTTCGGTTTCTGGAGTGGCAACATAAACAGTTGCTCCCAAAGGACTAGCCTGAACACTTAGTTGAATATCCCCTGCACCAGCATTCCACGGAAATTCTTTCCTAGCTCTCCCATGTCAACGAGGACGTCATAATAGCATGGCTCCGCTCGCGACACCGTATGACGTCATAGGAGCCGTAAGAGGACCTCGTCGGCGTGCTGACGTCAGTTCCACCCATTTTTTCCGTGCCACCGAGGCAAACAGGGGACTGAGACATTTTCACATGTATACATAGTATAATAAATATATATATATTCACTGAAAAAACCATAGGTTTCAGGCACGTTATAGTTAGAAATTAGCATTTAAAAAACCTTAGAAATTCACTGAAAAAACCATAGGTTTCAGGCACGTTATAGTTAGAAATTAGCATTTAAAAAACCTTAGAAATTCACTGAAAAAACCATAGGTTTCAGGGGCGTTATAGTTAGTTGGACATTTCACTCGTACAAAACCATAGAAATTCCCCCGTTATAGTTAGTTCAGCTAACTATAACTCGCGCGCTCCGCAATGCACTGCTGATGACGTCACATATTACATCACTCAGCACTCTGCAAACGCGCCCCCTGGCGCGTTGTAAGTTGGGGAATTAATTCCCCTTGAATACTGGGGGTCCCTGGGGGCCAACTAGCCCACTAGGTACCTCCAGTATGCGCAACAGGGCTGCGTTGCAGAGAGGTGGTTTGAGGCTATGCCCCTTTTTACACCTCTCTGCAACGCAGCTCTGTGGCGCTTACTGGAGGTACCTGGTGGGCTAGTTGGCCCTCAGGGACCCTCAGGATTCAAGGGACTTAATCTTCCAAGTTACAACGCACCAGGGGCGCGTTTGCACAGTGGTGCAGGGAGGGGCGGGGCCTGATATGGCAAGTGTGCAAACGTGCCCCTGGCGCGTTGTAACTTGGGGATTAAGTCCCCTTCAATCCTGAGGGTCTCTGGAGGCAACTAGCCCACAAGGTACCTCCAGTAAGCGCCACAGAGCTGCGTTGCAGAGAGGTGTAAAGGGGTGTGGCCTCGGTCCACCTCTCTGCAACGCAGCCTTGTGGCGCTTACTGGAGGTACCTGGTGGGCTAGTTGGGCCCCAGGGACCCTCAGGACTCAAGGGGAATTAATCCCCCAATTTACAACGCGCCAGGGGCGTGTTTGCACAGTGGTGCAGGGAGGGGCGGGGCCTAACAAAACAAGTGTGCAAATGTGCCTCTGGCGCATTGTAAATTGGGGGATTAAGTTGCGTTCAATCCTGAGGGTCTCTAAGGGCCAACTAGCCCACCAGGTACCTCCAGTAAGTGCCACAGAGCTGCGCTGCAGAGAGGTGGTCCGAGGCCACGCCCCTTTTTACACCACTCTGCAACGCAGCTCTGTGGCTCTTACTGGAGGTACCTGGTGGGCTAGTTGGCCCCCAGGGACCCTCAGGATTCAAGGGGACTTAATAGGGACGTTATAGATAAAAATTAGCGTTTAAAAAACCTTTGAAATTCACTGAAAAAACCATAGGTTTCAGGGACGTTATAGTTAGTTGGAGATTTCACTCGTACAAAACCAGAGAAATTCCACCGTTATAGTTAGTTCAGCTAACTATAACTCACGCCCCCGCAATGCACTGCTGATGACGTCACATATTACATCATTCATGACATGGTCAGTGACATCACTGATGACATCACTGATGACATCTCAAATGACATCACTGATGACATCATCCACGTGATAATCTGATGCACCTCCTCACACCCTAATATAACCTTTAATACACCCACTCTAAAATACAGAATACCATTTGCGAAACCATAGACACACCAATACCAGTTACTACATACGCACTCACTGATTCCTAGGTCTACACACACATCCACTCATTCACCCATACAGTCACTCATACATGCAGTCTATCATCAATACGGCACTATCATATGCAGTCACATATCTATACAGACACTCACACACCGTCACTCATCCATATAGTTACTCACACACCTAGTCAGTCATGCAAAGAATCAATCACACTTCCATTTACTCACCTATACAGTTATACACACACCACATCACTTATTCAAACAGAAACAAACGCATACTTACTCTCTTATACAATCACTGATACATCTACACACTCATCCATACAGCCACTCTCACAATCACTGACTCTCACGTATAGTCATTTATATTCTCCAACTCTCCCATGCATTCAGTAAGACACATGTAATCACTCACTTAAACAGTCAGTCACGCACCTACTAAATCCTCCATCCAGGCACTTATACACCCACTCATTCTGCAATACACCTTGGCATATATATAATACATATTTAAACTTTAAAGAAACACACAGTCACGTGGATGATGTCATCAGTGATGTCATTTGAGATGTCATCAGTGATGTCATCAGTGATGTCACTGACCATGTCATGAATGATGTAATATGTGACGTCATCAGCAGTGCATTGTGGGGCGCGAGTTATAGTTAGCTGAACTAACTATAACGGTGGAATTTCTCTGGTTTTGTATGAGTGAAATTGCGATTCTCCTATTACCATGACTAGAGAATCTGGATTTCATTAAAGACACCTTTCCTTCAATATATGTGGAAAAACCACCTCTTCCAATTCCAGGCACTCCCTTTCGGCCTGTCCTCCGCCCCATGGTGTTTCACCAAAGTGATGAGATCAATCGCCTCTTCCTTAAGAGAAAAGGGTATTCGTCTAATCATATACCTAGACGACATCCTCATTATGTCCCAGGACCATTCTCAAATCATTCAAGACCTGAAGACCGTAATAGATCTTTTAGAAAGCCTGGGGTTCATTATAAACAGAGAGAAATCGATATTGTCTCCCTCCAAAACCCTGGAATTCTTGGGTTTCACAGTAGATACCATGAAATGCCTCCTTTTACTCCCATCAAAGAAAATAACCAAGATCAGAAAAGAGATAAGACACGTTTTGAAACAAGAGAATTTATCCTTGAGGGAACTAGCCAGGCTACTGGGTCTCCTTTCCTCCTCTATTCAAGCTATCTTTCCGGGCCCCCTAAACTATCGAGCTCTTCAAAGGGTAAAAGCGAGAGCTCTAAGATTGGGCCTCTGGTACGGGGATCGCATTTCCCTAGACCAGGAAGCCTCTTTAGAACTGACCTGGTGGCTAGAGAACTTGGATGCTTGGAATGGCAAAGCAATTTTTGGTTCAGCACCAGAATTTGTTTTAGAATCAGATGCGAGCCTTCATGGCTGGGGAGCCTGTCTCCTCGATCAGAACACAGGCGGTGTTTGGTCACAAGAGGAATCCTCTCACCATATAAACTACCTAGAACTGACAGCCGGTCTATACGCGTTAATGAGTTTCAGACACTCTCTTCAGGGCAGATCTGTCATTCTAAAGATGGACAACATGTCCGCGGTTGCCTATATAAATCGCCTGGGAGGTACAAAATCTGCAGACCTCTCGAATTTAGCCAAGAAACTTTGGATGTTCTGTCTGGAACACAAGATCGCCCTAAGAGCGGAATACCTTCCAGGGAAAACAAACATATGTGCGGATTGGAACTCGAGGTTCCTTTTAGACCACAGCGATTGGAAGCTCAACGTTTCCGTTTTCAAGTCTCTCAACAAAATATGGGGTCCTCTGGAAATAGATCTCTTTGCAAGCAGATTAACATTCCAATTGGAGAATTATTACAGCTGGATGCCCGACCCGGGTGCTCTAGCAGAGCAGTGAACGCTTTTCTTCAATGCTGGAACCAACGCTTACGCCTTTCCCCCATTTGCCATGATCCAGAGAGTCCTTCAAAAGGTGAGACAACAACGATGTTCCATTGTCCTAGTAACTCCCTTCTGGCCATCCCAGGCTTGGTTTCCCACTACCCTGGAGCTGGCTTGCGACCTTCCCTTCCTAATTCCATCCCAAGTGGACCTTCTTTCAGACGTAGACGGAGGAAGTCACCCCCTAGTTCAAACAGGGAATTTGAACCTTCTTGCCTGGAGAGTGTCAGGAGATCCAATGATCTCTCAGGACTTTCGTCAACAGCTGCAACTCTCCTCGGAGAGTCTTGGGCCCCAGGTACACACTACCGCTATAACAACATATGGAAATTCTGGGTACGTTGGTGCGTGGAAAGGAATCTGGATTCCGTGGAGGCATCTATCGTTGACATAGTTAACTTCCTTGTTGAACAATTCGAAAGGGGTCTTAGCTATAAGTCTATCAATTGTTATAGATCGGCTATTTCCGCAGGACATGCTCTTATCAATGGTAAAACGGTTGGTAAGAACGCCATAATTTGTAGAGTCCTCAAAAGTATTAGACCTCCTAAACCAAGATATCAGTCTCTCTGGGATGTTAAGTTAATTCTAGATCTTTTCACTGACTGGCCTGATAATACTCACTTGAATAGGAAAAACCTATCTATCTAGCTCGCTACACTGCTATGCCTAGTATCTTGTCATAGGGTGTCTGATGTTAAAGCTCTTGAAATTACCAATAGATCCTACAACATGTTTGGAGTCAATTTCGAATTGTTTAGAAGAACCAAGACCATGTCTGATTCTATCTTCTATCCACGTTTTGATCTATGCAAAAAACTTTGTGTGGTAGACTGCATGAAAGAGTATGACTGCAGAATGAATGGTCTTCGTCCTCAAGGTGTGAATCGGCTACTTATCTCCTTCATTAAACCTCACAATCCTATAACCTCTGCTTCTATTGCTAGATGCGTTAAAATTGTTATGAATTTAGCAGGTATTGACTTAAAGATGTTCCAAGCTCATTCGATTAGAGGTTCTATGGCCAGTAAATCCTTCTGGTCCGGTGGTAAGTTGGATGATATTCTTAAAGCTGCTGACTGGTCTAATGTTAGGACTTTCGCACAGCATTATTGTAAACCAATTGTTCATATGTCTTACGTAGTCTTACAAAGCTACCAACATGCATAATGGTAGCCTCTGGTCTTGTAATGAAATTGCGATTCTCCTATTACCATGACTAGAGAATCTGGATTTCATTAAAGACACGGAGGCTAACATTATCCCACCCACCCTTTCCCTTGGATAACTAAAGCTTACAGTATATTTATTCTAACATGACTGATGTACTTAATGTTATTGTATCCTTTGTTTACTTGAAGTTTTCTCTATTTATAAATGAATGTATATTATTATACCTTCGTCTAATTACATTGTTTGCCACCTTATTTTAGCGTTTTTTTCTTCTTGAACTACTTATATCTTTCTCTTTTTTTCAGATAATCTCTCATAACTTCATGATTTTGACCTTCGGATCATTCTTCGTTCTTCCTTTTCCTTCGTTTCGTGATGATTTAAAGAAATGTTTGGACTCTTAAAATTTTTCGGGACTTATCCTATTCTACACCACATTTAAAAGAGGCGGATTGTTATGGGCTCATGCCTTTTATATGTTTTCAGTGTTCTATTCTGGAACCTTTTTGCTTTATGATGTATGCGGCTGCTTGGACTGCATTAAAAGAAATATGCATAATGTTAGCCTCCGGTCTTGTAATGAAATCTCCAACTAACTATAACGTCCCTGAAACCTATGGTTTTTTCAGTGAATATATATATATATATATATATATATTACCTACTGGCGGTCGCCAGTAGGTAGTTATAGTTAGAACCTAGTATATATGGCAGGCACTATGCCTGGTCATCTGATGGTGAATATCCAGCAATAAACTTCACTGCTTTTTCTGCACACGATAACGCTGGTGTGTCATTTCTTTGAGCGCAACGAGGTCCGTGCCTGGGTTTCCTGGCAGCGATCGTCAGGCCAGAGTTTGGAGCTTTGATATATATATACAAATCAAACAAAAGCCGGGGGACAAGCAGTGTAGTTGGCAAAGAAACTGCTGACAGAATGATACAGCTACGTCTTTTGAGAACGATATATGATCACAGATGGCCTATTAGTCTAGTGGCCAATTGATGAGAACAATCCTATCTGTGATCATATATCGTTCTCAAAAGACGTAGCTGTATCATTCTGTCAGCAGTTTCTTTGCCAACTACACTTCTTGTCCCCCGGCTTTTGTTTGATTTGTGTGGGTATCTGGAAAGGTCCTGAAGAAGGTGGTTAATCTACACTTCACAAGCCACCGAAACGCGCGTCGACCTCGACCCCATGTTCAGTTCTTTTTGAACATATATACCAACCTTGGTCGTGGAGACTTTGTTATCTGTAGTCTCCCCCTTTTTTTCCCAGATTCACTCTGTGTGAATGCTGTATGAGTCGGTATGTGTTTGGATGAGTTTTGTTTTTGTGACACATGTATGTGATCTTTTCCGGGGGTTCTCTTGTTAAATATTAGAGTGTAAATATTTTTTGAATTTCATGTAGAAATACTGTCTAATTTTATTGTATTATATATTCCAAAAAAAAGCTTTAAAAATGAAATAGAAAGAAAATGTACTGTTATGAAATATATAAAGAAACTAAATAAACAGTGATGATGAAATCAAACATGTTAATGTTATTGAAATGATTTAACAGGTTATTGAGCCCATGCTGAATTCAATGTTGACAACAAAAGAAATATAGACCTTGAGGGAGATTGTTCATTGTATGTTTGTTTTTTCCCCTCTTCTCCCTGGCCTTAAATTAATCTTCCTGAGAGGGGGTCCCCAATTTTTGCATCAGTTCCCGTATTCTCCTGCTCTCCTGATGTTTGGCCTCATCTTGCAGAGGTTTTTTCCGGTCTCCAATTTTTTATTTGTCTTCTGAAACAGCGTTAGACTTCCTGTTTATCCTGCCGACTGGCAGTGCCCCCAAGAGTAGGCTGTGACACTTCATGCGTCGTCCAGAAGACCTGCATTTGAAATCATTGGCTAATCAGTTCCCCAGGAGAGCACATAAATTAACACAACACCAATAAATAAATTATTGGTACGTTTTTCCATTTATTATATTCTGAACACTGTCCTGAGTGCCCTAAATTAGGACCTCACCACTCCTGCATTGTTTCTCCCTGCCTATTGCCTATTTTCCCTTACATGTGCATACAAATCTTCAACCGTTCCCAAGGGGAGACAGTCCTTTCCATGCTGTGGAATATGAGTATAAAAGCAACACGCATTGATAAATGCATTATGTTTCACCTATGTGATTAATAATAAGCTGCTTTTTGTTGTAAGTTGTAGCTTGCTGAGTAGTTGTACAATATAAGTTAACGAAAGTCTGTTAAAGTGTTATGAATTGTTTATGTATAAAAAAGGCAAGATAGTGTGCTGTTACTAGTGGTATAGTGCGGGTAAGTAATAAAATTTTGAAACATGAAATGAAAGAGGGAAATAATAGGATTAATTGAAGTAATAGCAATTTTATGTGTTTAGAGGAGTTCTGACAACTTTTGGGGCCGGTGCCACTGCACCTGCCGCACCATTCAAATCATGCCCCTAGTGCCTGCAAGATAACTGCATTTGTGACTGCCTGTTTAGTAGTGAAATATAGCAATATTTGGTGTTTAGAGGAGTTATGACAACTTTTGGCCTCATTGCCACTGCACCTACTGCACCATTCAAATCATGCCCTATTGCCTGTAAGGTAACTGCACTTGTGACTGCCTGTTTAGCGGTAAAATATTGCAATATTTGGTGTTTAGAGGGGCTCTTAGAGCTTTAGGCCCAGGTGTCACTGCACCTGCTGCACCATTGAAATCCTGACCCTAGTGCCTGCAAAGTAACTGCACTTGTGACTGCCTGCTTAGTAGTAAAATATAACAGTATTTGGTGTTTAGTGGAGTTAAGACAACATATGGCCTCAGTGGCACTAAACCTGCTGCACCATTTAAATCAAGCCCCTTATAACTCCAAGGTAAGTGCAATTGTGACTGCCTGTATAGAAGTAAAATATAGCAATATTAGGTGTTTAGAGGAGTTCTGACAATTTTTGGGCCCGGTGCCACTGCAACTGCTACACCATTCAAATCATGACCATGTTGTGTGCAAGGTAACTGAACTTGTGACTTCCTGTTTAGTAGTAAAATATAGCAACTTTAGGTGTTTAGTGGGGTGCCTAGAGCTTTTGGTCCCGGTGTCACTGTACCTGCTGCACCATTGAAATCATGACCCTGTTGTCTGCAAGGTAACTGCACTTGTGACTGCCTGTTTAGTAGTCAAACATAGAAATATTATGTGTTTAGAGGAGTCCGGCACAATTTTTGGGCCCGGTGCTACTGCACCTGCTGCACCATTTAAATCATGACCGTGTTGTCTGCAAGGTAACTGCACTTGTGGCTGGCTGTTTAGTAGTAAAATATAGCATTGCTCTTGTATATTAACTTTATTTTGACCGTGCAATGTTTACTACAACATTTAGAATTTGATCATAATGACCAAATAGATTAAGTTGAAAAAAATCAATCTGTTAATGCCTACAAAGGGCAAAGAAAGGTACTGAGGCATAAATTGGAAATGCCACAAATATTCTAAGGCTATAGCATCTGCTTTACACAACTAAGGGGCCGATTCCGATCTCGGTCGGAGGCGCACCCAATACCATTCGGTCGGGAAAAAAGCCATGCGAATGCCTGTTTCCCGACCGATCCGTACAGCACACCGAACGAGTAAGTACGATGCGCACAACAGCACAGAATCCGGCCGAGCCGTACTCACCCAATCCAGGTCCTGTACTCCGACCGAGGCGAATCCGGAAACGCCGAATCGAGTCGCACGGAAGGGAAAATGCAGCTCCGTCCGGCCGACCGAGCACGATGCGCTTCCCGCACGCGCCGAACCCGTCGCTACGCACGGCACGTCAAAGCATCCGGGAGAGGCGCACATAAGCTCCGATTCGCGCCACAACACAATCCACGGCTACGAGACGAACACGCCAGCGACGAGGACGACGCGAAGCGACGAGGCGACGCGAAGCAACGAGAAGGACGAACGACACGAACCAACCCATGAATCCCTTCGTCCCGATCATACCAATATTCTACATTTACTACCGGAACAGGCACGGACGCGTACGGCGCAGAAGGTAAGTCAGACACCAACCACAAAACACATACAACACGTACACGACACATCACACACACACAGAGGGATGCAGAATATACTTACACCAGCAACAGCAGCACCATAGGGGCGGGATGCCCATCACCAATGCCACATATGCAAACAGGGGCCTGAATGCGCACCACCACCCCTACCCAGGGGGGCTGGATGCCTACCACTACTACCACCCTTAGCCAGGGGGCTGGATGCCTACCACTACTACCACCCTCACCCAGGGGGGCTGGATGCCTACCACTACTACCACCCTCACCCAGGGGGGCTGGATGCCTACCACTACTACCACCCTTAGCCAGGGGGGCTGGATGCCTACCACTACTACCACCCTCACCCAGGGGGCTGGATGCCTACCACTACTACCACCCTCACCCAGGGGGCTGGATGCCTACCACTACTACCACCCTTAGCCAGGGGGGCTGGATGCCTACCACCACCCTTAGCCAGGGGGCTGGATGCCTACCACTACTACCACCCTCACCCAGGGGGGGCTGGATGCCTACCACTACAACCACCCTCACCCAGGGGGTCTGGATGCCTACCACTACTACCACCCTTAGCCAGGGTGGTGCCAGATGCCCACCACCACTACCACCCTTAGCCATGGGGGTGCCAGATGCCTACCACTACTACCACCCTCACCCAGGGGGGCTGGATGCCTACCACTACTACCACCCTTAGCCAGGGGGCTGGATGCCTACCACTACTACCACCCTCACCCAGGGGGCTGGATGCCTACCACTACTACCACCCTCACCCAGGGGGGCTGGATGCCTACCACTACTACCACCCTTAGCCAGGGGGGCTGGATGCCTACCACCACCCTTAGCCAGGGGGCTGGATGCCTACCACTACTACCACCCTTACCCTGGGGGGCTGGATGCCTACCACTACTACCACCCTCACCCAGGGGGGCTGGATGCCTACCACTACTACCACCCTTAGCCAGGGGGGCTGGATGCCTACCACTACTACCACCCTCACCCAGGGGGACTGGATGCCTACCACCACTACCACCCCCACTCATAGGATGGACAATGCATGACACAACCAGCACACCACAACCTAGGGAATGCAAGAAAAAGACATCCCCCAACACCATGACAAGCGTGTGTAGACTGTGTCAAATGCCTACAACACTGAACATGACTTTGAACATACAATGTGACCCCCTAGCACATGTGCCACACATATATGTGTGTGGCCCCCACAATGCAAGCAGGCCATGACCATTGTGGCAATGGGGTCCAAACCCCCATCATCACAGTGACCAAAAGGTAAGTGTGGGGTCCATAGCTGAAGCACATTCTGAACATTGTGGCAATGGGGTCTAACGCCCCATCACCACAGTGACCAAAATGTAAGTGTGGGGTCCATAGCTGAAGCACATTTTGAACATTGTGGCAATGGGGTCCAAACCCCCATCATCACAGTGACCAAAAGGTAAGTGTTGACAAAGAAAGAGCTGAAACTGCCAAACTGCATGGATGATTCCTGGTCACAGAACAAAAAACACATCAGTGGCAAAGTAGTGCATGTGTCCCATTGCAACATAAATTGGGGGAACCAAATACTGCAGTGCAAATAAGACATACCTTTGGCCATGTGCAGACAAACAACACCCATGGGGGCTGACACTGTCAACATTCATCAATGACACAATGACAGAAGTGACCATCAGAATGCAGACCCACATATTTGCACCAATGGGCACACAAATGCAGATACCCTGTGGAGACTGTAGATGTGAGGTGAACAGATACCATACCATGGCAGCAATGGGACACACAAACCATGATCATTGTGCTGACCGATGACCTAGGAGTCCCAGGGACAGCAGGGGAAAGCCACCAAACTACATACAGCCAATGGCACACCCAAGATATGCCAATGCAGTGGTGCAGATGCACAAACACAAACAGGCAGACCCACACTGCACATCATACACAACAGGTGAGGGGGGCAGTGTCCCCAGGCAACCACACAACACATGAGGAGACCTGAATACCAATCATACAGATGTGCATACAGTGCCACACAAAGGTAACTCATGGATTCAAATCCCCTATGTGGGCAAGCAGGCATTGTCAGATGAGAGGGAGCACAAATCACACATGTCACACAGGCACGTAGGAACAGCAACTGACACAGCAAGACACAGACACACCACAGCACTACCCCCAGGGCCCCCACAATGTGGTGACCCTGGGCTGCATTACAATCCCACTGTGATGACAAAGCTAAATGTCGTTCACACTGTGAACCACAGTCATGTGTCCTGAGCAACAAACTACCATCACACCTACACAAGCACAAATCAATCAGCATGGCCAGTAAGCCAAGGCCAACATGGAGGCAGGGGCCTAGCCGGGCAACAACTCTCATCTGCACACACTCAACACCACACCCCTCGACCTCCAACAATGTGCAGCAGTGAAGCACACATGCACTGGTGACATTGCACATGCACCCATGACTATTCCAGGGTGGTGGGTGGGAACCAAGGACCAGAAACACATCACACATGGCCACTCAACAAGACTCCTGAATGTCTGACACACTGCACACTACGCTGTACATGGACATGACGGCAATACCACACCAACCAATGGGATCCCAGCCACAGTCACACACCAATGAAGAAGCCAAGGTCACCCACAAAGAACACACATAGACAACAACCAACATTGCAGCCCGGACCCTGAGGAGTGCCAGCAGTCACACACACAACGTGTCACAATCACTGAAAGATAACACAAACTGGAAATCACATGACAGGGGCAAACAACAAGTGCCAAGGGGAAACCTGACTGTGACCCATCTGCGTCTGCACACAAACTCAGCCCTGACAGCAAACACACCTATGGGTGACACCCTGATGACCAGTAATGTGCCATGCACCCACATCACAGAGAACCCAGGGAGAAGACTTTGGGGGAACATAGGTCAACTCAGCAAGCATCACAAACAGGTACAACACTAGGGATCACAGCATGCACAGCTAAACGGAAGTGAACACACAGACATGCACATACAACACACACCTTGGGCGCAGGCAATGTCACAGGAGTACACACTGCCATGAGGGGACTCCACTCCTGTGTGAGGAAAGCTGTGCCATATGTTGCCTCAGTAGGGCCCCATCATGTCAGCTGAGCACTTGGTCACACAATCAACAATTAGCACCAAATGAGGGCTCCCGTCACAACAGCCTGGTCATGGAAGTGCCAACGGAATCATCAGCACAGATCCAACACACTTGTATAGCAATGTTGCACTGACAACACAGATGAGTCCTTCCCCATTGATGCCCAAACCTGCATGTCCAGTGGAGATGGCCACACGGTCAGGGAAGTAGACGAATTGAACAATGGCAGGCACAACAGATGTGCAGGGGTGGAAGCCACAGATGTGAAATAGCTAATCTAAGTAGGAAATCCCATTGCCAAATACTGAACACATTACACCCTCAGATGCTGCTATGGATGACATGGATACACCACAGGATAGGACACATTCCCCCTGGACCACATGGGTTCCTGCACAGTAACACTTCATTATCATGAGACCAAATATCACCATCACTGCAGCAAGGGCATGGTTAGCATCATCAACAACATGTACATCAGAAGCATAAGCACTAGAGAACAGAAAGTTGCTTTATTCAGCATATGTGTGTAATGAAAACAAAGTCCAGAAAAAACACAAAGGCCAATGGCCAGTCCATTGTCAAAGTCCAAACTGGGTGACAGTGGCAGATGTCACCCTACGCATGCCTGCACAAAACCAGGGACAATCCACTAGGAGGGGCAACCGGGGGGCAGGCCAGGCACCGCAGGGACAGGATCAGGGCTCACCAGGAGGAAGCAGGGAAGGGGTGGTGGGTGCTGGAGAGCCACTGACAACTGCAGTGGAGGTGTCTGACATGGTGTGTGCCGGCACAACTGGGGGCATGACTCAGATGTTGTGGGTGCCGGCACGACTGCAGTGGACCCTGCAGATGGAGTGGACAGGTCCGCCACTGCAGTGCCCAAGTCAGACAGGGTGGTAGTGGACTCCACTGCAGTGCCTACCACCAGGGGAGGAGAATGGGGAACAGGCAAGGTGGGCTGGACAGAGGGGAGGACATCCTCACCACATCAGTGGCACAGACAAGCGCAGCGGGGGGTGTGGTGCCGGGAGAGCAAGTGGCAGGGGGAGAAGGCCGGATCCTCTTGGGGATGGTATATCTGTGGGTGGGGGAACCTGGGGCAGGGTGTGGTGGGGGCACCTGTGGAGTGGGGGCCTGAGGGATGGAGGAAGGAGACCTGGTGCCTGAGCTGCAGGGCGGCGGCGGGGTCTTGCTCTTACGACTCCGGGGGACTTGTTGGTGGGGGCCTCAGTCTGTCTGCGCCTGGGGGAGGGTGTCCGGGGGCGAGGGGCACTCTGCTCCGTGTGGGTGGGCTTCCTCTTCCCCCTGAATGCTGTATCAGCTGGATCGGAGGGGAAGAGGCCGAGGTCACTGAGGAAGAGCTGCTGGGTCTTTGGGGTTGCAGGTGAGGCAAGGGAGGGTGTTTTGGAGGGAGAGGCAACTGAGGACTGCGCAGTGCTCGTGGATGCGTGTGTGTGTTCCAGGGCCCCATCCCCTGTGAGTCTGGTTTCAGTCCCCTGACTGTGCATGCGTGTGTGTCTGTGTGCTGGATGTGTGTGTGCTGGTGTGTGCCTGTGCCGGTGTGTGTGTGCTTGGGACGGGTAAGGTGCTGGGGAGTGTGGATGGAGCAGAGGCAGGAGGGGTGAGGGACTGTCTGAGGAGGGACACTGCTGCCGTCAGGGAGGAGTCCATGGACCTATTGCCCCTCTGTAGGTCAGACATGCCCGATGAGATGCCCTCCATGAACGACACCAGCTGAGTCAACAGAGCGGTGTGCGCATGGAGGACACTCAGCATGGCTGTCTGCCCTACATGGAGCTGGCGAAGGAGGTACACAGACTCCTCACTCAGGGCAGCAGGGGACACAGGGGCAGGGGTGCGGTGCCTG
The DNA here is from genome assembly GCA_963921515.1 of Calotriton arnoldi. Classification (NCBI taxonomy): domain Eukaryota; kingdom Metazoa; phylum Chordata; class Amphibia; order Caudata; family Salamandridae; genus Calotriton; species Calotriton arnoldi. The sequence goes on from CAWUFW010010266.1 coordinate 501,678, forward strand.
GCCCAAAGGAGACACGCTCCCGAACATGGGAGCCTCCACGGACCTGGGGAATGGGAGCCGATGGGAGGGCGGTGGTGGTGCTGGTGGTGGCGGGGACAGCAACACTAGCTGGGTTGTGGTGGCTGCTGACACCCGCCTCCATAAGGGAGTCATCCTCTGAGTTGCTCTGGTCCTCAGCTGAGGTGGATGGTGCTGAGGACTCCTCGGTGTGGCTCCCCTCGCCCTCCGTACCACTGGGTCCCTCCGACCACTCCTTGGCTGCTGACCCAGTCTGGCTCTCCGGCTCCTCCTGGTCCGTGGAGCTGTCCCCTTCCGTGGCCGTGGATGTATCTGCAAACAATGGGGAAACAGACAGACATCAGTCACCTGCACCAAACACACACACCACTGTGAGCACAGCACATTACAGAGCAAGCCCTGGCATCATTAGTTGTACATTGCTAAAAGTGCCCTAACTGAACAGGAGGAGCCAATTGTCAGTCTGATGCCAACCATGGCACTCACATCCCACATGGCCTTGCACCCATCTGTCTGGTGTCTGTTGGATAGCAACACCCCAGTGTGGAAACATGCACCAACTACACAGTAGTTGGACAGTGCAGAGGACACGGTCACTATCAGGATACCTTGGCCATATAGGGACCTTTACAGATTATCACATCTGAAACTGGACCGAACATCCTTACTTAAATCAAAACTACCTCTGAACTAAAATCGTAATATTTGAAATAGTCTACTGACTATAAAGATGCTGCCAGCAATATATTAAGACTCGGGGAATTCATGTATTTTCATCTGTGTAAAACAGTGAAATTGGAGTGAGCATCCAATCGCATTTGGAAAGAGCAATAGAGAAAGTCGAGACGGTGTCCTGACGAAGGCAACTTGCCGAAACGCGCGTAGTTCCATCTACCGCTGACCCTCTTTTCAGTCCACATAAGATCTGGACTCTGTTAGAAACATAAGAAGAAAAAAAGATTGTATCATCAGATAAGAGCATTATTATGCTCTAAGCTCCTATTTAGTTTAATCATATTTCATATGCCGATATGTGTTACTGCATTGTGATTTTATAAAATGTATTGAATTATATATATATTTTTTGAGATTCTGACAAAAAATGACAAAAAATGTATATGAAATGAAATAAAAAATATATTTTGTGATAATATTTCAGCACCATGTCAATTGATTATGTGTATGTTGTCCTGTTCAATTTTAAACATTCATGCTTGTGATTAGCTTGGTTCTTTCCCCTGGCTTGTGGACATGCACACATCACAACTCTTGCCACTGAGTCAGTACAGGTTTCCGGATGAAAGGGACGCCCAGAGTCAAATAGGATATGCATGTGATGCATACCAGCGACAGACACCATGATGCACCCATGTCCTGATAGCCATCGCCACAATGGTGTGCATGTAGCACATGTCACTCCCCTGCAGGATCACCAATAAGTAGACAGATGCCATGGCGGAGGCATGACTGCTAAGTCATACATCACTGTCTCAGTGATGTATGACTTGGCAGCCAGACAACAACACCCTGTACTGTGTCACAATAGTAGGTCATGGGGAATGCAAGTCCTGGAGCTGCACAAGTGCACATGTACATCCCCCACACAACACATCATCTTAACCCTCATCTGTCCAGGTCATACCGATTGGACATATGGGAGACCTGTGACACTACCCTCTGAACCTGAGCCCCTCACAATCTGCTGTGAATGGGGAACAGCTGCCTGAACTTCACATTCGCATACCCCAGTCTGCACGGGCAGCTGATCAAACACCTATGTGACACACAAGTATCGTCTCCTATGGTCACATCTCCAGTGGCATGCTGAGCCCCTACCAAGAAACACCCCAGCAGTCCTGGCAACTAATCCACAGCACACTGACACAGAGGCAGACACCTGAGGGGTCAAATCACTGCGCACAATGTGTCAGCTGATACACGGGAGTGGGAGTACAGAGTGCATTGCATGGCCTGGAGTAGGCATGACTGTCCTGCCCCACATGAATGAGGGATGAGCCCTGGACAGTGGATAGCTGGCTATGTATGTGTGACACACGTAATCTGCACACTCCTGGGGCCCAAACATTGTTCCCACCCGCTGCATGGGCGTGTGCCACATACCCCAGGCACATGTGGTGGCTCAGCTCAGCAAGTGGACCGCATATCAAAGCAACACGCAGATTACATGTCCGAACACAGGCGTTGTGTGAACAATGGACCCACCCATGATGCCCACAACAGAGTTAGGGAAACAGATGCTGACCCCCACCTTTAGTGAAGCAAACTGCAAGGACACAGTCCCAAGTGACACAATTCCCTGAATGTAAGGGCCACACCTGGGTATCAGATGAGGAGTGGGCAGTGCACAATAGAGGGACATGGCTCCTGGACAACATGACTGCTGCACTGTGGCAGTTGAACCAGGCCAGAGGAGGGCACACAGCATGTAATACAGAGTTCACAGTGCAGTCTTTGACTCACCCCCTCCTTGCTGCTGTCTGGCCTTCAGCTGCCCATCCAGGTCTGGAAACACCACCGCCAGGATCTGGAGCATGTGGGGGTCAGGGTCCGTGTTCCGCCCCTCCTGCGAGGAGGCGACAGCTTCAGCTGGACCCGTGCAATCCTCCGGGTCCAGCCCCGAAGGTCCTGCCACCTCTTCTGGCAGTTGCGGATCCAGCGCTTGTAGACCCCCACGGACCGGACAGCCCGGACGATGTCCTTCCAGATCTCCTGCTTCCGATGGGCATTAACCTGTCAGGATGACAAAGTGAAAAGGCCATTACTACACATGTAACATATCTGTGCATGACACAGTTGTATATACATGTCTCATTCACAGGGGCACATGATGTACACAGGCAGTGCAACGCTGCCCATGGACAGTTTGCCAGACGTCACTACATGGTATCATTGCATGGGAAGTAAAACCTTGTTCAAATGCACTGTCACTGCACCATACCTGTCCAGTGCATGTCACTACACACTATGGGGGTGACAACTACTCAGTGAGCCTGCTAGCCAGTGGCGTGCAGACTTTCAGCCTTGCTAGTCAGACAAAATGCACATTCAGAAAGGCAGTGCACAGAACACTCACCTGCTCCCCTGGTGTCCCATACAGCTTGCTGTACTGTGGAAGTAGGCTGTCCAGCAGGGCCTGGTTCTCCTCAAGGCTGAAGGCTGGGGCTCTCTCCACAGTACGTGCCATTGCAGGGTCCAGAGGGGCAGAGACAGCAGCAGTGCAGTGGCAGATGTCGTCCTGGAGCATGTAGTGCAGGCAAGTGAGCTCTCAGGGGAACAGCCAGCAATATATATGTGCTGGAGAGGCAGATACTGTCCCTTGTGTCCAAAGTGATAGGTCCAAGTCGTTTGCATCTTCTGAATCTGGCCAATCCATGGAATAGCAGCACCAATACACGCCCACGGCATCCTTCAACTCTTCAACTTCATGACATACATGATTTTGCAACATTGTTGTGGGTGACCAACTGAATTTCCAGCAACCGACTCGTTCGAAATTCGAAAACGCATCCGTTGCCAGGCAAGGGCATTGTCAATGGGTGCGCACCGATCGGTCCATTGCGGTACAACGCGTACAGGGCACAACGCGTACCTGCACACATTGAATGCAATGGGCCGGCCGGGGCACCGATCGGTCCATTGCGGTACAACGAGTACAGGGGCACAACGCGTACCCGCACACATTGAATGCAATGGGCCGGCCGGGGCACCGATCGGTCCATTGCGGTACAACGCATACAGGGGCACAACGCGCACCCGCACACATTGAATGCAATGGGCCGGCCGGGGAACCGATCGGTCCATTGCGGTACTAACGCGTACAGGGGCACAACGCGTACCCGCACACATTGAATGCAATGGGCTGGCCGGGGCACCGATCGGTCCATTGCGGTACAAGCGCGTACAGGGGCACAACGCGTACCCGCACACATTGAATGCAATGGGCCGGCCGGGGGCACCGATCGGTCCATTGCGATACAACGCGTACAGGGGCACAACGCGTACCAACGCGTACAGGGGCTACAACACGTACCTGCACACATTGAATGCAATGGGCCGGCCGGGGCACCGATCGGTCCATTGCGGTTACAACGCGTACAGGGGCTACAACGCGTACCCGCACACATTGAATGCAATGGGCCGGCCGGGGCACCGATCGGTCCATTGCGGTACAACGTGTACAGGGGCACAACGGCGTACCCGCACACATTGAATGCAATGGGCCGGCCGGGGCACCGATCGGTCCATTGCGCATACAACGCGTACAGGGGTACAACGCGTGCCCGCACACATTGAATGCAATGGGCCGGCCGGGGGCACCGATCGGTCCATTGCTGTTCAACGCATCCCTGTACAAGTGACTGGCATATGTCACCATGCCTGTCTCAGATGGACATATGCCAGCCACAGATAGCTCCCAGGGAGTGAGGGGCACACCTACAACACGACAGCCTGTCCAAACTGTATCATAAGGCATGTAAGGCTGCATTTCCTATTGTGTGTATGTTGGTGTACATGTTGTCCTGTGGGTGTCACCTGGGGGCAGCAACCCCCAGGCTGTGCACGTGTTCATGGGGACAGGATCCTGGGTGTTACGTGTACATGACCACTGTGATGTGCAACTGTTCATATCTGTGCATGTGCCATGGTCACATTTCACGGTGGTGTATGTGTATGTCATGTCACATACCCCGTGAATCCCATGTGGGACGGTATGTTTGAGCCAGGGTGTCCCAGTGGCACAATAGTGATGGTCCTCCACAGTCTGTGTGCATGTAGTGTTTACAATGTCTCTGATTTCATGTGCACAATGGGAGACAGTCTCCACATCCACGTTGTGTGTGCATGGACTTTGATGTTGTGCGTGTGTGTGTCACAGACGTCCATGTCTGTCCTGCAGTGGCAAGTGGGACCACTACCTGTGGGGGTCATAGTTGTTTTCCTGTGGTGTATACATGATACTCCATGTAATGCCAGTGTCCATGTGGCAATACAGGGTCCCTGGGAATGTACCTGTCGTTGAGCTGTGATGCCTGGGGCACATCTGTCCTCACATGTCACTGTGGGGGTGATTGTGACACGGCAGCAGGAGATGGGAACTGTGACACGGCCTCATGATATCCAATGGGCCAACCTGGGACTTATTGATGCCACTTGTTGGACCGTGATGACAGATGTTGGCCATGTATGTACCATACATGTCCTTACGGAACTGCACACTTCATGTAGTTGTGCCTCATAATGATGTATGTTGGGATATTGAGTGTGTTCAATGCCGCATATGTGGGCTGACTGACAATCTTGCTTACTTCTCCTCTGCACTGCAGGGCTCCTGCTGTCCATCGACCTGGCAACGATGGTGGAACGGGACAGCATCCGACGGTACCGCTTCACCAGGCAGCTGATTGAGGATTTGGCAGTGCAGTTGGCCCCACATTTGCAGCCTGGCCGGCCGTATCCTACAGTGCTGACCCCCAAGGTGAAGGTGATGGCAGCCCTACACTTCTTTGCCACCGGTACCTTCCAACATACTGTGGCAACTGCTGGTGGGATGTCACAGACCATGTTGAGCCGTGTGCTCCGCGATGTTTTGGCGGCAATGTTGCTATTCCTGAACAGGTACATCTATTTCCCTAGACTGCGACGACTCACTGACGTGAAGAGTGACTTCTATGCCCTGGGGAGGATGCCGCATGTCATTGGCTCCATTGATGGGACACATGTGGCTTTGGTACCACCACAGGCCCAGGAGCAGGCCTACCGTAACCGCAAGCACTACCACTCGGTCAATGCACTGGTGGTGTGTCTTGCAGATATGACCATCACACACGTGTGTGCCCGTTTCCCTGGTTCAGCACACGATGCCTTTGTGATGAGGAGTAGTCGCATCCCCAGGATGATGGCACAGATGCAGAACCAGCGTGCCTGGCTTGTCGGTGTGTACTGACTTTGTGCCATTGTGTGTGATCTGATCTGTAGTATTCCGCCCACTTTTCCAAGTCAGCTAATGTGCACTTGTCTGTCCGTAGGTGACTCGGGATACCCCAACATGCCGTGGTTGCTGACACCCCTCAGGAACCCTGTGACACCAGCCCAGATGCGCTACAATGAGGCACATGGTCGGACCAGGAGAGTGATTGAGCGGACATTTGGTCTCCTGAAGAGCCGCTTCCGCTGCCTGGACAAGACCGGAGGGTCCCTCCCATATGCCCCTGCGAAAGTGTGCAAGATTATCATCTTCTGCTGCATGCTCCACAACCTGGCAGTGCGGAAGGAGTTGCCTCTCATCCAGGATGACAATGACCAACATCCGCCACCTGTGGAGGATCCTGGCCTGGACCACGATGCCAGTGATGATGATGATGGTGATGTCCGCACACAGCTCATCACCAACTTCTTCAGCTGAATGTGAGTATCCAGAGATGTCAGGTCAATGATGTGAGTATGCATGATATGTGTGGGTGGTGCTCTGGTGCTGTTGGAGTGTGTCCATGGGCTACTTGACTGGATGTGTGTTGCGATGTGTGCTTACAGGTGGGCTGTACTCCCCAACAGTGTTGACATGCTAACTTGGTTCTGGGTGGGTATCTTGTAACATGTATTGTGCATGAGTTTTGCTGTTCTGTCCTGTTCTCCATTGCTTTTGACTGTGTGTCATTTCTGTCCTTCACAGGGTACTTTCAGATTCGTTTGGTCAACTGTGTCCACCGACGACGTGATTGCACTTCCAGGGTTTTAGCTGTTGTGTCCCTACAGGTGATGTGCGCCACACCCATGGACTTCCTTCCGTCTACAGTTGTTGACTGTGTGCCCGCTGCCAGGTGGGATTACCTTGCATCTGTAGTGGTTACGACATGTTGCAACTGTGTAATAAACCTGTGCTTCACTTTGTGATGTGCGTTGTCTGTGGTCACACATTTGACTGCCATTTGCTTAATGCACCTGTGGGCTACTTGACTACAACTGGGAATGGGTGTGGTGTCTGTGCATTGCACCGTCTTCCCTGGCAACATCAGTGTAGGCAATGAGTCAGATGGCCTAGGTGTGTATGTGTTGTGTAGCCCTGGTGGTGTGTCTCCCTCATATGTGTCACGTTGCCTTTACTCACATGCCTGTGTTGTACTTGCTGTTGCAGTTCGCATACACAGTGTAATTTTGCAGTTCATCATCCCCATAACAGCACCCACGTTGGAATCACAACAGAGGCAAGTATGGTTTATTAGTGTGTTTATTGTGATACATTTGTGTGAATAGTGCATAGGATGGGTAGTGCTGTACATAAATCTTGCAATCAGAAGTTCCTAGGTGAATTGAAAGTCCTGGTAGACAAAATCCCCAGTATCGGGGCCACAGTTGTCTGAGACATTGGTCCAACTTGTACTCCCCATGCAATGTGTGGGAGTAGTGTTGCCGTCAACAGGGTGAACAGTCTGTGCACAAAGGTGAACATCCAGAACAGGTTCAGGCTTCCTGGGAGTTGCGCTTGGCCATCGGCCTCTCACTTGCCCCTCCTCGGACGACCCCTCTTCTTGGGGGGGCCCTCAAGTACAGGCTGCTGCGGTGCAGGGGACTCTCCGCCAGAGTCATCCTCCCTCCCTGTGGCAGTTGCAGTTTGTTCAGCACCAGATGTTGTTGGCACACAGGGAGGTGTGGACTGGTTGCTGTTCATCTGGTGGAGGCATTGTAAAATGTCCCTGTGCACCGACGTCATCTCATGCAGTGCATCCCACTTGGACTCCACGCGGGACATGTGTGAGTCCACGTGGGACATGTGTGACTCCACGTGGGACATGTGAGAGTCCAAGCGGGCATGATGGGCAGCCTGCTGCTGTTTCATGTCTCTGAGGAGCCCCACTACCTGGCTGAGATCTCCGGTGCTGGACTGGTACGCATCAGCTATGCGTACCAGTTGTGGGTCATCATGCACACCAGCAACCTCTGCAAGCAGCGACCTCTGTCTCCCACCCTCCCACCACCCCTGCTGACATGTGCAGTGCGTGCAGTGGCACGCACAGATGACCCTGGTCCACCTTGGGGGTTGGTGGTGGTGGTGGTGTCCATGGCCCCAGGTTGGTCCAGGGTCCCTGTGCTGGTGTTGCTCCTTGTTCTGTCCATGTCGGCAGGGATGGTATTTGTGGTGACAGTCGTTGGAGGGGTGGGTGCAGGGGTGCAGCTGGTGGTCCTGCTGGTGCTGCAGCTGGTGGTCCTGCGGGTGCTGCATGTAGACTTGCACCGGAAGTGCCAGGTTGGTCTTCTTCGTCCGAGGAGGGCAGAGGCTGTACGACACCAGTGAGCTTCGCATCCTCTTGAGCCTGGGACTGGGACTCCTCAGCGTCTGCTGCTGTGTCCCCATCATCACCTGTTTTTGGGAGACACACACAATGTATGTTATGTTTCTGCAGGCATCAATGGTTGACACACCTGACAGTTGTGACTGTGCCTCTGGGTACGGGCCTGTACATTGCATTGTCCTAAGTCGTCACAGTCAGGGGTTGATATTGGTGTGGCACATTGTCCTGCATTATTTGGGCATTTCTATGTATTTGTTGGGGTGTGAACATGGTCTGCATTTGTTGTATTTGGTTGACAGCCGGCCCTCCTTCCCACCCAGCCAGTCAGTTATCTTACCATGGACTGTGCTTGCATTGCAGGGAGTGGAAGTTGTCTCTCAGGATGTCAGTCAGTGGTGTCCTGCTGTTTGTTGGTGCACAGTTGCCAGCAGGGCCTTGTGCTCCCCACAGCAGTAGCCAGTGTCAGCCATCTTGTGAGTCCTTCTCCACTCCCTGTGATGTGAGCATGGTTCAGGGTGGTGTTGATGGGCCAGTTGTGAGGCTGAGCAATATCTGTGACTACCACTCCCATCATGCTATTGCCTCCACCCCCCTTCCCAGCATGCCCATGCTTCCTTCCTTTTGACTCTGCTTCCCTGTGGGGTGGGCTGGCTGTGCTGACAGGATGGCTGGGAGTGTTGTCCTGGCAGTTGTTTGGCTAAAAGTCCCAAGAGTGTCCCTGTGCTTCACACAACATAACCCAGGGTGGTGGTTCTTTGTGGGATCTTGAGTTAGGATGGGAGGTATTGCATTCTACCAGGTGGGTTCTGTGGAGTTTGTGTTGAGGGGGTGTGTGAGGGGAGGTGCTTGTGACTATGGTCAGTGCTGCAAGTCCTCCTTCCCACCCAGCCAGCCAGATATCCCACCATGGTACGTGCTTGCATTGCAGGGAGTGGAAGTTGTCTCTCAGGATGTCAGTCAGTGGTGTCCTGCTGTTTGTTGGTGCACAGTTCCCAGCAGGGCCTTGTGCTCCCCACAGCAGTAGCCAGTGTCAGCCATCTTGTGAGTCCTTCTCCACTCCCTGTGATGTGAGCATGGTTCAGGGTGGTGTTGATGGGACAGTTGTGGGGGTGAGCTATGTCTGAGACTGTGACTCCCATCATGCTATTGCCTCCACCCCACTTCCCAGCATTCCCATACTTACTTGCTTTTGTGGGGAGTTCAGTGTGTGTGGGTGTGAGGGCAATGGCAAGATGGCTGACAGTGGTGTCCTGCTGTTGGTTGATGTGCAGTTCCCAGCATGCCCTTGTGCTCCCCACAGCAGTAGCCAGTGTCAGCCATCTTGTGAGTCCTTCTCCACTCCCTGTGATGTGAGCATGGTTCAGGGTGGTGTTGATGGGACAGTTGTGGGGGTGAGCTATGTCTGTGACTGCCACTCCCATCATGCTATTGCCTCCACCCCACTTCCCATCATTCCCATACTTACTTGGTTTTGTGGGGAGTTCAGTGTGTGTGGGTGTGAGAGCAATGGCAAGATGGCTGACAGTGGTGTCCTGCTGTTGGTTGGTGTGCAGTTCCCAGCATGCCCTTGTGCTCCCCATGACACAGCAACAGTGTCAGACATCTTTGATGGGCCTTTCCACTCTCTGTGGGATGTGCATGCGTGAGTGTGAGCTTGCTGGGCCATGTGGTGGGGGATGTAGAGCTGTGACTACGACTCCCATCATGCTATTGCCTCCAACCCCCTTCCCAGCATGCCCATGCTTCCTTCCTTTTGACTCTGCTTCCCTGTGGGGTGGGCTGCCTGTGCTGACAGGATGGCTGGGAGTGTTGTCCTGGCAGTTGTTTGGCTGAAAGTCCCATGAGTGTCCCTGTGCTTCACACGACATAACCCAGGGTGGAGGTGTAGGAGAGTAGGATCTGCTTCACATGGGTACCCCCACTTTTTGCTGATGCTTCACTGGTTTTCGACATTAGTCTGGCTGGGGCCCTGCTATTCAGAACCCCAGCCTAGCTGTTTCCTCTTTAAAAGGGTCTCCATGTGCCTTAGGCACATCACTGATTGGGATCTGGAGTGCCCTTATAAGTCCCTAGTATATGGTATACTATGTACCAAGGGCATAGGTACCTCAGAGGCCTGCCAGGGGCTGCAGCATATATTATGCCACCCCTGGGAGGCCATCCAAACTGACACCACAGGTCTGCTACTGCAGCCTGGGTAAGGTGGTGCATGCACCCCTTACTGTGGTATAGGTTACCTATATCACTAAAAGCATACACACATATAAACCTATAAGTCACTCCTAAGGCAGGCCTTATCAATCCTAAAGGCAGAGTGCATGGTTCCTATGTGAGAGGGTGCCCCTGCATGAGCAGGGCCCCTCTGCAGCGTTCGGAGACCATCTCTGATGCTGTTTGTAGTGCAGCCTGACCATATACTCTTAAGCGCATTATATCCTCGCGGTAAAATGCTAACTTTGGAATGGCTGCACCTAAACATGTCGTGTTTGGTGTCAAACATCTTGGAATACTACCCCCCGCCAATCCTGGCGGCGGGGGTAGCATTCCACCCTTCTAGAGGGAAAGGCATGTTAACTCTGACGAGTCCGGTAACTTCTTTCCAGAGCCCTGGCATCACAAAATGGATGCTGCTGCCACAGACACGAGTCTGGCCTCCTGCTGCTGGACGAAACTCCGGCAGGGGAGGCCTGGACAATAGGTTTCCTGTCCCAGGGAGGTGTGACCACCTCCCCAGACAGGACAATGTGTATTGGGGCTGGGCGGGAGCACTTTCGGGTGCTTTGAAGTCCTGCACTGGGGGCACATTTGGTGTCCCTGTGCATACCCCAGTTCAAACCGGATCAGGGGCTCGCAGCCCCTGCTTTGGCGCGAACTGGACAAAGGGAAAGGGGTGTAGCCACCCCTCTGCCCTGACCCACCCATAGGTGGGGCCACAGAGTAGTCCATCCCCTATTTTTAGAATAAAGGTAGGAACCCAGTCCTTAGGACTTTAGATTATACCTGGACGAAACTCTGAAACTGAATCCTGGACCTTCGACGCTCTACGACAAGATTAGAGGACTGAAGAATCTCCCTTGGGGTCAAGGAGTGACTCCCCTGCTTGGCAGGCACCAAAGAAGCATCTGTCCGGTTCGCATCACTGAAGCTCCCGTCGGACGCCGAAGTCATCGCATCACCAGAGGTGGATTCTCAGACTTCCCCGAGGCTACCCTGAGTCCCCAGCAAAGCTGAGGCCCGTGGCTATCGTGGGTGACTTGAGACCGTGACCCCTGGACACCGAGCACACTTGCAAGTGCACCATCTTCTGGGTCTCCCAAGAAGTCGTGCTTTGGGCTCCGAGTAGCCCTAGCCTCCAGCACCACCTGCACCGAAGATCACTGGCCCCCACTCCACGAGTGTCCTGTAAGCCAGCTCCACGTGCGGCGTCACGAGGCTCCTTCGCGGTCGCTAGCCCGTTGGCTAGTAGCCCTTAACGAAGGCCAATCTTTTCTTTACTTGGCATCCTGGTTGCTCCAGGCCTGCCCTCACTTACCCTCGCTGGGTGAGTTCCCCAGACCTTGCTGGTCTGCATCATCGACGATCTACATCTTACTCGAGACTTGCCGTTGCCAAGGCTTGTTGGGTCCAATCCGGTCGCCGACACCTCAGCACTCGACAGACATCGAGCACCAGCCCGAATCCTGCTCCTGGTCACCGACAACGCCTCCCGGACCTCGTGGCTGAAGAGTCAAGACGACCGTCACCGCACCTGAAGCACTCGACATCGGTGGGCATCTGTCCATCGCCTTCCTGGTCACTGGCTAGTGACCCAGACTCTGTCCCCTCTGCTTTCAGGTTCTTCAGAACTCCGATCCACTCTTGGATCCACCCGGACACTTTTCTCCTGGTCGCCAGCAGCACTTTGCAGCAGATCGCCATACGAAACGACGACGAAACCCGACCCCGAAAGGCACCTATGCACCCGGCTTCCCTGGGTGAGGTAACACGAGTACTCCGGTGCTCCCGTGGGTAGAGACTCTTCAAAGTCCTAGATCTCAAAGGGTTTTGTCCTAGTCCTATTTTAAGTGTCCCTTTCCTCTATTTTCCCGATCCCGACTTTCTCCATAGAAGTTAACGGCGTATCGCGGTTGTGTATTTACACTGCACGCGTCTCCCGTGGGTCCCCTGTGTCACTACCTTGGGTGGTTCCTTGTGGTCCAAGCACTTCTAGAGGCTCTAGGCCTAGTGTCTAGTTCAGTCGTGGTTCGCATACCACTTTATTGGTATATGGTTTGGTACGCCCCTAGGGCCCAAACGTGTATTTGTGCTATTACTGTGATTTAAGATCTTATAACCTATGTACTTCGAACTCTAGCCTCATAAAGAGACTAGAGGGGTGTGTTTAGTAATAAATACATATATTTTGAATATATACCTGGTGTGGTGCTCTTTCATTTGGTCACTCAAGAGATTATAGACTGGTAAAACAAGCTGCTTTACATTCCTTCAAGACTTAGCCTGAAGGCTGCTCTCCATAGCTACCACTAGGATAGCTTTCAATAAGGTTGTCTTTAACCTACCTACCATAAGAGTCGATTTGGACTGGTGCAAGGTGCCCACTATAATTAGTGGACAGCATATGCCAGGCCAACTTCTCACATTGGTGTGCAGCGTGTGGGATTCCAGCTTGCTATTGTTTTACCAGATAATCTCAATTGAATTGATCAACTGAAAACCACTAAAGGTACCTAAGGTACATATAATTTAAGCTTAGAATAACAGTAAGTTCTACTGAACTTAGAGTTGTGTGTTAAGGGATAGCACAACCCTTTCTACAACTCAAGAGAGTTTAGTAGGCCACACTAGAGTAGGTAGTGCATACACCACACCACACTAGTAATGTCTTTAAAAGCAGGATCCAAAGATGCCTTGCAGGAAGCCATGGAGCTTCCACCCTCCAAGTATGACACACTCCCATTCTTGGAATTGAGAGCTTTGTGTAACGTGAGGAAATTAAGGACAGGCCAAAGTCCCACCACCCAACACCTCCAGGAGTTGTTGGTGGCTTATGATCTTAGTAAGTCCTCAGAGACTGAAGGGGTAGGAGCAGAGGGTGGGCCAGCAGATGAGGAAGGGGCCAGGGGTACCACAACCCCCAGCCCCCCTCTGAAACTGACCAGGAGGGTGACAATGACCCTGACCTGGAAAACCCAATCCCTTCTGGGGAAGATGAAGATGAGGATCTAGAGAACCACACCTTTGTCCCCCCAGGAAGGATTATGAGTGTGCTCAGAAAGTCTAGGTCTCCTTCTCAGGAGTCTAACCACTCTGGCACCTCCATAGGGAGCTCTGTTTCTTCTCACAGGAGGGAATCCTCTCATGAGAGAAGAAAGAGACTGGTCCAGTATGAGGAAACTCAACTGGAGATCAGGAAGAAGCAATTGGCTTTAGATAGAGAATCCCTAGATCTCCTTAGAGAGAGAAGAAAGTTGGGACTAGAGTCCCATGGTGGCAGCCATGTCCCTAGAGATAGGGAAAGGTCCTATGACCATAGGAACCTGAGCAAGATTGTCCCTCCCTACCAGAGTGGGGATGATATCCACAAATGGATAACTGCTTTAGAGAGGGCCTGTAAAGTACAGAAGGTCCCTCAGGAGCAGTGGGCAGCAATCTTGTGGCTCTCCTTTGCTGACAAAGGTAGAGACAAGCTCCTCACTGTTAGAGAGGAGGATGCTGACAATTACAAGGTCTTGAAGAGTGCTCTTATTGATGGGTTTGGCCTAACCACTGAACAGTACAGGTTGAAGTTCAGAGACACCCAAAAAGCACAGACTCAAGACTGGGTAGACTATGTGGATTGTTCTGCCAAGGCTCTGGAAGGCTGGTTGATGGGCAGTAAGGTGTGTGACTTCTCAGGATTGTATAATCTGATAATGAGGGAGCAGATTCTTAATAACTGTCAAAATCAGCTGTTGCATCAGTACCTGGTTGACTCTGATCTGACCTCTCCCCAAGAATTGGGAAAGAAGGCAGACAAATGGGTCAGAACCAGGGTGAAGCAGAAGGTACAGAACCAAGGTGGGGAAACCAAGAAGCAAGATGCTAAGAACTCTGACAAGGGTGGGGAGAAGGGTAAAGATCAAAAGTCTTCATCAGGCCCCCAAAAATCTTCTTCTGGTGGGGATTCCCAGTCTACCAAGGGTAAAGGCCAAAGAAAACCATGGTGCAAGGTCTGTAAGCAAAAGACCCACTGGACCAGTGATTGCACCAAGTCCAAAGACTCCAGTCCAGCACCCACCAATGCCCCTAAGGCACCTGTTCCCCCTAGTACAGTTGGTGGAAGTGCTCCAGCAAAGGGTTTAGTAGGGTTCACCCTGGGAACTGAGTTGGGCTCTGACCTAGTTAGAGAACTGACTCAGGCTGTGTTAGTCTGTGATGGAGGCATGGATGTGCCCTCCTCTATGAGTCCCAGTAATCTGGGCAAGTACAGACAACAGCCTTTAATCAATGGACGAGAGGCTTTGGCATTTAGGGACACAGGGGCAAGTGTCACAATGGTGACACAAGACCTTGTGCTACCTGGGCAAGTTATGCTTGGTGAAATGTACCAAGTGACCAATGCTAGCAATGTCAGAACAGACCATACTCTGGCAGTTGTTAACTTCTCCTGGGGAGGGGTAACTGGCCTTAAGAAGGTTGTGGTAAGTGCAAACCTACCAGTCGAATGCTTGCTTGGCAATGACTTAGAGACTTCTGCTTGGGCAGAAGTGGAGCTCAGGACCCATGCAGAAATGCTGGGGATCCCTGCAGATGTGTTTGCTGTGACCAGGTCACAAGCCAAAATGTCTAGCACTGAACAGGCCTTGGATTCTGGAAGAATGGACCAAGTGCCTTCCAAGAGGAGGAGTAGTAGGGTTAAGGCAGTGCCTTCCCCCTTGGCTCAGGAGGAAGATCAGTCCCTTGAGGGGGATGATCTCAGCCCTGAAGAAGGAACTGTCCCAGAGGAACTTGAACCTGACCAGGTTGAGTTCTTGGGGACAGGGGGACCTTCTAGGGCAGATCTGAGCCAGGAGCAGCAGAGCTGCCCCTCCCTTGAACCCCTCAGACAGCAAGCTGCTGCTGAGGCTGCTGGGAAAGCTAGTGGTCCCCATACAGTGTATTGGGATGATGGACTCCTGTACTCAGAGAGTAGAGACCCCAAGCCTGGTGCTACCAGGAGGTTGGTAATACCTTTGAAGTTCAGGGGCTTCCTATTGACCCTAGCCCATGATATTCCCTTAGCAGGACACCTGGGCCAGAACAAGACTTGGGACAGAATTGTCCCTCACTTTCACTGGCCCCACATGTCTGAAGACAGTAAGGAGTTTTGTCGCTCCTGTGTAACCTGCCAAGCCAGTGGCAAAGCAGGTGGCACTACAAAGGCCCCCTGATACCACTACCTGTGGTGGGGGTGCCCTTTGAGAGGGTAGGGATTGACATTGTTGGTCCCATGGATCCCCAAACAGCCTCTGGGCACAGGTTTATCCTGGTGGTAGTGGATCATGCCACCAGGTACCCAGAAGCTATTCCCCTCAGGACCACTACAGCACCTGTGGTGGCAAGGGCCCTCCTGGGAATCTTCTCAAGAGTGGGCTTTCCTAAGGAGGTAGTATCAGACAGGGGTGCTAACTTCATGTCTGGGTACTTAAAAGCAATGTGGAAGGAGTGTGGAGTGACTTATAAGTTCACCACACCCTATCACCCACAATGCAATGGTTTAGTTGAGAGATTCAACAAAACCTTGAAGGGCATGATTAAAGGGCTCCCAGAAAAGCTTAGGCGTAGATGGGACATACTCTTGCCCTGCCTTTTATTCGCATATAGGGAGGTGCCTCAGAAGGGGGTTGGTTACAGCCCTTTTGAACTTCTGTTTGGCCACCCTGTGAGGGGTCCACTGTGCTTGGTGAAGGAAGGATGGGAGTTACCTCTCAAGCCCCCAAAGCAGGATATAGTGGACTATGTACTTGGTCTCCGCTCCAGGATGGCTGAGTACATGAAAAAGGCAACCAAAAACCTTGAGGCTAGCCAGGAACTTCAGAAGGCCTGGCATGACCAAAGGCTGTTCTGACTGTGTACCAGCCAGGACAGAAGGTGTGGGTGTTGGAGCCAGTGGCCCCAGCAGCTCTCCAAGACAAATGGAGTGGACCCCACACTATTGTTGAGCAGAAGGGTGAGGTCACTTACTTAGTGGACCTGGGAACACCCAGGAGTCCCCAAAGGGTTCTCCATGTCAACAGACTAAAGCCATATGTGGACAGGGCAGACATGGGCTTGCTCATGGCTACTGATGAAGGGCAGGAGGAAGAGAGTGACCCACTCCCTGACCTGCTCTCACAGAACCCTGACGATGGGTCAGTTGATGGTGTAGCCTTGGCAGGCAGCCTCACTACCCAGCAACAAACTGATTGCAGGCAAGTCCTCAATCAGTTTAGACATATGTTTTCACTGACACCCAGTCAGACCACCTGGTGCACTCATGAAGTGGACACTGGGGACAGTCTGCCTATTAAAAACAAGATTTATAGGCAACCTGACCATGTCAGGGACTGTATCAGGACTGAAGTCCAGAAAATGTTGGAGTTGGGAGTAATTGAACCCTCAGATAGCCCTTGGGCTAGTCCAGTAGTCCTGGTACCGAAACCTCACACCAGTGGTGGGAAAAGAGAGATGAGGTTTTGTGTAGACTACAGGGGTCTCAATGCAGTCACTAGGACTGATGCCCATCCCATACCCAGGGCAGATGAGCTCATAGATACTTTGGCCTCTGCCAAATATCTCAGCACATTTGACCTAACAGCTGGCTACTGGCAGATCAGACTAGCTGATACTGCAAAGCCCAAAACAGCATTTTCAACCCCTAGTGGGCATTATCAATTTGTGGTAATGCCCTTTGGTCTGAAAAATGCACCTGCCACTTTCCAGAGGTTGGTGAACACAGTTCTCACAGGACTGGAAGCCTATAGTGCAGCTTATCTAGATGATATTGCTGTCTTTAGCTCCACCTGGGAGGATCACCTGGTCCACCTCAGGAATGTTTTACAGGCCCTGCAAAAGGCAGGCCTGACTATCAAGGCCACTAAGTGCCAGATAGGGCAGAGTCAGGTTGTGTACCTGGGCCACCTTGTGGGTGGAGGCCAGGTTCAACCTTTGCAGAGCAAGATCCAGACCATCATGGACTGGACTGCTCCCACTACCCAGACTCAGGTGAGAGCCTTCTTAGGCCTGACTGGGTACTATAGGAGATTTGTCAAGGGGTATGGATCAATAGTGACACCCTTGAATGACTTAACTTCTAAGAAAATGCCCAAAAAGGTTCAGTGGACAGTTAGCTGTCAAAAGGCATTTGATGACCTCAAGCAGGCCATGTGCACTGCTCCAATTCTGCAGAGTCCTGATTACTCCAAGAAGTTCATTGTTCAAACAGATGCATCTGAATTGGGGGTAGGGGCTGTACTGTCACAATTGAATGAAGAAGGTCAGGATCAGCCAGTAGCTTTTATTAGCAGAAGGCTGACCCCTAGAGAGAAACGTTGGTCAGCCATAGAGAGGGAGGCCTTTGCTGTGGTCTGGGCTCTGAAGAAGTTGAGGCCATACTTGTTTGGTACACACTTCCTGGTTCAGACAGACCATAAGCCCCTCTTATGGCTAAAACAAATGAAGGGTGAAAACCCCAAACTGCTTAGGTGGTCCATTTCCCTACAGGGGATTGACTTTACAGTGGAACATAGGCCTGGGAGTAACCATGCGAACGCAGATGGACTCTCTAGGTATTTCCACTTAGAACATGAAGACTTAACTGGGCAAGGTTAGTTTAATGTCCCTACGTTTGGGGGGGGTTGTGTAGGAGAGTAGGATCTGCTTCACATGGGTACCCCCACTTTTTGCTGATGCTTCACTGGTTTTCGACATTAGTCTGGCTGGGGCCCTGCTATTCAGAACCCCAGCCTAGCTGTTTCCTCTTTAAAAGGGTCTCCATGTGCCTTAGGCACATCACTGATTGGGATCTGGAGTGCCCTTATAAGTCCCTAGTATATGGTATACTATGTACCAAGGGCATAGGTACCTCAGAGGCCTGCCAGGGGCTGCAGCATATATTATGCCACCCCTGGGAGGCCATCCAAACTGACACCACAGGTCTGCTACTGCAGCCTGGGTAAGGTGGTGCATGCACCCCTTACTGTGGTATAGGTTACCTATATCACTAAAAGCATACACACATATAAACCTATAAGTCACTCCTAAGGCAGGCCTTATCAATCCTAAAGGCAGAGTGCATGGTTCCTATGTGAGAGGGTGCCCCTGCATGAGCAGGGCCCCTCTGCAGCGTTCGGAGACCATCTCTGATGCTGTTTGTAGTGCAGCCTGACCATATACTCTTAAGCGCATTATATCCTCGCGGTAAAATGCTAACTTTGGAATGGCTGCACCTAAACATGTCGTGTTTGGTGTCAAACATCTTGGAATACTACCCCCCGCCAATCCTGGCGGCGGGGGTAGCATTCCACCCTTCTAGAGGGAAAGGCATGTTAACTCTGACGAGTCCGGTAACTTCTTTCCAGAGCCCTGGCATCACAAAATGGATGCTGCTGCCACAGACACGAGTCTGGCCTCCTGCTGCTGGACGAAACTCCGGCAGGGGAGGCCTGGACAATAGGTTTCCTGTCCCAGGGAGGTGTGACCACCTCCCCAGACAGGACAATGTGTATTGGGGCTGGGCGGGAGCACTTTCGGGTGCTTTGAAGTCCTGCACTGGGGGCACATTTGGTGTCCCTGTGCATACCCCAGTTCAAACCGGATCAGGGGCTCGCAGCCCCTGCTTTGGCGTGAACTGGACAAAGGGAAAGGGGTGTAGCCACCCCTCTGCCCTGACCCACCCATAGGTGGGGCCACAGAGTAGTCCATCCCCTATTTTTAGAATAAAGGTAGGAACCCAGTCCTTAGGACTTTAGATTATACCTGGACGAAACTCTGAAACTGAATCCTGGACCTTCGACGCTCTACGACAAGATTAGAGGACTGAAGAATCTCCCTTGGGGTCAAGGAGTGACTCCCCTGCTTGGCAGGCACCAAAGAAGCATCTGTCCGGTTCGCATCACTGAAGCTCCCGTCGGACGCCGAAGTCATCGCATCACCAGAGGTGGATTCTCAGACTTCCCCGAGGCTACCCTGAGTCCCCAGCAAAGCTGAGGCCCGTGGCTATCGTGGGTGACTTGAGACCGTGACCCCTGGACACCGAGCACACTTGCAAGTGCACCATCTTCTGGGTCTCCCAAGAAGTCGTGCTTTGGGCTCCGAGTAGCCCTAGCCTCCAGCACCACCTGCACCGAAGATCACTGGCCCCCACTCCACGAGTGTCCTGTAAGCCAGCTCCACGTGCGGCGTCACGAGGCTCCTTCGCGGTCGCTAGCCCGTTGGCTAGTAGCCCTTAACGAAGGCCAATCTTTTCTTTACTTGGCATCCTGGTTGCTCCAGGCCTGCCCTCACTTACCCTCGCTGGGTGAGTTCCCCAGACCTTGCTGGTCTGCATCATCGACGATCTACATCTTACTCGAGACTTGCCGTTGCCAAGGCTTGTTGGGTCCAATCCGGTCGCCGACACCTCAGCACTCGACAGACATCGAGCACCAGCCCGAATCCTGCTCCTGGTTGCCGACAACGCCTCCCGGACCTCGTGGCTGAAGAGTCAAGACGACCGTCACCGCACCTGAAGCACTCGACATCGGTGGGCATCTGTCCATCGCCTTCCTGGTCACTGGCTAGTGACCCAGACTCTGTCCCCTCTGCTTTCAGGTTCTTCAGAACTCCGATCCACTCTTGGATCCACCCGGACACTTTTCTCCTGGTCGCCAGCAGCACTTTGCAGCAGATCGCCATACGAAACGACGACGAAACCCGACCCCGAAAGGCACCTATGCACCCGGCTTCCCTGGGTGAGGTAACACGAGTACTCCGGTGCTCCCGTGGGTAGAGACTCTTCAAAGTCCTAGATCTCAAAGGGTTTTGTCCTAGTCCTATTTTAAGTGTCCCTTTCCTCTATTTTCCCGATCCCGACTTTCTCCATAGAAGTTAACGGCGTATCGCGGTTGTGTATTTACACTGCACGCGTCTCCCGTGGGTCCCCTGTGTCACTACCTTGGGTGGTTCCTTGTGGTCCAAGCACTTCTAGAGGCTCTAGGCCTAGTGTCTAGTTCAGTCGTGGTTCGCATACCACTTTATTGGTATATGGTTTGGTACGCCCCTAGGGCCCAAACGTGTATTTGTGCTATTACTGTGATTTAAGATCTTATAACCTATGTACTTCGAACTCTAGCCTCATAAAGAGACTAGAGGGGTGTGTTTAGTAATAAATACATATATTTTGAATATATACCTGGTGTGGTGCTCTTTCATTTGGTCACTCAAGAGATTATAGACTGGTAAAACAAGCTGCTTTACATTCCTTCAAGACTTAGCCTGAAGGCTGCTCTCCATAGCTACCACTAGGATAGCTTTCAATAAGGTTGTCTTTAACCTACCTACCATAAGAGTCGATTTGGACTGGTGCAAGGTGCCCACTATAATTAGTGGACAGCATATGCCAGGCCAACTTCTCACAGGAGGTTCTTTGTGGGACCTTGAGTTAGGATGTGTGGCATTGCATTCTCCCAGGTGGGTTATGTGGAGTATGTGTTGAGGGTGTGTGTTAGGGGAGGTGCTTGTGACTATGGTCAGTGGTGCGAGTCCTCCTTCCCACCCAGCCAGCCAGATATCCCACCATGGAACGTGCTTCCATTGCAGGGAGTGGTAGTTGTCTCTCAGGATGTCAGTCAGTGGTGTCCTGCTGTTTGTTGGTGCACAGTTGCCAGCAGGGCCTTGTGCTCCCCACAGCAGTTGCCAGTGTCAGCCATCTTGTGAGTCCTTCTCCACTCCCTGTGATGTGCGCATGGTTCATGGTGGTGTTGATGGGACAGTTGTGGGGGGGCAATATGTGTGACTACGACTCCCATGATGCTATTGGCTACACTGACTTGGCCAGCATACACAGAATTCCTTCCTTTCAGTGGTCTTCACTGTGTGTTGGTGTTGTTGTGGTGGCTACATGTCTGGATGTGTTTGTTAGTTCTATTTGTGCCACTGCCTAGCTGTAGTTGTAGTTGTGTTTGTACATGTGATGGCACGGTTGAATGTAACTTTGAGATGGCATGTGTTGTGTTTATCTGACTGACATACACATTTTGGGATGATTCTGTTCTGGTTGCTGTGTAATTGCTATGAGTGCATGGTTTGACTCTCCCCTTGACAGTGATGTGTGTGTGTATTGTGGCAGAAAATTGTGTACATTTGTTGTGTACTCACCAGGCTCTGGGATGTTCTCTAGTCCATATACGCTCACTGGCGGAAGGATGGCCCGCACCTTCTCCTCCCAGGGCCTGAGGTATACTGGCTTGGCAGGAGGGCCACTGCCGGTGTATTGGCTCAGGAGGTAGTCTTTCTTGAGCAGGTCCCGTACCCTCCTGCGCACGTCATACCACCTGTTCTGGATGTCGGTCTTTGTGCGCAGACATGGTGATTGTGCGTTCACCCTGTTGATGATCCTCTCCCACATCTTGGTTTTCTGGGAGATGGGGGTCTGTTGGACCAGTGTGCCAAACAGCTGTGGCTCTACCCTGAGGATCTAGTCTACCATGACTTCCAATTCACAATCTAGGAACTTGTGATTCTTCTTGGGGGCATGGTGATGGGTGGTGATGGTGAGTGATGTGTGTGTTGGTGTGCAGGTGAGGGTGTGTGAGTGTGTGTTTTGCTGGGTGTATGTGAGGTAGGTATTTGTTGGTGTGCTGATGGTGTGTGGCTTGTGTGAGGGATGAGCTGTGGGTGTGTGGTTGCTGTCTCTTGGGTGCTGGCAGTGGAATGGCATTTGCAAAGGATCATGGTTGGGATTTGTGTCCTTTATATGGGTGGAGTTGTGGGTGTGTCTTTGTTCTCTGTCCCCACCCCCAGTATTTATTGGCTTTGTAATTGCTTGTTTGGCCTTTTTTGTGTGATTTTTCCTTTGTACTGTCTGTGCATGTTGGAAACGTTCTTGTGACCGAGTCGGACCCTGCATTTGTCTCGTACGGTGTTCTCCGTTTCGTTCACGCTGTGTTTGTGCAGTTTTGTATGCTGCGTACGCGTCGGTCGCGGTGTTTTGTGTTACTTCGGCTCGGTTTTGTATGCGTGTCGGTCGTACGGCTTGTCCTCCGTCCGACTCGGTCGTGGTTTTCGCGCCTTGCATCGTACTTTGCGGTTTGGAGTTCGCGTGTACGTTTCGGTCGGATTTGGTCCGGGTGCGTGTCGGTCGGTTCGATTTGCGTGTTTTTCCGGCCGGATTGCTGTTTTCCGTGCGGCTCGGTCGTTCGGCTTGGGTTCGGTACGTGTCGGTCGGATTTTGCACGCTTTGCATCGTACTTGGCGTGTCGGGCGCCACAGGTACGTATCGGTCGGAATAAATTCCGGCTCCGAGTCGGTCGGTGCTTTTTCCGGCCCGAATCGGAATCGACCCCTAAGTAATAAAACGTAAGCATTGCAGTATACTGTTAGAAGCTGCCTGCCTTTTCCGTGGGAAGAAATCTTATCTTGACAGTGAATGGGGCTTTAGTAGAAGTATCGTAAATGCGTGCAGCCAGAGGAAGTTAAAAAAAAATGTCCTCACAAAAGCGAATGAACACAGTAATTCGGCTTGGGAACTGATAAGAGCCCCATTTTAAGAAATATTAAATACAAGAGATTTAACAAGCACAACGCAAGCGCTGTGCAGAGGAAACCTAAAAAACAGTTTGCTCATAGATGTATGAATGGTTGTGGTAAACTTCTTCTCGGTGTGTCAATGGCACAAAAAGTATCGTGTGTACAGCAGCCATTACTCTAAACTCCAACCTACTAGAATCCCCATCTCCTTCTTGTGATGGGTTCTGCTTCTCTCTGAGGCGTTGGTTCCTTTCCCTTGTTCCTCTACATGTTGGGTGAATTTCACAGTGGTAGAGGAGGCCATGCTAGCCTCACGATAGTGCCTCAGAAATTCCCTTTTCCATTCACACTTAAAAGGGGTTTATGATAAAATATTACATTTTGAATATTATGCTACAAAAGTATCATAGCCAGAATACCTACTCCCACAGTGTCGGAAAGGTAACTATATGTAGATAAGTGTAGATGTACTATTCTTAACGCCTAATCTCATACCTTGAAAATATATATCATCAAGGTAAAATATAGGTGGAATTAAGAATAGTTTACAGGAATGGGGGAGTCAGAACTTAAAGTACTGTTTTGAAGCTTGCAGATCACTGGTTGCATTTCCATATGAATCAGAATCAGAATCAGAACAAAGCTTTATTTCGATTGTGATATAACAATCATAAAAAGCACAGATAAAATACATAGTTAATACAAGAAATTTTCATCAGAGAATTTAAATACAATATCCAGATAAAAAGTGTTTCGTCTAAAATATATCTCATATTTTAAAAACTGATAAGAATTAAATGAAGAATGCATCTAAAAACTGATAAGAATTAAATGAAGAATGCATCTAAAAGGGCCACCTCCTCAGTCCTGAATAACAATACTCTTTCTCTGATGGAGAATTTTTTTAAAAACATGGATATCCCCCAGGCAACATGTTCATTTTCTAAAAGCTGGAGCTTAATAAAAGCAGGGCGGCATTGTCTCAGTCCCCATTTCTGTAAAATCGGGACTATCCAGATCTTTCTTACCTCCATATAGAATTTGCAAAATAAAACAGTGTGTAAGGACGATTGAGACGATGAGTTATCACATGGTTGTAGCTTGCTTGCCCAATCATTCAGATTGGGGAAAGAGACAAGTCTATGTATTGTCCCCAATCTAAATCTTAGTAATAAAAACCTATCAAAGCCACCCGGTACAAATACTAAGTGGCCGATTCCGATTCGGGCCGGAAATCTCTCCGACCGAGCCGGACTCGGAGAGATTTCCGACCGAATCGGACCCTAGCAGCCCGACCGAGCGAGTACGATGCGCACGTATGCCATCGGACTCGAGTCGGTCGGACTCCAGTGAAGTCAATGGGAGCCTGTCGTACAACGCGTACGCGGGCTCCCATTGACTCAATGGGTGCGAGGCAGACAAGGGCGCCCCCTACAGCGGGTACGCGTCGAGCGGGTCGCGCCGTACACGCACAGGTAGGGGGACCCATGGGTCCCCCCTGTGTGCGACTCACGCGGCTACGCGTACAGGGGGTCCGACACGGACCCCCGAAGTACGGCTCCGACTGCTCTTTCGAGCCTGAGTGCGCGGCTCGGTCGGACTGCTCGCGGCGCGCATTGTACTTACCCGGCCGGGGAACATCTCCATTGCGCGGTGCGAGTCAAGTCCGAGCGAGTCGGTCGGTGCGGTTCGACCCGGGAACGAGTCGGTCGGAGCGGTCGGGACGCCCGGACAAGTCGGTCGGCGAATTCGCATCGTACTCGCTCGCCCGGACGCGCGTACGATTCGGTCGGGAAATAGGGCTCCGAATCGGATCCGGTTAAGCCGAATCCGATTCGGATCCCTACCGGCCGAGATCGGAATCGGCCCCTAAATATGGCTGCAAGCTAAAAGTTGTAAGAACCGTCTGGTGCTGCAAAACGCTAGGCTTGATGATTTCCCCCGATAGTCTTAGGCTTTCCAGGAAGAAGAGGGCCTCTTTTCTAAGATTTTTCCTGGAAACCAGGGTAATAGAGCTAGGGTTAGTAAAATATTCCGGGTTACCCATATCTTTTGTGAAGTCTTGGATAAACTTAACCCATGGTATCCTTTGCGCACCATCCAGCCTGAGACTATCCTGTAGTAAGTCCTTATTAAGTGTAGTCTCGTCCCTTAACCAAATCCTGTGCCACAGAAGAATTGGCTCTAATTTTATGAGGTCGGATCTGTATGGGAGACCGAATTCGGCATGACTAATATAAGTGGAGGTACTAGAAGATGCTGACAAAATATATTTTAAGAAGGAATTCTCAACTAGTTGAATCGAGGCAGTGTCCGCAAAACCCCAAATCCCAGCCCCATAAGTGACAGTTGTAACGCATTTTGCTTTGTAAATTTTCAGAAGTTCCAGAGGTGGTTTACGTCCCAGTTTTTTTGCAAAGCTGGCTAAAGCGGACGTTGTTCTGATTAGTGCCAGCTTTTTAGCTGCAACTGCTTGGGCCCAGGTGTCATTATGGCTGAACAAAATGCCTAAATATGAAAAGCTGTTGGTTGTGGCTATCGGATTTCCCTCCACAAAAATATCCCTGCACTTCTGGATCCCACGGCCGCATCTCATTGCGAAGGTTTTTGAGATATTAATTCTGAGATCCAGCTCCTTCATAAAATTAGAAAAGTTGTTTAGGGTCTTTTGTAGGCCAATCTGGGTACGAGACATAATCACAGCATCGTCCGCATATAGCAATGCTGGAATGGGACGATTACCTATTTGCGGGAAATCTTGGGCATCTTTAAGGAGTGCCTGTCCAAACCCATTAATGTAAAGGTTAAAAAGGAAGGGGGCTAGGACACAACCTTGTCTAACCCCCCTTCCAATAGGGAAAGAGGCAGTACGCTCTCCTCCCAAGCCAAATCACACGCGTGGTTTTGCTCCATTATAGAGGCGGCGGATAAAATGAATAATATTTCTGTCGACCCCCAGCGATTCTAAAATTTCCCAGAGCTTTGAGTGCCTCACGCAATCAAAAGCAGCCGTGAGATCGACAAAGATTAGATACAAATTTCCCTTTTTGGCCCTGGTGTACTTCCCCATGAAGATCGCTAAGTTTAAACTCTGCTCCACGGTCTCTAATCCTTCTCGAAAACTATATTGGATGTCGGATAAGATTTGATTTTCCTCTGCCCAAAGCTGTAGGCGTTCCAGGATGATACGTCCCACAACCTTGGCCATGGAATCTAATAAAGAAATGGGCCTGTAGCAGGTGGGGTCCTGGCGGTCCCCCTTTGTAAATATGGGGACAATGGTGGATTCCACCCAGGTTGGTGGGAAAGCAACCTCACAGCTTGCATTGATTATTAGTGTGATTATAGGTACCCACAAAATGACATTGGACTTATATAAGTCCACGGGAATCCCATCAGGACCCGAGGCTTTCCCACCTGCACTTAGGGAGAGTGCCCTGCTTACTTCATCGATACTAAAGTGCAAATCTAGTGACTGATTAGTAGCTCCTGGGTTGTCACTATCCTGGCCATTAATGGTACGTGGACCATTGTATATCTTCGAAAAATGTTCGACCCATTGACCCTCTGTAATAGCTACTTCGACAGTTGGGCCCCCAGCCGGAGTCAGGAATGGTGTTTTAACCGCTTTCCAAAAGGCGGCACTGTGTTTTGATTGTGCAGCCGAGGTAAGCATCTCCCAGGCTTCTTTTCTAAGGGCATTCTTGCTTTCTAGAAGAGCTGATTTATAGTTCTTTCTAGCCTGTCTAATTTTGGTGATATTCCTTGGGATGTTATGCAACTCCTGTTTCAGGTGAGAATGTGCACGAGTGCAGATTAAGTCAAACCACCGCTGGGGGGCAGACTTTTTGCCACTTTCTTTGAACATTACATCCCGTACCGCGACTGCTACATCTTGGAATGAGGATAAGATACTCTCAGGGATGCTAGTTCATTCAAGCAAGTGTCAAAGGCCGATCTACACCTTGTAATTAGTGATTTATTTACTGCTTCAGGATAACATCATATTCCAGCGAAGCGTATATCCATTGACTTTGGCAAGTTTTAAGTTAGCCAAAGCCTCATCTACCACCTGTTTATCTCTTCCCTGGCTACTCACAGGGAGAGTCATAGTGATACATAAAGGAAAATGATCACTTACTGAGTTTGTATCGACTGAAAAGGTGAGTAGTCTAGAAGCAAACATATTTGATAACAGAATATAATCTATTGTGGAACAAAGGCCTCTGCCATTAAAAGTCTGCGGCATCAGAACAGGTCTAGTACATAGATCATTGGCAAAACCTAGATCTAAATTAAACACCAGGTCATTAAAAGGTTCCCCTGTGCTTGAGTGACAGAAATGAGTGTTATGTATGCCTTCTTCCACATTAAAACCACAATTCCTGTCGTCCTCAAGGGGACACAGGGCACAATTAAAATCCCCACACACAATAAGCATATTATCAGAGTATCAGCTGATAGCACAAATGGAAGGTATATTAATTTTGGGCGGGGACTTTAACTTCATCCAGAATTTGGTACTGGATACATCAAATAAGGCGAAGCGTCAGTTAAGGCCCAAAACTACAAAATTAATAGGTAGGTTAACAGAAGATTTTTCCTTAATAGATCCCTGGAGGTTAGGTCATCCCGGCCTTCAGCAGTATACCTGCTATTCAGCTAGATTTAGATCAGCATCTCGACTGGATTTTTTCTTAGTAGATAAAATGTTCGCTAATGGATTCACAGAAATACTTTCCAACTCTTTTTCAGACCACTCTTTAGTTTCATTTATATTAAGGATTAGAATTACTCCTAAAAACAGGCCTAGATGGCAATTTGATAAATCCTTAATACAAGATCTTACTTGGATAACAGAAACTAAAGTGTTTATAAAGGAGTTTTTTCAGCGTAATGAAAATTCTGCATCCATGTTTATGGTATGGGAGGCATTTAACGCGACCTTCAGAGGCCACACAATATCATATAAGGCGAGAATAAATAAACTAAGAAAAAATAAGATTCAAGAATTACAGACTGAAGTAGAGAAGGCGAGACGAAATGTAGATCTAATAAATACAACAGAGTCCATTTTTAGAGTACATCAGCAGGAATTAGTTAAGGCAAAGGAGCATTTGAAGGATTTTTTTGTTGGAAGAAATATCAGGGAGTAGGGCTTATCAACAGAAGCTATATGAGGAAAGTCAACAGATTGGGAGATTTTTGGCTTGGTCTACAAAAAATCAGAAAGCAACTCAAACAATTGCCCAAGTTAAGAACCCCTCAACTGGTATGTTAGTTGATGATAAACAAGCTATTTCTGAGGTATTTCTCTCACATTTTAATCAAATTTATGCAGAAACACAAGGGGTAGACGAAGCAGATTTGACGGACTATTTTGAATTGTTGGAGTTACCCCAAATACCCTTACAAGCTTCTGAGATATTAAATAAGGCAATTGAGACTATAGAAATCTTAGCAGTGTTAAAAAGTATGCCCAATGCTAAGGCAAGTGGTGTATATGGGATCCCAGTGGAAGTTTTTAAGGCATTTCAGGAAGAAATTCTTCCTTTTTTGGGAAAATTGTTTAACCAGATAAAGGAGGGTCTATATATCCCGAAGAGTTTTAAGGAATCGGTTATAGTAATCTTTCTTAAAAAAGATAAAGATCCCTGCGATCCCAATTCCTACCGCCCAATTAGTCTATTAAATACGGATTATAAATTATTTATAAAGATCTGGGCAAAAAGAATAGTCCCATGCGTACAGCAGGTGGTACATGAGGACCAAAATGGTTTTATTCCTGGGCGATTGATGGCAGTTAATACATATTTTTTGACACAAGCTATCGACTATTTCTCCACTAATAGGATGGATGCAGTGATTATGATGTTGGATGCCGAAAAGGCTTTCGATTTGGTAGATTGGAGCGCTTTATTTTTTATTTTGGATAAATTTGGGTTCCCGTCACATTTTTTACGAATGTTAAAAGAACTTTATAGTTGTGCGGAAGCCAAGGTTGTCGTAAATGGAGAAGAAGCGGGTAGGGCAAAAATCAAGCGTGGTACACGCCAAGGATGTCCACTATCCCCCTCTTGTTTTCTTTGTTTATCGAACCCTTAGCTGTTAAGATACGGAAGAGCTTGATAATCCTGCCTCCAATTGAGGGGATGGCAAAAGTCAAACTCTATGCAGATGATATTATTTTATATCTTAAGGCTGGGGATTTTAATGTGCAAAATGCACTTGATGAAATACAGAAGTTTACGCAGGTGGGGGGGTATAAAGTAAATCAAGCAAAAACCGAAATCCTTATATTTAATTCGACTTCATTGGATATTCCCGCATCCATCTTCTTAAGGACATCACATCCAATTAGATATTTGGGGATAAACGTTACACATGATTTTAGTCAATTGTTCCCCCTGAATTATAATAGAATGCTCACAAAAGTGAGAAATTTATTAGACAAATGGACTCTGCTTAATCTATCATTAATAGGACGGATTTCGATGATTAAGATGTCGATACTCCCACTGTTCTTGTTCCTTTTTAGCAATCTTCCCTTGAAAATCCCGAGTTCTTATTTTAAGGAATTAGATCAAATAATTCGGAAGTTTGTCTGGAATAACAAGCATCCCGAGTGAAATTTGCCACTTTACAATTGGATGTAGATTCAGGAGGTTTAGCTTTACCACATTTTCCAACATATTATCAGGCATCGTTAGTAAATTTGTTTTCGCAATTGGGTGCGGAAAATTCAGTATTTGATAATTTTTTTTTTGGTACAGATGTTGAAAGAGAGTGCAATAAGGCTCCCGAATTTTTTTCGGCTGGCGAAATTGCCCAAAAGGACCAGATACAAAGTGATATTAACATTAGTAGAAAGAATGCAGCTTTTTTTCAAATTACGAGATATTCCCGCATTCCATGCTTTTACCCCTATTGAGGACTGTGCAGTAGGTGGTCTTATATTATCTAGAGGCCTTTATCAACAGTGGCAAGAATTAGGCTTTAGTCGGCTTGGGGATTTTTTTAATCATGCGACCTTAATAACTTGGGAAACAGTCCGACTACAAGCTAATTCTTTAACTACAGCCCTCCCTCTGAGTTTCTATCAGCTAGTTAATTTTCTCAAAATCAACTATGTAACAATGAATAAGGTGGTAGAACAAATCGCCAGGCAAATGGCGAATAAAATGGTGGGGGTAGGATGCTGGTATCGGTTATTGCATCAAAAGGCCCATTCAGAAGACAATCTGACAATAGAACTTCAGAAAATGTATTTAGAGACCGGTTGTAAGTTCAATATAAGGGAATGGCAACAACTTAATGAGTTAGCAAAAAAAGCACTTCGAGGGGCTAACTACAAGAGAATTAATTTTTTATCTAGATGGCTCGCCTATTACACCCCCCAGAAATTGCATAAGATGTTTCCAACAAACCCAAACCGATGTTTTAGATGTGATATTCAGGATGAGGGAGGATGGGTGTATATTTTTATGAATGTAATATGTTACGACTTTTTTGGGATGAGGTTTTTGTTAAGATTTCCTCATTTTTGTCTTTGAGAATTCAACCATCGGTTATGTTGGTTTTATTTGGCACCTCGGAGGAGGTGAAAGGGTTAACTAAACATCAGCAGTATTTTATATTAATCTCTATAGCTGTTGCAAGATCACTCGTCCTACAAAATTGGAGTACAAATAAGCAACCTAGGATGGATCACTGGCTTAACAAAATGTATAGAACTTTTAGGTTCGAGGAGGCCTATGCGAGACGGGTAGGAGCACCAAAAGATTTAGAGCTATATGGCAGGAGTATTTCGATCAGGATGAGAGGGAAGGAGATGGATCTTAAAGGCAAGGTGCTCCAGAGTTGCCTACCCTCCTATAGTGTAATAAGGTGAGACAGATTATGTATATTGGTATCATGTTTGATATAGGAGAGGAGCAAGTCTATTAAAGTAGAGTTTAAATGTTATGCACTTTATTTAAGAATTGCTGCTATTTTGCACTAGGCACTTTAAATAGCTTATGTATGGCATTTTATTCAAGAACTGCTGCTATTTGCACTATGCACTTTAAAGCGTTCTCTGCTTCTTTATCCATGAAAGGTCAGAGTTATGATACTCCCAGGCTGATTTATGTAAAGCCTAAGTACTAAGCACTTTATTTAAGAACTGTTGCTAATCGTCTGAAGGTCTAGATGTTGTATATAAGGCTTTAACGTTTGCACTTTAATTACGAACTGCTGCTATTTTATTAGTTGGTCTTTTTCTCTATTCAAGCACGGAATGATATTTTATATTTTTAAGGGGGAAGTTAGGATTGCTGCTAGTACTAAATGTAATTTGGATATAATTTAGATATTGAATATGCTTTGTACGCATTTTTAATACTCACTTTCTCTGTTTGTATTATGGTCATAATATAGTATTGGTGATGCTACTAATGAGATAAATATTATTTTTTGTTTACTATGTGCAATTTTGATGATGCCATGTAGTATGTATGTCCAATTGTTACTCAACTACTTTCTTGTTAAAAAAAAAAAAAAAAAAGCATATTATCAGAGTCCTTTACGTTACACATCATTCTAACTCTTTATTGAGTGTATTAACCACCTTAGGGACACTATCAGGTGGAATATTATTATAAAAATTGACCAATATCATTGAATGAGAGACAGTTGAATACAGAGTCAGTAGTTGATAACAGGGGGACAGGAGCTGGGACTCGGTCTTAACAAAGTTTAAATTGTTAGATACATATATACAAAGCCCACCTTTAGCTCTACCATGAGATCCCCCTATCGCTTGTGTATTAAATGTTCTATAGCCATTCATATGAATGGGGTCCTTCAACCATGTTTCCTGTAGACAGATAATTTCATATTTTAATATATATTCAGACCATAGGGGATTACTAATCTTGGAACGTAGACCTGATATATTCCAAGATACGAGGCTACACCCAGTATTCGTATTGATAGAGGAGGAGCAGGCTACCCCCATATCAGGAGAATTGCCAGCTTCAGTAACTTCTCTGCTGCCACGCTTTAGACCATAAATTAGGTAATAGTTGTAGTGATATCTGAGCCCGAGGAGTGGAGCCATTAAGTTTAACCTCGTCCCCGGTAGTATGCACACTTAAAGAATCCATGGGTGGGGTCTCTGCCCCAGCAGAAAATGCATTATCCTGGGCTACAACCACTTTGCATTCCCCGGATGGTGTGGGATTTAACTCCTCTGTTAAGGTGTAAGATCTATTTACATGCATTAACACCCCATCTCCCAGCTGCCTTACTTGCCCGCCGGTAGAGCTTCGATGATACCTCACATGTGGTTTCAATCAATATCGTCCAGCGTGTTAAAGATGTCAAAACGATTACTAATTGGGACAGTATATCTTGAGTGGCTACCGTAAGTACACTCCTTCTCCCTAGAGACATGCCATGGATAGATGGATGGAGGATGAAAAGGTGGCGGATAGAAATACCCCAGGGGTAATATGGCTGGCTCATCTAATCTAACTGGTCCTTTGCCCGCCCTATCCAGAATTAAATGGACAAAATCCGGGGACCTAAATGATAAAACAATACAATCCCCTTTAAGTGACTTCCTAGATTGGCCCACCCAACCAATTCTACGCGCCATCTTATATTCTGAATATAAAGAATTGATGTTGATCCCAGTCCTGGCACTAAGAAAATGAAGAGATTTGTTCCGCAGAGTTGACCAGTGCTCATTATTACTAACTAGCAACATGGGGACATTTGCCAACACCACGGTGTACGGCGTTACTTCTGGGGGTAGGTGTAAATTTGTAACTGAGTTCTGAGTGACCTCGCGAACAGGGGGCTTTCTCCTCGTCGAGTTTAAGGGCGGGCCACTCCCAAGTTGTGTACGGTTATCCCTGCTTGCATTATTGCTAGGAGGTCCCTGTAAGGGTAAGACATGACCCTGTGATGCACCACCCATGGATGTAGAGGACACTACACTTCCACTCTCTATGTTACCAAGACCTATATTAGGCCTAAGAGAGGAGCCTGGATTGGAAATTGGTTGACCCTTATCAGGTTGACCCTTATCAGGGCCACTGCACCCTGGCTGATTACTAAGTGAAGTATCTTCACTCCTCCTCCCAGAGTTCACCCATGGTAATTGCGAGGGAATCGATATAATTGTTTCTAAGTTAGCTAGCCTGGCTTCGATATGGGTGAGTTTTTGGATTACGGGATCAAGAAGAACAGATAACATTAATTCCAGCTTACATGGAAAATCCTCTTTTATGGATTGTTTGAGGATTCTGCGGTGGCCCCCTCATTCAGAACCGGAATTTTGCCTTGAGTCTGCTCAGTGCGGGATTGGGAGGGTTTCCGACCTGTGTGTTTCGGCATAAGCTGAGCTGGTTTGTGACTACCCTGCCCTTTCCATTTCTTAGATGGAGGCGCAAGGGTATGACCCTGCGCAGTCTTAGCCTTCTGACCCCTAGTTGTAACTGGAGACCCAAGGATAGTCTCACTAATTACCGGTACCGTCACAGCCACTGGCCCCGAACCCATGACATCTAGTCCATTTGAAAGGAGTGAAATCTCCTCAGTCTCCTCGGTCTCCACCACACTAGAAGATGGCAGAGTGGAGGGAAGGGGATTTTGCGTAAGTGGGCAATGGGGATCCAAGGATAGCCTCCTTTCGGTTAGTTCGATCTCGTGGGTTAGGACAGATTCAGCCCTTAAGAGGAAAGCGTCCAAGGTCCCCACAACCCCCTGCCCGGTTATTAACTTTTTACTCATGTTAGAGTCCCGCAATGCAATACAGTAACCCCCCCAGGTGAGTCAGGGCAGCTCTTCAACAGTACCTTATTGTTTTGTTCCAGTGATAGATTGATTTTCCAGCTACCTCGATCAATGGTGTAGCCCTGCCCGGCCTCCTTCAGCCTGCGGGAGCCCCCTGGATGCCCCCTGGATGCTTTTAACTGCGCCTCCTGGCGCTCCGATGATGCTGGCGGGTGCGCGGTGGCGCGAGTCACCACAAGGACCCTGGGGAGTGTAGTTCTTTCTCCCGCTACACTCCCGGTCCGCTCCTCGTCTCCCACACTCTGCTCTGGCTCGCAGCAATAGAAATGCTGTCTCTGCCTCCCCTCGTTTCGGTGCCTTCGGTGCCTCGAAGCCCGCAAGCTCCTCGCTCCCCGCTGGTGAGCTGGTGAACGGACGGTCTATCGTCCTATCATTAAGCCCCCAGTGGGCTGGAATTAACGGGGGGGAACAGGCCGGGGCCGGGACCGTGAGCAGTTTGGCAGCGGTTTCGGCGTCCTCCAGCTCCCTGCTCCTGCTCCCGAGCTGCTGCTGTGACTATTCGGTCCCAGTAGTTCCACGGCACTCCTGCACTGCGGGTCCAGGCATCAGCGCGAGGCTGCTTGTCACGTATGCCATTTAAATCAAGCCCCTTATAACTCCAAGGTAAGTGCAATTGTGACTGCCTGTATAGTAGTAAAATATAGCAATATTAGGTGTTAAGAGGAGTTCTGACAATTTTTGGGCCCGGTGCCACTGCAACTGCTACACCATTCAAATCATGACCATGTTGTCTGCAAGGTAACTGAACTTGTGACTTCCTGTTTAGTAGTAAAATATAGCAACTTTAGGTGTTTAGTGGGGTGCCTAGAGCTTTTGGTCCCGGTGTCACTGTACCTGCTGCACCATTGAAATCATGACCCTGTTGTCTGCAAGGTAACTGCACTTGTGACTGCCTGTTTAGTAGTCAAACATAGAAATATTATGTGTTTAGAGGAGTCCGGCACAATTTTTGGGCCCAGTGCTACTGCACCTGCTGCACCATTTAAATCATGACCGTGTTGACTGCAAGGTAACTGCACTTGTGGCTGCCTGTTTAGTAGTAAAATATAGCATTGCTCTTGTATATTAACTTTATTTTGAACGTGCAATGTTTACTACAACATTTAGAATTTGATCATAATGACCAAATAGATTAAGTTGAAAAAAATCAATCTGTTAATGCCTACAAAGGGCAAAGAAAGGTACTGAGGCATAAATTGGAAATGCCACAAATATTCTAAGGCTATAGCATCTGCTTTACACAACTAAGTAATAAAACGTAAGCATTGCAGTATACTGTTAGAAGCTGCCTGTCTTTTCCGTGGGAAGAAATCTTATCTTGACAGTGAATGGGGCTTTAGTAGAAGTATCGTAAATGCGTGCAGCCAGAGGAAGTTAAAAAAAAATTTCCTCACAAAAGTGAATGAACACAGTAATTCGGCTTGGGAACTGATAAGAGCCCCGTTTTAAGAAATATTAAATACAAGAGATTTAACAAGCTACAACGCAAGCGCTGTGCAGATGAAACCTAAAAACAGTTTGCTCATAGGTGTATGAATGGTTGTGGTAAACTTCTCCTCGGTGTGTCAATGGCACAAAAAGTATCGTGTGTACAGCAGCCATTACTCTAAACTCCAACCTGCTAGAATCCCCATCTCCTTCTTGTGATGGGTTCTGCTTCTCTCTGAGGCGTTGGTTCCTTTCCCTTGTTCCTCTACATGTTGGGTGAATTTCACAGTGGTAGAGGAGGCCATGCTAGCCTCACGATAGTGCCTCAGAAATTCCCTTTTCCATTCACACTTAAAAGGGGTTTATGATAAAATATTACATTTTGAATATTATGCTACAAAAGTATCATAGCCAGAATACCTACTCCCACAGTGTCGGAAAGGTAACTATATGTAGATAAGTGTAGATGTACTATTCTTAACGCCTAATCTCATACCTTGAAAATATATATCATCAAGGTAAAATATAGGTGGAATTAAGAATAGTTTACAGGAATGGGGGAGTCAGAACTTAAAGTACTGTTTTGAAGCTTGCAGATCACTGGCTGCATTTCCATATGTTTGCTGCCCTGCACAGATAAAGTTCTTTTTTGTGGCTTGTAGATTTAATCCTGGGTTTTGCTCTTGTTACTGCTTTCCCTTTTGGCTGTCCTTGCACCAGTGATGTTTGCACTTTTGCACAGACACACATTTTCCTGCATTGTTGGGTCATTAAGATCTTACTGTGGTTTTATTTTCGCCCAATCCCATAGAACTGACATAATTTGCTATTTCGGTAATATTTGCCCCGGATCCCTCGGGACTGATTCTATTTTCCCTTTCATTGAAAACATTAACCCAGGTGCTGAACTCTGGATAACCCCATTGATATTTAGATTGTAGTTCAAATATTATCTTAAAACAACGTTGCACAGGTTTAAAATCTAATAAAGTGTTCTGCACGTGAGTTAATTCATTTGCCAATATCGTGCTCTTCTTTACTCTCCTTGGCATTTGGTTTTGAGGCTTGACTTGGAAAGTCAAATATTTCCTCTCATGACAGTGCTGGTGGTTATGAAAGAATAAGCAGTTACGTTTGGTGTGGCTTTTGGCCATCCATTGACCTGTAAACAGTTGTGTTATCATTGGTGAATCAGGACACCATCTTGGTTTCTTTACAGTATTGCGCCATTCTGGGCTCAACACATGCTTTATTGTGGGACTCCATTAATGTTATTAGCTGTATTTATAAATGAACATTGTTTTAAATCCGATAAAAATAAAGCAAAACTGCATATAGATGGGAAACAGCCTTTACAACGAGGTTTTAACCACGTTGTGCCTTAACCACGCATTTTTTTAGCACGCTTGTTTTTACCACAGGTATGTTTTTACAATGCATGCCTTTACCACGTATTTAAGGTAAGTTGGGGGCCGTAAGGGGTCTCCCCCCACAAACACTTTGTTTATATGTATACATATATATATATAAACAATGCGTGGTAATGGCATACGTTGTAAAAACACATGCGTTGTAAAAAAAAGTGTACGGTCATGGCCAACACAATAATTAGTGTTGTGAGAGTATAATTGGTTGTGAGAGTATAATTGGTGCATATGATTGTATTGCTAAAATATAACTTAGGTCGATGGGTTCTTTTAGATGTCATTGCTGAAGTGAAGAAACGAATGAGCAAAACAGAAAAACATAAGGTTTGGAAAAACTAGAATCTTTAGAGGAAAGAAAAAAGTGTTAAAAGGATAAGCATAAAGAAAAATTAAAAAAGAAAAAATGCATAGAAAGAGGAACAGAAAGACTAAGCATTAGATAAAAAAAAAGTCAGGACGAAAAGCACAAATAGACTGTAATAGATGCAGTCAGAAAACAATTTTAAAAAAAATGGGCGGAAGAGAGAGAATGAAAGAAGAAAGCGACAGAAGAAAACTTATGTAGGATTTTGTGCAGGAATGGTGATTATTTGCAGACAAGCTGTTGAAATTCCAGTTCTAATAATTCTAAATGTGTTGAGGCAAATAGATGAAATAAATCAATCGAAGTACTGTAGTGTTCAGCGGTTGGCAAAATGGCTGACCTGTGGCCTGATTAACTTGGCCATGCTGCTCCACCGATTTCTGCTAATCCTCATCGCCAGCTGACTGAAAAGAGTTTCCCTCAGACAACTTGCTAAACCTGAATAGATGATTATGTGAGGTATTAAACAAATGGCTGGCACCACCTCACCTGGAGTTAAGTGCTGGAAGATTTTTCATGGAATGTTGAATTAGACCCCTGAGAAGGCACTTAGCATATTGTGGTGCTAACCCAAAGTAAAATGGACACCGCCTGCCATGCTGTCATAAGACCCTCAATGAATAGTGCACGTGTACGCGTGAGGTGACGCGAGAATGGAGGCATGACAGAAATGAATGTGCGTGTTGCGTAAAACAGGGCTCCGTTAGGGTGGAAATAGAATATTTCAGCACAAGCCGGTGATTGGTTAAAAGAAAAGATAGTTGGCTAATAGAAAGCACCGTCTTTTTTTAAAGCTCCCTGCTCATCTAAATGATGTTTTCACCTTTACAAGCTCACTTTGCCCTGCCCACAGAGCCTTTGGTGTAATCAATCATAGTCAAGGCATCAGGGCGTGGAGCCAGTAAGCAGCGCTGACGCGGGCTCCTCAGAAAAAAAACACATCTCTTGTAACGCGAGACCTGCCGAGGATGGCCATGTCAACTTATTAGACTTTTTACTCGGCCGTATTGATCCCCCGCTACACCGATGTGGCCCATAATGCTGGCTAATGTTATTGACGAGCCATCAGTCGTGCGGAGAAGTGTGCGCCTTGCAGCTCTCCCTGAACCGCAAAAGCCCTATCCGCGGACAATGATGGAGGGAAGGCGGAAGATGCAAGCGCAGCACTCGGGGCAGGCCTCATTTGGACGGTGATGGATTAATGAAAGGCATATGCTCTCTAGCAAAGAGATAGAGATACAACTCTCCAGAAGAGCCATTTATTTATAAAATAATTATGAATGCGCAGCCGGATCATGGAGTTTCATTAGGGTTGGCGCGTTGGTTGCTTATGTGAAAAAAAGAAGATATTTAGTCGTGAATTAAACATTTTTCTAGACACAGAGAAGGATACCACAGGAGACCCTGGGCCCGTTATTAAGTGGTAAGCGCGCATGCCAGAGTAATGCCAGCTTTCCTAATACCGGAGCTGTCGGCAGATGCACCTCAACCATGACCCGGAGAGACCGCCATTTTCAGATGAGCGGAGAGATGTCAGTCCCTTGACACTCATTATATCACGGAACAAAGGCCTGCATTAATGCCAGCCGGTGTGGATGTGTCAGATTTGTCTTGTGGGCTATTGCCCCCAAGGGACTACCGCAAACTTAAATCCCGAAGCAAAAAAAGAAGCCAATTTAACTCACTGCAGCTTCCATCTTTTTAGCCATTCCTCCGAGTGCCTCTGTAAACAGACTAGCATTAGGCATTTAAAAGAGGGCCTTCACTGTGTCTCAGTGTTGCAGTCACCACCTGCTGCCAACAGACAAGTTCTGCTACACATCTTTGCAAAAAAAAATATATATGAGGTTACCTATGTAGAAGCGCAGTGTGCACTTTTGAATATCGGGTTTATGTGATGGCGTTTTGTTTTCTCCATATGCATTTGTTTATAAAAGATGTTTAGGGGCTTATTTACAAGCCCCTTGCGACACATTCCCGCCACCTGAGTGTCACTTTTGTGATGCTCTGGAGGCGCACAGTGCAGGCCCATAGCTACGAGGCCACGGAAAGCCACACTGCGTGGCTTTTCATGGCCTTGTAGATATGGTGTGAGGCAACGCGTTGCAAGTCGCTGCATTGCCTAACACCGCGTCGGGGAGGCATGGCATGGGTGTTGCCGTGGGTGTTCCAACTCAACGTCCATGGTATTTGACACATTCCCAGATTTACAGCATAGTGTAAATCTGGCCGTACTTCAAAACCATGTGCCTCTCCAGGGCAGGCACAACGATAGATTTTGTGAAGGAAGGTGTCCCTTCCTACACAAAAACAACTGGATTTCAACACAAGCACCCCTTGAGACCCTCACGGGTGAGTAGCGCGCTTACAATTCCCTGATTGATTGATTGATTGATTGATTGAGTCATGGTGCTCGAGTGTCTGTATTGGTGCAGGGCTGCTTAAATGGCGCCAGCGCAAAGGAAAGGACAGGGATGTGTCGTATTGCCATAAATATGATGCATCCCTACACTTTCCTTATGGCGTGGTGCAGCAAGCTGGCTTGCGGCGCCGCACTGCATCATTTTGTTGTAAATGAGCCCCTGAATATTTAACCCAAAACACGGTGCAAGGGGTTAAATTTGTCCAGTGGGATAAAATCACATTAACGAGGCATCCTGATTACTAGAATGGTTGCATCTCTGTATAAAAGCATTATAACATGCAAACTTTTAAATGTGGAATGTGAGCTTTGCAGTGGTAATAAATGTGTGCTTATTAATACAGTTGCTTTAAACATATATATATATATATATATATACACACACACACATACATATATATATACATACATATATATATATATATATATATATATATATATCTATATATATATATATATATATATATATATATATATATATATATATAATCTACTGGCGGTAGCCAGTAGATAGTTATAGTTAGGACCTATTTTCCATAGGAAATCCGCAACATTCTATTTGAAATAACTCTTGCGTCAGTTGACGAATCTTCGCGAAATTTTCAAACTGTATGGCCCGCTCCGGTCCGCTCCTACCCTGAAAGTTTCGGGGTGATTCGTCAAGCGGGGGCCGAGAACAAAAGGGGGGTCCCAAAACGTGTTTTCCCCATTCATTTTCCCATAGGAAAATTTAGCCACGGCTACAGCCCAAACTGCTGAACGGGATTACACCAAATTTGGCAAAGAGGTAGTTCTTGGTTCAGAAAGAACCCTTTTTGTTAAATGGTGAAAATCCGTTCAGTAGTTGCTGAGAAAATCAAAAGTAAAATCACATATATATCTGGGCGGAGCCTAACCACACATGTCATCGTGAGATCTGATTGGCTGTCAGCACTTCATCCTGGAATTGCTGGCAGCCATCTTGGGACCAATATACATGATAGTACCCCATTGAAATGCATTGTAGTGAATCAAAGATTTTGAGGGTTACCAAAAGGAGAACTATAAAGGGTGATAACAGACTTTAGTTACATTAGAATTCATTTGTTGATGGTACCATACTAATTTCAGGAATTGTGGTGTTTTCTAAGGTGATTTTACCCTGTGAAAAACCTTCTGCTGGGATATCATGAATCATGTTTGAGAGAAAACTATTTTCACATGCTTGTCCCATAGAGTTTAGGAAGGTGCTCCAGAAGCTAAAATGAGAGCATATTTTCTGTAAATTCACATTATCTTTCTCAGTCATGTGAGAATGAAGTCTGACATTCTCAGTAAAACATGTACATCCAACAAGGGCAGAGACTGTCAGTTGATTCCTTTGTGTTCTACTGCAGCTTCCCAGAGTGTTCTAAAGAACAACTAGAGTGCTAACAGCCTTACTTATGACAAAAGTATGGCACACCTGAAGCCATCTTGATTGGAATAAACTTGTAACACTTAAAACATTTAATTTAAAAAGGAACACAATGATGGGGTTCATTTTGTCATAGAAATTATGGTTAGTGCTGTAGAAAGAAAAATTAGGACATGTTTCAAGTGTGATCTCAAATATCTTCCTGTTATATTTCAACAGGAGCAGCCTGCCAGTTGATGCCTTTGTGTTCTACTGCAGCTTCCCAGAGTGTTCTAAAGAACAACTAGAGCGCTAACAGCCTTACTTATGACAAAAGTATGGCACACCTGAAGCCATCTTGATTGGAATAAACCGGTAACACTTAAAACATTTAATTTAAAAAGGAACAAAATGAGGGGTTCTTTTTGAAATAGAAATTATGGTTAGTGCTGCAGAAAGAAAAATTAGGGCATGTTTTAAGTGAGATCTCAAATCCTCTTCTATTTCATTAGAAAATTCTGACATGCAGACTGAAACAATCACTTTCAATACCAGCAGCAGACTTCCAGTTAACTCCCTGGTGAGCAGTAGCTTTACTACAGTGATCTAATGAGCAACTAGAGTGCTAACATTCAGAATTTATGGCAAATGTGAGACACACCTGAATGCCTTCTTGATGGAATCAAAGTAAAAACTGAAAGCATTTCCTACTGAGGAGACTGCAGTAAATGAGGAAATTAGGAAACTTCATAACAAAGAAGTCTTCCAAGATGGCCACCAGAGAAAAAAGAGCCCAAATGTAGCACAAATATTACCCAGATGTAGCCCACATATAGCCCAATGACAAAAGTGTGCAAAACACTTTTTATTTTTAGTTTTTTTGCAGTTTTATGTAGTGCAGACTGGTCAGGTATTGGAGTGTTGCATCTTAAAACATGACCCCTACACTACAAAAACTCCACTGCACTACCCTAAACCCTGAAACACTACCCCCAGCACGACCCCCTACACTACACAAGCACCACTGCACTATCCTAAACCCTAAAACACTACCCCCAGCATGACCCCCTACACTGCACAAACATCACTGCACTACCCTAAACCCTAAAACTCTACCCCCAGCACAACCCCCTACACTACCCAAACACCACTGCACTAACCTAAATCCTAAAACACTACCCCCAGCACGACCCCCTACACTACCCAAACACCACTGCACTACCCTAAAACATGACCCCCTATACTACACAAACACCACTGCACTAGCCTAAACCCTAAAACACTACCCCCAGCACGACCCCCTACACTACACAAGCACCACTGCACTAACCTAAATCCTAAAACACTACCCCCAGCACGACCCCCTACACTACCCAAACACCACTGCACTACCCTAAAACATGACCCCCTACACTACAAAAACACCACTGCACTACCCTAAACCCTAAAACACTACCCCCAGCACGACCCCCTACACTACACAAGCACCACTGCACTATCCTAAACCCTAAAACACTACCCCCAGCATGACCCCCTACACTACACAAACAGCACTGCACTACCCTAAACCCTAAAACTCTATCCCCAGCACGACCCCCTACACTACACAAGCAGCACTGCACTACCCTAAACCCTAAAACACTACCCCCAGCACGACCCCCTACACTACACAAACAGGACTGCACTACCCTA
Source organism: Calotriton arnoldi (assembly GCA_963921515.1). Classification (NCBI taxonomy): domain Eukaryota; kingdom Metazoa; phylum Chordata; class Amphibia; order Caudata; family Salamandridae; genus Calotriton; species Calotriton arnoldi. The sequence continues at coordinate 544,279 of CAWUFW010010266.1, forward strand.
AACCCTAAAACACTAGCCCCAGCACGACCCCCTACACTACCCAAACACCACTGCACTAACCTAAATCCTAAAACACTACCCCCAGCACGACCCCCTACACTACCCAAACACCACTGCAGTACCCTAAAACATGACCCCCTACACTATACAAACACCACTGTACTACCCTAAACCCTAAAACACTACCCCCAGCACGACCCCCTACACTACACAAGCACCACTGCACTACCCTAAACCCTAAAACACTACCCCCAGCACGACCCCCTACACTGCCTGAACACCACTGCACTGCCCTAAACCCTGAAACACCAGCCCCTGCACGACCCCCTACACTGCCCGAACACCACTGCACTGCCCTAAACCCTGAAACGCCACCCCCAGCATGACCCCCTACACTGCCCGAAGACCACTGCACTGCCCTAATCACTGAAACACCAGCCCCAGCATGACCCCCTACACTGCCCGAACACCATTGCACTTCCCTAAACCCTGAAACACCAGCCCCAGCACGACCCCCTACACTGCCCGAACACCACTGCACTGCCCTAAACCCTGAAACACCAGCCCCAGCATGACCCCCTACACTGCCCGAATACCACTGCACTGCCCTAAACCCTGAAACACCACCCTCAGCAAGAACCCCTACACTGCCCGAACACCACTGCACTAAACCCTGAAACACCACCCCGAGGAAGACCCCCTACACTGCCCGAACACCACTGCACTGCCCTAAACCCTGAAACACCAGCCCCTGCACGACCCCCTACACTGCCCGAACACCACTGCACTGCCCTAAACCCTGAAACACCAGACCCTGCACTACCCCCTACACTGCCCAAACACCACTGCACTGCCCTAAACCCTGAAACACCAGCCCCAGCATGACCCCCTACACTGCCCGAACACCACTGCACTACCCTAAACCCTGAAACACCACCCCCAGCACGACCCCTTACACTGCCCGAGCACCACTGCACTGCCCTTAACCCTGAAACACCAGCCCCAGCACGACCCCCTACACTGCCCGAACACCACTGCACCTACCCTGAAACACCAGCCCCAGCACGACCGCCTACACTGCCCGAACACCACTGCACTGCCCTAAACCCTGAAACACCAGCCCCAGCACGACCCCCTACACTGCCCGAACACCACTGCACTGCCCTAAACTGTGAAACACCAGCCCCAGCACGACCCCCTACACTGCCCGAACACCACTGCACTGCCCTAAACCCTAAAACACCAGCCCCAGCACGACCCCCTACACTGCCCGAACACCACTGCACTGCCCTAAACCCTGAAACACCACCCCGTGCACGACCCCCTACACTGCCCGAACACCACTGCACTCCCTAAACCCTGAAACACCACCCCCAGCATGACCCCCTACACTGCCCGAATACCACTGCACTGCCCTAAACCCTGAAACACCACCCCCTGCACGACCCCCTACACTGCCCGAACACCACTGCACTGCCCTAAACCCTGAAACACCAGCCCCAGCACGACCCCCTACACTGCCCGAACACCACTGCATTGCCCTAAACCCTGAAACACCACCCCCAGCACGACCCCCTACACTGCCCGAACACCACTGCACTGCCCTAAACCCTGAAACACCACCCCCAGCACGACCCCCTACACTGCCCGAACCCCACTGCACTGCCCTAAACCCTGAAACACCAGCCCCTGCACGACCCCCTACACTGCCCGAACACTACTGCACTGCCCTAAACCCTGAAACACCACCCCCAGCACGACCCCTACACTGCCCGAACACCACTGCACTGCCCTAAACCCTGAAACACTACCCCCAGCAAGACCCCCTACACTGCCCGAACACCACTGCACTGCCCTAAACCCTGAAACATCACCCCCAGCAAGACCCCATACACTGCCCGAACACCACTGCACTGCCCTAAACCCTGAAACACCACCCCCAGCAAGACCCCGTACACTGTCCGAACACCACTGTACTGCCCTAAACCCTGAAACACCAGCCCCAGCAAGACCCCCTACACTGCCCGAACACCACTGCACTGCACTAAACCCTGAAACACCAACCCCAGCAAGACCCCCTACACTGCCCGAACACCACTGCACTAAACCCTGAAACACCACCCCCAGCAAGACCACCTACACTGGCCGAACACCACTGCACTGCCCTAAACCCTGAAACACCACCCCCAGCACAACCCCCTACACTGCCCAAACACCACTGCACTGCCCTAAACCCTAAAACACTACCCCCAGCACAACCCCCTACACTGCCCAAACACCACTGCACTACCCTAAAACATGACCCCCTACACTACACAAACACCACTGCACTACCCTAAACCCTGAAACACTATCCCCAGCGCAGACCCCCTACACTGCCCGAAGCACCACTGCACTACCCTAAACCCTAAAACACTACCCCCAGCACGACCCCCTACACTGCACAAACGCGACTGCACTGTCCTAAACCCTAAAACACTACCCCCAGCACGACCCCCTACACTGCCCAAACACCACTGCACTGACCTAAACCCTGAAACACCACCCCCAGCACGACCCCCTACACTGCCCAAACACCACTGCACTAACCCTGAAACACCACCCCAGCATGACCCCCTACACTGCACAAACACCACTGCACTGCCCTAAACCCTGAAACACCACCCCAGCACGACCCCCTACACTGCCCGAAGCACCACTGCACTGCCCTAAACCCTAAAACACTACCCCCAGCACGACCCCCTACACTGCCCGAACACCACTGCACTGCCCTAAACCCTGAAACACCAGCCCCTGCACGACCCCCTACACTGCCCGAACACCACTGCACTGCCCTAAACCCTGAAACACCACCCCCAGTACGACCCCTACACTGCCCGAACACCACTGCACTGCCCTAAACCCTGAAACACCAGCCCCAGCATGACACCCTACACTGCCCGAACACCACTGCACTTCCCTAAACCCTGAAACACCAGCCCCAGCACGACCCCCTACACTGCCCGAACACCACTGCACTGCCCTAAACCCTGAAACACCAGCCCCAGCATAACCCCCTACACTGCCCGAATACCACTGCACTGCCCTAAACCCTGAAACACCACCCCCAGCAAGAACCCCTACACTGCCCGAACACCACTGCACTAAACCCTGAAACACCACCCCCAGCAAGACCCCCTACACTGCCCGAACACCACTGCACTGCCCTAAACCCTGAAACACCAGCCCCTGCACGACCCCCTACACTGCCCGAACACCACTGCACTGCCCTAAACCCTGAAACACCAGACCCTGCACTACCCCCTACACTGCCCGAACACCACTGCACTGCCCTAAACCCTGAAACACCAGCCCCAGCATGACCCCCTACACTGCCCGAACACCACTGCACTACCCTAAACCCTGAAACACCACCCCCAGCACGACCCCTTACACTGCCCGAGCACCACTGCACTGCCCTAAACCCTGAAACACCAGCCCCAGCACGACCCCCTACACTGCCCGAACACCACTGCACTACCCTGAAACACCAGCCCCAGCACGACCGCCTACACTGCCCGAACACCACTGCACTGCCCTAAACCCTGAAACACCAGCCCCAGCACGACCCCCTACACTGCCCGAACACCACTGCACTGCCCTAAACCGTGAAACACCAGCCCCAGCAGGACCCCTACACTGCCCGAACACCACTGCACTGCCCTAAACCCTAAAACACCAGCCCCAGCACGACCCCCTACACTGCCCGAACACCACTGCACTGCCCTAAACCCTGAAACACCACCCCATGCACGACCCCCTACACTGCCCGAACACCACTGCACTCCCTAAACCCTGAAACACCACCCCCAGCATGACCCCCTACACTGCCCGAATACCACTGCAATGCCCTAAACCCTGAAACACCACCACCTGCACGACCCCCTACACTGCCCGAACACTACTGCACTGCCCTAAACCCTGAAACACCATCCCCAGCACGACCCCCTACACTGCCCGAACACCACTGCACTGCCCTAAACCCTGAAACACTACCCCCAGCAAGACCCCTTACACTGCCCGAACACCACTGCACTGCCCTAAACCCTGAAACATCACCCCCAGCAAGACCCCCTACACTGCCCGAACACCACTGCACTGCCTAAACCCTAAAACACCACCCCCAGCAAGACCCCCTACACTGCCCGAACACCACTGCACTGCCCTAAACCCTGAAACACCAGCCCCAGCACGACCCCCTACACTGCCCGAACACCACTGCACTGCCCTAAACCCTGAAACACCACCCCCAGCATGACCCCCTACACTGCCCGAACACCACTGCACTGCCCTAAACCCTGAAACACCACCCCCAGCACGACCCCCTACACTGCCCGAACACCACTGCACTGCCCTAAACCCTGAAACACCACCCCCAGCACGACCCCCTACACTGCCTGAACACCACTGCACTGCCCTAAACCCTGAAACACCACCCTCAGCAAGACCCCCTACACTGCCCGAACACCACTGCACTGCCCTAAACCCTGAAACACCAACCCCAGCACGACCCCCTACACTGCCCGAACACCACTGCACTGCCCTAAACCCTGAAACACCACCCCCTGCACGACCCCCTACACTGCACGAACACCACTGCACTGCCCTAAACCCTGAAACACCACCCCCAGCAAGACCCCCTACACTGCCCGAACACCACTGCACTGCCCTAAACCCTGAAACACCACCCCCAGCAAGACCCCCTACACTGCCCGAACACCACTGCCCTAAACCCTGAAACACCACCCCCAGCACGACCCCATACACTGCCCGAACACCACTGCACTGCCCTAAACCCTGAAACACCAGCCCCAGCAAGACCCCCTACACTGCCCGAACACCACTGCACTGCCCTAAACCCTGAAACACCAGCCCCAGCAAGACCCCCTACACTGCCCGAACACCACAGCACTGCCTAAACCCTGAAACACCACCCCCAGCAAGACCACCTACACTGGCCGAACACCACTGCACTGCCCTAAACCCTGAAACACCACCCCCTGCACGACCCCCTACACTGCCCAAACACCACTGCACTGCCCTAAACCCTGAAACACCACCCCCTGCATGACCCCCTACACTGCCCGAACACCACTGCACTGCCCTAAACCCTGAAACACCACCACCCAGCAAGACCCCCTACACTGCCCGAACACCACTGCACTGCCATAAACCCTGAAACACCACCCCCAGCACGACCCCCTACACTGCCCGAACACCACTGCACTGCCCTAAACCCTGAAACACCACCCCCTGCACGACCCCCTACACTGCCGGGACACCACTGCACTGCCCTAAACCCTGAAACACCACCCCCAGCACGACCCCCTACACTGCCCGAACACCACTGCACTGCCCTAAACCCTGAAACACCACCCCTAGCACGACCCCCTACACTGCCCGAACACCACTGCACTGCCCTAAACCCTGAAACACTACCCCCAGCAAGACCCCCTACACTGCCCGAACACCACTGCACTGCCCTAAACCCTGAAACATCACCCCCAGCAAGACCCCCTACACTGCCTGAACACCACTGCCCTAAACCCTGAAACACCACCCCCAGCAAGACCCCCTACACTGCCCGAACACCACTGCACTGCCCTAAACCCTGAAACACCACCTCCAGCACAACCCCCTACACTGCCTGAACACCATTGCTCTGCCCTAAACCCTGAAACACTAGCCCCAGCACGACCCCCTACACTGCCCGAACACCACTGCACTGCCCTAAACCCTGAAACACCACCCCCAGCACGACCCCCTACACTGCCCGAACACCACTGCACTGCCCTAAACCCTGAAACACTAGCCCCAGCAAGACCCACTACACTGCCCAAACACCACTGCACTGCCCTAGACCCTGAAACACCAGCACCAGCATGACCCCCTACACTGCCCGAACAACACTGGACTGCCCTAAACCCTGAAACCCCAGCCCCAGCACGACCCCCTACACTGCCCGAACACCACTGCACTGCCCTAAACCCTGAAACACCAGCCCCAGCACGACCCCCTACACTGCCCGAACACCACTGCACTGCCCTAAACCCTGAAACACCACCCCCTGCACGACCCCCTACACTGCCCGAACACCACTGCACTGCCCTAAACCCTGAAACACCACCCCCTGCACCACCCCCTACACTGCCCGAACACCACTGCACTGCCCTAAACCCTGAAACACCACCCCCTGCACCACCCCCTACACTGCCCGAACACCACTGCACTGCCCTAAACCCTGAAACACCACCCCCAGCACGACCCCCTACACTGCCCGAACACCACTGCACTGCCCTAAACCCTGAAACACCACAACCCTGCACGACCCCCTACACTGCCCGAACACCACTGCACTGCCCTAAACCCTGAAACACCACCCCCGCACGACCCCCTACACTGCCCGAACACCACTGCACTGCCCAAAACCCTGAAACACCACCCGCAGCACGACCCCCTTTACTGCCCGAACACCAATGCACTGCCCCAAACCCTGAAACACCACCCCCAGCACGACCCCCTACACTGCCCGAACACCACTGCCCTAAACCCTGAAACACCACCCCCTGCACGACCCCTACACTGCCCGAACACCACTGCACTGCCCTAAACCCTGAAACACCACCCCCAGCATGACCCCCTACACTGCCCGAACACCACTGCACTGCCCTAAACCCTGAAACACCACCCCCAGCATGACCCCCTACACTGCCCGAACACCACTGCACTGCCCTAAGCCCTAAAACACCACCCCCAGCACGACCCCCTACACTGCCCGAACACCACTGCACTGCCCTAAACCCTAAAACACTACCCCCAGCACGACCCCCTACACTACCCGAACACCACTGCACTACCCTAAACCCTAAAATACTCCCCCCAGCACGACCCCCTACACTACCCGAACACGACTGCACTGCCCTAAACCCTCAAACACTCCCCCAGCACGACCCCCTACACTACCCGAACACCACTGCACTGCCCTAAACCCTAAAATACTCCCCCAGCACGACCCCCTACACTACCCGAACACCACTGCACTGCCCTAAACCCTAAAACACTACCCCCAGCACGACCCCCTACACTACCCAAACAACAATGCACTACCCTAAACCCTAAAACACTACCCCCCGCACGACCCCCTACACTACCCAAAGACCATTGCACTACCCTAAACCCTAAAACACTACTCCCCGCACGACTCCCTACACTACCCAAAGACCACTGCACTACCCTAAACCCTAAAACACCACCTCCTACACTACACAAACACCACTGCACTACCCTAAACCCTAAAACACTACCCCCAGCACGACCCCCTCCACTACACAAACACCACTGCACTACCCTAAACCCTAAAACACGACCCCCCGCACGTAACCCCTACACTACCCAAACACCACTGCACTACCCTAAACCCTAAAACACTACCCCCAGCAGTACCCCCTACACTACCCAAACACCACTGCACTACCCTAAACCCTAAAACACTACCCCCAGCAGTACCCCCTACACTACCCAAACACCATTGCACTACCCTAAACCCTAAAACACTACCCCCAGCACGTACTCCCTACACTACCCAAACACCACTGCACTACCCTAAACCCTAAATCTACCCCCAGCATGACCCCCTACACTACACAAACACCACTGCACTACCCTAAACCCTAAAACACTACCCCCAGCACGACCCCCTTCACTACCTAAACACAACTGCACAATTTGTTACAGGCGTTGTAACGCAGGCCTGTGGTGCTTACTGGAAGTACCTGGTGGGCTAGTTGGGCCCCAGGGACCCTCAGGATTCAAGGTGACCTAATCCCCCAACTTAAAACGCGCCACGGGGCACGTTTGCACAGTGGTGAAGGGAGGGGCGGGGCCTCAGGTGACATGTGCGCAAACACGCCCTGTGGTGCGTTTTAAGTTGGGGAATTAATTCCCCTTGAATCCTGAGGGACCCTGGGGCCAACTAGCCCACCAGGTACCTTCAGTAAGCACAACAGAGTTGCATTGCAGAGAGGTGAAAACAGGTGCGTGGCCTCGGAACGCCTCTCTGCAACTCAGCTCTGGGGTCCTAACTGTAGGTACCTGGGGGGCTAGTTGGGCCCCAGGGACCCTCAGGATTCAAGGGGACTTAATCCTGCAACTTAAAACGCGCCACGGGGCGCGTTTGCACACATGTCACCTCAGGCCCCCCCTCCCTTCACCACTGTGCAAACGCGCCCTGTAGCGCGTTTTAAGAGGTAGTTTTAATCCCCCTGCCCTATTATGTACTAGGGACTTACAGAGGAGGTCATGCTAATCACAGGGGTACCCCAACGCATAGTGTTCCCTAGTGTATGTAGGTGTTTTCACTCTATTCTAAGTGTCTTTTAGCATAGCACTGGCTCTGGTTAGTCAGAGTCAGTTACCACCAGTACCCGTCTGAAAAAGTTGTGGGCACAGGATGATTTTGCAACAAGGCCTCTTTCTGCTCCTCTGTTGGTTCTTTCTGCACATCTTTTGCTTCTTCCTGCACTTTTCTTCGTCTTTGTGGACTTCTGTTGCTTCTTTCTGCATTTCTTTTGCTTCTTTCTGTGCGTTTTTTCTTCTTTCTTCACATGTCCTACCTCTGTAGGCATAGTTAGAAACTAGCATTTAAAAAACCTTTGAAATTCACTTAAAAAATCATAGGTTTCAGGCACGTTATAGTTAGAAATTAGCATTTAAAAAACCTTTGAAATTCACTGAAAAAACCATAGGTTTCAGACACGTTATAGTTAGAAATTAGCATTTAAAAAACCTTTGAAATTCACTGAAAAAACCATAGGTTTTAGGGACAGTTATAGTTAGTTGGACATTTCACTCGTACAAAACCATAGAAATTCCCCGTTATAGTTAGTTCAGCTAACTATAACTCGCGCCCCGCAATGCACTGCTGATGACGTCACATATTACATCACTCATGACATGGTCAGTGACATCACTGATGACATCACTGATGACATCTCAATTGACATCACTGATGACATCACTGATGACATCATCCATGTGATAATTTCATGCATCTTCTCACACCCTAATATAACTTTTGATACACCCACTCTAAATTACAGACTGCCATTCTCAAAACCATACACACTCCAATACCAATAACTACATACCCACTCACTGATTCTTAGGTCTACACACACACATCTACTCACTCACCCGTACAGTCACTCATACTTACAGTCACTCAGTACAGGACTATCATATGCACTCATACACCTATATAAACACTCACACACCGCCACTCATCCATAGAGGTACTCACACACCTAGTCAGTCATGCAAAAAATTAATCACACACCCATTTACTCACCTATACAGTTATACACACACCAGCTCACTTACTTATACAAATACTAGCACATTCTTACGCTCTTATACAATAACTGATACAAGCACACACGCATCCATACAGCCACTCTCACAATCACACACTCTCACTTATAGCCATTTAAATACTCTAACACACATATATACTGCCTTTTACATATGTAGTTACTCGCACATGTACCACTGAGATATACATTCACTCACTAACACACCCATACACACACTCACCCACCCAAGCAGTCCATCACAGATGCACTCTTGAAATCATGCACCCAGTGAATCACCCACTCACACATCTATGTACAGAGTCACCCACACCCCACCCACACAAACACTCAGGCAACCATACAGATTCTCAGAGAACCAATCAATAACCCATATAGACACTCATGTAGCTATTCGCAAATCCATGCATCCACTTACACACCAACAAACAGACGGATACAGACATTCACACAGTTTAGTCACTAACCCATGCATTCAGTAAGATACGTTTAATCACTCACTTGTAGAGTCAGTCACGCACGTACTAAATCATCCATTCAGACACTTATACACCCACTCATTCTTCAATACGCCTTTCCCTATATATATTAAACATATTTAAACTTTACAGAAACACACAGTCACTGGATGATGTCATCAGTGATGTCATTTGAGATGTCATCAGTGATGTCACTGACCATGTCATGAGTGATGTAATATGTGACGTCATCAGCAGTGCATTGCGGGGGCGCGAGTTATAGTTAGCTGAACTAACTATAACGGGGGAATTTCTATGGTTTTGTACGAGTGAAATGTCCAACTAACTATAACTGTCCCTAAAACCTATGGTTTTTTCAGTGAATTATCTACTGGCGGTCGCCAGTAGATAGTTATAGTTAGGACCTATTTTCCATAGGAAATCCGCGACATTCTATTTGAAATAACTCTCTTGCCGGTTGACGAATCTTTGCGAAATTTTCAAACTTTATGGCCCGCTCCGGTCCGCTCCTACCCTGAAAGTCTTGGGGTGATTCATCAAGCGGGGGCCGAGAAAAAAGGGGGGTCCCAAAACGTGTTTTCCCCATTCATTTTCCCATAGGAAACTTTAGACACGGCTACAGCCCGAACTGCTGAACGGAATTACACCAAATTTGGCAAAGAGGTAGTTCTTGGTTCAGAAAGAACCCTTTTGTTAAATGGTGTAAATCCGTTCAGTAGTTGCGGAGAAATTAAAAAAATAAGAGTCAAAAAATCAATTTCCCATAGGAAACTTTATGCAAGGCTACAGCCCCAACTGCTGAACGGAATTACACCAAATTTGGCAAAGAGGTAGTTCTTGGTTCAGAAAGAACCCTTTTTGTTAAATGGTGTAAATCCGTTCAGTAGTTGCTGAGAAAATCAAAAGTAAAAACACATATATATCTGGGCGGAGCCTAACCACACATGTCATCGTGAGATCTGATTGGCTGTCAGCACTTCATCCTGGAATTGCTGGCAGCCATCTTGAGACCAATATACATGATAGTACCCCATTGAAATGCCTTGTAGTGAATCAAAGATTTTGAGGGTTACCAAAAGGAGAACTATTAAGGGTGATAACAGACTTTAGTTACATTAGAATTCATTTGTTGATGGTACCATACTAATTTCAGGAATTGTGGTGTGTTCTAAGGTGATTTTACCCTGTGAAAAACCTTCTGCTGGGATATCATGAATCATGTTTGAGAGAAAACTATTTTCACATGCTTGTCCCATACAGTTTTGGAAGGTGCTCCAGAAGCTAAAATGAGAGCATATTTTCTGTAAATTCACATTATCTTTCTCAGTCATGTGAGAATGAAGTCTGACATTCTCAGTAAAAAATGTACATCCAACAAGGGCAGAGACTGTCAGTTGATTCCTTTGTGTTCTACTGCAGCTTCCCAGAGTGTTCTAAAGAACAACTAGAGTGCTAACAGCCTTACTTATGACAAAAGTATGGCACACCTGAAGCCATCTTGATTGGAATAAACTGGTAACACTTAAAACATTTAATTTAAAAAGGAACAAAATGATGGGGTTCATTTTGTCATAGAAATTATGGTTAGTGCTATAGAAAGAAAAATTAGGACATGTTTCAAGTGAGATCTCAAATATCTTCCTGTTATATTTCAACAGGAGCAGCCTGTTAGTTGATGCCTTTGTGTTCTACTGCAGCTTCCCAGAGTGTTCTAAAGAACAACTAGAGCGCTAACAGCCTTACTTATGACAAAAGTATGGCACACCGGAAGCCATCTTGATTGGAATAAACCGTTAATACTTAAAACATTTAATTTAAAAAGGAACAAAATGAGGGGTTCTTTTTTAAATAGAAATTATGGTTAGTGCTGCAGAAAGAAAAATGAGGACATGTTTTAAGTGAGATCTCAAATCCTCTTCTATTTCATTAGAAAATTCTGACATGCAGACTGAAACAATCACTTTCAATACCAGCAGCAGACTTCCAGTTAACTCCTGGTGAGCAGTAGCTTTAGTACAGTGATCTAATGAGCAACTAGAGTGCTAACATTCTGAATTTATGGCAAATGTGAGACACATCTGAATGCCTTCTTGATGGAATCAAAGTAAAAAACTGAAAGCATTTCCTACTGAGGAGACTGCAGTAAATGAGGAAATTAGGAAACTTCATAACAAAGAAGTCTTCCAAGATGGCCACTGTAGGAGAGTAGGATCTGCTTCACATGGGTACCCCCACTTTTTGCTGATGCTTCACTGGTTTTCGACATTAGTCTGGCTGGGGCCCTGCTAATCAGAACCCCAGCCTAGCTGCTTCCTCTCTAAAATGGTTTCCATGTGCCTTAGGCACATCTCTGATTGGGATCTGGAGTGCCCTTATAAGTCCCTAGTATATGGTATACTATGTACCAAGGGCATAGGTACCTCAGAGGCCTGCCAGGGGCTGCAGCATGTATTATGCCACCCCTGGAAGGCCATCCAAACTGACACCACAGGTCTGCTACTGCAGCCTGGGTAAGGTGGTGCAAGCACCCCTTACTGTGATATAGGTTACCTATATCACGAAATACATACACACATATAAACCTATAAGTCACTCCTAAGGCAGGCCTTATCAATCCTAAAGGCAGAGTGCATGGTTCCTATGTGAGAGGGTGCCCCTGCATGAGCAGGGCCCCTCTGCAGCGTTCGGAGACCATCTCTGATGCTGTTTGTAGTGCAGCCTGACCATATACTCTTAAGCGCATTATATCCTCGCGGTAAAATGCTAACTTTGGAATGGCTGCACCTAAACATGTCGTGTTTGGTGTCAAACATCTTGGAATACTACCCCCCCGCCAATCCTGGCGGCGGGGGTAGCATTCCACCCTTCTAGAGGGAAAGACATGTTAACTCTGACGAGTCCGGTAACTTCTTTCCAGAGCCCTGGCATCACAAAATGGATGCTGCTGCCACAGACACGAGTCTGGCCTCCTGCTGCTGGACGAAACTCCGGCAGGGGAGGCCTGGACAATAGGTTTCCTGTCCCAGGGAGGTGTGACCACCTCCCCAGACAGGATAATGTGTATTGGGGCTGGGCGGGAGCACTTTCGGGTGCTTTGAAGTCCTGCACTGGGGGCACATTTGGTGTCCCTAGTGCATACCCCAGTTCAAACCGGATCAGGGGCTTGCAGCCCCTGCTTTGGCGTGAACTGGACAAAGGGAAAGGGGTGTAGCCACCCCTCTGCCCTGACCCACCCATAGGTGGGGCCACAGAGTAGTCCAACCCCTATTTTTAGAATAAAGGTAGGAACCCAGTCCTTAGGACTTTAGATTATACCTGGACGAAACTCTGACACTGAATCCTGGACCTTCGACGCTCTACGACAAGATTAGAGGACTGAAGAATCTCCCTTGGGGTCAAGGAGTGACTCCCCTGCTTGGCAGGCACCAAAGAAGCATCTGTCCGGTTCGCATTACTGAAGCTCCCGTCGGACGCCGAAGTCATCGCATCACCAGAGGTAGATTCTCAGACTTCCCCGAGGCTACCCTGAGTCCCCAGCAAAGCTGAGGCCCGTGGCTATCGTGGGTGACTTGAGACCGTGACCCCTGGACACCGAGCACATTTGCAAGTGCACCATCTTCTGGGTCTCCCAAGAAGTCGTGCTTTGGGCTCCGAGTAGCCCTAGCCTCCAGCACCACCTGCACCGAAGATCACTGGCCCCCACTCCACGAGTGTCCTGCAAGCCAGCTCCACGTGCGGCGTCACGAGGCTCCTTCGCGGTCGCTAGCCCGTTGGCTAGTAGCCCTTAACGAAGGCCAATCTTTTCCTTACTTGGCATCCTGGTTGCTCCAGGCCTGCCCTCACTTACCCTCGCTGGGTGAGTTCCACAGACCTTGCTGGTCTGCACCATCGACGATCTACATCTTACTCGAGACTTGCCGTTGCCAAGGCTTGTTGGGTCCAATCCGGTCGCCGACACCTCAGCACTCGACAGACATCGAGCACCAGCCCGAATCCTGCTCCTGGTCGCCGACAACGCCTCCCGGACCTCGTGGCTGAAGAGTCAAGACGACCGTCAACGCACCTGAAGCACTCGACATCGGTGGGCATCTGTCCATCGCCTTCCTGGTCACTGGCTAGTGACCCAGACTCTGTCCCCTCTGCTTTCAGGTTCACCAGAACTCCGATCCACTCTTGGATCCACCCGGACACTTTTCTCTTGGCCGCCAGCAGCACTTTGCAGCAGATCGCCATTCGAATCGACGACGAAACCCGACCCCGAAAGGCACCTATGCACCCGGCTTCCCTGGGTGAGGTAACACGAGTACTCCGGTGCTCCCGTGGGTAGAGACTCTTCAAAGTCCTAGATCTCAAAGGGTTTTGTCCTAGTCCTCTTCTAAGTGTCCCTTTCCTCTATTTTCCCGATCCCGACTTTCTCCATAGAAGTTAACGGCGTATCGCGGTTGTGTATTTACACTGCACGCGTCTCCCGTGGGTCCCCTGTGTCACTACCTTGGGTGGTTCCTTGTGGTCCAAGCACTTCTAGAGGCTCTAGGCCTAGTGTCTAGTTCAGTCGTGGTTCGCATACCACTTTATTGGTATATGGTTTGGTACGCCCCTAGGGCCCAAACGTGTATTTGTGCTATTATTGTGATTTAAGATCTTATAACTTATGTACTTCGAACTCTAGCCTCATAAAGAGACTAGAGGGGTGTGTTTAGTAATAAATACATATATTTTGAATATATACCTGGTGTGGTGCTCTTTCATTTGGTCACTCAAGAGATTATAGACTGGTAAAACAAGCTGCTTTACATTCCTTCAAGACTTAGCCTGAAGGCTGCTCTCCATAGCTACCACTAGGATAGCTTTCAATAAGGTTGTCTTTAACCTACCTACCATAAGAGTCGATTTGGACTGGTGCAAGGTGCCCACTATAATTAGTGGACAGCATATGCCAGGCCAACTTCTCACATTGGTGTGCAGCGTGTGGGATTCCAGCTTGCTATTGTTTTACCAGATAATCTCAATTGAATTGATCAACTGAAAACCACTAAAGGTACCTAAGGTACATATAATTTAAGCTTAGAATAACAGTAAGTTCTACTGAACTTAGAGTTGTGTGTTAAGGGATAGCACAACCCTTTCTACAACTCAAGAGAGTTTAGTAGGCCACACTAGAGTAGGTAGTGCATACACCACACCACACTAGTAATGTCTTTAAGGGTAGGATCTAAAGAATCCTTGCAGGAAGCCATTGAGCTTCCACCCTCCAAGTATGATACACTCCCATTCTTGGAATTGAGAGCTTTATGCAACTTGAGAAAAATAAGGACAGGCCAAAGCCCCACCACCCAACACCTCAAGGAGTTGTTGGTGGCTTATGACCTTAGTAAGCCTGTAGGGACTGAAGGGGTAGGAGCTGAGGGTGGGGCAGAAGAAGAGGAGGAGGCCAGGGGTACCAATACCCCCAGCCCCCCTCTGAAACTGGCCAGGAGGGTGACAATGACCCTGACCTGGATAACCCAATCCCTCCTGTGGAAGATGATGAGGATGATCAGAATGATGCCCTCTTTGTCCCCCCAGGAAGGATTAAGAGTGTGCCCAGAAGGTCTAGGTCTCCTTCTCAGGAGTCTAACCACTCTGGCACCTCTATAGGGAGCTCTGTCTCATCTCATAGGAGAGAATCCTCTCATGAGAGAAGAAAGAGGCTAGTCCAGTATGAGGAAACTCAGCTGGAACTCAGAAAAAAGCAATTAGCTTTAGATAGAGAATCCCTAGATCTCCTTAGAGAGAGAAGAAAGTTGGGACTAGAGTCCCATGGTGGCAGCCATGTCCCTAGAGATAGGGAAAGGTCCTATGACCATAGGAACCTGAGCAAGATTGTCCCTCCCTACCAGAGTGGGGATGATATCCACAAATGGATAACTGCTTTAGAAAGGGCCTGTAAAGTACAGAAGGTCCCTCAGGAGCAGTGGGCAGCAATCTTGTGGCTCTCCTTTGCTGACAAAGGTAGAGATAAGCTCCTCACTGTTAGAGAGGAGGATGCTGATAATTACAAGGTCTTGAAGAGTGCTCTTATTGATGGGTTTGGCCTAACCACTGAACAGTACAGGTTGAAGTTCAGAGACACCCAAAAAGCACAGACTCAAGACTGGGTAGACTATGTGGATTGTTCTGCCAAGGCTCTGGAAGGCTGGTTGATGGGCAGTAAGGTGTGTGACTTCTCAGGATTGTATAATCTGATAATGAGGGAGCAGATTCTTAATAACTGTCAAAATCAGCTGTTGCATCAATACCTGGTAGACTCTGATCTGACCTCTCCCCAAGAATTGGGAAAGAAGGCAGACAAATGGGTCAGGACCAGGGTGAAGCAGAAGGTACAGAACCAAGGTGGGGAAACCAAGAAGCAAGATGCTAAGAACTCTGACAAGGGTGGGGAGAAGGGTAAAGATCAAAAGTCTTCATCAGGCCCCCAAAAATCTTCTTCTGGTGGGGATTCCCAGTCTACCAAGGGTAAAGGCCAAAGAAAACCATGGTGCAAGGTCTGTAAGCAAAAGACCCACTGGACCAGTGATTGCACCAAGTCCAAAGACTCCAGTCCAGCACCCACCAATGCCCCTAAGGCACCTGTTCCCCCTAGTACAGTTGGTGGAAGTGCTCCAGCAAAGGGTTTAGTAGGGTTCACCCTGGGAACTGAGTTGGGCTCTGACTTAGTCAGGGAACTGACTCAGGCTGTGTTAGTCTGTGATGGAGGCATGGATGTGACCTCCACTGTGAGTCCCAGTAATCTGGGCAAGTACAGACAACAGCCTTTAATTAATGGACGTGAGGCTTTGGCATTTAGGGACACAGGGGCAAGTGTCACAATGGTGACACAAGACCTTGTGCTTCCTGGGCAAGTTATGCTTGGTGAGATGTACCAAGTGACCAATGCTAGCAATGTCAGAACAGACCATACTCTGGCAGTTGTTAACTTCTCCTGGGGAGGGGTAACTGGCCTTAAGAAGGTTGTGGTAAGTGCAAACCTACCAGTCGAATGCTTGCTTGGCAATGACTTAGAGACTTCTGCTTGGGCAGAAGTGGAGCTCAGGACCCATGCAGAAATGCTGGGGATCCCTGCAGATGTGTTTGCTGTGACCAGGTCACAAGCCAAAATGTCTAGCACTGAACAGGCCTTGGATTCTGGAAGAATGGACCAAGTGCCTTCCAAGAGGAGGAGTAGTAGGGTTAAGGCAGTGCCTTCCCCCTTGGCTCAGGAGGAAGATCAGTCCCTTGAGGGGGATGATCTCAGCCCTGAAGAAGGAACTGTCCCAGAGGAACTGGAACCTGACCAGGTTGAGTTCTTGGGGACAGGGGGACCTTCTAGGGCAGATCTGAGCCAGGAGCAGCAGAGCTGCCCCTCCCTTGAACCCCTCAGACAGCAAGCTGCTGCTGAGGCTGCTGGGAAAGCTAGTGGTCCCCATACAGTGTATTGGGATGATGGACTCCTGTACTCAGAGAGTAGAGACCCCAAACCTGGTGCTACCAGGAGGTTGGTAATACCTTTGAAGTTCAGGGGCTTCCTATTGACCCTAGCCCATGATATTCCCTTAGCAGGACACCTGGGCCAGAACAAGACTTGGGACAGAATTGTCCCTCACTTTCACTGGCCCCACATGTCTGAAGACAGTAAGGAGTTTTGTCGCTCCTGTGTAACCTGCCAAGCCAGTGGCAAAGCAGGTGGCACTACAAAGGCCCCCTGATACCACTACCGGTGGTGGGGGTGCCCTTTGAGAGGGTAGGGATTGACATTGTTGGTCCCATGGATCCCCAAACAGCCTCTGGGCACAGGTTTATCCTGGTGGTAGTGGATCATGCCACCAGGTACCCAGAAGCTATTCCCCTAAGGACCACTACAGCACCTGTGGTGGCAAGGGCCCTCCTGGGAATCTTCTCAAGAGTGGGCTTTCCTAAGGAGGTAGTATCAGACAGGGGTGCTAACTTCATGTCTGGGTACTTAAAAGCAATGTGGAAGGAGTGTGGAGTGACTTATAAGTTCACCACACCCTATCACCCACAATGCAATGGTTTAGTTGAGAGATTCAACAAAACCTTGAAGGGCATGATTAAAGGGCTCCCAGAAAAGCTTAGGCGTAGATGGGACATACTCTTGCCCTGCCTTTTATTCGCATATAGGGAGGTGCCTCAGAAGGGGGTTGGTTACAGCCCTTTTGAACTTCTGTTTGGCCACCCTGTGAGGGGTCCACTGTGCTTGGTGAAGGAAGGATGGGAGTTACCTCTCAAGCCCCCAAAGCAAGATATAGTGGACTATGTACTTGGTCTCCGCTCCAGGATGGCTGAGTACATGAAAAAGGCAACCAAAAACCTTGAGGCTAGCCAGGAACTTCAGAAGGCCTGGCATGACCAAAAGGCTGTTCTGACTGTTTACCAGCCAGGACAGAAGGTGTGGGTGTTGGAGCCAGTGGCCCCAGCAGCTCTCCAAGACAAATGGAGTGGACCCCACACTATTGTTGAACAGAAGGGTGAGGTCACTTATTTAGTAGACCTAGGAACACCCAGGAGTCCCCACAGGGTTCTCCATGTCAACAGGTTAAAACCATATGTGGACAGGGCAGACATGGGCTTGCTCATGGCTACTGATGAAGGGCAGGAGGAAGAGAGTGACCCACTCCCTGACCTGCTCTCACAGAACCCTGACGATGGGTCAGTTGATGGTGTAGCCTTGGCAGGCAGCCTCACTACCCAGCAACAAACTGATTGCAGGCAAGTCCTCAATCAGTTTCGACATATGTTTTCACTGACACCCAGTCAGACCACCTGGTGCACTCATGAAGTGGACACTGGGGACAGTCTGCCTATTAAAAACAAGATTTATAGGCAACCTGACCATGTCAGGGACTGTATCAGGACTGAAGTCCAGAAAATGTTGGAATTGGGAGTAATTGAACCCTCAGATAGCCCTTGGGCTAGTCCAGTAGTCCTAGTACCGAAACCTCACACCAGTGGTGGAAAAAGAGAGATGAGGTTTTGTGTAGACTACAGGGGTCTCAATGCAGTCACTAGGACTGATGCCCATCCAATACCCAGGGCAGATGAGCTCATAGATACTTTGGCCTCTGCCAAATATCTCAGCACATTTGACCTAACAGCTGGCTACTGGCAGATCAGACTAGCTGATACTGCAAAGCCAAAGACAGCATTCTCAACCCCTAGTGGGCATTATCAATTTGTGGTAATGCCCTTTGGTCTGAAGAATGCACCTGCCACTTTCCAGAGGTTGGTGAACACAGTTCTCACAGGACTGGAAGCCTATAGTGCAGCTTATCTAGATGATATTGCTGTCTTTAGCTCCACCTGGGAGGATCACCTGGTCCACCTCAGGAATGTTTTACAGGCCCTGCAAAAGGCAGGCCTGACTATCAAGGCCACTAAGTGCCAGATAGGGCAGAGTCAGGTTGTGTACCTGGGCCACCTTGTGGGTGGAGGCCAGGTTCAACCTTTGCAGAGCAAGATCCAGACCATCATGGACTGGACTGCTCCCACTACCCAGACTCAGGTGAGAGCCTTCTTAGGCCTGACTGGGTACTATAGGAGATTTGTCAAGGGGTATGGATCAATAGTGACACCCTTGAATGACTTAACTTCTAAGAAAATGCCCAAAAAGGTTCAGTGGACAGTTAGCTGTCAAAAGGCATTTGATGACCTCAAGCAGGCCATGTGCACTGCTCCAATTCTGCAGAGTCCTGATTACTCCAAGAAGTTCATTGTTCAAACTGATGCATCTGAATTGGGGGTAGGGGCTGTACTGTCACAATTGAATGAAGAAGGTCAGGATCAGCCAGTAGCTTTTATTAGCAGAAGGCTGACCCCTAGAGAGAAACGTTGGTCAGCCATAGAGAGGGAGGCCTTTGCTGTGGTCTGGGCTCTGAAGAAGTTGAGGCCATACTTGTTTGGTACACACTTCCTGGTTCAGACAGACCATAAGCCCCTCTTATGGCTAAAACAAATGAAGGGTGAAAACCCCAAACTGCTTAGGTGGTCCATTTCCTACAGGGGATGGACTTTACAGTGGAACATAGGCCTGGGAGTAACCATGCGAATGCAGATGGACTCTCTAGGTATTTCCACTTAGAACATGAAGACTTAACTGGGCAAGGTTAGTTTAATGTCCCTACGTTTGGGGGGGTTGTGTAGGAGAGTAGGATCTGCTTCACATGGGTACCCCCACTTTTTGCTGATGCTTCACTGTTTTTCGACATTAGTCTGGCTGGGGCCCTGCTAATCAGAACCCCAGCCTAGCTGCTTCCTCTCTAAAATGGTTTCCATGTGCCTTAGGCACATCTCTGATTGGGATCTGGAGTGCCCTTATAAGTCCCTAGTATATGGTATACTATGTACCAAGGGCATAGGTACCTCAGAGGCCTGCCAGGAGCTGCAGCATGTATTATGCCACCCCTGGAAGGCCATCCAAACTGACACCACAGGTCTGCTACTGCAGCCTGGGTAAGGTGGTGCAAGCACCCCTTACTGTGATATAGGTTACCTATATCACGAAATACATACACACATATAAACCTATAAGTCACTCCTAAGGCAGGCCTTATCAATCCTAAAGGCAGAGTGCATGGTTCCTATGTGAGAGGGTGCCCCTGCATGAGCAGGGCCCCTCTGCAGCGTTCGGAGACCATCTCTGATGCTGTTTGTAGTGCAGCCTGACCATATACTCTTAAGCGCATTATATCCTCGCGGTAAAATGCTAACTTTGGAATGGCTGCACCTAAACATGTCGTGTTTGGTGTCAAACATCTTGGAATACTACCCCCCGCCAATCCTGGCGGCGGGGGTAGCATTCCACCCTTCTAGAGGGAAAGACATGTTAACTCTGACGAGTCCGGTAACTTCTTTCCAGAGCCCTGGCATCACAAAATGGATGCTGCTGCCACAGACACGAGTCTGGCCTCCTGCTGCTGGACGAAACTCCGGCAGGGGAGGCCTGGACAATAGGTTTCCTGTCCCAGGGAGGTGTGACCACCTCCCCAGACAGGATAATGTGTATTGGGGCTGGGCGGGAGCACTTTCGGGTGCTTTGAAGTCCTGCACTGGGGGCACATTTGGTGTCCCTGTGCATACCCCAGTTCAAACCGGATCAGGGGCTTGCAGCCCCTGCTTTGGCGCGAACTGGACAAAGGGAAAGGGGTGTAGCCACCCCTCTGCCCTGACCCACCCATAGGTGGGGCCACAGAGTAGTCCAACCCCTATTTTTAGAATAAAGGTAGGAACCCAGTCCTTAGGACTTTAGATTATACCTGGACGAAACTCTGACACTGAATCCTGGACCTTCGACGCTCTACGACAAGATTAGAGGACTGAAGAATCTCCCTTGGGGTCAAGGAGTGACTCCCCTGCTTGGCAGGCACCAAAGAAGCATCTGTCCGGTTCGCATTACTGAAGCTCCCGTCGGACGCCGAAGTCATCGCATCACCAGAGGTGGATTCTCAGACTTCCCCGAGGCTACCCTGAGTCCCCAGCAAAGCTGAGGCCCGTGGCTATCGTGGGTGACTTGAGACCGTGACCCCTGGACACCGAGCACATTTGCAAGTGCACCATCTTCTGGGTCTCCCAAGAAGTCGTGCTTTGGGCTCCGAGTAGCCCTAGCCTCCAGCACCACCTGCACCGAAGATCACTGGCCCCCACTCCACGAGTGTCCTGCAAGCCAGCTCCACGTGCGGCGTCACGAGGCTCCTTCGCGGTCGCTAGCCCGTTGGCTAGTAGCCCTTAACGAAGGCCAATCTTTTCCTTACTTGGCATCCTGGTTGCTCCAGGCCTGCCCTCACTTACCCTCGCTGGGTGAGTTCCACAGACCTTGCTGGTCTGCACCATCGACGATCTACATCTTACTCGAGACTTGCCGTTGCCAAGGCTTGTTGGGTCCAATCCGGTCGCCGACACCTCAGCACTCGACAAACATCAAGCACCAGCCCGAATCCTGCTCCTGGTTGCCGACAACGCCTCCCGGACCTCGTGGCTGAAGAGTCAAGATGACCGTCAACGCACCTGAAGCGCTCGACATCGGTGGGCATCTGTCCATCGCCTTCCTGGTCACTGGCTAGTGACCCAGACTCTGTCCCCTCTGCTTTCAGGTTCACCAGAACTCCGATCCACTCTTGGATCCACCCGGACACTTTTCTCTTGGCCGCCAGCAGCACTTTGCAGCAGATCGCCATTCAAATCGACGACGAAACCCGACCCCGAAAGGCACCTATGCACCCGGCTTCCCTGGGTGAGGTAACACGAGTACTCCGGTGCTCCCGTGGGTAGAGACTCTTCAAAGTCCTAGATCTCAAAGGGTTTTGTCCTAGTCCTCTTCTAAGTGTCCCTTTCCTCTATTTTCCCGATCCCGACTTTCTCCATAGAAGTTAACGGCGTATCGCGGTTGTGTATTTACACTGCACGCGTCTCCCGTGGGTCCCCTGTGTCACTACCTTGGGTGGTTCCTTGTGGTCCAAGCACTTCTAGAGGCTCTAGGCCTAGTGTCTAGTTCAGTCGTGGTTCGCATACCACTTTATTGGTATATGGTTTGGTACGCCCCTAGGGCCCAAACGTGTATTTGTGCTATTATTGTGATTTAAGATCTTATAACTTATGTACTTCGAACTCTAGCCTCATAAAGAGACTAGAGGGGTGTGTTTAGTAATAAATACATATATTTTGAATATATATCTGGTGTGGTGCTCCTTCATTTGGTCACTCAAGAGATTATAGACTGGTAAAACAAGCTGCTTTACATTCCTTCAAGACTTAGCCTGAAGGCTGCTCTCCATAGCTACCACTAGGATAGCTTTCAATTAGTTTGTCTTTAACCTACCTACCATAAGAGTCGATTTGGACTGGTGCAAGGTGCCCACTATAATTAGTGGACAGCATATGCCAGGCCAACTTCTCACAGCCACCAGAGAAAAAAGAGCCCAAATGTAGCACAAATATTACCCAGATGTAGCCCACATATAGCCCAATGACAAAAGTGTGCAAAACACTTTTTATTTTTAGTTTTTTTGCAGTTTTATGTAGTGCAGACTGGTCAGGTATTGGAGCGTTGCATCTTAAAACATGACCCCTACACTACAAAAACACTACTGCACTACTCTAAACCCTAAAACACTACCC
Organism: Calotriton arnoldi; assembly: GCA_963921515.1. NCBI lineage: Eukaryota > Metazoa > Chordata > Amphibia > Caudata > Salamandridae > Calotriton > Calotriton arnoldi. The sequence goes on from CAWUFW010010266.1 coordinate 567,311, forward strand.
CAGCACGACTCCCTACACTACCACAAGCACCACTGCACTATCCTAAACCCTAAAACACTACCCCCAGCATGACCCCCTACACTACACAAACACCACTGCACTACCCTAAACCCTAAAACACTACCCCCAGCACGAACCCCTACACTACCCAAACACCACTGCACTAACCTAAATCCTAAAACAATACCCCCAGCACGACCGCCTACACTACCCAAACACCACTGCACTACCCTAAAACATGACCCCCTACACTACACAAACACCACTGCACTACCCTAAACCCTAAAACACTACCCTCAGCACGACCCCCTACACTACACAAGCACCACTGCACTACCCTAAACCCTAAAACACTACCCTCAGAACGACCCCCTACACTGCCCGAACACCACTGCACTGCCCTAAACCTTGAAACACCAGCCCCTGCACGACCCCCTACACTGTCCGAACACCACTGCACTGCCCTAAACCCTGAAACACCACCCCCAGCACGACCCCCTACACTGCCCGAACACCACTGCACTGCCCTAAACCCTGAAACACCACCCCTTCACGACCCCCTACACTGCCCGAAGACCACTGCACTGCCCTAAACCCTGAAACACCACACCCAGCACGGCCCCCTACACTGCCCAAACACCACTGCACTGCCCTAAACCCTGAAACACTATCCCCAGCAAGACCCCCTACACTGCCCAAACACCATTCCACTGCCCTAAACCCTGAAACATCACCCCCAGCAAGACCCCCTACACTGCCCAACACACTCACTGCCCTAAACCCTGAAACACAACCCCCAGCACGACCCCCTACACTGCCCGAACACCACTGCACTGCCCTAAACCCTGAAACACCACCCCCAGCACGACCCCCTACACTGCACCGAACACCACTGCTCTGCCCAAAACCCTGAAACACCAGCCCCAGCACGACCCCCTACACTGCCCGAACACCACTGCACTGCCCTAAACCCTGAAACACCAGCCCCAGCACGACCCCCTACACTGCCCGAACACCACTGCACTACCCTAAACCCAGAAACACCACCCCCAGCACGACCCCCTACACTGCCTGAGCACCACTGCACTGCCCTAAACCCTGAAACACCAGCCCCAGCATGACCCCCTACACTGCACAAACACCACTGCACTGCCCTAAACCCTGAAACACCAGCCCCAGCACGACCACCTACACTGCACGAACACCACTGCACTGCCCTAAACCCTGAAACACCAGCCCCAGCATGACCCCCTACACTGCCCGAACACCACTGCACTGCCCTAAACCGTGAAACACTAGCCCCAGCACGACCCCCTACACTGCCAGAACACCATTGCACTGCCCTAAACCCTGAAACACCAGCCCCAGCACAACCCCCTACACTGCACGAACACTACTGCACTGCCCTAAACCCTGAAACACCACCCCGTGCACGACCCCCTACACTGCCCGAACACCACTGCACTGCCCTAAACCCTGAAACACCACCCCCAGCACGACACCCTACACTGCCCGAACACCACTGCACTGCCCTAAACCCTGAAACACCATTCCCCCTGCACGACCCCCTACACTGCCCGAACACTACTGCACTGCCCTAAACCCTGAAACACCATCCCCAGCACGACCCCCTACACTGCACGAACACCCCTGCACTACCCTAAACCCTGAAACACTACCCCCAGCAAGACCCCCTACACTGCCCGAACACCACTGCACTGCCCTAAACCCTGAAACATCACCCCCAGCAAGACCCCCTACACTGCCCGAACACCACTGCCCTAAACCCTGAAACACCACCCCCAGCAAGACCCCCTACACTGCCCGAACACCACTGCACTACCCTAAAGCCTACAACACTACCCCCAGCACGACCCCCTACACTACACAAGCACCACTGCACTACCCTAAACCCTAAAACACTACCCCCAGAACGACCCCGTACACTGCCCGAACACTACTGCACTGCCCTAAACCTTGAAACACCAGCCCCTGCACGACCCCCTACACTGTTCGAACACCACTGCACTGCCCTAAACCCTGAAACACCACCCCCAGCACGACCCCCTACACTGCCGAACACCACTGCACTGCCCTAAACCCTGAAACACCACCCCCTGCACGACCCCCTACACTGCCCGAACACCACTGCACTGCCCTAAACCCTGAAACACCACCCCCAGCACGGCCCCCTACACTGCCCAAACACCACTGCACTGCCCTAAACCCTGAAACACTATCCGCAGCAAGACCCCCTACACTGCCCAAACACCACTCCACTGCCCTAAACCCTGAAACATCACCCCCAGCAAGACCCCCTACACTGCCCGAACACCACTGCCCTAAACCCTGAAACACCACCCCCAGCACGACCCCCTACACTGCCCGAACACCACTGCACTGCCCTAAACCCTGAAACACCACCCCCAGCACGACCCCCTACACTGCCCGAACACCACTGCTCTGCCCAAAACCCTGAAACACAAGCCCCAGCACGACACCCTACACTGCCCGAACACCACTGCACTGCCCTAAACCCTGAAACACCAGCCCCAGCACGACCCCCTACACTGCCCGAACACCACTGCACTACCCTAAACCCATAAACACCATCCCCAGCATGACCCCCTACACTGCCTGAGCACCACTGCACTGCCCTAAACCCTGAAACACCAGCCCCAGCATGACCCCCTACACTGCCCGAACACCACTGCACTGCCCTAAACCCTGAAACACCAGCCCCAGCACGACCACCTACACTGCACGAACACCACTGCACTGCCCTAAACCCTGAAACACCAGCCCCAGCATGACCCCCTACACTGCCCGAACACCACTGCACTGCCCTAAACCGTGAAACACTAGCCCCAGCACGACCCCCTACACTGCCAGAACACCATTGCACTGCCCTAAACCCTGAAACACCAGCCCCAGCACAACCCCCTACACTGCCCGAACACCACTGCACTGCCCTAAACCCTGAAACACCACCCCGTGCACGACCCCCTACACTGCCCGAACACCACTGCACTGCCCTAAACCCTGAAACACCACCCCCAGCATGACACCCTACACTGCCCGAACACCACTGCACTGCCCTAAACCCTGAAACATCACCCCCAGCAAGAACCCCTACACTGCCCGAACACCACTGCCCTAAACCCTGAAACACCACCCCCAGCAAGACCCCTACACTGCCTGAACACCACTGCACTGCCCTAAACCCTGAAACACCAGCCCCAGCACGACCCCCTACATTGCCTGAACACAACTGCACTGCCCTAAACCCTGAAACACCACCCCCTGCATGACCCACTACACTGCCCGAACACCACTGCACTGCCCTAAACCCTGAAACACCATTCCCCCTGCACGACCCCCTACTCTGTCCAAACACTACTGCACTGGCCTAAACCCTGAAACACCATCCCCAGCACGACCCCCTACACTGCACGAACACCCCTGCACTGCCCTAAACCCTGAAACACTACCCCCAGCAAGACCCCCTACACTGCCCGAACACCACTGCACTGCCCTAAACCCTGAAACATCACCCCCAGGAAGACCCCCTACACTGCCCGAACACCACTGCCCTAAACCCTGAAACACCACCCCCAGCAAGACCCCCTACACTGCCCGAACACCACTGCACTGCCCTAAACCGTGAAACACCAGCCCCAGCACGACCCCCTACATTGCCCGAACACCACTGCACTGCCCTAAACCCTGAAACACCACCCCCTGCATGACCCACTACACTGACCGAACACCACTGCACTGCCCTAAACCCTGAAACACCACCCCCAGCACGACCCCCTACACTGCCCGAACACCATTGCACTGCCCTAAACCCTGAAACACCACCCCCTGCACGACTCCCTACACTGCCCGAACACTACTGCACTGCCCTAAACCCTGAAACACCGCCCCCAGCATGACCCCCTACACTGCACCGAACACTACTGCACTGCCCTAAACCTTGAAACACCAGCCCCAACAAGACCCCCTACACTGCCCGAACACCACTGCACTGCCCTAAACCCTGAAACATCACCCCCAGCAAGACCCCCTACACTGCCCGAACACCACTGCCCTAAACCCTGAAACACCACCCCCAGCAAGACCCCCTACACTACCCGAACAACACTGCAGTGCCCTAAACCCTAAAACACCACCCCCAGCACGACCCCCTACACTGCCCGAACACCACTGCTCTGCCCAAAACCCTGAAACACCACCCCCAGCACGACCCCCTACACTGCCCGAACACCACTGCACTGCCCTAAACCCTGAAACACCACCCCCAGCACAACCGCCTACACTGCCTGAAAACCACTGCACTGCCCTAAACCCTGAAACACCAGCACCAGCACGACCCCCTACACTGCCCGAACACCACTGCACTGCCCTAAACCCTCAAACACCAGCCCCAGCACGACCCCCTACACTGCCCGAACACCACTGCACTACCCTAAACCCTGAAACACCAGCCCCAGCAAGACCCCCTACACTGCCCGAACACCACTGCACTGCCCTAAACCCTGAAACACCAGCCCCAGCAAGACCCCCTACACTGCCCGAACACCACTGCACTGCCCTAAACCCTGAAACACCACCCCCAGCAAGACCCCCTACACTGCCCGAACACCACTGCGCTGCCCTAAACGCTGAAACATCAGCCCCAGCAAGACCCCCTACATTGCGCGAACACCATTGCACTGCCCTAAACCCTGAAACACCACCCCCAGCAAGACCCCCTACACTGCCCGAACACCACTGCACTAAACCCGGAAACACCAGCCCCAGCAAGACCACCTACACTGCCCGAACACCACTGCACTGCCCAAAACCCTGAAACACCACCCCCAGCACGACACCCTACACTGCCCGAACACCACTGCACTGCCCTAAACCCTGAAACACCACCCCCAGCACGACCCCTACACTGCCCAAACACCACTGCACTGCCCTAAACCCTGAAACACCACCCCCTGCACGACCCCCTACACTGCCCGAACACCACTGCACTGCCCTAAACCCTAAAACTCTACCCCCAGCATGACCCCCTACACTGCCCGAACACCACTGCACTGCCCTAAACCCTGACTCACCACCCCCTGCACGACCCCCTACACTGCCCGAACACCACTACACTGCCCTAAACCCAGAAACACCACCCCCAGCACGACCCCCTACACTGCCCAAACACCACTGCACTGCCCTAAACCCTGAAACACCACCCCCAGCACGACCCCCTACACTGCCCGAACACCACTGCACTGCCCTAAACCCTGAAACACCAGCCCCTGCACGACCCCCTACACTGCCCGAACACCACTGCACTGCCCTAAACCCTGAAACACCACCCCCAGCACGACCCCATACACTGCCTGAACACCACTGCCCTAAACCCTGAAACACCACCCCCAGCAAGACCCCCTACACTGCCCGAATACCACTGCACTGCCCTAAAGCCTGAAACACCACCTCCAACACAACCCCTACACTGCCTGAACACCATTGCTCTGCCCTAAACCCTGAAACACTGCCCCCAGCAAGACCCCCTACACTGCCCGAACACCACTGCACTGCCCTAAACCCTGAAACATCACCCCCAGCAAGACCCCCTACACTGCCCGAACACCACTGCCCTAAACCCTGAAACACCACCCCCAGCACGACCCCCTACACTGCTCGAACACCACTGCACTGCACTGCCCTAAACCCTGAAACACCACCCCCAGCACGACCCCCTACACTGCCCGAACACCACTGCTCTGCCCAAAACACTGAAACACCAGCCCCAGCATGACCCCCTACACTGCCCGAACACCACTGCACTGCCCTAAACCCTGAAACACCAGCCCCAGCACGAACCCCTACACTGCCCGAACAACACTGCACTACCCTAAACCCAGAAACACCACCCCCAGCACGACCCCCTACACTGCCCGAGCACCACTGCCTGCACTGCCCTAAACCCCGAAACACCAGCCCCAGCACGACCCCCTACACTGCCTGAACACCTGCACTACCCTAAACCATGAAACACCATCCCCAGCACGACCCCCTACACTGCACGAACACCACTGCACTGCCCTAAACCCTGAAAAACTACCCCCAGCAAGACCCCTACACTGCCCGAACACCACTGCACTGCCCTAAACCCTAAAACACCAGCCCCAGCACGACCCCCTACACTGCCCGAACACCACTGCACTGCCCTAAACCCTGAAACACCAGCCCCAGCACGACCCCCTACACTGCCCGAACACCACTGCACTACCCTAAACCCATAAACACCACCCCCAGCACGACCCCCTACACTGCCTGAGCACATCTGCACTGCCCTAAACCCTGAAACACCAGCCCCAGCATGACCCCTACACTGCCCGAACACCACTGCACTGCCCTAAACCCTGAAACACTAGCCCCAGCACGACCCCCTACACTGCCAGAACACCATTGCACTGCCCTAAACCCTGAAACACCAGCCCCAGCACAACCCCCTACACTGCCCGAACACCACTGCACTGCCCTAAACCCTGAAACACCACCCCATGCACGACCCCCTACACTGCCCGAACACCACTGCACTGCCCTAAACCCTGAAACACCAGCCCCAGCAAGACCCCCTACACTGCCCGAACACCACTGCACTGCCCTAAACCCTGAAACACCACCCCCAGCAAGACCCCCTACGCTGCCCGAACACCACTGCGCTGACCTAAACGCTGAAACATCAGCCCCATCAAGACCCCCTACATTGCGCGAACACCATTGCACTGCCCTAAACCCTGAAACACCACCCCCAGCAAGACCCCCTACACTGCCCGAACACCACTGCACTAAACCCGGAAACACCAGCCCCAGCAAGACCACCTACACTGCCTGAACACCACTGCACTGCCCAAAACCCTGAAACACCACCCCCAGCACGACACCCTACACTGCCCGAACACCACTGCACTGCCCTAAACCCTGAAACACCACCCCAGCATGACCCCTACACTGCCCGAACACCACTGCACTGCCCTAAACCCTGAAACACCACCCCCCTGCACGACCCCCTACACTGCCTGAACACCACTGCCCTAAACCCTGAAACACCACCCCCAGCAAGACCCCCTACACTGCCCGACTACCACTGCACTGCCCTAAAGCCTGAAACACCACCTCCAACACAACCCCCTACACTGCCTGAACACCATTGCTCTGCCCTAAACCCTGAAACACTGCCCCCAGCAAGACCCCCTACACTGCCTGAACACCACTGCACTGCCCTAAACCCTGAAACATCACCCCCAGCAAGACCCCTACACTGCCCGAACACCACTGCCCTAAACCCTGAAACACCACCCCCAGCACGACCCCCTACACTGCTCGAACACCACTGCACTGCCCTAAACCCTGAAACACCACCCCCAGCACGACCCCCTACACTGCCCGAACACCACTGCTCTGCCCAAAACACTGAAACACCAGCCCCAGCATGACCCCCTACACTGCCCGAACACCACTGCACTGCCCTAAACCCTGAAACACCAGCCCCAGCACGAACCCCTACACTGCCCGAACACCACTGCACTACCCTAAACCCAGAAACACCACCCCCAGCACGACCCCCTACACTGCCCGAGCACCACTGCCTGCACTGCCCTAAACCCTGAAACACCAGCCCCAGCACGACCCCCTACACTGCCTGAACACTACTGCACTGCCCTAAACCACGAAACACCATCCCCAGCACGACCCCCTACACTGCACGAACACCACTGCACTGCCCTAAACCCTGAAAAACTACCCCCAGCAAGACCCCCTACACTGCCCGAACACCACTGCACTGCCCTAAACCCTAAAACACCAGCCCCAGCACGACCCCCTACACTGCCCGAACACCACTGCACTGCCCTAAACCCTGAAACACCAGCCCCAGCACGACCCCCTACACTGCCTGAACACCACTGCACTACCCTAAACCCATAAACACCACCCCCAGCATGACCCCCTACACTGCCTGAGCACCACTGCACTGCCCTAAACCCTGAAACACCAGCCCCAGCATGACCCCCTACACTGCCCGAACACCACTGCACTGCCCTAAACCCTGAAACACCAGCCCCAGCACGACCACCTACACTGCACGAACACCACTGCACTGCCCTAAACCCTGAAACACCAGCCCCAGCATGACCCCCTACACTGCCCGAACACCAATGCACTGCCCTAAACCGTGAAACACTAGCCCGAGCACGACCCCCTACACTGCCAGAACACCATTGCACTGCCCTAAACCCTGAAACACCAGCCCCAGCACAACCCCCTACACTGCCGGAACACCACTGCACTGCCCTAAACCCTGAAACACCACCCCATGCACGACCCACTACACTGCCCGAACACCACTGCACTGCCCTAAACCCTGAAACACCAGCCCCAGCAAGACCCCCTACACTGCCCGAACACCACTGCACTGCCCTAAACCCTGAAACACCACCCCCAGCAAGACCCCCTACGCTGCCCGAACACCACCGCGCTGCCCTAAACGCTGAAACATCAGCCCCATCAAGACCCCCTACATTGCACGAACACCATTGCACTGCCCGAAACCTTGAAACACCACCCCCAGCAAGACCCCCTACACTGCCCGAACACCACTGCACTAAACCCGGAAACACCAGCCCCAGCAAGACCACCTACACTGCCTGAACACCACTGCACTGCCCAAAACCCTGAAACACCACCCCCAGCACGACACCCTACACTGCCCGAACACCACTGCACTGCCCTAAACCCTGAAACACCACCCCAGCATGACCCCTACACTGCCCGAACACCACTGCACTGCCCTAAACCCTGAAACACCACCCCCTGCACGACCCCCTACACTGCCCGAACACCACTGCACTGCCCTAAACCCTGAAACACCACCCCCTGCACGACCCCCTACACTGCCCGAACACCACTGCACTGCCCTAAACCCAGAAACACCACCCCCAGCACGACCCCCTACACTGCCCGAACACCACAGCACTGCCCTAAACCCTGAAACACCACCCCCAGCACGACCCCCTACACTGCCTTAACACCACTGCCCTAAACCCTGAAACACCACCCCCAGCAAGACCCCCTACACTGCCCAAACACCACTGCACTGCCCTAAAGCCTGAAACACCACCTCCAACACAACCCCCTACACTGCCTGAACACCATTGCTCTGCCCTAAACCCTGAAACACTGCCCCCAGCAAGACCCCCTACACTGCCCGAACACCACTGCACTGCCCTAAACCCTGAAACATCACCCCCAGCAAGACCCCCTACACTGCCCGAACACCACTGCCCTAAACCCTGAAACACCACCCCCAGCACGACCCCCTACACTACTCGAACACCACTGCACTGCCCTAAACCCTGAAACACCACCCCCAGCACGACCCCCTACACTGCCCGAACACCACTGCTCTGCCCAAAACACTGAAACACCAGTCCCAGCATGACCCCCTACACTGCCCGAACACCACTGCACTGCCCTAAACCCTGAAACACCAGCCCCAGCACGAACCCCTACACTGCCCGAACACCACTGCACTACCCTAAACCCAGAAACACCACCCCCAGCACGACCCCCTACACTGCCCGAGCACCACTGCCTGCACTGCCCTAAACCCTGAAACACCAGCCCCAGCACGACCCCCTACACTGCCTGAACACTACTGCACTGCCCTAAACCATGAAACACCATCCCCAGCACGACCCCCTACACTGCCCGAACACCACTGCACTGCCCTAAACCCTGAAACACTACCCCCAGCAAGACCCCCTACACTGCCCGAACACCACTGCACTGCCCTAAACCCTAAAACACCAGCCCCAGCACGACCCCCTACACTGCCCGAACACCACTGCACTGCCCTAAACCCTGAAACACCAGCCCCAGCACGACCCCCTACACTGCCTGAGCACCACTGCACTGCCCTAAACCCTGAAACACCAGCCCCAGCATGACCCCCTACACTGCCCGAACACCACTGCACTGCCCTAAACCCTGAAACACCAGCCCCAGCACGACCACCTACACTGCACGAACACCACTGCACTGCCCTAAACCCTGAAACACCAGCCCCAGCATGACCCCCTACACTGCCCGAACACCAATGCACTGCCCTAAACTGTGAAACACTAGCCCGAGCACGACCCCCTACACTGCCAGAACACCATTGCACTGCCCTAAACCCTGAAACACCAGCCCCAGCACAACCCCCTACACTGCCGGAACACCACTGCACTGCCCTAAACCCTGAAACACCACCCCATGCACGACTCCCTACACTGCCCGAACACCACTGCACTGCCCTAAACCCTGAAACACCAGCCCCAGCAAGACCCCCTACACTGCCCGAACACCACTGCACTGCCCTAAACCCTGAAACACCACCCCCAGCAAGACCCCTACACTGCCCGAACACCACCGCACTGCCCTAAACGCTGAAACATCAGCCCCATCAAGACCCCCTACATTGCGCGAACACCATTGCACTGCCCGAAACCCTGAAACACCACCCCCAGCAAGACCCCCTACACTGCCCGAACACCACTGCACTGCCCTAAACCCGGAAACACCAGCCCCAGCAAGACCACCTACACTGCCTGAACACCACTGCACTGCCCTAAACCCTGAAACACCACCCCCAGCACGACACCCTACACTGCCCGAACACCACTGCACTGCCCTAAACCCTGAAACACCACCCCAGCATGACCCCCTACACTGCCCGAACACCACTGCACTGCCCTAAACCCTGAAACACCACCCCCCTGCACGACCCCCTACACTGCCCGAACACCACTGCACTGCCCTAAACCCTAAAACTCTACCCCCAGCATGACCCCCTACACTGCCTGAACACCACTGCACTGCCCTAAACCCTGAAACACCACCCCCAGCAAGACCCCCTACACTGCCCGACTACCACTGCACTGCCCTAAAGCCTGAAACACCACCTCCAACACAACCCCCTACACTGCCTGAACACCATTGCTCTGCCCTAAACCCTGAAACACTGCCCCCAGCAAGACCCCCTACACTGCCCGAACACCACTGCACTGCCCTAAACCCTGAAACATCACCCCCAGCAAGACCCCCTACACTGCCCGAACACCACTGCCCTAAACCCTGAAACACCACCCCCAGCACGACCCCCTACACTGCTCGAACACCACTGCACTGCCCTAAACCCTGAAACACCACCCCCAGCACGACCCCCTACACTGCCCGAACACCACTGCTCTGCCCAAAACACTGAAACACCAGCCCCAGCATGACCCCCTACACTGCCCGAACACCACTGCACTGCCCTAAACCCTGAAACACCAGCCCCAGCACGAACCCCTACACTGCCCGAACACCACTGCACTACCCTAAACCCAGAAACACCACCCCCAGCATGACCCCCTACACTGCCCGAGCACCACTGCCTGCACTGCCCTAAACCCTGAAACACCAGCCCCAGCACGACCCCCTACACTGCCTGAACACTACTGCACTGCCCTAAACCATGAAACACCATCCCCAGCACGACCCCCTACACTGCACGAACACCACTGCACTGCCCTAAACCCTGAAAAACTACCCCCAGCAAGACCCCCTACACTGCCCGAACACCACTGCACTGCCCTAAACCCTAAAACACCAGCCCCAGCACGACCCCCTACACTGCCCGAACACCACTGCACTGCCCTAAACCCTGAAACACCAGCCCCAGCACGACCCCCTACACTGCCTGAACACCACTGCACTACCCTAAACCCATAAACACCACCCCCAGCACGACCCCCTACACTGCCTGAGCACCACTGCACTGCCCTAAACCCTGAAACACCAGCCCCAGCATGACCCCCTACACTGCCCGAACACCACTGCACTGCCCTAAACCCTGAAACACCAGCCCCAGCACGACCACCTACACTGCACGAACACCACTGCACTGCCCTAAACCCTGAAACACCAGCCCCAGCATGACCCCCTACACTGCCCGAACACCAATGCACTGCCCTAAACCGTGAAACACTAGCCCCAGCACAACCCCCTACACTGCCAGAACACCATTGCACTGCCCTAAACCCTGAAACACCAGCCCCAGCACAACCCCCTACACTGCCGGAACACCACTGCACTGCCCTAAACCCTGAAACACCACCCCATGCACGACCCCCTACACTGCCCGAACACCACTGCACTGCCCTAAACCCTGAAACACCAGCCCCAGCAAGACCCCCTACACTGCCCGAACACCACTGCACTGCCCTAAACCCTGAAACACCACCCCCAGCAAGACCCCCTACGCTGCCCGAACACCACCGCGCTGCCCTAAACGCTGAAACATCAGCCCCATCAAGACCCCCTACATTGCGCGAACACCATTGCACTGCCCGAAACCCTGAAACACCACCCCCAGCAAGACCCCCTACACTGCCCGAACACCACTGCACTAAACCCGGAAACACCAGCCCCAGCAAGACCACCTACACTGCCTGAACACCACTGCACTGCCCTAAACCCTGAAACACCACCCCCAGCAAGACCCCCTACACTGCCCGAACACCACTGCACTGCCCTAAACCCTGAAACACCACCCCAGCATGACCCCTACACTGCCCGAACACCACTGCACTGCCCTAAACCCTGAAACACCACCCCCTGCACGACCCCCTACACTGCCCGAACACCACTGCACTGCCCTAAACCCTAAAACTCTACCCCCAGCATGACCCCCTACACTGCCCGAACACCACTGCACTGCCCTAAACCCTGAAACACCACCCCCAGCAAGACCCCCTACACTGCCCGAACTACCACTGCACTGCCCTAAAGCCTGAAACACCACCTCCAACACAACCCCCTACACTGCCTGAACACCATTGCTCTGCCCTAAACCCTGAAACACTGCCCCCAGCAAGACCCCCTACACTGCCCGAACACCACTGCACTGCCCTAAACCCTGAAACATCACCCCCAGCAAGACCCCCTACACTGCCCGAACACCACTGCCCTAAACCCTGAAACACCACCCCCAGCATGACCCCCTACACTGCTCGAACACCACTGCACTGCCCTAAACCCTGAAACACCACCCCCAGCACGACCCCCTACACTGCCCGAACACCACTGCTCTGCCCAAAACACTGAAACACCAGCCCCAGCATGACCCCCTACACTGCCCGAACACCACTGCACTGCCCTAAACCCTGAAACACCAGCCCCAGCACGAACCCCTACACTGCCCGAACACCACTGCACTACCCTAAACCCAGAAACACCACCCCCAGCACGACCCCCTACACTGCCCGAGCACCACTGCCTGCACTGCCCTAAACCCTGAAACACCAGCCCCAGCACGACCCCCTACACTGCCTGAACACTACTGCACTGCCCTAAACCATGAAACACCATCCCCAGCACGACCCCCTACACTGCACGAACACCACTGCACTGCCCTAAACCCTGAAAAACTACCCCCAGCAAGACCCCCTACACTGCCCGAACACCACTGCACTGCCCTAAACCCTAAAACACCAGCCCCAGCACGACCCCCTACACTGCCCGAACACCACTGCACTGCCCTAAACCCTGAAACACCAGCCCCAGCACGACCCCCTACACTGCCTGAACACCACTGCACTACCCTAAACCCATAAACACCACCCCCAGCACGACCCCCTACACTGCCTGAGCACCACTGCACTGCCCTAAACCCTGAAACACCAGCCCCAGCATGACCCCCTACACTGCCCGAACACCACTGCACTGCCCTAAACCCTGAAACACCAGCCCCAGCACGACCACCTACACTGCACGAACACCACTGCACTGCCCTAAACCCTGAAACACCAGCCCCAGCATGACCCCCTACACTGCCCGAACACCACTGCACTGCCCTAAACCGTGAAACACTAGCCCCAGCACGACCCCCTACACTGCCAGAACACCATTGCACTGCCCTAAACCCTGAAACACCAGCCCCAGCACAACCCCCTACACTGCCGGAACACCACTGCACTGCCCTAAACCCTGAAACACCACCCCATGCACGACCCCCTACACTGCCCGAACACCACTGCACTGCCCTAAACCCTGAAACACCAGCCCCAGCAAGACCCCCTACACTGCCCGAACACCACTGCACTGCCCTAAACCCTGAAACACCACCCCCAGCAAGACCCCCTACACTGCCCGAACACCACCGCGCTGCCCTAAACGCTGAAACATCAGCCCCAGCAAGACCCCCTACATTGCGCGAACACCATTGCACTGCCCGAAACCCTGAAACACCACCCCCAGCAAGACCCCCTACACTGCCCGAACACCACTGCACCTAAACCCGGAAACACCAGCCCCAGCAAGACCACCTACACTGCCCGAACACCACTGCACTGCCCAAAACCCTGAAACACCACCCCCAGCACGACACCCTACACTGCCCGAACACCACTGCACTGCCCTAAACCCTGAAACACCACCCCCAGCATGACCCCTACACTGCCCGAACACCACTGCACTGCCCTAAACCCTGAAACACCACCCCCTGCACGACCCCCTACACTGCCCGAACACCACTGCACTGCCCTAAACCCTAAAACTCTACCCCCAGCATGACCCCCTACACTGCCCGAACACCACTGCACTGCCCTAAACCCTGACTCACCACCCCCTGCACGACCCCCTACACTGCCCGAACACCACTACACTGCCCTAAACCCAGAAACACCACCCCCAGCACGACCCCCTACACTGCCCAAACACCACAGCACTGCCCTAAACCCTGAAACACCACCCCCAGCACGACCCCCTACACTGCCTTAACACCACTGCCCTAAACCCTGAAACACCACCCCCAGCAAGACCCCCTACACTGCCCAAATACCACTGCACTGCCCTAAAGCCTGAAACACCACCTCCAACACAACCCCCTACACTGCCTGAACACCATTGCTCTGCCCTAAACCCTGAAACACTGCCCCCAGCAAGACCCCCTACACTGCCCGAACACCACTGCACTGCCCTAAACCCTGAAACATCACCCCCAGCAAGACCCCCTACACTGCCCGAACACCACTGCCCTAAACCCTGAAACACCACCCCCAGCACGACCCCCTACACTGCTCGAACACCACTGCACTGCCCTAAACCCTGAAACACCACCCCCAGCACGACCCCCTACACTGCCCGAACACCACTGCTCTGCCCAAAACACTGAAACACCAGCCCCAGCATGACCCCCTACACTGCCCGAACACCACTGCACTGCCCTAAACCCTGAAACACCAGCCCCAGCACGAACCCCTACACTGCCCGAACACCACTGCACTACCCTAAACCCAGAAACACCACCCCCAGCACGACCCCCTACACTGCCCGAGCACCACTGCCTGCACTGCCCTAAACCCTGAAACACCAGCCCCAGCACGACCCCCTACACTGCCTGAACACTACTGCACTGCCCTAAACCATGAAACACCATCCCCAGCACGACCCCCTACACTGCACAAACACCACTGCACTGCCCTAAACCCTGAAACACCACCCCCAGCAAGACCCCCTACACTGCCCGAACACCACTGCACTGCCCTAAACCCTGAAACACCAGCCCCAGCACGACCCCCTACACTGCCCGAACACCACTGCACTGCCCTAAACCCTGAAACACCAGCCCCAGCACGACCCCCTACACTGCCTGAACACCACTGCACTGCCCTAAACCCTGAAACACCAGCCCCAGCATGACCCCCTACACTGCCCGAACACCACTGCACTGCCCTAAACCCTGAAACACCAGCCCCAGCACGACCACCTACACTGCCCGAACACCACTGCACTGCCCTAAACCCTGAAACACCAGCCCCAGCATGACCCCCTACACTGCCCGAACACCACTGCACTGCCCTAAACCGTGAAACACCAGCCCCAGCACGACCCCCTACACTGCCACGAACACCATTGCACTGCCCTAAACCCTGAAACACCAGCCCCAGCACGACCCCCTACACTGCCCGAACACCACTGCACTGCCCTAAACCCTGAAACACCACCCCATGCACGACCCCCTACACTGCCCGAACACCACTGCACTGCCCTAAACCCTGAAACACCAGCCCCAGCAAGACCCCCTACACTGCCCGAACACCACTGCACTGCCCTAAACCCTGAAACACCACCCCCAGCAAGACCCCCTACGCTGCCCGAACACCACTGCGCTGCCCTAAACGCTGAAACATCAGCCCCAGCAAGACCCCCTACACTGCGCGAACACCATTGCACTGCCCTAAACCCTGAAACACCACCCCCAGCAAGACCCCCTACACTGCCCGAACACCACTGCACTGCCCTAAACCCTGAAACACCAGCCCCAGCAAGACCACCTACACTGCCCGAACACCACTGCACTGCCCTAAACCCTGAAACACCACCCCCAGCACGACACCCTACACTGCCCGAACACCACTGCACTGCCCTAAACCCTGAAACACCACCCCAGCATGACCCCTACACTGCCCGAACACCACTGCACTGCCCTAAACCCTGAAACACCACCCCCTGCACGACCCCCTACACTGCCCGAACACCACTGCACTGCCCTAAACCCTAAAACTCTACCCCCAGCATGACCCCCTACACTGCCCGAACACCACTGCACTGCCCTAAACCCTGACTCACCACCCCCTGCACGACCCCCTACACTGCCCGAACACCACTACACTGCCCTAAACCCAGAAACACCACCCCCAGCACGACCCCCTACACTGCCCAAACACCACTGCACTGCCCTAAACCCTGAAACACCACCCCCAGCACGACCCCCTACACTGCCTGAACACCACTGCCCTAAACCCTGAAACACCACCCCCAGCAAGACCCCCTACACTGCCCGAATACCACTGCACTGCCCTAAAGCCTGAAACACCACCTCCAACACAACCCCCTACACTGCCTGAACACCATTGCTCTGCCCTAAACCCTGAAACACTGCCCCCAGCAAGACCCCCTACACTGCCCGAACACCACTGCACTGCCCTAAACCCTGAAACATCACCCCCAGCAAGACCCCCTACACTGCCCGAACACCACTGCCCTAAACCCTGAAACACCACCCCCAGCACGACCCCCTACACTGCTCGAACACCACTGCACTGCCCTAAACCCTGAAACACCACCCCCAGCACGACCCCCTACACTGCCCGAACACCACTGCTCTGCCCAAAACACTGAAACACCAGCCCCAGCATGACCCCCTACACTGCCCGAACACCACTGCACTGCCCTAAACCCTGAAACACCAGCCCCAGCACGAACCCCTACACTGCCCGAACACCACTGCACTACCCTAAACCCAGAAACACCACCCCCAGCACGACCCCCTACACTGCCCGAGCACCACTGCCTGCACTGCCCTAAACCCTGAAACACCAGCCCCAGCACGACCCCCTACACTGCCTGAACACTACTGCACTGCCCTAAACCATGAAACACCATCCCCAGCACGACCCCCTACACTGCACGAACACCACTGCACTGCCCTAAACCCTGAAAAACTACCCCCAGCAAGACCCCCTACACTGCCCGAACACCACTGCACTGCCCTAAACCCTAAAACACCAGCCCCAGCACGACCCCCTACACTGCCCGAACACCACTGCACTGCCCTAAACCCTGAAACACCAGCCCCAGCACGACCCCCTACACTGCCCGAACACCACTGCACTGCCCTAAACCCTGAAACACCAGCCCCAGCACGACCCCCTACACTGCCCGAACACCACTGCACTACCCTAAACCCATAAACACCACCCCCAGCACGACCCCCTACACTGCCTGAGCACCACTGCACTGCCCTAAACCCTGAAACACCAGCCCCAGCATGACCCCCTACACTGCCCGAACACCACTGCACTGCCCTAAACCCTGAAACACCAGCCCCAGCACGACCACCTACACTGCACGAACACCACTGCACTGCCCTAAACCCTGAAACACCAGCCCCAGCATGACCCCCTACACTGCCCGAACACCACTGCACTGCCCTAAACCGTGAAACACTAGCCCCAGCACGACCCCCTACACTGCCAGAACACCATTGCACTGCCCTAAACCCTGAAACACCAGCCCCAGCACAACCCCCTACACTGCCCGAACACCACTGCACTGCCCTAAACCCTGAAACACCACCCCGTGCACGACCCCCTACACTGCCCGAACACCACTGCACTGCCCTAAACCCTGAAACACCACCCCCAGCACGACACCCTACACTGCCCGAACACCACTGCACTGCCTTAAACCCTGAAACATCACCCCCAGCAAGACCCCCTACACTGCCCGAACACCACTGCACTGCCCTAAACCCTGAAACACCAGCCCCAGCACGACCCCCTACATTGCCCGAACACCACTGCACTGCCCTAAACCCTGAAACACCACCCCCTGCATGACCCACTACACTGCCCGAACACCACTGCACTGCCCTAAACCCTGAAACACCATTCCCCCTGCACGACCCCCTACTCTGCCCGAACACTACTGCACTGGCCTAAACCCTGAAACACCATCCCCAGCATGACCCCCTACACTGCACGAACACCCCTGCACTGCCCTAAACCCTGAAACACTACCGCCAGCAAGACCCCCTACACTGCCCGAACACCACTGCACTGCCCTAAACCCTGAAACATCACCCCCAGCAAGACCCCCTACACTGCCCGAACACCACTGCCCTAAACCCTGAAACACCACCCCCAGCAAGACCCCCTACACTGCCCGAACACCACTGCACTGCCCTAAACCCTGAAACACCAGCCCCAGCACGACCCCCTACATTGCCCGAACACCACTGCACTGCCCTAAACCCTGAAACACCACCCCCTGCATGACCCACTACACTGCCCGAACACCACTGCACTGCCCTAAACCCTGAAACACCACCCCCAGCACGACCCCCTACACTGCCCGAACACCATTGCACTGCCCTAAACCCTGAAACACCACCCCCTGCACGACCCCCTACACTGCCCGAACACTACTGCACTGCCCTAAACCCTGAAACACCGCCCCCAGCATGACCCCCTACACTGCACGAACACTACTGCACTGCCCTAAACCCTGAAACACTACCCCCAGCAAGACCCCCTACACTGCCCGAACACCACTGCACTGCCCTAAACCCTGAAACATCACCCCCAGCAAGACCCCCTACACTGCCCGAACACCACTGCCCTAAACCCTGAAACACCACCCCCAGCACGACCCCCTACACTGCCCGAACACCACTGCTCTGCCCAAAACCCTGAAACACCAGCCCCAGCACGACCCCCTACACTGCCCGAACACCACTGCACTGCCCTAAACCCTGAAACACCACCCCCAGCACGACCCCCTACACTGCCCGAACACCACTGCACTGCCCTAAACCCTGAAACACCACCCCCAGCACGACCGCCTACACTGCCTGAAAACCACTGCACTGCCCTAAACCCTGAAACACCAGCCCCAGCACGACCCCCTACACTGCCCGAACACCACTGCACTGCCCTAAACCCTCAAACACCAGCCCCAGCACGACCCCCTACACTGCCCGAACACCACTGCACTACCCTAAACCCTGAAACACCAGCCCCAGCAAGACCCCCTACACTGCCCGAACACCACTGCACTGCCCTAAACCCTGAAACACCACCCCCAGCAAGACCCCCTACACTGCCCGAACACCACTGCGCTGCCCTAAACGCTGAAACATCAGCCCCAGCAAAACCCCTACACTGCGCGAACACCATTGCACTGCCCTAAACACTGAAACACCACCCCCAGCAAGACCCCCTACACTGCCCGAACACCACTGCACTAAACCCGGAAACACCAGCCCCAGCAAGACCACCTACACTGCCCGAACACCACTGCACTGCCCAAAACCCTGAAACACCACCCCCAGCACGACACCCTACACTGCCCGAACACCACTGCACTGCCCTAAACCCTGAAACACCACCCCCAGCACGACCCCTACACTGCCCGAGCACCACTGCACTGCCCTAAACCCTGAAACACCACCCCCTGCACGACCCCCTATACTGCCCGAACACCACTGCACTGCCCTAAACCCTAAAACTCTACCCCCAGCATGACCCCCTACACTGCCCGAACACCACTGCACTGCCCTAAACCCTGACTCACCACCCCCTGCACGACCCCCTACACTGCCCGAACACCACTACACTGCCCTAAACCCAGAAACACCACCCCCAGCACGACCCCCTACACTGCCCAAACACCACTGCACTGCCCTAAACCCTGAAACACCACCCCCAGCACGACCCCCTACACTGCCCGAACACCACTGCACTGCCCTAAACCCTGAAACACCAGCCCCTGCACGACCCCCTACACTGCCCGAACACCATTGCACTGCCCTAAACCCTGAAACACCACCCCCAGCACGACCCCCTACACTGCCTGAACACCACTGCCCTAAACCCTGAAACACCACCCCCAGCAAGACCCCCTACACTGCCCGAATACCACTGCACTGCCCTAAAGCCTGAAACACCACCTCCAACACAACCCCCTACACTGCCTGAACACCATTGCTCTGCCCTAAACCCTGAAACACTGCCCCCAGCAAGACCCCCTACACTGCCCGAACACCACTGCACTGCCCTAAACCCTGAAACATCACCCCCAGCAAGACCCCCTACACTGCCCGAACACCAGTGCCCTAAACCCTGAAACACCACCCCCAGCACGACCCCCTACACTACTCGAACACCACTGCACTGCCCTAAACCCTGAAACACCACCCCCAGCACGACCCCCTACACTGCCCGAACACCACTGCTCTGCCCAAAACACTGAAACACCAGCCCCAGCATGACCCCCTACACTGCCCGAACACCACTGCACTGCCCTAAACCCTGAAACACCAGCCCCAGCACGAACCCCTACACTGCCCGAACACAACTGCACTACCCTAAACCCAGAAACACCACCCCCAGCACGACCCCCTACACTGCCCGAGCACCACTGCCTGCACTGCCCTAAACCCTGAAACACCAGCCCCAGCACGACCCCCTACACTGCCTGAACACTACTGCACTGCCCTAAACCATGAAACACCATCCCCAGCACGACCCCCTACACTGCACGAACACCACTGCACTGCCCTAAACCCTGAAAAACTACCCCCAGCAAGACCCCCTACACTGCCCGAACACCACTGCACTGCCCTAAACCCTGAAACATCACCCCCAGCAAGACCCCCTACACTGCTCGAACACCACTGCCCTAAACCCTGAAACACCACCCCCAGCAAGACCCCCTACACTGCCCGAACACCACTGCACTGCCCTAAACCCTGAAACACCAGCCCCAGCACGACCCCCTACACTGCCCGAACACCACTGCACTGCCCTAAACCCTGAAACACCACCCCGTGCATGACCCCCTACACTGCCCGAACACCACTGCACTGCCCTAAACCCTGAAACACCAGCCCCAGCACGACCCCCTACACTGCCCGAACACCACTGCACTGCCCTAAACCCTGAAACACAACCCCCAGCACGACCCCCTACACTACCCGAACACCACTGCACTACCCTAAACCCTAAAATACTCCCCCAGCACGACCCCCTACACTACCCGAACACAACTGCACTGCCCTAAACCCTCAAACACTCCCCCAGCACGACCCCCTACACTACCCGAACACCACTGCACTGCCCTAAACCCTAAAACACTCCCCCAGCACGACCCCCTACACTGCCCGAACACCACTGCACTGCCCTAAACCCTAAAACACTCCCCCAGCATGACCCCCTACACTACCCAAACACCACTGCACTGCCCTAAACCCTAAAACACTCCCCCAGCATGACCCCTGCACGACCCAAACACCACTGCACTGCCCCAAACCCTGAAACACCACCCCCAGCAAGACCCCCTACACTGCCCGAACACCACTGCACTGCCCTAAACCCTGAAACACCACCCCCAGCACGACCCCCTACACTGCCCGAACACCACTGCACTACCCTAAACCCTAAAACACGACCTCCTACACTACACAAAGACCACTGCACTACCCTAAACCCTAAAACACTACCCCCAGCACGACCCCCTACACTACACAAACACCACTGCACTACCCTAAACCCTAAAACACTACCCCCTACACTACACAAACACCACTGCACTACCCTAAACCCTAAAACAATACCCCCAGCACGAACCCCTACACTACCCAAACACCACTGCACTACCCTAAACCCTAAAACACTACCCCCAGCAGTACCCCCTACACTACCCAAACACCATTGCACTACCCTAAACCCTAAAACACTATCCCCAGCAGTACCCCCTACACTACCCAAACACCACTGCACTGCCCTAAACCCTAAACCACTACCCCCAGCACGACCCCCTACACTACCCAAACACCACTGCACTACCCTAAACCCTAAAACACTACCCCCAGCACAACCCCTTACACTACCCAAACACCACTGTAATACCCTAAACCCTAAAACACTCCCCCAGCACGACTCCCTACACTATCCAAACACCACTGCACTACCCTAAACCCTAAATCTACCCCCAGCATGACCCCCTACACTACACAAACACCACTGCACTACCCTAAACCCTAAACCACTACCCCCAGCACGACCCCCTTCACTACCTAAACACAACTACACAATTTGTTACAGGCGTTGCAACGCAGGCCTGTGGTGCTTACTGGAAGTACTTGGTGGGCTAGTTGGGCCCCAGGGACCCTCAGGATTCAAGGTGACCTAATCCCCCAACTTAAAACGCGCCACGGGGCGCGTTTGCACAGTGGTGAAGGGAGGGGGCGGGGCCTCAGGTGACATGTGCGCAAACACGCCCCTTGAATCCTGAGGGACCCTGGGGGCCAACTAGCCCACCAGGTACCTTCAGTAAGCACAACAGAGTTGCGTTGCAGAGAGGTGAAAAAGGTGCGTGGCCTCAGAACGCCTCTCTGCAACTCAGCTCTGTGGTCCTAACTGTAGGTACCTGGGGGCTAGTTGGGCCCCAGGGACCCTCAGGATTCAAGGGGACTTAATCCCGCAACTTAAAACGCGCCACGGGGCGCGTTTGCACACGCGTTTTAAGAGGTAGTTTTAATCCCCCTGCCCTATTATGTACTAGGGACTTACAGAGGAGGTCATGCTAATCACAGGGGTACCCCAACGCATAGTGTTCCCTAGTGTATGTAGGTGTTTTCACTCTATTCTAAGTGTCTTTTAGCATAGCACTGGCTCTGGTTAGTCAGAGTCAGTTACCACCAGTACCCGTCTGAAAAGTTGTGGGCACAGGATGATTTTGCAACAAGGCCTCTTTCTGCTCCTCTGTTGGTTCTTTCTGCACATCTTTTGCTTCTTCCTGCACTTTTCTTCGTCTTTGTGGACTTCTGTTGCTTCTTTCTGCATTTCTTTTGCTTCTTTCTGCGCGTTTTTTCTTCTTTCTTCGCATGTCCTACCTCTGTAGGCATAGTTAGAAACTAGCATTTAAAAACCTTTGAAATTCACTTAAAAAATCATAGGTTTCAGGCACGTTATAGTTAGAAATTAGCATTTAAAAAACCTTTGAAATTCACTGAAAAAACCATAGGTTTCAGACACGTTATAGTTAGAAATTAGCATTTAAAAAACCTTTGAAATTCACTGAAAAAACCATAGGTTTTAGGGACAGTTATAGTTAGTTGGACATTTCACTCATACAAAACCATAGAAATTCCCCGTTATAGTTAGTTCAGCTAACTATAACTCGCGCCCCGCAATGCACTGCTGATGACGTCACATATTACATCACTCATGACATGGTCAGTGACATCACTGATGACATCACTGATGACATCGCAAATGACATCACTGATGACATCATCCATGTGATAATTTCATGCATCTTCTCACACCCTAATATAGCTTTTGATACACCCACTCTAAATTACAGACTGCCATTCTCAAAACCATACACACTCCAATACCAATAACTACATACCCACTCACTGATTCTTAGGTCTACACACACACATCTACTCACTCACCCGTACAGTCACTCATACTTACAGTCACTCAGTACAGGACTATCATATGCACTCATACACCTATATAAACACTCACACACCGCCACTCATCCATAGAGGTACTCACACACCTAGTCAGTCATGCAAAAAATTTATCACACACCCATTTACTCACCTATACAGTTATACACACACCAGCTCACTTACTCATACAAATACTAGCACATTCTCACGCTCTTATACAATAACTGATACAAGCACACACGCATAGATACAGCCACTCTCACAATCACACACTCTCACTTATAGCCATTTAAATACTCTAACACACATATATACTGCCTTTTACATATGTAGTTACTCGCACATGTACCACTGAGATATACATTCACTCACTAACACACCCATACACACACTCACCCACCCAAGCAGTCCATCACAGACGCAATCTGAAATCATGCACCCAGTGAATCACCCACTCACACATCTATGTACAGAGTCACACACACCCCACCCACACAAACACTCAGGCAGCCATACAGATACTCAGAGAACCAATCAATAACCCATATAGACACTCATGTAGCTATTCGCAAATCCATGCATCCACTTACACACCAACAAACAGACGGATACAGACATTCACACAGTTTAGTCACTAACCCATGCATTCAGTAAGATACGTTTAATCACTCACTTGTAGAGTCAGTCACGCACGTACTAAATCATCCATTCAGACAATTATACACCCACTCATTCTTCAATACGCCTTTCCCTATATATATTAAACATATTTAAACTTTACAGAAACACACAGTCACTGGATGATGTCATCAGTGATTTCATTTGAGATGTCATCAGTGATGTCATCAGTGATGTCACTGACCATGTCATGAGTGATGTAATATGTGACGTCATCAGCAGTGCATTGTGAGGCGCGAGTTATAGTTAGCTGAACTAACTATAACGGGGAATTTCTATGGTTTTGTACGAGTGAAATGTCCAACTAACTATAACTGTCCCTAAAACCTATGGTTTTTTCAGTGAATTTCAAAGGTTTTTTAAATGCTAATTTCTAACTATAACGTGTCTGAAACCTATGGTTTTTTCAGTGAATATATATATATATATATATATATATATATATATATATATATATATATATATATATATATTGAATATGGGCTGCAATTGAGGGTTGTTAGTGACCTAAACCTGTCATTTCTAAATGTTTCCGGTTTTTCTAAGCACTCTCACATTACATGTGCAAACGGTTTTAAAATATCTGTCATACTTTCAGTGAAATTGGGTGTCAAAGACACTTAAAAGCTTCCGCCTCTGTCTTCTTTTTCCATTAGTTACAGTGGACAAGCAAATCAATAATTAACTCGCATGCACATTTCTTTAGTCCTTCCCCTTGTGTATTGCTTGATTAATGTTTATGCTATGTTGTGTTAAGGGATTTGTGTAAAATGCCCAACACTGAGGCATAAAAGGGCTTCCCAGAGAGAAGTGGATTTTCTTTCTGAATGAATAAAGGAAAACGAGTCAGCTAGCGGCAAGTGTCAGAGCTTTTTTTGGTCTGGTGTTAGCCACGATCTTTTGATTTTACTAAAATTATTATGTATAATTTACTTATGTATAGGGGATTTTAGCCAGCCATCTTCAGCTGTTGGTCTGTTGTTGTGTCATATACATTTTTCATCCGCTCCCTGCAGCACACAGCATGGGGCAATGGCTCAGCCCACTTTAGCCATTCGCGAGTCCATGAGTGACAGCATTTCTGCTCTTTCGCAAGAAGAACAAAGTAGTTACCTTCAATGCCAGGGCTACTATGGCAAAGCATGCTTTTTGAGGCCTAAAGCATTATTGCTTTTAGCCAATTAGGTTTAGTGTTAGCCAAAACATTTTGTTTTTACAAAAATGATATGCGTAACACACTTACTTATAGGCACTTTCAGCCAACCCTCTTCATCTATTGGTCTGTTATTGTGTCATTCACATTTTTCTTTTACCCACTACAACCATCACAGCATACAGCATGAGGGAATGGACCAGCCCATTTCAGCAATTGGCTTACTTCCCAGTGACTGATGGCATTATGCCCTCTCACAAGGAGCATATCTACCCACAAAGTAGTCACCTTAAGTGCCATTCACTACAAGGGTAATGTGTTCTTTTTGAGACCAAATTTATTTTTTCTTCTAACTACTTTTGCAGATTGACGAGAGCCTACCAGTTCCAAAAACAATAAAGTTTTACGAAAGCCATAACAAAACAAAACAAAAATTGACAAAAGGGTGGTTGCCTGTGTCAGACCTATTGGCTTTGCCAAGCTTGTTTAAAATATATTTCCATTTAGCTACACGTTTTAGCCTAGTACCACCTCATATATATTTTTTTTTGCAAAGATGTGTAGCAGAACTTGTCTGTTGGCAGCAGGTGGTGACTGCAACACTGAGACACAGTGAGGGCCCTCTTTTAAATGCCTAATGCTAGTCTGTTTACAGAGGCACTCGGAGGAATGGCTAAAAAGATGGAAGCTGCAGTGACTTAAATTGGCTTCTTTTTTTGCCTCGGGATTTAAGTTTGCGGTAGTCCCTTGGGGGCAATAGCCCACAAGACAAATCTGACAAATCCACACCGGCTGGCATTAATGCAGGCCTTTGTTCCGTGATATAATGCAGAGGATAGGCATTGCTTTTGTGAATGACCCTAGGGTCAAAACTGTGGAGGGTTTAGGGTGTCTCCCCTCCCCTTTAGCACCACTGAGAACCGTAGCATTTCCTAGTAAACAGACGTAACTTTGTGAGCGCCTAGCATATCCTAAGATTAATTACCCCCCAACAGGACAGTGTCTGCTATTTTACTTAAAATCTTTGTCCTGAAATATAAGTTTTTAATTAGTACTTAAGTTCTCTTTTTTCAAGTAATTGTATGGGCTTGCCTTGGATGCATTGATTTGTGTAGTGGTGTCAGCAGTTTAGAAAGCATTGTTTCCATCATCAGAAGCCGGAACCTTTATCCAAAGATTTTTGAGATGTGAAAAAAGTCTTTGCATAGACTGACCTGATTAGACCTTGAGATAAGCTTGTAACTGTAACTGTAAATTGTATTTACCACTTACTTCCCCTGACGAGGCGTTGAAGTGCTTTGCTGTGAGTAGAATGCTACTCCGGAACCCAGGATTAGATGGAAATAGGTAGTAGATTAGTAATATGTGCTTCCTCTTCCCTTGTGGGATTAGTTGTGCTGAGTTTGTTAAGGCTGTGCTCTTATGATCTCACACATTTACTCTAGAACTTTGAATAAGGATAGCTTAATTGAAGTCGATTAGTAAAGTGAAGATATGAGATGTAATTGGGAATGGTGGACTTGTGCACCTGTTATTTGGATGATTTAGATAGAAATAGAGAAGAGTTTTGAAAGCATGTTTGGGAGTCCATTGCAGTCAGAAAGGTTTGGGGTCAGTCTGAGAGTAGAGGGAAAGGCAGAGGTGGGAGGGTTTTTTAATTTTATATTTATTTAGTTTTAATAAAAAACATTATATGTACATGTATATAAACATACACATACACAAGTAAATATATACATATATGTATACATGTATATAAACATGCACACACATATTATCCATACTTATATCTTTATACAAGGCATAGACCCATACAGCATATGCCTTTTTGGTTTGCTTACATCTTTGACGCCATTTGACAAATCTTCACTAAACTTTCCCTCAAAAATGTTTTCACCCCAGTTCTCAACTGGAAAGTTTCAGGGGTCCATCAAGTGGGGGCTGAGAAAAAGTGGAGGGAGTCTCAAAACACTTTTTCCCCATTCATTTTTCCATAGGAGCTTTAGACACAGCTACAGCCCAAACCACTGAACCAATTTACACCAAATTTGTCAGAAAGCGAGACCTTGGTCCAGAAAGGTGCTTTTTGTGATCTGGTGTAAATCCGTTCAGTAGTTTTTGAGCAATTAATGCTCAAAAGCATTGAATAATTCACACCACAGATGCTCCGCGGGGCCCGACAGATCTCAAGCAGAGATCTGATTGACTGCCACCACATCAGCCAGGATGTGGCTGCAGCCATCTTAGGACTTGAAACTCAGTCCTGAGTCCTAAAAAAACAAGGTAAAAAAAAAGATATTAGGGGGCAGGGTAGGGATACCCTAACCCCCATGCCTGGTGGTGGGGTACTAGAGTGACCCCCGTCTGGGGCCAAACATGTTTCTTTTTATCCTTTGCCACAAATTTGCGGATAATGTGTGAACCTGCAACAAAAAATTTAAAAAGCATGGGCTCGTGAGCTTTTCTTAACCGCCCTACCAACCGGGGTGGGCCAGGGCCCAAGGGGCAGCATCCAATGTTTTTTTTAGGGAGGCCCCAGGAGCCACATCCCCCGGATGAATTTGCATATTAAATGTGGGTGGCACTCAGCCTCTGAGCCTTAATAGGCCCCAAGGACCCCGTCCAAAAAAGGGGGGCTGCACAGCCTCCCTCCCAGAGCCATAAAATGTCCTGGAAACCCTAGAAAGCTTAAAAGGGAGATAGCCAGCGCAGCCCCCCTCCCTGAGCCGCTTAAGGCTGTGTCCCAGGAACCCACCCTAGGACACAGTAGTTTCCGCACCCACATCAGAGTGGGCAGGGAAAAATGTTTGCCCCCACCAGGCCGGATCATTTTTAAATCTCCCTGCCTGCCTGCGCGGGCAAGGAAGGCATATCTGCTCTCACTCGGTGGGAGCTTTAAAAATGCTCCCACCAGGTGGGAGCAGACTTCTGCAGGCGTGTGGGCAGGGAAACACATATTGCTACCGCCCAGCAGCAGCAAGCAAACAACAGCTGCTCCCACCAGGCGGGCTTTCCCTGCGGCCCCCAGCTTGCTGTTTGGTGGGTCCATTAAAGCTAGGTGGGTCACGAAAGTTTGTTGTTCTAAAAATTCAGTTGTGGTTCTAAAAAGTTTGGGAAGCACTGTGTAGGAGAGTAGGATCAGCTTCACATGGGTACCCCCACTTTTTGCTGATGCTTCACTGGTTTTCGACATTA
Organism: Calotriton arnoldi; assembly: GCA_963921515.1. Classification (NCBI taxonomy): domain Eukaryota; kingdom Metazoa; phylum Chordata; class Amphibia; order Caudata; family Salamandridae; genus Calotriton; species Calotriton arnoldi. The sequence goes on from CAWUFW010010266.1 coordinate 596,449, forward strand.
GTCTGGCTGGGGCCCTGCTATTCAGAACCCCAGCCTAGCTGTTTCCTCTTTAAAAGGGTCTCCATGTGCCTTAGGCACATCACTGATTGGGATCTGGAGTGCCCTTATAAGTCCCTAGTATATGGTATACTATGTACCAAGGGCATAGGTACCTCAGAGGCCTGCCAGGGGCTGCAGCATATATTATGCCACCCCTGGAAGGCCATCCAAACTGACACCACAGGTCTGCTACTGCAGCCTGGGTAAGGTGGTGCATGCACCCCTTACTGTGGTATAGGTTACCTATATCACTAAAAGCATACACACATATAAACCTATAAGTCACTCCTAAGGCAGGCCTTATCAATCCTAAAGGCAGAGTGCATGGTTCCTATGTGAGAGGGTGCCCCTGCATGAGCAGGGCCCCTCTGCAGCGTTCGGAGACCATCTCTGATGCTGTTTGTAGTGCAGCCTGACCATATACTCTTAAGCGCATTATATCCTCGCGGTAAAATGCTAACTTTGGAATGGCTGCACCTAAACATGTCGTGTTTGGTGTCAAACATCTTGGAATACTACCCCCCGCCAATCCTGGCGGCGGGGGTAGCATTCCACCCTTCTAGAGGGAAAGGCATGTTAACTCTGACAAGTCCGGTAACTTCTTTCCAGAGCCCTGGCATCACAAAATGGATGCTGCTGCCACAGACACGAGTCTGGCCTCCTGCTGCTGGACGAAACTCCGGCAGGGGAGGCCTGGACAATAGGTTTCCTGTCCCAGGGAGGTGTGACCACCTCCCCAGACAGGACAATGTGTATTGGGGCTGGGCGGGAGCACTTTCGGGTGCTTTGAAGTCCTGCACTGGGGGCACATTTGGTGTCCCTGTGCATACCCCAGTTCAAACCGGATCAGGGGCTCGCAGCCCCTGCTTTGGCGTGAACTGGACAAAGGGAAAGGGGTGTAGCCACCCCTCTGCCCTGACCCACCCATAGGTGGGGCCACAGAGTAGTCCATCCCCTATTTTTAGAATAAAGGTAGGAACCCAGTCCTTAGGACTTTAGATTATACCTGGACGAAACTCTGACACTGAATCCTGGACCTTCGACGCTCTACGACAAGATTAGAGGACTGAAGAATCTCCCTTGGGGTCAAGGAGTGACTCCCCTGCTTGGCAGGCACCAAAGAAGCATCTGTCCGGTTCGCATCACTGAAGCTCCCGTCGGACGCCGAAGTCATCGCATCACCAGAGGTGGATTCTCAGACTTCCCCGAGGCTACCCTGAGTCCCCAGCAAAGCTGAGGCCCGTGGCTATCGTGGGTGACTTGAGACCGTGACCCCTGGACACCGAGCACACTTGCAAGTGCACCATCTTCTGGGTCTCCCAAGAAGTCGTGCTTTGGGCTCCGAGTAGCCCTAGCCTCCAGCACCACCTGCACCGAAGATCACTGGCCCCCACTCCACGAGTGTCCTGTAAGCCAGCTCCACGTGCGGCGTCACGAGGCTCCTTCGCGGTCGCTAGCCCGTTGGCTAGTAGCCCTTGACGAAGGCCAATCTTTTCTTTACTTGGCATCCTGGTTGCTCCAGGCCTGCCCTCACTTACCCTCGCTGGGTGAGTTCCCCAGACCTTGCTGGTCTGCATCATCGACGATCTACATCTTACTCGAGACTTGCCGTTGCCAAGGCTTGTTGGGTCCAATCCGGTCGCCGACACCTCAGCACTCGACAGACATCGAGCACCAGCCCGAATCCTGCTCCTGGTTGCCGACAACACCTCCCGGACCTCGTGGCTGAAGAGTCAAGACGACCGTCACCGCACCTGAAGCACTCGACATCGGTGGGCATCTGTCCATCGCCTTCCTGGTCACTGGCTAGTGACCCAGACTCTGTCCCCTCTGCTTTCAGGTTCTTCAGAACTCCGATCCACTCTTGGATCCACCCGGACACTTTTCTCCTGGTCGCCAGCAGCACTTTGCAGCAGATCGCCATACGAAACGACGACGAAACCCGACCCCGAAAGGCACCTATGCACCCGGCTTCCCTGGGTGAGGTAACACGAGTACTCCGGTGCTCCCGTGGGTAGAGACTCTTCAAAGTCCTAGATCTCAAAGGGTTTTGTCCTAGTCCTATTTTAAGTGTCCCTTTCCTCTATTTTCCCGATCCCGACTTTCTCCATAGAAGTTAACGGCGTATCGCGGTTGTGTATTTACACTGCACGCGTCTCCCGTGGGTCCCCTGTGTCACTACCTTGGGTGGTTCCTTGTGGTCCAAGCACTTCTAGAGGCTCTAGGCCTAGTGTCTAGTTCAGTCGTGGTTCGCATACCACTTTATTGGTATATGGTTTGGTACGCCCCTAGGGCCCAAACGTGTATTTGTGCTATTACTGTGATTTAAGATCTTATAACCTATGTACTTCGAACTCTAGCCTCATAAAGAGACTAGAGGGGTGTGTTTAGTAATAAATACATATATTTTGAATATATACCTGGTGTGGTGCTCTTTCATTTGGTCACTCAAGAGATTATAGACTGGTAAAACAAGCTGCTTTACATTCCTTCAAGACTTAGCCTGAAGGCTGCTCTCCATAGCTACCACTAGGATAGCTTTCAATAAGGTTGTCTTTAACCTACCTACCATAAGAGTCGATTTGGACTGGTGCAAGGTGCCCACTATAATTAGTGGACAGCATATGCCAGGCCAACTTCTCACATTGGTGTGCAGCGTGTGGGATTCCAGCTTGCTATTGTTTTACCAGATAATCTCAATTGAATTGATCAACTGAAAACCACTAAAGGTACCTAAGGTACATATAATTTAAGCTTAGAATAACAGTAAGTTCTACTGAACTTAGAGTTGTGTGTTAAGGGATAGCACAACCCTTTCTACAACTCAAGAGAGTTTAGTAGGCCACACTAGAGTAGGTAGTGCATACACCACACCACACTAGTAATGTCTTTAAAAGCAGGATCCAAAGATGCCTTGCAGGAAGCCATGGAGCTTCCACCCTCCAAGTATGACACACTCCCATTCTTGGAATTGAGAGCTTTGTGTAACGTGAGGAAATTAAGGACAGGCCAAAGTCCCACCACCCAACACCTCCAGGAGTTGTTGGTGGCTTATGATCTTAGTAAGTCCTCAGAGACTGAAGGGGTAGGAGCAGAGGGTGGGCCAGCAGATGAGGAAGGGGCCAGGGGTACCACAACCCCCAGCCCCCTCTGAAACTGACCAGGAGGGTGACAATGACCCTGACCTGGAAAACCCAATCCCTTCTGGGGAAGATGAAGATGAGGATCTGGAGAACCACACCTTTGTCCCCCCAGGAAGGATTATGAGTGTGCTCAGAAAGTCTAGGTCTCCTTCTCAGGAGTCTAACCACTCTGGCACCTCCATAGGGAGCTCTGTTTCTTCTCACAGGAGGGAATCCTCTCATGAGAGAAGAAAGAGACTGGTCCAGTATGAGGAAACTCAACTAGAGATCAGGAAGAAGCAATTGGCTTTAGATAGAGAATCCCTAGATCTCCTTAGAGAGAGAAGAAAGTTGGGACTAGAGTCCCATGGTGGCAGCCATGTCCCTAGAGATAGGGAAAGGTCCTATGACCATAGGAACCTGAGCAAGATTGTCCCTCCCTACCAGAGTGGGGATGATATCCACAAATGGATAACTGCTTTAGAGAGGGCCTGTAAAGTACAGAAGGTCCCTCAGGAGCAGTGGGCAGCAATCTTGTGGCTCTCCTTTGCTGACAAAGGTAGAGATAAGCTCCTCACTGTTAGAGAGGAGGATGCTGACAATTACAAGGTCTTGAAGAGTGCTCTTATTGATGGGTTTGGCCTAACCACTGAACAGTACAGGTTGAAGTTCAGAGACACCCAAAAAGCACAGACTCAAGACTGGGTAGACTATGTGGATTGTTCTGCCAAGGCTCTGGAAGGCTGGTTGATGGGCAGTAAGGTGTGTGACTTCTCAGGATTGTATAATCTGATAATGAGGGAGCAGATTCTTAATAACTGTCAAAATCAGCTGTTGCATCAGTACCTGGTTGACTCTGATCTGACCTCTCCCCAAGAATTGGGAAAGAAGGCAGACAAATGGGTCAGAACCAGGGTGAAGCAGAAGGTACAGAACCAAGGTGGGGAAACCAAGAAGCAAGATGCTAAGAACTCTGACAAGGGTGGGGAGAAGGGTAAAGATCAAAAGTCTTCATCAGGCCCCCAAAAATCTTCTTCTGGTGGGGATTCCCAGTCTACCAAGGGTAAAGGCCAAAGGAAACCATGGTGCAAGGTCTGTAAGCAAAAGACCCACTGGACCAGTGATTGCACCAAGTCCAAAGACTCCAGTCCAGCACCCACCAATGCCCCTAAGGCACCTGTTCCCCCTAGTACAGTTGGTGGAAGTGCTCCAGCAAAGGGTTTAGTAGGGTTCACCCTGGGAACTGAGTTGGGCTCTGACCTAGTTAGAGAACTGACTCAGGCTGTGTTAGTCTGTGATGGAGGCATGGATGTGCCCTCCTCTATGAGTCCCAGTAATCTGGGCAAGTACAGACAACAGCCTTTAATCAATGGACGAGAGGCTTTGGCATTTAGGGACACAGGGGCAAGTGTCACCATGGTGACACAAGACCTTGTGCTACCTGGGCAAGTTATGCTTGGTGAAATGTACCAAGTGACCAATGCTAGCAATGTCAGAACAGACCATACTCTGGCAGTTGTTAACTTCTCCTGGGGAGGGGTAACTGGCCTTAAGAAGGTTGTGGTAAGTGCAAACCTACCAGTCGAATGCTTGCTTGGCAATGACTTAGAGACTTCTGCTTGGGCAGAAGTGGAGCTCAGGACCCATGCAGAAATGCTGGGGATCCCTGCAGATGTGTTTGCTGTGACCAGGTCACAAGCCAAAATGTCTAGCACTGAACAGGCCTTGGATTCTGGAAGAATGGACCAAGTGCCTTCCAAGAGGAGGAGTAGTAGGGTTAAGGCAGTGCCTTCCCCCTTGGCTCAGGAGGAAGATCAGTCCCTTGAGGGGGATGATCTCAGCCCTGAAGAAGGAACTGTCCCAGAGGAACTTGAACCTGACCAGGTTGAGTTCTTGGGGACAGGGGGACCTTCTAGGGCAGATCTGAGCCAGGAGCAGCAGAGCTGCCCCTCCCTTGAACCCCTCAGACAGCAAGCTGCTGCTGAGGCTGCTGGGAAAGCTAGTGGTCCCCATACAGTGTATTGGGATGATGGACTCCTGTACTCAGAGAGTAGAGACCCCAAGCCTGGTGCTACCAGGAGGTTGGTAATACCTTTGAAGTTCAGGGGCTTCCTATTGACCCTAGCCCATGATATTCCCTTAGCAGGACACCTGGGCCAGAACAAGACTTGGGACAGGATTGTCCCTCACTTTCACTGGCCCCACATGTCTGAAGACAGTAAGGAGTTTTGTCGCTCCTGTGTAACCTGCCAAGCCAGTGGCAAAGCAGGTGGCACTACAAAGGCCCCCCTGATACCACTACCTGTGGTGGGGGTGCCCTTTGAGAGGGTAGGGATTGACATTGTTGGTCCCATGGATCCCCAAACAGCCTCTGGGCACAGGTTTATCCTGGTGGTAGTGGATCATGCCACCAGGTACCCAGAAGCTATTCCCCTCAGGACCACTACAGCACCTGTGGTGGCAAGGGCCCTCCTGGGAATCTTCTCAAGAGTGGGCTTTCCTAAGGAGGTAGTATCAGACAGGGGTGCTAACTTCATGTCTGGGTACTTAAAAGCAATGTGGAAGGAGTGTGGAGTGACTTATAAGTTCACCACACCCTATCACCCACAATGCAATGGTTTAGTTGAGAGATTCAACAAAACCTTGAAGGGCATGATTAAAGGGCTCCCAGAAAAGCTTAGGCGTAGATGGGACATACTCTTGCCCTGCCTTTTATTCGCATATAGGGAGGTGCCTCAGAAGGGGGTTGGTTACAGCCCTTTTGAACTTCTGTTTGGCCACCCTGTGAGGGGTCCACTGTGCTTGGTGAAGGAAGGATGGGAGTTACCTCTCAAGCCCCCAAAGCAAGATATAGTGGACTATGTACTTGGTCTCCGCTCCAGGATGGCTGAGTACATGAAAAAGGCAACCAAAAACCTTGAGGCTAGCCAGGAACTTCAGAAGGCCTGGCATGACCAAAAGGCTGTTCTGACTGTGTACCAGCCAGGACAGAAGGTGTGGGTGTTGGAGCCAGTGGCCCCAGCAGCTCTCCAAGACAAATGGAGTGGACCCCACACTATTGTTGAGCAGAAGGGTGAGGTCACTTACTTAGTGGACCTGGGAACACCCAGGAGTCCCCAAAGGGTTCTCCATGTCAACAGACTAAAGCCATATGTGGACAGGGCAGACATGGGCTTGCTCATGGCTACTGATGAAGGGCAGGAGGAAGAGAGTGACCCACTCCCTGACCTGCTCTCACAGAACCCTGACGATGGGTCAGTTGATGGTGTAGCCTTGGCAGGCAGCCTCACTACCCAGCAACAAACTGATTGCAGGCAAGTCCTCAATCAGTTTAGACATATGTTTTCACTGACACCCAGTCAGACCACCTGGTGCACTCATGAAGTGGACACTGGGGACAGTCTGCCTATTAAAAACAAGATTTATAGGCAACCTGACCATGTCAGGGACTGTATCAGGACTGAAGTCCAGAAAATGTTGGAGTTGGGAGTAATTGAACCCTCAGATAGCCCTTGGGCTAGTCCAGTAGTCCTGGTACCGAAACCTCACACCAGTGGTGGGAAAAGAGAGATGAGGTTTTGTGTAGACTACAGGGGTCTCAATGCAGTCACTAGGACTGATGCCCATCCCATACCCAGGGCAGATGAGCTCATAGATACTTTGGCCTCTGCCAAATATCTCAGCACATTTGACCTAACAGCTGGCTACTGGCAGATCAGACTAGCTGATACTGCAAAGCCCAAAACAGCATTTTCAACCCCTAGTGGGCATTATCAATTTGTGGTAATGCCCTTTGGTCTGAAAAATGCACCTGCCACTTTCCAGAGGTTGGTGAACACAGTTCTCACAGGACTGGAAGCCTATAGTGCAGCTTATCTAGATGATATTGCTGTCTTTAGCTCCACCTGGGAGGATCACCTGGTCCACCTCAGGAATGTTTTACAGGCCCTGCAAAAGGCAGGCCTGACTATCAAGGCCACTAAGTGCCAGATAGGGCAGAGTCAGGTTGTGTACCTGGGCCACCTTGTGGGTGGAGGCCAGGTTCAACCTTTGCAGAGCAAGATCCAGACCATCATGGACTGGACTGCTCCCACTACCCAGACTCAGGTGAGAGCCTTCTTAGGCCTGACTGGGTACTATAGGAGATTTGTCAAGGGGTATGGATCAATAGTGACACCCTTGAATGACTTAACTTCTAAGAAAATGCCCAAAAAGGTTCAGTGGACAGCTAGCTGTCAAAAGGCATTTGATGACCTCAAGCAGGCCATGTGCACTGCTCCAATTCTGCAGAGTCCTGATTACTCCAAAAAGTTCATTGTTCAAACAGATGCATCTGAATTGGGGGTAGGGGCTGTACTGTCACAATTGAATGAAGAAGGTCAGGATCAGCCAGTAGCTTTTATTAGCAGAAGGCTGACCCCTAGAGAGAAACGTTGGTCAGCCATAGAGAGGGAGGCCTTTGCTGTGGTCTGGGCTCTGAAGAAGTTGAGGCCATACTTGTTTGGTACACACTTCCTGGTTCAGACAGACCATAAGCCCCTCTTATGGCTAAAACAAATGAAGGGTGAAAACCCCAAACTGCTTAGGTGGTCCATTTCCCTACAGGGGATGGACTTTACAGTGGAACATAGGCCTGGGAGTAACCATGCGAATGCAGATGGACTCTCTAGGTATTTCCACTTAGAACATGAAGACTTAACTGGGCAAGGTTAGTTTAATGTCCCTACGTTTGGGGGGGTTGTGTAGGAGAGTAGGATCTGCTTCACATGGGTACCCCCACTTTTTGCTGATGCTTCACTGGTTTTCGACATTAGTCTGGCTGGGGCCCTGCTATTCAGAACCCCAGCCTAGCTGTTTCCTCTTTAAAAGGGTCTCCATGTGCCTTAGGCACATCACTGATTGGGATCTGGAGTGCCCTTATAAGTCCCTAGTATATGGTATACTATGTACCAAGGGCATAGGTACCTCAGAGGCCTGCCAGGGGCTGCAGCATATATTATGCCACCCCTGGAAGGCCATCCAAACTGACACCACAGGTCTGCTACTGCAGCCTGGGTAAGGTGGTGCATGCACCCCTTACTGTGGTATAGGTTACCTATATCACTAAAAGCATACACACATATAAACCTATAAGTCACTCCTAAGGCAGGCCTTATCAATCCTAAAGGCAGAGTGCATGGTTCCTATGTGAGAGGGTGCCCCTGCATGAGCAGGGCCCCTCTGCAGCGTTCGGAGACCATCTCTGATGCTGTTTGTAGTGCAGCCTGACCATATACTCTTAAGCGCATTATATCCTCGCGGTAAAATGCTAACTTTGGAATGGCTGCACCTAAACATGTCGTGTTTGGTGTCAAACATCTTGGAATACTACCCCCGCCAATCCTGGCGGCGGGGGTAGCATTCCACCCTTCTAGAGGGAAAGGCATGTTAACTCTGACAAGTCCGGTAACTTCTTTCCAGAGCCCTGGCATCACAAAATGGATGCTGCTGCCACAGACACGAGTCTGGCCTCCTGCTGCTGGACGAAACTCCGGCAGGGGAGGCCTGGACAATAGGTTTCCTGTCCCAGGGAGGTGTGACCACCTCCCCAGACAGGACAATGTGTATTGGGGCTGGGCGGGAGCACTTTCGGGTGCTTTGAAGTCCTGCACTGGGGGCACATTTGGTGTCCCTGTGCATACCCCAGTTCAAACCGGATCAGGGGCTCGCAGCCCCTGCTTTGGCGCGAACTGGACAAAGGGAAAGGGGTGTAGCCACCCCTCTGCCCTGACCCACCCATAGGTGGGGCCACAGAGTAGTCCATCCCCTATTTTTAGAATAAAGGTAGGAACCCAGTCCTGAGGACTTTAGATTATACCTGGACGAAACTCTGACACTGGAATCCTGGACCTTCGACGCTCTACGACAAGATTAGAGGACTGAAGAATCTCCCTTGGGGTCAAGGAGTGACTCCCCTGCTTGGCAGGCACCAAAGAAGCATCTGTCCGGTTCGCATCACTGAAGCTCCCGTCGGACGCCGAAGTCATCGCATCACCAGAGGTGGATTCTCAGACTTCCCCGAGGCTACCCTGAGTCCCCAGCAAAGCTGAGGCCCGTGGCTATCGTGGGTGACTTGAGACCGTGACCCCTGGACACCGAGCACACTTGCAAGTGCACCATCTTCTGGGTCTCCCAAGAAGTCGTGCTTTGGGCTCCGAGTAGCCCTAGCCTCCAGCACCACCTGCACCGAAGATCACTGGCCCCCACTCCACGAGTGTCCTGTAAGCCAGCTCCACGTGCGGCGCCACGAGGCTCCTTCGCGGTCGCTAGCCCGTTGGCTAGTAGCCCTTGACGAAGGCCAATCTTTTCTTTACTTGGCATCCTGGTTGCTCCAGGCCTGCCCTCACTTACCGTCGCTGGGTGAGTTCCCCAGACCTTGCTGGTCTGCATCATCGACGATCTACATCTTACTCGAGACTTGCCGTTGCCAAGGCTTGTTGGGTCCAATCCGGTCACCGACACCTCAGCACTCGACAGACATCGAGCACCAGCCCGAATCCTGCTCCTGGTCGCCGACAACGCCTCCCGGACCTCGTGGCTGAAGAGTCAAGACGACCGTCACCGCACCTGAAGCACTCGACATCGGTGGGCATCTGTCCATCGCCTTCCTGGTCACTGGCTAGTGACCCAGACTCTGTCCCCTCTGCTTTCAGGTTCTTCAGAACTCCGATCCACTCTTGGATCCACCCGGACACTTTTCTCCTGGTCGCCAGCAGCACTTTGCAGCAGATCGCCATACGAAACGACGACGAAACCCGACCCCGAAAGGCACCTATGCACCCGGCTTCCCTGGGTGAGGTAACACGAGTACTCCGGTGCTCCCGTGGGTAGAGACTCTTCAAAGTCCTAGATCTCAAAGGGTTTTGTCCTAGTCCTATTTTAAGTGTCCCTTTCCTCTATTTTCCCGATCCCGACTTTCTCCATAGAAGTTAACGGCGTATCGCGGTTGTGTATTTACACTGCACGCGTCTCCCGTGGGTCCCCTGTGTCACTACCTTGGGTGGTTCCTTGTGGTCCAAGCACTTCTAGAGGCTCTAGGCCTAGTGTCTAGTTCAGTCGTGGTTCGCATACCACTTTATTGGTATATGGTTTGGTACGCCCCTAGGGCCCAAACGTGTATTTGTGCTATTACTGTGATTTAAGATCTTATAACCTATGTACTTCGAACTCTAGCCTCATAAAGAGACTAGAGGGGTGTGTTTAGTAATAAATACATATATTTTGAATATATACCTGGTGTGGTGCTCTTTCATTTGGTCACTCAAGAGATTATAGACTGGTAAAACAAGCTGCTTTACATTCCTTCAAGACTTAGCCTGAAGGCTGCTCTCCATAGCTACCACTAGGATAGCTTTCAATAAGGTTGTCTTTAACCTACCTACCATAAGAGTCGATTTGGACTGGTGCAAGGTGCCCACTATAATTAGTGGACAGCATATGCCAGGCCAACTTCTCACACACTGCTATAGACCATTAGCGTAATGCAGTTTGGATACAACAAGAGAGAATGCTGCTTTGACTTTGTGGGGGAATCCAAAGTGTGTAAAGATGTGCCAGAGCATTTTCATGGTAAGAAAGGTTAATTAATTGGTAATACCATGTTTTCTTACCTCCTTGGATATTTTCGGTGATGGTCCTTGATCGATAGGCCAGGTACAGAGAAGGTCATAAGTTTTGCAGTTTGCTACCGGTGAGTATTTCAGTTTTAGTGACACTCAATCTGAGGTAGCTACATGTCAGTGACTGGTCACAGGCCCGGAGGCAACTGAAGTTCCCAATGTTCTTTGGGCTTTCTAATTTAAGAAGCATACTATGCGTCGTCCGCGTAGGAGGAGCAGGTGAACTCAAAAAAACTGATCATTCCTGTGAAGGATTTCATGTAGATGTTGAAAAGGAGGGGTGACATGATAGAGCCTAGAGGGACAACTGATGTAAGCTGTAGGGTTTTGATGACAAAAGAGCTGTGTAATCACATTTGTTCTATTGCGTAGGTAAGATGAGATCCTCAATGAGAGCGGTACCATCTATGCCGGCTTCCTTGAGTGTTATGATTAGTGTGTTATTATCGACTGTGCCAAAGGTAGCTGAAAGGTCCAAGAGAAGTAGGACAGCTATCGTGTTTGGAATTTGGAGAGTAGGGTGTTTTCTTCAATAAATTGTGACATCTGGGGGAAGGCTGCTCTTTCTATAAAGTTTGCCAAGGATTGGTCCATTTGCACAAGGGCTGTAATTGATGGAGTTTTGATGGTCTAGTTTGGTTTTCTTTGATAATGGGCATAGCATATCTATGCCTTTTTAAATTCCTCTGAAAACACTTCTGCAATTGAGGAGTTGTTGATCAGTGTTCTGACTGGTTTGGCTGCTGAAGTTGTTAGCAGAATGTTTTTGAAGCTTTGTGGCAGACTAGGGTCAGAGGGGCAACTGGCTGGCCTGCTAGCTTTGACAAGATGCTGAAATTCAGTTGATGATAGTTCCCTGAAGGAGCACAGAGACTGTGTTAACCTTACCCTGGCAGGGTTTTCTTGGAAATGTATTAGGGCCTGATTACTAGTACGGCGGTCCAGAGGACCACCGTACTCGGGGTGGCGGTCCAACCACCTCCACACTGGTGGCCCACCTGCAGTATTACTTGTGTGGCGGTTGGACCCCCACAGGAATGCTGTGTCCACCGTGGGATCCAGGATCCTGCAGCAGTCGTACAGCGGTCAGGGAGCTGTAATATGCTGGTGGTGCCACTGCGGCACCGACGAGCATATTACAAGTTGGCTTTCCACTGCCCCATTCATGGCGGTGGCAGAGAAGCAACAAAGTGGGCCCTAATAGGGCCCCTTGCCAATCATGGGCCTTGGGGTGCATGTGAGGGGGCACATGTAGTGCCCCCCTGGATTTGCACCCCCAGTTCCTGCATGGTGTGGCATGTATGCCACACTGTGCAGGAAGGTGCAGTCAGCGCTCTGACGGTGGTGGTCTGTATGTTAGGCTCTTCTATGATCCTCACAGCAGCCGTCGTTAGACCGCCACAGCACCACTCGCCAGACCAGGATTAAACTCCTAATCTGGCTGGCTGGCACACACCGTCTTTGGAGGTCCTACAGCAGACGGTGCATTGGCGACGTCACTGTAGGACCTCCAAAGTCGAAATCAGGCCCTTAGTGATGTTGTTTTAAAAAAAATCAAAGTATGAATCCAACATGCTTTAGCTGTATAATGAGCTGCCAGTTTGTGTTATACTTCCTGAGATATGGGATGGGCTCCTTTGGTGCATTTTGGATTGCGAAATTCTGTGAATATTAAAAAAAATCTTTATTGGGGCATTTTGGATTGTGTGTTTTGCTTGAATAATAGCTTACTTTTGCTATTTATATTGTTAACTTGAACATTATGTTATGCCTGTGAAGTTGTATTTTGTTTTGAGGGTAATTTGTTTTGAGCTAGATCCATTGAGGCTTTGTGATTTGTTGTTTTATCTTTTTTAAGTCTGCATTCATCTAAGAGGCCTTTTTTCTTTTGCTCTGCTTTGCTGTTTTTAAGTGGGATTAATATATCCAATGCTTCTTGGAACCTTCCTTAGAGTTCTTGAACTGAGTTTATTGTGTCTAAATCTGTGTTGGAAGCTAGCTAGGTTTCTAAGTCATCCAAAATCATCTTGTACTAAGGTCAATATGCTGATGCAGATATGCTGCGTTTAGCTGGGTTGAGTTGTGGTGTCTTGTGTTGGAAAGCAACTGGATGGTGATCTGACCACATGATCCTAATAATCCTTTGGTATGCAACTAGGTCTGGCTTGCCAAAACTGACATCTAATGTGTGTTCTTCATTGTGTCTGGGTTTGGGAATTAGCTGTGTAGGTTGAGTGTGTCTAGGCCTGTGAGGATTGTTCTGGGCTGGGGCATGTTCAAGTCACAAGCAATACACAGGTTTCAATATTTGGTCAGTAAGTTTGAAACTGTGCTTAGAAAAGTGTCTGGGAATGTTCTATTGCTAGAAGGTGGTCTGTAAAGAAGGAGAATGTTACAGGATCAATGTAAGGTAGGTTTGCATCTGTCGAGGAAGACGTCACAACTTTGAATGGAGATATCCTCAGCAATGGTGAGGATTGCAACTTCCCTAAATATGATGGCTATGCTGTTTCCTATTTTGGCTAAGCGATTATTTGTAACAGTTTCATAGCCCGGTGGAACAGCTTCATGCAACACAGGATCTATATCTTCCCACAGCCATGATTCATTTATGAAGTGTAAGTCAGGTTCTGTGTCTATCTGTAGGTAGAAGATTTTTGGACTTTTTGGACATAGACCAAGTCTTTAGTAGTCTGAAGTTTAAAGGCTCTAGTTAGGAGATGATGTGATTTTGTGCTGCAGGAGAGAGTGTACTGTGTTTGGAGGTTGTAGATGGTGTGTTATTGGAAATTGTGTTAGCTGTAGCAGGACAGAAATGAAGTAGTTTTTGGGTGTTGTTATCCTCATCCAACAAACCTGAAGGCATTTTGTATAGTCTGTGTTTGTGGGTGGTGGGGAGACTGGATGTACCTGAGGGGATGGGCTGGGGAGTTATCTTTAACCTGTTTGCTGCTGCTGTCGGCCAACGGCCGTCGCGAGCACTACCTCGGTAGTGCTGCGCACGTCCGTTGGCCGACGCGGCCCCGCCCGTTTAATAGAACGTTCCGCACTGGCGCGGAACGTTCGAAGCAGCAAACGGGTTAAATAGTAGCATTGCTGTGTGGTAGATAAGGGGATGTGAGGTTATGAAGAGGTATGGAGTGACTTTTTTTGCATATGTTGAAGGTGGAAGGGGCATGGGTAAGAGGTGGTGGTGGAGCATGAGGGCCTGGTTTTATGACTCTGAATTCCATAATGTATGATAAACGGGTGAGTGAGTTATGCTGTTGTGTATTTGTGAATAGAGTGGTTGGTGTCTTTGTTGCTTGGAAAGTGTGAGGTAGAGGCGAGTATGAAATTGCTTTAGTTATGTTGGTATTAAGTGCATAATGGATGCGTGTAGGTATTCTCGGAAGGATGGGAGTTTAGAAATGTCTGAAACGTTTTACGGAGAGAGGCTGTGTGAGTGTTTGGGTTTGTTTTGGTGGGGTAATATTGACTGATAGTGGTGCACTGACTTGACATATAGGATGTGCAGGTAAAGGACTAGAGTGGTGTGGATATTGATGGAGAGGAGGCAGGTTTGGGTGCTAAGGGAGAGTTTTTGGGAAGTGGGAGAAGAAGTACAGAGGGGTTAGTTGTGGGTGAGTGGGGGAAGAGGTAGGCTTATTATTGGAGAGGAGTGTTGAAAGAGTGTTGTCATGGGCTTTGGGTGCCATTAACAGGAGCGTTGTGTGGGGGACTGTATGATAGAGGGTTGAGTAGAAGGTTAGGAGGACTGGCATGGACAACAATTGGCAAAGGACAGCGGTCGGATTTAGAGGGAAGGGAGAGTGCGTGTGAGATAGAGGGGTATTGAGGGCATAGGTGTTTTTGATCGAGGTTTATCATTGAGTTGTGGTTTGTGTTGAAGTGAAAGGGCCTTTGTCTAGATGTATGGGTAGAAAGGTATGTAGGAGTATTTTGCAGAGGTGGATGGTGCTTGTGGGTGAAGGTTGATTGGAGCGGCCTTGTTTGCTGAGAGTAGTCAGTGTATGTTTTTTGTTGTGAAGGTCTTCTAGTTCATTGATATCAATAGTGAAACAGGCAGCATTTCAGGTCCTCTGCCAAACCAGACCCAAACAATCCCAAACAGGGAAGTCACCCTTGTCCTCTCCGACCTTTGCCTCAATGCCTAAGCTGAGACTCCTTGGGAAGAGGGTTAGTATACACTGGTGGTGAGGTCCCCAAAACCCTCTCTCAGGCTCTTAGGCTCACCTGCAGGCCCACCCTAGTGGTTGCTAAGATAGCCTTAGTCAAACCTGAAGTTGAAAATATTTGGCTGACTTAACACTACTTTTCGTCTTTTATAACATGCACGCTGCACTACTATCGCGATCTGTGCATCAGTGACAATGTAAAAGTGCCCACACTCAACTGCACAAGGAAACTGAAGAGAACCAACTGAATGACAAATCTATTGTTACAGTGGAGCCTAACACTGTCCATTCCCTGTGGCCTCTGTAGTAGCCTACATTTGTGCACTGGTGCTCTTAATCATTCCGTTTGCTGTTCTGTGTGCAGCTCTTGTGGCACGCACAGCATTCGGCCTGAATGAGCTTGCTCTGCCCCTCCACATTGTTGCAGTTACACATTCCACATCACCACAGCTTGCCCCTATGCTGTCCTCTGCATCCACGTGAAGATGGCTGCCTTTTATCCTCAGCCTAAATTAACTCTGAAAGGAAATCAGACAGGAGAGGAAGTAAGAAATCTGTCATGCACCATCAGTCCAGTGAGCTTCTGTCGGTGTCAGGGCCCACTTTTCGTATGAGAAATCTTCCTATCTCCACTGTAGATTCACTTCTGAGCCTTTCAAACTTCTGCATGGGATTCTTTGTCTGCAAATTCTAGTTTCTTCTCATAGTCTAGTTTTGTCCCTACTTGATAATTTTGGTGATAAGATACCAGGAGACTCAGAATCAGAATTAAATGAATTCTGCCGAGCAACCCAGTGTTCTGCCTGTTTGTACTAGCCATATCAGCAATCTGTAATCCTACAAACAGTTTAGGCTGGAAATAATGTTTTGTGCTGTATCTGAATTAGAGTATTAACAAGTGACATATTTAAATGCTTTGATGGTATTCATCTACCTTTAAGCCTGTAAAATACCAAGGCTGCTTAGTCTTGATTCCATCTCATGCTTTCTTCTTTGCCGAAGGGACAGACGGGCTAACTAGGCTGAATTGACATCTGTCCCTTGATGACTGTGTGACTACAGGAAGATGTTCTCCTTCTTTCCTTATTTCAACATTTCCCCCAAAAGCACAGGCAAATTTCTATGAAAAAGATTCAAGCGAGCATTTTGTGATTGTTTTATGCATGTTTGTGTATCTGTCCACTAGTATGACCGGCTGATTGTGGGGACAGGATTATATGAAGGAATCTCCAACTAATGATGAAGTTATTGACCCAGGTTTGGCACTTATCATCAGCTGAAATATGTTGATTAATTAATGTATGAGGATGAAAGGTCAATATAACCTCATTACCATCCCACCATATACTTTTTAATTGTGTCATGGCAGTCAAGACTAAACACATTGAGGTGGTCGAAGCCCTAGAAAATGTAAACCTCTATTATTTCTTGAAAAAGTCTGATCCCTAAATATAATATCATGATCTCCCACTAGGGAGTAGAGCCCATCTGGACAAAATGATATGTAGCGGATAAGGGAAAGGCCCATTGATGAAGCATGTCACAAAATGTGGTTGAGGACATTTTTTCTAAAAAGAGATATCTCCTTTAACATAAATTAATTTGTATGCATTATTTTACTATTTTTATCTCACAATAGAAAATTGTGTTATGTGTCCTTCTTCAACCACCCTAAACATTTCGTCTCTTTAATTCACTCTTGCAGCTACTTTCTCATTCCTGCTTTATCGCTTCTCTTTCTGCTCCCTTTTCTGCCTTTCTGCCATTTGCTCTTGGTCAAAGTCTGATCATGAAAAAGCTCATCACCTGTAACCATCTGCATAAATTCGGCACTGCCTGGAACACATAATTATGTAATGTATTGAGATATTAATGCTGTATTAATTCTGACATTCAGTAATTCATAAGTGCCTATGGTAATGTAATGACAATTATAGATAGTAATATTATATACATATACACATATAAATAATGTAACATATAAATGAATAAATATCAATGGTACCTTATGATTTACCTGATGCGAAGAGCCTGAGGCAAGAAGTTCCATAGTATTAAGGATCATGAATTCAGTGCCCTTGGCCAAAACATTTCTTTCTTATGGAAGGCAACAAAAGATGCTTCCGGGAAGCCACCATAGTCATAGGCAGCTGCTAGGTGAGAAAGGGTATAAGAGCATGGGCAGTACTCCAGTCCAGCACTTTGCAAGGGCTTGTGTGAGAAACAATTCCCAAATCCAAAACTCAACCTCAAATACCCAAAACAGTTCTTTAATTCTAAAGACTCCAAAAAGGACTCCAAACATTGAAAAGCCTCAGCAGGAAATAACCTTTTACATAATAATGTTGGAAATTCTAAAAAGTCTACCTGGATTTTACCATTTGGTGACTTGGAACTCCCAGCCCTGGTTGGAACAGTAGAGTCTTCATGTAATGTGTAAGTAACATATCAAGTCTTTGACCCTCTAATCAAGGGGCCTATTACGATGGCGGTCGGATGACCGCCGCCCGGACGGCGTTGGCAACAGCCGGTCCTGCGGCGGACATCCGCCGCGATCGCAAGCCAGAAAACCGCTGGTCAGATTAGGATGGCGGTGGTGACCGCGGCGGTGGGTAATTCCGACTGCCGCTCTTCCGCCGGTTGCCATCCGCACTCCTGCCCTGCGGACGGAGAAGGACCGGGATAATGGTGGCGGTGCAGGGCAGGCTCCGCCGGCACGATTATGATGCAGGCGGTAGCCAGCCTTTCCTCACCGGTCAGACCGCCATGGAAAGGCATGCGGTGATTGTATTCCGGGGGCCCGTTGAGGGCCCCCAATGTTTTGTGGGGGTGTGGGTGCACTGGGGGGGTACCTATGGTCCCCCCCTACATGTCCCTGTACCAGGTGGCAGGCACTGTGCAGTGCCTGCCACGCAGTGCAGGGAAATGCAGGACATGCTCATTTGGACATCGCTGCGGTGCTGCGGGCAGCAGCAACCGCCGCAATGTTAAGGCCCGCGATCCGACCGCCGCGGGCGGATTTCGAGCAAGGAACATCCTAATGCGACCGGCGGTTATGTCGTGGGCCTTGCGGGCAGTCTTTTCCCGTTGCCATGGCGGTCGGGGAGGTTTTCCGACCGCCATCATAATAGGCCCCCAAGTGTCAAACAGTGGAAAAAAGCACACTTAGATTGATATGGTCAAACTTCTTTGATTCGAGAACGATCTGTGCAGCAAAGTATTGCACTCAGTGGCGCTTACTCATTAACCTGACATAAATACCACCACTGTCATAGCTGCAAAATTTGATGTGGGAGATGGCAGCTGTTAGTTCCATTTAGTGCTGTGGGGACAAAAGAAAGGAAGAGCCTATGAAAGAGATCAAGGTGTAAAAAACAATCTGTTATTCATATTTTTGATCGGTTCAATGAAAGGCAACTCAAGGTTGGAGATAACCCCAATGATGCAAACCGACTTTGAACGTATCGAGAGGTTGGGGAGCATGGGAGCCTATTACGTGGGGCATTAGAAGGCATCCAGAGTCTTGAAGCATAATGTGTATTGTTCTCCACTGAGGTATATTCAATTTCATTCTGTCCACTCCCAACCGAGTAAGATGAAGTCTATTGCAAGTTGACGAGTTCTCAGATCCTTAGGCATCTTTATGTTGTTCTGAGTGTCATAGTGGTACATGCGGGAGCTGGTTTAGTAGTTTTGGAGGGAGACTGCCTATAATAATAAGGAAGTAATGCTTGCCATGATCGGTATGAAGACTTGTATGAATAGCTTAATAGCTGAGTCATTTTATTTTGACAAATGACTCAATTTCAAGTGCTTTTCAAAGGTAAATAATGTAACATCTAATTACGTTTGATATCAACTATTTTTCTTCATTGAAAGTCTAGTCCTGTTTCATTTTTGTTTAGTCAGTTATTGAAAAGTCATATGTAATGATGTTCATTTACAGTGGAAAACTCTTGTTCCATTGAAAGTCATGCACTTCTGAACAGAAAGGGATAGACAAATTTAAAAGGCCAAGTTAGGAGATCTTAGTTTAATCGACAAAATGTTTCTTAGTCATGCTGAAAAATGCTCCAAAGTGGAACTGATTCTCACGAAGACCTCGATTGCTCCAAGAATATTGGCCAATATTAGTTGAAGACTACATCTCAGCAGAAAGTAATATGCCAAAAGGAACTGTCCTGGTGCCTAAGCAGGGCCAGTTTGACGTTAACCATCTTTTGAGCGGGGGGGATGATGTGTTATTGAGCTAAATATTATTACCGTAAGGGATAGAAGAATGGAGAAATACTTTGGGCCTATTCACAAACTGCATTTCGTAGTACATTTTGTAATATTACAAAAGTACTACAAACGAGCTACAAAATGCTGTTGATTTTGATAAGGGAGAAATATTTCACCGCAATACCTGCACCATGGTTTTCTTGTGGTAAAAATGGCTTGGGTATATTATCATTTAAGTATATTGCCATTTTGCCTTCATTTCGAATTTGGACCTCCACAGAGATCCACATATAAAACACTTTTTTACAAAGTAAGAACTTCAATACAATCACAATACCAACTTCAATATAAAGAAAAAAAACGTTTAAACATTTTAAAACTTATAATTTCATTTTGTGGGGACATAGTCAACGGGCCTTCTCATTTAAGGCAGGATCATGATGAGGAAAGGGGACACCATGGCCATGCCAGAAATATTTATCACTAGCCTTCACTAAACTAGCTCTTGTGTTTCCTCGTCACTGTCCCTGAGTTCCATTCTCCACGCTATGGAGGCAGTGGCTTAGATATTAGCAGTGGCGGCCGCTCCATTAGGGCGTTGGAGCGCCGCCGCACTGCTTTCTCGCAGTGCGAGAAGCAGAAAATAAAATGGCATTTTAAATACCATTTTATTTTCTGCTTCTCGTTCTGCGAGAAAGCAGACGGCAGGGGTATGCCTGGTTGGGGGTGGGCGGGAGCGTATGCCTGGTTGGGGGCGGGCGGGTGGGCGTGTCCTGGAGGAGTGGCTTGCACCACTCTGAGTGCCCTGACTGCTTGGTCGGCCCTGGGGCTGACCAAAGCAGTCATGCGCACTCTACATTTTCTCTATGTAGGCTGCATGCAGCCTACATAGAGAAAATGGCCTCCCTACCAGTGCCCGGCTGGGCGCCGTCCGGGACTCCGCACCAATCACAACGCTGCCATTGCAGCGTTGTGATTGGCTTCAGGAGGGGAGGGAGCTGCAGCATGCCTGTTCCTGTTCGGAACGCGGGACCCCGGCCCAGGAGCAGAGGTGGCGCGGACCCGGTCAGGTAAGTTTTCTTTTTATTTTAATTATAACCCCCCCACCCCCGCGCGAACCCCCCGCAAGTATTGCGAGCCGCAACTGCTTCTTTCCCATTACGTACTTGTTCTCCGTGCCATCATATTTCTTGTTTCGAGTTCTTTGCTTAATCTCTGGATTCCCGAACTTTACTTATTCTGAGTGCTGCACTTGTTCTCTGACTTCCATTTGTTATTGATGATAAACTTGTTCTATATACCACACTTGCTCTTTTGCGGTGTGCTGCTGGCTCTCTCTGCTACAGTTTCTCTGTGCTCAGCATTTGCGTGTTCACATTTTCGAGGCGCTACACTTGTTTTGGGCCCACGATGTACTCGGTGCTATACTTGTTTAGTGTGCTGCACGCACTCTCTCTGTTGTGCGCTTAGACCCCATATAATTTGTACTCGCTCCTAATACTTTGCCTGTCATCATTCTGTACTTATTGGTGCTGTCCTTGTACGTGTGTAATTTTGGGTACGTCTGTTGTCAGTGCTGTACTGGTTCTCGGCACTACATTTGTTTCTCTCCTGCCCTTCGCAGTGCCTGGGATTTGTGGAGGTATTTTGTGTTTTGAGGGGTGCCTCTGGTGTGCTTTTCTCCTCCCTGGATGTTCGTCAGCCAGGCTCCCTGAATTTCTTTCTCCTGCTCGTAACTCCCCATCCCAGGACTGATATCCTGTACCTGCTGGGCATATTGGTCTCGCTTGTGGTGAGTGGCACCCGGGTGCTGGCCTCATGCTGTGTCTTGGGACTGTGTCTTGGGAGTGGGATTTGGGTGGCGGGGGCAAGGAGTTCTTTGTCCCCTTTTCTGTTGTTAAATAATTGAGTTTGTAGACCTGCATAGACAGCGCCTGGAGGCAGATTGTCATTAAGGGAGTAAGCGCACAGAGTTCAGAAGAATTATTTTTGAAAGGCTCTCCTAGTTTCTGTGTATTTTATTTACGGCTAATATTCATAGTTAGCAAAGATGCTGCCTTTTCAGCTACGGCGCACATAAGGGTTTGCAGAGAAAGATCCACTGGTAGCATGTTTTCAATTAAGGAATCTGGGTTTGACGATTTAAAGCTTGCATTGTGTTCGGTATCTTAGCCCCCATGCTCCAGTGACTGCTGTTGTGGAAACCGGCACAGTCCATGTCTGGATTGTTGTGGCTATGGGCATGTGGACATGGCCATGGGGGGCGAGAGGAGGAGGCTGTGGGCCTGGGGGGGGAAAGAGGACAGGCCAGAGGAGATCATGACCTGGTTGAGACCTGTCCCTTCAGATGTATCCCCATCACTGTCTCACCAGAAGCCTCTCTATTGCTATTTCCATATTCACTGTTCCCTTCCCTCACACGTTAGTACACAATTCCGTCCATCCTTTTCTCCATACACCCACTCGTCCATTCCAAAGAAATCAGCCATCCACCCAAGCAAAAACTGTCCATTCATCCGTTACTTCACCTATTCATTCATCCTTCCTATCACCCACAGTCAGAACTGCTTACATTGGAGCTGGTGTCCTCAGGGGCATCCAGTAGAGCAGGGGCACTGTGAATATATATATATTGCAGTCATCCACCCACCACCCATTTGCCCGCCCCACAACTCTCAATGCTGCCAGCCGCCACTGGATATTAGGCAATAGTTGCTGTCGGGAATGGTCAAGCCAGATAGACTCACTAAAGAAACCGAAACACCAGAGGTCCTCTAAAATGTTTTTAAAAAAATTAATTTGGGGCTTGTCTCAAAATAGAGACAACATTATTTAAGTAAGAAATGCGACAAGGAAGAGTAAGAGTCAGTGTGCTGAAGATTTCGGGTAAGTAATTAGGTCATTGCTCTAATGCTATGTGTCGCTGTCGCTCTTCAGTCTCTTCACGCGCACGTGCTGACTGGTGACGCCTGTGATTCTAAAAAGCACAGCGTCGGTGGCGTCGGTCACACCACGCTATGCGTAATGGCCGATTTCTCAGCTACGGAATTTCTTTCAATTATGCGCGCTCATATAACTCCTTCTAATGTGCTTCTATTACAGAAAAATCCCCCGTCCAGAAGCCCCACAGCCGACGCTTTATTTCAATCCTCTCTGCATGATGAAACCTGTTCTGTTCATGTGCTGAAGAACTTGAAATTAATTTAATCGGTGAATTGAACCCAAGACTGAAAAAAAAGGAAACTATCTATTTGCACAAGTTGGCAAGGCAGGTTGGTTTGTCGGATATTAAAATACAAAGTCGAACAAAACCTGTTCTAGCCCTTTGGCAAATTTGGCCTGAAGAGCAGGGAAAGGACCAGAGATTATCTCCTCAATGGTCAAGCCCTATCGAGCTAACAGGCGACTACGCTCGGATGAGCAACACCTGGCAGTCGTCCCCAGAATTAAGAGAGTTAGAAGTGGTGGTCGGCTATTCTCATATAATGCTGCCACACTTTGGAACTCCCTTCCTCTTCAGCTACGAAGGGAACCCAATCACCTGGCCTTCCGCAAGCTGCTGAAAACATGGCTCTTCCCTAAGTGATTCGCTGAAGCTTCAGTTATTCTCCAGCGCTGGGATGCCTACGGGTAGCTATGCGCTCTATAAATGCTGCTTCATTCATTCATTCAGGGCCGAGAAGCCATTTTTATATTTGATCCTGAATGTTTATGAAGATAATTAAACTAAAAATGGAAGACAATCTTTTATTGGTAATCTATGTCGAGTTTGATGACCACTGAGTTCCTTTTGTTAATTCAGTGGCTGAAAAATATTATTGTGATTCACTGTAAGCAAATGGAATCTATTTCAGTTGTCTTCAAACAATAGTGAAAGCCAATTGGTCAAGGCCCTCTTATCATGAGGAGGGATGCCAGGTACAGATTGCATGGGGGCTTCTTTGCTTTTAGAATTGTTGTCCTTCCCCATAAAGGAAAGCCATCAAAAATAGTGTAGTTATATTGATGGGGGACAGGTAGACTAGATCTAGATAGAAAACGATGTTTACCTTACCTTATAATAAACTGTGCCAAGCTTTTACCTGATTTTGACTACTGTGAACTTACTTGATGTGCTTTTGCTTGCTCCTTTTGAGCCACTGTAAATTGGTTGGACTCCCAAGTGCCAGCCCATCAGGTTGCCAGCCTCATTTAAAGGTGGGGGAACTGCAAGGCTCCTGAAGGCAGATCTTCAAATGCCCGTGCAGTCAGAAATCCATTAGATGGTAGCCAGTCTACCAGAAGTCTGCCAGGTCATCTGGTTGGATGGCCCACCCTATTGAGGGCAAGCCTTGTGATGCATATTTTTCCTGTCTGGGACCACTATGCAAGGCATGGCGGACCCAGGCACACAAAATAATCAATGCCCCCTTCACACAAAGGTAGGAAATGCCCTGCACCTCTATTGATTCATTTTTAGTTCTTGGTAGCATTTCTGGCATTACATTTTTGACTAAATTCTGGTGCCATCTCGACAGAAGTTCTGTCATCAGAAATGCCCCTCTGGAGGAGAACTTAATATATAGCAGGTGGTCTCCTACAGGATGGGTGGATGTATGGCCTCACCTGTTGTGAATCGATGGTGTCTGTCTGTCATATTCTAACCGGCCCCCACATCTCTGCATCTACAGACCTATGCAGGGCACAGAAGACATTCTACCTTATTCACAAAACTACAACTATATAACAATACAAAGCCATATATGATGAATTATACGGTCCTTTGCACTCATATATTCATAGTTTTACTGAAGATGTCAACTTTCATTCCGGGGGTGTTGTGTTTTTGTATTGATTGCAGCAGTGCCCATAATACCATTACCTGCATATTATTCCGTTGGTGCCTAAGGGCCTCATATGCCGTTTCTCATTTACAACTGTCATATGACAATATATGTTATATGCATTATTGGTTTTGATAGTGATAGTGATATACTTTTATGTTGAATAATGTAGGAAAGTCATCCTTTTTGCTCTGATCACCCCCATTTTTTTTACTGATACTGGTGATTACTGACTCTGAAAATGCCCTGGGCTCTGCTAACCAGGCCAGTGCTCTTTCCTTAAAAGGTATATGGTAATTGGTATATTTTTAGTTGGCCAATACAGCCTACCTATAAGTCCCTATTATATGGCAGAGTATGTAGGTTTAGAGATCCCAGTGAACTTAATGCACTTTAAGGAGGACTGCTGTGGTACCTGGTGTCATATTATAAGCCATGCCTGCTTTAAAATAAAACTGTGTCTAAATTCAACCTTAGAATTAAAAGTACTTCCAAAGTCCAAAACTACCTTTTTATTACATATATGTCTTCTCTAAGGTCTGCCCTAGGTGCCCCAAGGGTAGGGTGCATTTTTATAAAAAAAAGTAGGGACAATATAAAATATGTTTTATATACCCTTGTAGGGAAAAACATCCAAAGTCGTTTTTCCCCATTGTAGTGCTGCTAGCCCCATTGGCTAACATGGGAAGGCTTTATTAAACACAGTCTAACTTTTGATGGAAACTAGCTAGCAATATTATTCAAAGAATCAAAATAATGGTTGCAATAAATCCAACAACTTGCCAGCGTTGGATTTATTATAACTATTACAGGAGAGTAGTTTAAGAACTTACTATCCCGAAGTTACATAAACCAGTCCTGTAGGAGTCTCTTCCGATTGGTCAGCCTTTCTCAGCCAGAGCCAGGCTGCCATCTGAGTAGGTGTGAAGAGGCCTGGGGATGCAACAATACAGCCATTTGGTGGGAGGAGATTTGATTCCTGGAGAAGCCAGGGAGAGAGAAAGGACTGGGGAAATAAGCTGGACAAAGGCAGTAGAACAGATGTCACAGGACCCATGCCAGCCCCCACTTTCTTGTTACCTAGCCAGGTGGGACCCCCTTGATTAGATTAGGAGAGGGGCTGGAAGAGGAGAGTAGTCCAATGTTAACCACACCTCTGGGTTGGGTTACACGGACACACACTCCAAGGAGAGATTTTCTCCATTTTGATTTTTGCTACAATGGTGCATTCTAGGTCACAAATAAGCCACACTTTGCAGGAACTGGCCAAAGCAGAGGGTGGCAACTTTACCCCTATTGGTTGGGGAGTGTCCCTCTCTTGCCAGCCTAGAATGGTGAATAAATGATAGATCTGTAGGAGCCCTCAGATCCCTGCCTGTCTGAAACATCTGGAGAAGAAGGATTACCCTGCTGGACCCTTGGACTGCAGCACAGAAGGCTTGCACTTAGAAGGGCTGCACCTGCTACACTCTCAAGGATCAACCAAAGAAGGACTGTGCCTGATTCAAGGAAAAAGAGTGGACTCCCTGAGCATCAACAGGTAGAAAAGGGCTAGAAGAAGCCACCTGCAACATCCCCTAAGGGCCCGATTACGAGTTTGGCAGTCCTGGAGAGGGCCACCACGCCACCTCCCTGCTCTAGGACCGCCAAACCTGTGTGCACACCGCCTGCCAGATTATGACTTTTTCAGTCATTGGCGGGCGGTTCTTTGGGATTCCCATGGAAGTGCCTATGAAATAGGCACCGCAATGGGAACATCAAAGGCAGTACCTGCATGGCATGAACTGGTGCAGTCCATGCCATGCAGGTACTGGAAGGCATGCACAGGAAACATCCTTTACCCCGCATGTCTTTACCCCGCATTTTTTTACTCTGCAAAAACTTTTACAACGCAGGCTTTACACCGCAAACTCTTACAACGCATTCCCCAAAGTAACGCCCCCCCTGGAGTTAGAATAGTAATTGCGTTGTAATGTGGAATGCGTTGTAACGGAGTGTGCTGTAAAGCCCTGTGTTGTAAAAGATTTTGCAGAGTAAAAACTGCGGGTTAAAAGCATGTGGGGTAAATGCATGCAGGGTAACGTCATACAACCGCATGCACACAGGGGAGCACACAACATGTGCCCCCATGCATGCACCCCATGGCCCAGAGGCAACAGGGGGCCCCTTTGCTTCCTCTCTGCCACAGTTTTCATGGAGGAGGAACCGCCATGAAAACCATGGTGGAGAGGGAACTCGTAATATGCTTGGCAGGACCGTGGCGGTCCCACCAAGCATATTGCGGCCTCAAGACTTCCACACCACCTCCAGGGATCGCAGATCCGTGGTGGTTGCAGTGGTGCAATGGCGGTCCAACCGCCCAACTTGTGATGGGCGGTCGGACCGCCGGTGCGGTCGGTGGTGGGACCCTGCTGGTTGCAGTGGTGCAATGGTGGTCCAACCGCCCAACTTGTAATGGGGCAGTCGGACCACCAGTGCGGTCGGTGGCTGGACGGCCACCATGAGTCTGGCGGTTCGTGAACCTTAGAGGGCTACTCCAGCTGACCAACCGGATTGTTCTGGACTGACCAGGTGGATTGTGGGAGATTGAGTCCCAGACCCCAAGAGGTATTCCAGAGCTTCTGAACCCTTGGCTTGGGCTGCTGGACACTTTTCAAAAAGGAAACTAGTCAGAAGTTCTGAAAGATTGGGGACTTTTTGCAATGTTTTGGCAAACAGCTCCAGAAGAAGACCTGCTCAACGTCAAGAGCCAAGCTGCTGTCATCAACTCAAGAATCGGCATGACTGCGCTGGTTTGTCCCACTGAAAGCTCCGAAGCTCCTTGCCGTCGATGCTGATGACAAAGACTTCCAGGGACTCACTGAAGCATTGCGCTGCAGAAGGCCGCCGTCATCAAAGCCAAGTCCGGATCCGTGGGCTCGTCGAGAGAAAAAGTTCCAAAAACGTGACTTAGGGCCTGATTAAGTGTTTGGCAGTCTGTAAACTGCTGTACCCGCAGTTGTATTCCGACCGCAGCAGCGGTCTGACTGCCATATTACGAGATTGGAGGGTTGCTGTTGGAAAGACTGCGGGTAAACCACCGACACCACCAGCACACCACAGACCGCCACGCCTGCGATCGGGTAAAAACAGCTGCCATAGGGCGGTAGAGAGAAGTTTCACCGCTATCCGTATCGCGAGTTGGCTTTCTGACGAGCCGACCGCGGCATACTCACCCCTCTCCTGTTCTTCCCATCAAAGTTCGACGTGGATCCCTTTCTCCAGGCCCCCCCCTTCACAGTAGCATCTGCACCATGAAGAATGCAGCCCTGTTTGCAGCGAAAAACAGGTAAGTCCATTTTCTACCATGAACCCATTGACTGGACTGGCCACATATGGGCCAGACTCTGGCAATGGGTAGGTGGTATTTTTCCACATATATCATGCATGTGTGTACATTCGACACATGCAGTCGAAATATACACACAGGTACTGATAAATATGGAAAACCATTGACCACCGCCGCAAGACCACCACAGGCACACCGTGTGACCAGTGGTCTGACCGCTGGCGCTGCGGTCTTCTGGAGACCGTGGGCGCAGCTACGGGCGGTTGGTCCACCAAACTCATAATCTGGTCCTAAATGAGAAGGTAAAATCGTTGCCGGGACCTAGCGTTCAACCCATTTGACCCATGCTCCATCGTGGTTGGCCCAAAACATTGAATTTGCTCCCGTCCAGCACGATCAGATAGCTGCGAGTGGTGGTGCACATTTTTGTATTTTAACTTTAAAAATTCATATCTCTGGTTCCCTACATTGGATTTTTGTCATTTTGGTGTAGTTTTTTTTTTTCACAACATAATTTTATTGTTGACAGCCAAGACAGAGAGAATGCCTCACAGGGCACCCAAAATACGGATAGAAGATGACATACATGGATATCAACATTTTCAACAATGACATGATATCGGTCATACAAAGAATAAATTGTGAAGAAAAATGTTAGCAAAAAGACAAACAACTGCGCCACATTGCCTCTGTTTGACAGGTAGAAACGTCTCATATATAGGGAGAGTCTTTGCCACCCGTAGCCACATCCAGCATGTGTACTACACATATTCCAGTCCACTAGATTCATAGCAATGGTTCTTCAGCATTAGACGGGGGAGGAGGCTCCAGATAAAAGTCCCCTATAATCAGCCCACCTTTTCCAAATTTTGAAGTGTTTCCGAGGGCACCCCCTCGCTTCGAAGACCGGGATTTCAAGGCCCATACAAAAGTCCAGACCCCTCTTCCATACCCCGATCAACGGTGGGGATTCATCTTTCCAGGCCAAGGCAATGTCTCTTTTTGCCAACGTGAGGCCTAGAAATAAGAGGTGACGGTTGTACCTGTTTCCACCCAGATCCACCGTAATATGTAGCATGGCCAGCCTCGGAGAGGAGGGAACGTCCCACCCCAAAACCTCAGAGAGACATGTAAACACCCCCCTCCCAAACCTCGACAGTGTAGGGCAGGACCACACGGTGTGCAGGCGGGTACCCTCCATAGACCCATAGCGTAAGCAATGTGGGGATGCAATTAGCCCAGCACGCCACAGTCTGTGCCTAGTATAGTAGGCTCTGTGTAGATACTTAAACTGGATAAGACGCAGGCGGGCTGCGATTACTGCACTGTGCGGGGATTCCAGGGCCTCTACCCAGTCTTCTTCCTCTAAGGGACCCAGATCCTGCTGCCATGCCTCTCTAATTTTATGTAATGTGGTAGGCGTGTTATTGATAAGTGTACAGTATTTTTTGGTTATCTTATGGTCTCCCAATTCGCCCATAAAGACTTTCACCTCGACGGGGTTAAATTCGGGTATCTCTGTTGGATGTGATATGTATGGGGTGAAGGCATGCCTGAATTGAAGATAGCGGTAGAATTGCGTGCGGGCATATCATACTCTGTTTGTATGTCAAGAAAGGACTTGAGGGTGCAGCCACGTACAACTGCCCCCACCGTGTGTATCCCAATGGCGCCTCAGCCCCAAAAGCCGGACAGTTGCGCCAGCTGTGGTAGCTGTCCATTGTTCCACAGTGGAGTTTCCCTGGTAAGTCTCCCCCACCAACCCATCAGATGGAGCGCAGACTTCCAGATCTTGAAGAACGTGGTTGTAGCGGGCGGTAGCCCCGTAAGCAGCGCCACTGAATAGAGAACCATGTGAAGGGCATTATCTCCCAGCAGCCAACGCTCCACGGCATACGCCGGGTCTCCACGGTCGCCGTACCACCAGTCAGTGAGGACGAGGAGGTGTGAGGCCATGTAGTACGCTTGGACATCTGGGGTGGCCACTCCACCGGAGTATGTAGACTGGAAGCAGGTCCTCAGGGCTATTCGCGACGCACCGACCCCCAAAGAAAATGGGCTAGAATAGCGTTCAGTTGGTGGAACCACGTTGGCTCTATTGGATAGGGGTGATTCTGCAATTGATAAAGAAGACGAGGTAGGGAAATCATTTTAAAAATGGCGGACCTGCCAAAGAGAGATAGGGGCATGTGAGACCACACGCGCGTCTGGTCGCTCACCTGTATCCACAGGGGGGCGAGGTTCTTGTTCCACGCCAATGTCTGAGATGCTGAGGGAAATACGCCAAAATACTTAAAGCCGTCCGGGACTACCACTACCTCCCTCGACCAGTCGCCCAGCCAAACCCCGCCCGCAGCAGCCACAAAAATGGATTTACCCCGATTCATATAGAGGCCGGAGGTCTCGCCGAAAATCTGCATAATGCGAAGAAGGCGCGGACCAGTCCGATCGAGATTCGTGAGAAAAAACATGAAGTCGCTCGCATAGAGCGCTATGCGATCGGAGACTCCCGGTGCCCATTCGAAACCGCGCATCTGCGCGTCTATTCGAATCCAAACCGCGAGCGGCTCCATGGCGAGCGCAAAAAGATAAGGGGAGAGTGGGCAGCCCTGGCGCGTCGCCCGCCCGATAGGAAAGCATCTGGAAGCCGAGTCAGCCACTCGGACCGAGGCGGTTATGTCTGTATACAGCAGATTCAGTAACCGGGGGCCAATGTTTAGGCGGCCGAGTAAGGCAAAGAGATACGTCCAGCTAAGGGAATCAAATACCTTATTCATGTCCACCAGGAGGAACGCGGCAGGGCCCCCCAGCCTATCAACCACGGCTATAGCATTATGTGCACGCCTGATATTATGCCACGTGGCACGGCCAGGCATAAAGCCGGCCTGATCCGGGTGAACCAGATCCGTAATATGCGGGACCAGGCGGTTGGCGATCACCTTGGCCAAAAGTTTGGCTTCCACATTGAGGAGAGATCGGGCGGTAGGACGAGTATTGTTCCGGAGGACGACCCGGCTTCAAGAACATAACAATTTCTGCATGCCGCCAATCTGGTGGGAGACCACCACTCTCTGCAGAAGCCTCAAGAGCCGCTAGGTAAGGTTTTAACAGTTGTGGGTGATATTTCTGGGAAAACTCGCAGGGGAAGCCATTCGGGCCCGGCGCCTTTCCCGCTCGCATATCAAGCAGCGCAGTCAGCAGTTCTTCCACCGACAAGGGAGCATCCAGCGTGTCTCGCACCTCATTGAATAAGGCCCGAGGGGGAAAATCATCAATACATTTCTGAACGAGTGCAGCCGGTAGAACTTCATGGGGAGTATACAAGTCTGCGAAATACGAGGCAAAGCAGTCAGCAATAGCGGACGGGTCCGTAGGAGCAGTCCCGTAGGGACCGCGTTTGCACAGGAGCATCTGAGGGCGCAGCGTCTGTTGACACAGATGATGCAACAAGGCACTAGATTTGTCTCCCCACTGGTATATCCGGCTACGGGTGGCGAGCCAATAAAGCCGGGCTTCATCCAGGAGCTCTCTGGCGTATCTCTGTTGTACGTTCAACAGTTGTCTGCATGTGACACGTCCCTCTGTGTCCCTACCTGCGCGCTCCAACTCAAGCAACTTGGCCTCACTTTGTAGTAATTTGTCGCGGCGCTGTTGGCATTTCACAGTACAAAAGGCAATATCCGCTCCCCTGAGAGTGGGCTTCATTGCCTCCCATAGAGTGACTGGGGATTCCACCGTGCCTGTGTTTAGTAAAAGATAGTCCACTAGAGATTTATGAATATGTGCTCTATATTTATCGTCCCGCAGTAGCCACGGTGACAAACGCCACCGAAATTGGGAGCGCCTGGGATCCAGAGACAAGAGGAGGGACACCGGGGAATGGTCTGACAACCCCCTGGGGAGAATTTCAGCCGCGAACAATCTATGGGTGTGCTCCCCTGAGAGGAAAATGTAGTCTAGGCGAGAGAAGGACTCATGGGCTCCAGAGAAATAGGTGTATGCACACGCGGTGGGGTGTAGGGTCCTCCACGAGTCAACCCACCCCAATCCCTGAACTAGGGGAAATAGTTTAGAGTCCTGGTCCCTGCTACTCGGGCCGTGGCACGCCACCTATCTTGCGATGGGGACATAACATCATTCCAATCTCCCCAAACCAGGGTCAATCCTGATGGAAGTTCAGTCCATAGCATCGTCAATTTTTCCACAAGGGACCAAGAGAGAGGGGTGGGGCGTAGACACTACCCAGAACAATGGGTTCCCCATACAGTATCCCATATATCACAATGAACCTACCCTGGGGGTCCGACCATGTTCGACTATGAACAAAGAGGACGCTGCGATGTATAACGATTGCAACCCCCCGGGAGCCTCTAGTGAATCCGGTGTGATAAGTGTGCGCAAATCCAAACCTTCCCAAGCAAGGTGTCTTTGTACTCGCTAAGTGGGTCTCCTGCAGGAAGAGAATGCTCACCCTGTGACGCTTAGCTTGGCACAGCACAGCTCCCCGCTTGATCTTATCGAGCAGGCCATTTGTATTCCAACTAAGAACACGGAGCTCTCTACTCCCTACCCCAGCTAAATCCTGCAGCATGACTGGCGGTGGCATATGTAGACGAAAGTAGCACATGGAGTGACAGTGACAATCCCAGAATCGCACATAGCATAAGACATAGTGGCAATAATAAAAAACAACAACAATTCCCACATAAAATCCCCAACAAACCCCCCACCCCAATACCTCATGAACGTAGAAGTATCTGTCGTGGCATGATCCAGGCCAAGACCCCAACGGGGGTAGCGGCAAAGAGCAGCCAATGGATCCCCAGTAAGAGTCTCCCACCCATAGAGAAACAAACAACGGAAGGTCAGGGACTCATTATACAATGCAAGCCTGCAATATAACGTACAGTGGGTGTCATATGGTATGAATAGTTACAGTTCTCGGAGCTACATCATTCAGGATGCTGAGGGTTCTGGTTGATTTTCAGAGAGTCTCTTACTGGATTTACTGCGACTCTTGGACCTCTTCTTAGAACGCGAACGACATTGCTGTCCACCACCCGCCCCCAGGGGGCCACGTCCAGGTCCACTAGACGATGAGTCGGAGTCAATCCTGGGTGGAGTGTGGGGTTTAAGCCGCACCGTCTCCTCAAGCCACTGGAACACCTCCTCCGGGGACTCAAAAAAATAGGTGCGTGAGCCGGGTACAACAAGGAGTATGGAAGCTTGAGACCCCGGAGGTGAGCCTTAGCCTCAAGGAAGGACTGTCTGCGCTGCTGTACGAGCCTGGTGTAATCCGGAAATATGAGGATGTGCTGAGAGTCATAGGTAAGAGAGTCCCTCGCTCTTGCCTGTTGTAGGATTACATCTCTGTCCCTATAGTTAAGGAGACGGGCGATGAGAGGGCGAGGGCGGGCGCCCGGCGGCGGCTTCTGTAGCAACGCACGGTGAACGCGTTCCAGCACAAAGCATGATGAAAGCGAGTCGGCTGCAAGCCAACCCTGGAGCCACGTGGCGAGGAACTCCTCCGCATCATTTCCCTCGCACCCCTCCGGAAACCCAATAAAGCGGAGATTATTGCGGCGGGCACGTCCCTCCGCATCTTCCACTCGCATTACCAGGCCCTGAGTTAGTGATTCAACGGTAGACACTTTCTTCGTCAACGTGCCCACTGTGTCCTCCACGTTCGAAATGCGGGACTCTGCCTCCGTGATACGCTGCACGGCATTTCGGAGATCTTGCCGAAGAAAGATAACGTCTGCGCCCACCGCCCCTATCTTGGTCTCCAACGTTTCCCGCGACTGCGTGATCGTCGCCAGCAGCGCCGCATTGTCCGGCATATGGGCTTCCGGGCCGCCCAATGAGGGTCCCGAAGCCACAGTTCCAGCATATTTTTCCATGGTACATTGCTTGGAGGACGCACCAGGTGGCTTAACTTTGGCCATTGTATAGCCGCACGGGGCCAAGGAGGGCGGTCCAGCAGTCAGGGCACTGCAATCTCCCACTGCGTGTGCAGAAAGGTCACAGGCGACGTGGGCCAGGTATCTTGCCCACGGTGAGGGGGGGAGGGCCAGACCAGGCGGGGCTACCTCACCCCCAAGCCTCACCAAACCTTTGTTTGGCCGCCTCTGCGAGCTAGGCACCCCAGCCTCCCCTAATGGGTGTCCAGGCACAACTCCCAGTCCACAATGCAGTAGCTGTACTGGTCGTAGGTCAGTGTACCCTAGCCGCCGGCACCAAACACAGCACTCAGGAGAGGGATAGAACAGCAGGGCAGCACACCGGTCAATGGAGAGCGCAAAGGGGACAGCGACAGTGCCCCGCATCACCAAACAGGCAAGGCCCCGAAAGGACAGATAGGGTGGGCAGTGATAGTAGCCTGTCCATTAAGGTGGCAATACAGTCATTCAAGGCTGGCGTAGGTGGCAGAAGGTGTCCCCCGTGTCATAGAGGCAAAGTATGGCTGTTAACTCCTCAGGTCAGGCCCATGCGAAGGCCCCGGTGTCAACACTCTTAGGCCCCAAACACAGTCCGGCCCAGACGTCAATGTGTCCAGCAGGGGCCCCAGAGTCTGCTCAGCTCTCGCCCTGCACCGCGGCAGGCCACCATGCGTGGACGGACCTGAACAACTGCAGCCTCCTCCCCTGACTCCCAGCCACGCGGCCCAGGACGGCTGTCCCCACCGCTGCACTCAGCCCTCACTCACCGGGTCGGCAGAGGTGTCCGGATGGGAGTCTGCAGGCTCGGCCAGTCTGTCAGGATGGGGGCGCCCACGGCAACACCCACGGCGCCACACGGCAGGCACAGGCCGCACCCGCGCGACCGCAGCAGGTAGGCCCCCCAGCCAGCAGGTCCACTGCAGCAGGGCCCGGATGCAAGTGGGGGCAGCCCTCGCCACGACCCGACCCAGTCCACCAGGTCCCGACCGCCCAGGGCCGCGGCCGCAGCCCCCCGCACCAGGCACCAAGCAGAGTCCGCCGACGGGCCCCACGAGGCAGGAGCGCGTCCCACAGTCACTAGGCTGCCATGTCACCAGGGCCCCGCCACAGGCACACGACTGGGTAGGTGCAAGAAGGTCTCCATCGCTGCGTCCCGGTGTCTCCAGGCAGCCGCAGGCTCCGGGGTGGGAGGATGCACAGGCGGAGAGGTGGGCGCCGGCAGGGCAGGCAGCGCATCCCGTGAGCACCAGGCCGCCACTCGTCAGGTCGTCACCCCGCAATCTCGACAGGGCGGGCTCAGAAAAGCTGCAGCAGCTGTGGAGCAGGATCGCCAGGCATCTACCAGCTCCGAGACAGGAGGATGTCCACTTATAGGCAGGATCAATGGCGGATTAGTGGCAGGCTGCAGGAGCTGCGCTAAAGCACGTCTGCCATGTTAGACGGCTAAGCCACACCTGGTGTAGTTTTTAAGATAACATTATTCTCTATTATTATAAATTGGTTTTGAATTTTTATTGTGTTGTGTCTTTTACTTATTTATTGTTTTAGTGATATTAAATGCTTTACTCAACTGTCTCCTTAGTTAAGCCTGACTGCTCGTCTGCCAATCTACCAAGGGTTGAGCAAAGATTAATTTATTGAGATTGACTGGACCTTATTAGTGATTGTGATATTATTACTAGCTGAAGGTACCTACCTCCACCTACTATTAACCCACCTTCCTACAAGTAATGCTTTCATATTAGCACAGAGGGATTGAATTTGTAAAATGGTGAAATAATTCTCATAAGTTTTCTCTCACAATATATCATGAGTGGCGAGGAGAACTTCTCACAATAGTTTGAGCAATAGTTTAAAAGCAGTGTTTTAAACCTCTCTGCAAAGAGGAATATTTCAGGTTCTAGGTAAACAGTTTTTTGACTTTTCATGGGAACATACTGAGAACACACTGGCATTTCAGAAATATAAACATGGAATACAGGGGGCTTCGGGCTGTTTTCTTTCAGTTTTCAGAGATACCACTCACGATGGTAAACCTTTCAGTGCTAATTGGATTATTGAGGGAATTCATAATATGTACAATGTTGTCTCTTTTCATAATATTTAATCTGAGTTCATTTATTATCCCCACGATTCTTTTAATATCTGGTCAAAATATGCTTTGCATTGGATTGACTTCAACTAAAGCCTTGTTAAATAATGCTTCAGATTTCTTGAATTTGCTCTTTTGAGAGATAGGGTGAAGGGAACCTACTTAAAATCCCAGAGCCTCATTTACAAGGCCCCTGTGCCGCCGAAACATCACTTTTAGTGATGGTCTGGTGGCACACAATGCAGGGCCATATCTACAAGACCACCCTGCGTGGCTTATCATGGCCTTGGAGATATGGCCTGAGGCAATGCAGCGCAAGTCACTGCATTGCCTCATCCTGCGATAGGGAGGCATGCCATGGGTGTTACTGTGGGTGTTCCCACGTGACACCCATGGCATTTGACACATTCCCAGATTTGCAAAATTTTGTAAACCTGGTAATGCGTCAAAAGCCTACGCTTCCCCAAGGGTGGTGCAGGGGAGGTGCAACGTGGAGAAATAACAGATTTCTCCTCGCTTTTTCCTCGTTCTATGTGTGCTGCATTTTGCAGCACACATAGAAAGAGGAAATCGCCTCCATTGCTTGATTTTTTTCAGGATGGTACCTTCCTGCACAAAGACAATCAGCACTAAAACGCAGACACCCTTCCACCGTGGCGCAAGGTTGCCTGCACTGGCGCATGTCAGCCGTTTGTGCTGCAGCGCAAGGGGAAAGGACAGGAATGTGCCATATCTGATAGATACAGTACATTCCTGCCCTTTTATTTTGATGTAGGGCAGCACAGCAGGAAGGCTTGCGGCGTGCCCTACGTCAAAAGATTGTAAATGAGGCCCCCATTGTCTCTGACAGGTATTTCTGTATTACTGTTATGTTCCAAATGTCCGCCTTCTCTGGGTGAGGTGAGTAGAGGTTCATGGGACACCGCCTGTCCGATTTCTCCACTCTGAATTTGGTGAGCCTGTGCTTGCCTTAGAGTCAAAGAGAATCTACAGGGTGTGAGCAGGATTGACCTTTGACATGGTATTTGGACAAAATATCGGACAAAAAATATCACGCTGCAGAAATATCATGAGAAGAATATCGGGATTTCACATATATCGTGGACAGGAATATCAATGTCAAAAATATCGTTTTAAGTGTTGTTTTAAATTTAGATGCAAAAAATATCGATGTAGTAATTATCATTGAATATAATATATTTTTTTGTGTAAAATAGTATGCAATGCTATTTTTATTTTATGCAATTATACTTTTTAATGTTTAAATTTTAGAATTCTTTTTATTTATTAAAGTGTTCAAATTTGAATGTTTTTATTGTATTAATATTCTTTAAATGATAGTATTTTTTGTAGAAGGGGGATGATGGGGTAAAAGGGAATAAAGGTGGGGAGAATTTAAAAAAAGTGAATTATAATTTTTTATTTAAAGGTAATAATTTTTTATATGCAAATTATTTTATTAATTTTAAAATTTATTTTATCATATATTTTTTGTAAAATTCTTTTATGTGAAATAAGATATTTTTAAATATATTTTTCTGAAAATATAATATCACATTTAAAATTATTTGAACTATTTTGGATTTTTTAAATTTATTAAATTGTTCTTATTTGTAATTTCGAATTGTGTTAATTTTTTTAATTTATTGATTTCTATTTTTAGTAGCGGGACGTTGGGTTAAAAGGGATGTTTGGGGAGAGTTAAAAATGTGTATTATAATTTTTAGTTTTAATTTATTTTATTTTTATATGCAAATTGTTTTTATTAATTTTAACATGTATTGTATTATTTTATATATTTTTTAAAAAATGCAATGTGAAATACGATATTTTTATTTTTTTAAATAAAATATTATATATTTAAAATTAGTAGAAATATTTTAGAAATGTATATAAAATGTATTTGTATTTATTTATACGTTTTAATTGCAATTATTAATCCTTTTGTATGAAATTGTCATATACGTTTATAAATTTGTAAAAAAATATTTACAATGGAATTTTTGTTGAAAAATTGTTATAATGTTAAATATGTAAGAAAATTTGATAACAATATTTATAAAATTTGTTTATTTACAAAATATTTTGTTGTACTTAAAAATTCATGAATTGTAGAAAATATTAAGCAAAAGTTTGGGAATTTTATTAGTAAATTAAAAGTAATTTAATGTTTTTTTTTATATATAAATACTAGTAGTTTGAATCAGTGTGTTGTAACATTTTTAAAAAATGTATACATTTTTTAAATGTGTGATAATGTGGAATATTAATTGTGTATTTTGGCTTTTTTAAATGGAATCATTTAATGTGCATTTTTAGTTTTTGAACGTTCCCCAAGTTTGTTTAGTTTGGAGTGAGAATAGAAATGTAGCCCCTTTACTGTCCAACACCCTGCCCAAATTGGTTTAGATTGGATTGGGAATAGTAAATGTCACCACTTTACTGTCCAACACCTTCCTAAAGTTGGTTTAGGTTGGAGTGGGAATAGTAAATGTAATTCATTTACTGTCCATCACCTTCCCTAAATTGGTTTAGATTGGAGTGGGAATAGTAAATGTCACCCCTTTATTGCCCCACACCTTCCCTGAGTTGGTTTAGATTGGAGTGGGGATAGTAAATGGTACACCTATAGGTCCCGATTCCGATGTCGGACGGACCGGAGTCCGTCCGACATCGGTTTGGAACTGGAACCGAACGACCTCTTGTCGTCGGTTCCAGCCCAGGAATTAGAATGCAACCAAACCCTGTTCGGTCGCAATCCTATTCTTTACCATGAGAGCATGCATTCCGAACGGAATGCATGCTCTCATGGTAAAGAGCAGAGGTGCAGTTCATCCCTGCACCCCATGGCAGGCACCTCAAGGTGCCTGCCA
The DNA here is from genome assembly GCA_963921515.1 of Calotriton arnoldi. Taxonomy (NCBI): domain Eukaryota; kingdom Metazoa; phylum Chordata; class Amphibia; order Caudata; family Salamandridae; genus Calotriton; species Calotriton arnoldi. Next base: position 634,725 of record CAWUFW010010266.1, read on the forward strand.
CCGTTTGCAGGGATCAACAGGGTGGCACCATAGGTGCCCCCTAGACCGCGGCCTTGCACCCATGGGGGCCCTGCAGGTGCCCCCAAAGACAGATTCCCAATGCCTTTCTGTGTCGGAAAGGCCAGCAAAAAAAGGCAGTGGGAAGCTGCCATCGAAATCCCTCTGCCGGAAAGAGCCGGCAGAGGGATTACTGAAGGCCTTCCGAATGGCGGACGGGCTCTCCGAGCCCTTCATAAGCCATTCGGAACTCGTGTTTGTAATAATTTCTGACCGACTCCATCAAAATGGGTTGGTCGGAAATCATTCCAAACAGGAGATTACGATGCGGTAAGAATGGCTCCGACCGACAGTCGGAGCCATTCTTACCGCATCGTAATCGGGCCCTTAGAGGGTCATTACGATGGCGGGCGGAAAAAAATCCAACCGCCATGGTAGCGGAAAATTACCGTCCGCAGGTACCGCGGAAACACTGCCGACCCTATTAGGATCAACCGCCAAAATATTCCAACCGTGGCGGTAGGAGGCATCGAAAAACCGCCCGTAGACGGCGGAGAAGGTGAAAATCCAACCGCGACGGTCGGTATCATAGCGGAAACGCACAAAACAGCCGCCAGGCACGCGGAGTGACCGCCAATGATATTATGATATCCCCGATGACACAGCGGTACGTTCCACTGTTTCCGACCGCCGCGGTTGCTAACAGTAATGATTGTGAGATACAGCGGAAGGCCTGCAGCATAACCATCACTGCGGATGCTCCGCCAACAAAATGGCGGCCAAGGAAAAAAACACACAATAAGGCCAGCAAATGCACACAGACAACTAGCCCTGCCCCCAAAATAACCTGAAACATCCCAATGACACACCCCCATGGCAAATTCAAATATACAAATCACAGGACAACACACACAGCACACCTGACAGCATTACACCATCTTGACACACCCACATAGCTGAGCATAAAACCAGCCCCTTCCCTGACCACAATCCTTTGCAAAACTGATCAACAGAAGGAAACAACACCAGAGCACTAAGGAGAGCCAAACCTGCACACATCACACCACCACTACAACACACACACACACACCACCTATACCACCCACACCACCCTCACAACTGCACCCCAAAACATCAGCACAGCACACACCATAGCACCACAGAAAATGCCAAAATTCACAGACACTGAGTTGACAATAATGGTAGATGAGATAATTAGAGTAGAACCACAACTCTTTGGTAGCATGGTCCAACAGACACTATTAGCCACAAGAACAAACATGTGGGTAAGGATAGTGGACAAGGTCAATGCAGTAGGGAACGTGCCCCGCAACAAGCATGAAATGATGAGGCGGTGGCATGACCTGAAGAGTGTTGTCAAGAAGAAGAGGGCCAAGAACCGTGAGCTGGTTGATGCGACTGGTGGAGGCCCTCCCATTTCACCAAAACCATTCTCTGCGTGGGAGGAGAAGGTGCTTGCCATACTGCATCCAGAGAGTCTGGAAGGAATACCCGGGGGAGTGGAGGCTGGTAAGTACCAACTAATGTATACCATGAAATTGCCATGTACTGTCTTGCACAACTACAAAGCTACATCCCTGAGGCACAAGTACACTCATCTGCAGCCCAAAAACAAACACAGGTCACACTGATTTAACATCAACCCCATCTGAAACATCACAAAGGTAGACAACATCAACTGTGTTGTATGTGTCCAGGCAAGCAGCACTCCAACTCCCACCAGGTACACCCTGCCCCATCCCTCAGCAGGATGGAGCACCCCCTCCCACCCAGAAGCATGTTACAGCCATTGTGTTCTTCACCCTCACCTAACAGGTAGGTAGCCATCTTTCCAGGGAGGTGTGTTTGGAATAGGGAGGCCTGCACTACAACTCCCACAAGGCCTCCTTGTCCCACAGCTGAGCAGGATGGACTACTCCCCCCACCCAGAACCATGTGGCAGCCATTGTGTTCTTCACCCTCACCTAACAGGTAGGTAGCCATCTTTCCAGGGAGGTGTGTTTGGAATAGGGAGGCCTGCACTACAACTCCCACCAGGCCCCCTTGTCCCACGGCTGAGAAGGATGGACTACTCCCCCCACCCAGAACCATGTGGCAGCCATTGTGTTCTTCACCCTCACCTAACAGGTAGGTAGCCATCTTTCCAGGGAGGTGTGTTTGGAATAGGGAGGTGTGCACTACAACTCCCACCAGGCACACCCTGCCCCATCCCTCAGCAGGATGGAGCACCCCCTCCCACCCAGAAGCATGTTACAGCCATTGTGTTCTTCACCCTCACCTAACAGGTAGGTAGCCATCTTTCCAGGGAGGTGTGTCTGGAATAGGGAGGCCTGCACTACAACTCCCACAAGGCCCCCTTGTCCCACAGCTGAGCAGGATGGACTACTCCCCCCACCGAGAACCATGTGGCAGCCATTGTGTTCTTCACCCTCACCTAACAGGTAGGTAGCCATCTTTCCAGGGAGGTGTGTTTGGAATAGGGAGGCCTGCACTACAACTCCGACCAGGCACACCATGCCCCATCCCTCAGCAGGATGGAGCACCCCCTCCCACCCAGAAGCATGTTACAGCCATTGTGTTCTTCACCCTCACCTAACAGGTAGGTAGCCATCTTTCCAGGGAGGTGTGTCTGGAATAGGGAGGCCTGCACTACAACTCCCACCAGGTACACCCTGCCCCATCCCTCAGCAGGATGGAGCACCCCCTCCCACCCAGAAGCATGTTACAGCCATTGTGTTCTTCACCCTCACCTAACAGGTAGGTAGCCATCTTTCCAGGGAGGTGTGTTTGGAATAGGGAGGCCTGCACTACAACTCCCACCAGGCACACCCTGCCCCATCCCTCAGCAGGATGGAGCACCCCCTCCCACCCAGAAGCATGTTACAGCCATTGTGTTCTTCACCCTCACCTAACAGGTAGGTAGCCATCTTTCCATGGAGGTGTGTTTGGAATAGGGAGGCCTGCACTACAACTCCCACCAGACACACCCTGCCCCATCCCTCAGCAGGATGGAGCACCCCCTCCCACCCAGAAGCATGTTACAGCCATTGTGTTCTTCACCCTCACCTAACAGGTAGGTAGCCATCTTTCCAGGGAGGTGTGTTTGGAATAGGGAGGCCTTCACTACAACTCCCACGAGGCCCCCTTGTCCCACAGCTGAGCAGGATGGACTACTCCCCCCACCCAGAACCATGTGGCAGCCATTGTGTGCAACACCCTCACCTAACAGGTAGATAGCCATCTTTCCAGGGAGGTGTGTTTGGAATAGGGAGGCCTGCACTACAACTCCCACCAGGCACACCCTGCCCCATCCCTCAGCAGGATGGAGCACCCCCTCCCACCCAGAAGCATGTTACAGCCATTGTGTTCTTCACCCTCACCTAACAGGTAGGTAGCCATCTTTCCAGGGAGGTGTGTTTGGAATAGGGAGGCCTGCACTACAACTCCCACCAGGCACACCCTGCCCCATCCCTCAGCAGGATGGAGCACGCCTTCCTACCCAGAAGCATGTTACAGCCATTGTGTTCTTCACCCTCACCTAACAGGTAGGTAGCCATCTTTCCATGGAGGTGTATCTGGAATAGGGAGGCCTGCACTACAACTCCCACAAGGCCCCCTTGTCCCACAGCTGAGCAGGATGGACTACTCCCCCCACCCAGAACCATGTGGCAGCCATTGTGTTCTTCACCCTCACCTAACAGGTAGGTAGCCATCTTTCCAGGGAGGTGTGTTTGGAATAGGGAGGCCTGCACTACAACTCCCACCAGGCACACCCTGCCCCATCCCTCAGCAGGATGGAGCACCCTCTCCCACCCAGAAGCATGTTACAGCCATTGTGTTCTTCACCCTCACCTAACAGGTAGGTAGCCATCTTTCCAGGGAGGTGTGTCTGGAAGAGGGAGGCCTGCACTACAACTCCCACAAGGCCCCCTTGTCCCACAGCTGAGCAGGATGGACTACTCCCCCCACCCAGAACCATGTGGCAGCCATTGTGTTCTTCACCCTCACCTAACAGGTAGGTAGCCATCTTTCCAGGGAGGTGTGTTTGGAATAGGGAGGCCTGCACTACAACTCCCACCAGGCCCCCTTGTCCCACAGCTGAGCAGGATGGACTACTCCCCCCACCCTGAACCACGTGTCAGAAAGTCCACCTAAAAATGACAACTGGACAGGTAAGCAGACAGTGCATGCACCCTACCATTCCTCAACGAAAGCATTGAGCTAATGCCAACACAAGGCCTCACATCACAACAAAATACACCCCAATTAAATACCATTTGATAGTATGCAGACAGCTATGCGTATGTAACTGTGACAGACACAGAACTGTGACTCAACTAAACCCATGTGTAAGCAAATCAGGGACCATATATGCACTGCACCGAATGCTATCTGTAAATTCCATGGGTGCTGAGCATGAAGGACCATAGTAACAATAACAAGCATTTGCAATGCAATAGGTCTCGCATTTGCGAGAGTTTGAGCTATTTTTATTGTAAATGACATTGCCTTTTATTTATGTTTTGGTTTTTGAAACATAAATAAAAGCCATTGTCATTTACAATGCCATTAGGTCAAACTCGCGTAAATGCGAGACCTATTGCATTGCAAATGCTTGTTGTTACCGAAAAGCCCATTCCACAGCGCATACTGGCTCCTTTAACGTTACTCACAAAAACAAACAAGTACAGGTAAAGCACGAGATGGCTTCGTGTAACCAAAAGCACAATGCTCCAGCACTGGAATTATAATCAACATAGTGGCAGAACTTAAATCCCAATGGCAGGAGTCAGGAGGCCTCACAAGGAACATATTAACCTGTAATAATGTGCTAGAATCTGTTGGAGGAATATGGTTAAAGACCAGTGTGCACACTGATGAGAGGCATGTGAGTCCAGGACAGTGTCTCCTATGAATGAGCAGTGCGGACCCTGAGTAACAGTCTCTTAATCACGCAGTTTTGCCATCTGCACTAGTCCTGTTATCATCAGCGCTATTCTTATTGTTGTCATCGGCACTAGTCTCGTTGTCATCGGCACTAGTCTCATTGTCATCAGCACTAGTCTCATTGTTATCATCAGCGCTATTTTCGTTGTTGTCATTAGTGTTGTCATCAGCACTAGTCTCATTGTTGTCATCAGCGCTATTCTCACTGTTCTCGTTAGCACTAGTCCCACTGTTATCATCAGAGCTATAGTCATTGTTATCATCAGTGCTATTCTCATTGTTGTCATGAGCACTAGTCCCATTGTTATCATCAGAGCTATTTTCATTGTTATCATCACCACTAGTCCTGTTGTTATCATCAGGGCTATTCTCATTGTTGTCATGGGCACTAGTCCCATGGTTATCAGTGCTATTCTCATTGCTGTCATGAGCAATAGTCCCATTGGAGGAGGAGGAGGAGCTTGGCAGCAATGGCCGCTTAGAGCTGCAGCTCCGTGCCAACCGCACTCACCACGGCACAGAACAGCACATCAGCACATCAAGATCCCCTACACCCATGCAGAGTGACGATTCCGAAATCGGAATATCGGCTGCAGTGGCTGGGGCATTAATTGCAGTTTGAAGTGGACTGTTGGGACCGAAATCGGAGACTATAAACTCCGTGCCCCGTCTCACAACATGGCGCCGGCGGATTGTTAACGCACCGCGGACGGTGCTGAAGGAGGAGTGGCCGATCTCTGCACCGGAGCATAATGACCACCAGAAGGATCACATCTCCCTGATTCCAGCTACGGCATCGATCCCGTGAGTGCTGCTGAGACGGGGCTGCATGGATTGGCTCGGTGACGGGCGGGGAAGCGCTGCACTACAACGCGCGATGGATGCCCGAATGCGAGACTGTGGCGGCGCGACTTGGCATGTTTCCCTAATCCAGAGGCTAGGTGTGAGGAACGAACTTGGCCCGCGGTGACTGCCCCTAGTGCGTTCGGCGCACATTGGAGAGTTTGCACCCCCTTGATCTTGATTGGAGACCTGCACCTCCAACAGCAGCAAGCCCAGCGCCGTGCTCTCCCCGAGCGTACAACCAACCAGTGAGGTTAACTCCGAGGAAGTGGGAAGTACTTTTGAATCGCTATCGGGGTTTCTCTCTACACGCTATATGCAGGGACTCGCACTATTGATGCAAGTTAGCCTCGTGAGTCCCCCCGCCTGTCCTGCAAATGGCGGCTGTTTCTCCCTCGGGCAAAGATCGCTCGACATCACGCGCTCCTCCGAAAGACATGCGGACCCTGGTTCTACTCTTCATGATGATCCCCTGCCTAGTCAGCACCCCCGTTCATCCGGAGTACAGAAAAGTATGGGGATCCTCTGAATTCTTACATCAAGGACTCATCCCCCTGCTTGACCTCAAGATGGTCGCCTCAGCCATTGTCTCTGTGAACTCTCCATCGACTGCTGAGACCCAGCCATTTTGACTGATGCCCGGTGGAGCTACCTTGCGAGCTAAAGGGGAGATGGGCTATGGATTCCCTCCTTGGCCATCACCTACCCAGCCGGTCCTTGGGCAAACTCTCCTGCGTCTCGCAGTGACCCTATCTCCCTCCTCCCCTCCCCCTTTATCCTACCCCCCACCGCTCTCCTCTTCTCTTCTTCCCAGCTATTGACCCCTGTCCTCACCCGTCCTTGCTCACAGTTCCCACCCTGTTTATCCACTGGACTTTCTCACGTGAACCGTCCCTCGTCAGTTTGAGACTTAGACATGTGACTAATGCCCGATGGAGCTACCTTGCTTAGCTATAGGGGAGACGGGCTGTGGACTCCTTCCTCGGTCGTCACCTACCCAGTCGGTCTTTGGTCAGACTTCACCTTCGTCTCTCCTGCCGTCTTTTTTCCCTCATCTTCCCCCTCTCAATTCCCCTTCCCCCTTCTCCCTACTTCTCTCTCCTTTCTTCCCTCTTTCAATGTGTTGCTTATTTTTTCTTACGTAATGTGTAATTGTTATCTTTTTCTGTAACATGTGTATCCTAATGTAAAGCGCTCTGATACCTTCGGGTCTAGCCAGCGCTATATAAAACTCATTAAATAAATTGTTATCATCAGTGCTATTCTCATTGTTGGCATCGGCAGTAGTCCCATTGTTATCATCAGTGCTATTCTCATTGTTGGCATCGGCACTAGTCCCATTGTTATCATCAGTGCTATTCTCATTGTTGGCATCGGCACTAGTCCCATTGTTATCATCAGTGCTATTCTCATTGTTGGAATCGGTACTAGTCCCATTGTTATCATCAGTGCTATTCTCATTGTTGGCATCGGTACTAGTCCCATTGTTATTATCAGTGCTATTCTCATTGTTGTCAGGAGCACTAGTCCCATTGGTATCATCAGCGCTATTCTCATTTTTGTCATGGGCACTAGTCCCATTGTTATCATCAGTGCTATTCTCATTGTTGGCATTGGCACTAGTCCCATTGTTATCATCAGTGCTATTCTCATTGTTGGCATCAGCACTAGTTCCATTGTTATCATCAGTGCTATTCTCATTGTTTGCATCGGCACTAGTCCCATTGTTATCATCAGTGCTAGTCTCATTGTTGGCATCGGCACTAGTCCCATTGTTATCATCAGTGCTATTCTCATTGTTGTCAGGAGCACTAGTCCCATTGGTATCATCAGCGCTATTCTCATTGTTGTCATGGGCACTAGTCCCATGGTTATCAGTGCTTTTCTCATTGTTGGCATCGGCACTAGTCCCATTGGTATCATCAGTGCTATTCTCATTGTTGGCATCGGCACTAGTCCCATTGTTATCATCAGTGCTATTCTCATTGTTGGCATCGGCACTAGTCCCATTGTTATCATCAGTGCTATTCTCATTGTTGGCATCGGCACTAGTCCCATTGGTATCATCAGTGCTATTCTCATTGTTGTCATGGGCACTAGTCCCATTGGTATCATCAGCGCTATTCTCATTGTTATCATGGGCACTAGTCCCATGGTTATCAGTGCTATTCTCATTGTTGGCATCGGCACTAGTCCCATTGGTATCATCAGCGCTATTCTCATTGTTGGCATGGGCACTAGTCCCATTGGTATCATCAGCGCTATTCTCATTGTTGGCATCGGCACTAGTCCCATTGGTATCATCAGCACTATTCTCATTGTTGGCATCGGCACTAGTCCCATTGGTATCATCAGCGCTATTCTCATTGTTGTCATGGGCACTAGTCCCATGGTTATCAGTGCTATTCTCATTGTTGGCATCGGCACTAGTCCCATTGTTATCATCAGTGCTATTCTCATTGTTGTCATGAGCACTAGTCCTATGGTTATCAGTGCTATTCTCATTGCTGTCATGAGCACTAGTCCCATTGTTATCATCAGTGCTATTCTCATTGTTGGCATCGGCACTAGTCCCATTGTTATCATCAGTGCTATTCTCATGGTTGGCATCAGCACTAGTCCCATTGTTATCATCAGTGCTATTCTCATTGTTGGCATCGGTACTAGTCCCATTGTTATCATCAGTGCTATTCTCATTGTTATCATCAGTGCTATTCTCATTGTTGGCATCGGCAATAGTTCCATTGTTATCATCAGTGCTATTCTCATTGTTCGCATCGGCACTAGTCCCATTGTTATCATCAGTGCTATTCTCATTGTTGGCATCGGCACTAGTCCCATTGTTATCATCAGTGCTATCCTCATTGTTGTCAGGAGCACTAGTCCCATTGATATCATCAGCGCTATTCTCATTGTTGTCATGGGCACTAGTCCCATGGTTATCAGTGCTATTCTCATTGTTGTCATGGGCACTAGTCCCATTGATATCATCAGTGCTATTCTCATTGTTGTCATGGGCACTAGTCCCATTGTTATCATCAGTGCTATTCTCATTGTTGACATGGGCACTAGTCCCATTGTTATCATCAGTGCTATTCTCATTGTTGGCATTGGCACTAGTCCCATTGGTATCATCAGCGCTATTCTCATTGTTGGCATCGGCACTAGTCCCATTGTTATCATCAGTGCTATTCTCATTGTTGGCATCGGCACTAGTCCCATTGTTATCATCAGTGCTATTCTCATTGTTGTCAGGACCACTAGTCCCATTGGTATCATCAGTGCTATTCTCATTGTTGGCATGGGCACTAGTCCCATTGTTATCATCAGTGCTATTCTCATTGTTGGCATTGGCACTAGTCCCATTGGTATCATCAGCGCTATTCTCATTGTTGGCATCGGCACTAGTCCCATTGTTATCATCAGTGCTATTCTCATTGTTGGCATCGGCACTAGTCCCATTGTTATCATCAGTGCAATTCTCATTGTTGTCAGGACCACTAGTCCCATTGGTATCATCAGCGCTATTCTCATTGTTGTCATGGGCACTAGTCCCATGGTTATCAGTGCTATTCTCATTGTTGTCATGGGCACTAGTCCCATTGTTATCATCAGTGCTATTCTCATTGTTTGCGTCGGCACTAGTCCCATTGTTATCATCAGTGCTATTCTCATTGTTGGCATCGGCACTAGTCCCATTGTTATCATCAGTGCTATTCTCATTGTTGGCATCGGCACTAGTCCCATTGGTATCATCATCGCTATTCTCATTGTTGTCATGGGCACTAGTCCCATTGGTATCATCAGCGCTATTCTCATTGTTGTCATGGGCACTAGTCCCATGGTTATCAGTGCTATTCTCATTGTTGGCATCGGCACTAGTCCCATTGGTATCATCAGTGCTATTCTCATTGTTGGCATCGGCACTAGTCCCATTGGTATCATCAGCGCTATTCTCATTGTTGTCATGGGCACTAGTCCCATTGGTATCATCAGTGCTATTCTCATTGTTGGCATCGGCACTAGTCCCATTGGTATCATCAGCGCTATTCTCATTGTTGGCATCGGCACTAGTCCCATGGTTATCAGTGCTATTCTCACTGTTGGCATCGGCACTAGTCCCATTGGTATCATCAGTGCTATTCTCATTGTTGGCATCGGCACTAGTCCCATTGGTATCATCAGCGCTATTCTCATTGTTGTCATGGGCACTAGTCCCATTGGTATCATCAGTGCTATTCTCATTGTTGGCATCGGCACTAGTCCCATTGGTATCATCAGTGCTATTCTCATTGTTGGCATCGGCACTAGTCCCATTGGTATCATCAGCGCTATTCTCATTGTTGTCATGGGCACTAGTCCCATGGTTATCAGTGCTATTCTCATTGTTGGCATCAGCACTAGTCCCATTGGGATCATCAGTGCTATTCTCATTGTTGGCATCGGCACTGTTCCTCAGTGAAAAATCTAAGAAAGTTTCAAAAGAGCAACCTGTGCCCGACAGGCACTTCAAACTTAGCAGTCTGTCAGGAAGTACATCGAAGAGCAGAGCCCTCCACCGCTGCAAGTAGCTGAACTGAATGCCCAAAGGAACATTTTGCGTGCGTGGTGTACATTTATCTGGAGTTCGCCACCAAACCTGTTACACTGTAATCAAACATTCCTCCGTACATCCACGCCAAAGACAGTCAGCAGAAAACACGGGAGTTCTGCCTCACAGAAGTCCGAGGAGCGGCCTAAAGATGGGGCAGACATTTTTATACTGTGTGAACATAGTGAACATAGTGCAATGCATAATACTTCAATACTTCAACACTTTTAAAAGCAGCTGCGAAACTTATTTCAGATACTATCTGGAAAACCAGTGATGCGTGCGCACCACAGAGGAGCCGGGGCGAGGGAGCGCGGCAGCGAGGCGAACGCGCTGCTGCGCGTGCTAGACACGGACGGGAATGGGCGTTGCAAAGGCGGGACATGCGCCCGCCTTAGCCCAATCGCGGGACTTTTTTTTTACAAAAAACACGCGAAAGCCAATGCCTGCCGGCGAAAGCCTGATCACACGCACGAGCGTGTGGTCAGCTTTCAGAACCCCATACAAGAGGTCTCGTGCTGCGCAAGCAGGGCTGCGCACTGCAACGCTAGGCGCGAGACCTAAAAAGGCATGGTCTGTTGAACAATGAAATACAAGCACAGAACATTACAAAGGTATGCATGAGATAACAATGGTACAATGTCTAGTACATGTGCATATGTAACATTTGCCAGGAAGAGTAATCAGCAAAGATGCATTACATCAAGTTGCATAGCAGCCAGTTGTCAGATGACAACCTTTCAGTTTAATACAAAGAGCTTCACGTGGGGCATGGTATCCAATGACTTGTCACACCATGGAAAAGATGTATGTACCTCCACATCATGTCATGACGAACATCAATGTGCAGACATACAATTTATGAAATACGTAACTGTGTGTTGCATAACATGTAAATAAGAGACATCAAACACAGCAAGCCAGATGGGTGTAAGTCAATGACTATGTACCCTCTGTTCCACAGGTGACCAACAACTGACTGCAGAGGATGACAACCTCAACCTGCAGAGCCAGTCTCCTCCCCCGGAACATGGACACTCTGATGCGGAGTCCCTGGATTCTTTGGATGAGGAGCTCCAAGCTGGCCCATCTGGTGTGCCAGGGCGCAACTGGTCACATGACCCCACTGCCCCCCCACCATCAGCAACAACATCAACGCTGACCCCTGCTGGAACGACCTGTGCTGCCACCACCACCACCACCACCACTACCACTGTTGCCTGCAACACTCGCCCTGCCCCAGAGGATGCCCAGCCCACACCATCAACTGTGGAGGGCATGGAGAGTAGGCGTGTAGCTAGAGTGGTGAGGCAACAGGTCAGTGATAGCAGGGCAGGTGGGAGGACAAGTGGGACTCCAACACCACAGGACACTGTGACCGAAGCCCTGGTTACATCACCAGAGTTGTGGGTGCCTATGAAGGCACACAGGTACAAATGGGCCAGGCCCACGAAGATGCCCTGGAGCTCCAACGTCTGCTGAGGTCCACGGACAACCGTATGGGACAAATCGTGGACCTCATGGGCCAGTTAGTGGCGGTACAGAGGGACAGGCCAGTGCCACAGACCACACCTCCACCTCACCCCGTTGCCACGCAGGATGACAGCGATACCAAAGGGGATGATGGACGGAGCGTTAGAGCAAATCAAACACTCACCCCCAGTCAACTGATCTGGGTTTAATCCATCATCATTCTTTAGCTCACTCCACCACTCCCAGTTCAGACATGGCCATATGCAAATCAGTCTGACCCTGTGCCTCATGGGAACAGTCCAGCCCGAACTGCCAATCCATGTCTTCCCTGGACCGGAAACAAGCATCCTGGGGACCGGTTTCGGGTTCAAAACCCTCATCAGCCAGGCTATCTTGAATCCAGTGGCAAAGTGAGCAAGGGACCCACGTCTGGGCATACCCTGCCAACTTAGGGCGAACAAAGCGATACCAAAGGGGATGATGGACGGAGCGTTAGAGCAAATCAAACACTCACCCCCAGTCAACTGATCTGGGTTTAATCCATCATCATTCTTTAGCTCACTCCACCACCCCAGTTCAGACATGGCCATATGCAAGGATGACAGTTCATCATCCACTCCCTGCGGGCACGGAGAGGGGTGACTCCTCAGACCCCACTGGCCCAGCAGACGATGCCCCCTGCCAAAGAAGAAGGGGCCGTCCAAAGAAAAACTTGGGACTCACCCGTGGCAAAGCACCTGCCAAACGCCAGTCAAAGAGCCAGCCATGATGTCAACACTCTTCACCCAACCATTGACTTTGTACACTGTCCTTACCCACACTGCCATGGTAATGGCATCCGTCTGTTGGACTGTGTCACCACATCAATGTGGTGCCTACTTGATTGTCTCATCTACCATCACTGCCAACTCATAGATTCCCCATTCACACTTATGTAAATATCCACTTCCCTCTCACATATACCCATTGAAAATAAACAACAATAACGCACCAATGTAGTTGAGTCTGCTCCATGTTTATCACTGTATGTGCAATGTTTACCATGGTTACAATGTTACAGTAGCATGGATCCTCTGTAGGCAAGGAGAGGCAGAAGGGACCTAGCAAAACACAACAGAACAAAAGTCACTAGTCAGGTGGTGGTATCACAGCCATCACACAACACATGTCCTCAACGTACACCAATATGCACACATTACAATGTGCAACAGTACCAACATAGACATCCTGTAGCTGTGCCAAACTACCCTGTATCCAACACATAGGCAGCCAGCACTGAGTCAACAACAGGATGCAGTCACAAAGATCACATAGACCTTCACGCAAACAACTACATCAACAGACAATGGACCAGTTGTACATTGTCACCTTCAAGTGAAGTAGCGGTTGATGAGCTGCTGACGCTGGTCGACACCTTCCTCCTCTCCATTATCCTCGTCACTGGACATTTGTGGGATCGCGGGTGGGGGCCTCGGCTGGTCATCATCATCGTCCAGGATCATGGGGATTCCTTTCCGTAAGGCCAGGTTGTGCAGCATGCAGCATGCTACCACTATCTGACACACCTTTTTGGGTGAGTACATGAGTGCCCCTCCGGTCCTGTCCAGGCAGCGAAATCTCGATTTTAGGAGACCAAAGGTTCGCTCCACCACCGGACGTGTTCTCCCATGGGCATTGTTGTAGCGGACTTCAGACGGTGTCCTAGGATTGCGTAGTGGGCTCAGCAACCAAGGTCTGTTGGGATATGCAGAGTCACCTAGGTGTGAAAAACACATACCGATTAAGTGATACAACTGTGGCAGAGGACAGCATGGCACACACAGCACACAACTTGACTCTGCCCACTCACCCACAATCCATGCCCGCTCCGGAAGTAGATTGGCCATCAGCTGGGGCACAATGCTGTTGTGCAGGATGTAGGAATCATGTGTAGAGCCGGGAAACTTGGCACAGACATGCGATATGATCATATCGGCCTGGCACACCACCTGCACATTGATGGAATGTGAATGTTTACGATTCCTATATATGTGTTCCCATGCCTGTGGTGGAACCAGGCCAACATGTGTGCAATCAATAGCACCTACAACATTAGGGATGTGACCAAGGGCATAAAAATCCGCCTTCACAGCCGCCAAAGCCGCCCTCCTTGGAAAACTTACGATCGGTCTTTGTATTGCATCATGGCCGACAGGAAATCCCGTAGCACCATGCTGAAGGTGGGCTGAGACATCCCCCCTGCAATGCCCACTGTCTCCTGGAATGACCCACTAGCCAGGAAATGCAGTGCCGCCATCACCTTCGATTCAGTTGTTAATGCTGTTGGGTATGTCCTGCCAGCCCGCAGGTGTGGCTCCAACATGGCACACAGGTCTTGGATGTTTGTGCGGTCCAGACGGAATCTGCGTATTACGTCATCATCCTCAATGTTAGCCAGCAGGGTGACTGGACGATACACATTAGGTCGCCTCCTAGGTGAGATGAAAGGGGACACATCATTGCAACAGAACATGAGATGTGCACAAATCCGTAGCTTTTGATTGACACAGTGCAAACATTGACTGGCATCACAATGCACCATACAGTGCAAGTCAAAAGTCGTGACACCTTGAGAAAACATTGTAGTACACTTGTTCAGTATTCGCACAGTGAGAACAACCAACATGTAAACTGTTTCTGTGAATGCTAATAGTCACATTTCAAAATCTTGTGTAAACAGCCCTGACAGTATATGATACAGGACATGTGTGAAACAGAAACACTGCTGGCTTCCAAGTGGCTGCGGTACCTGCCACACATTCTTGTGCAATCATGACAGGGGACACATGAACAACACAATTTTTCTAGTTCTGAAGGACTCATTATGGAATTTGAGCCACTGCAAATCCACACAAGTTTAGAGACACTCACATACATATTCACAAGCCTGTGCTAATATCCACTGTCATCAGTACACATGCCATACATGCTGGTAATCACAATTCAAAGTCAGTCAATGACTAATAATGAAAAGCATTTGCAGATTCTGTGTCGCCGTGGATCAAGACACAATGACACCACTGCACAATATCATCAACAAGCAGACAGATTGTCAATGTGGCACACAAAAAGTGGATAAGGTACGTGATCCAAAAGGACTGTAGACAAACGTTAATCTGCACTAAAGTTGCACTATGACATGCAGTATGAAGGTAGTACTGCCCAAACACACAACTAAAGTACAACAGTTGCCATGGAGCTAATCATCCAGCTGCTTGGAGACACAACAGTACCACAAAACACAACCTACAACACCACCAGGACAAAGCCACACCAGTATACCTACAAGTCAGCGCATGAATATACTGAGTACATAACAAAAACACAACAGCCTCATACACATAACAACAGCGGATGTCATCGCACAACACAGGTACTAAAGGACAAACATCAAAAGCATTCTGAGCCACATTCCCCACAGGCTGTCAGGAACAACACAGCGGACTATCAACATCCCTCCACAGACAAAGATGCTGGCTGTGCATCACTTGTTGGCCTCTGGTACCTTCAAAACAACAAAAGTTAGAGTTGGATGAGTGTCACAGCCAGCCCTATCAAGGTATATCTCAGCTGTCTTGGATGCCATCATTAGCTTGATTCAACAGCACCATCACTTCACCCACACTGCGCAGGAACAGCTTGTGCCCCAGAAAGGCTTCTACGCCATAGCAGGCTTATCCACTCGTGTTGGTTTATAATCACTGCACACGTGTCCTACTTGTGCACCCTGCCAAAACTGCACACAATTACTGCAAATGAAAGCACACGCATTACATCAATGTGCAGCCAATTGTGGCACACCGTCTACTGTTCACAGATGCCATATCAAAGTTACCAGTCAGTGAGCACCATCACCACTCTTGGCTACAGTCCATCATCCAAGGCAACAATCTTCATGTGAACAAGGTTAATGCACCTGTCCTTGGTGAGTACCAACGTAACACACCACCCATATCAAATCCACTATCAACATACTCACAACTGTGGAAATATACATGTAACAAAATCACATATGACAGGCCGAACAACATGAGCACATACCAGACACAATGTCACAAGTAATGGTGATAACATTTGGCAGATATGGAGACAAAACATACCAAAAGGCATAGATACAAGTGAAAAATAATAAGGATGTACAGAATGCCAAGTGTGCCGGTGATGTAATTAACATCCTTGAGTATGTAGAGCACACACATGTCCATGTGGACATATACTGTTGGATTTGCTACTGCTAACAATAACCTTACATGAAGGCTGTAATAGGTGATACCAAACAGACAACAGTGTGACATATGTGGTGAGTAATGAAAATAATGCTGAAATGTTTGTACAATCATGTACTGTATAGTGACATATTGTGTGAGATATGAATATGTGTGTAAATATTGGGATCAGAAATGAAATTGGGGTAATTATTAGGTGTCAGATATAAAATTGGGGCTAAATTGTGGTGACATATATGAAAATGGGGCTATAATGTGGTGACATATATGAAATTGGGGCTAAATTTGGTGGTGAGATATGAAAATGTGTGTAAATGTGGGCTCAGATATGAAATTGTGTAGGAGTAATGTGCCCCATTAGTTCTTTCAGTGTGGCATTTGGTGTTAGATATGAAGTTTAGGCTGTCATTACTAACTATAGCCCATTTAAATTCCATCAAGTGCCATGATATTTTGTAAGTGACCACTGTTCGAAGTACAGATATGACCCATGACATTGACACATCACGATGTGTCCATTGGTGCCTTGAACGTGCTCAAACAACACTGTCACGCCCATAGTCAACAATGTCATGCTGCACCCTCGCCGTAGCTACCGCCTGGCACCAGCGGTGTGTCACCGCCATGAACCATGCTCTTCCAGCCAATGGGAAGCGTAATCGCGGTTGCCTGATGCAAGTTTGAAAATCGCGGTAGGCGTGCTCCGCCACCGCGGGGCCGGTCATTGGATGCACTTGAAAGATGCACCACTGCGGTACCGCACGCCTGTCCCCTGCGGTGTGTCACCGCCATGGACCATGCCCTTCCAGCCAATGGGAAGCGCAATCGCGGTTGCCTGATGCAAGTTTGAAAATCGCCGTAGGCGTGCTCCGCCACCGCGGGGCCGGTCATTGGATGCACTTGAAAGATGCACGACCACAGTACCGCACGCCTGTCCCCTGCGGTGTGTCACTGCCATGGACCATGCCCTTCCAGCCAATGGGAAGCGCAATCGCGGTTGCCTGATGCAAGTTTGAAAATCGCGGTAGGCGTGCTCCGCCACCGCGGAGGCGGTCATTGGATGTATTTGAATGAGGCAGACCTGGAACACCAATTGCAGCAACTTAGAACCACAGAAATGAGCCCTGGGGGCTATATATGTGTGTGAGGGAGCCACATATTGCCACAGCTCACTGAGCCTGCTGCCTGAGACCCCTCACCTGCTGCTGCCTCCAGGGACTGCTGCCTGAGACCCCTCACCTGCTGCTGCCTCCAGGGACTGCTGCCTGAGACCCCTCACCTGCTGCTGCCTCCAGGGACTGCTGCCTGACACCCCTCACCTGCTGCTGCCTCCAGGACTGCTGCCTGAGACCCCTCACTTGCTGCTGCCTCCAGGGACTGCTGCCTGAGACCCCTCACCTGCTGCTGCTGCCTCCAGGGACTGCTGCCTGAGACCCCTCACCTGCTGCTGCCTCCAGGGACTGCTGCCTGAGACCCCTCACCTGCTGCTGCCTCCAGAGACTGCTGCCTGAGACCCCTCACCTGCTGCTGCCTCCAGGGACTGCTGCCTGACACCCCTCACCTGCTGCTGCCTCCAGGGACTGCTGCCTGAGACCCCTCACCTGCTGCTGCCTCCAGGGACTGCTGCCTGAGACCCCTCACCTGCTGCTGCCTCCAGGGACTGCTGCCTGAGACCCCTCACCACCAACTGCCGCTGCTGCTGTCTCCTGCCCACAGTGATGGCGAGGACTGAGAAGATCCGTGCCACTCCCTTCACCACCGAGGAACTGGAGGTCCTGGTGCACGAGGTGCTCACCCAGTATCCAAGGCTATATGGTGCGCCAAATGTCGTGGTAAGTATCTCAGAGTGTGAGTGAGAGTGCAGGGGGGCCACACATGAAGTTGATCTGCTGCAGTATGTGCGTGACAGTGTGGGGTGGGGTCATGCACTGCCTAGCATGCTGTTTCCAGGGGGAAGGTGTGTTTAGCCTATTCAACACGTTTCCCTGCCTGCACATCCAGATGTGAGGGAAATGTAATGTCTTGTCAGACATACAGTGAGGCTTCACCTTTTCAATTCAGGAGTCAGGACAGTGATTTCCAGTCTGAATGTCTGTGTGTGTCCCTGATGTCCTTCACAGGCCCATCTGTGGCCTTAGCTAGTGTTGTTGTCTAGAGGGTAGTGAGGGCATTGTTTCTGACTCAATATGTGCCTCATCTCTAGTTCTGCACTATGCTCAGGACCTCAGTCCCCCAGGGTGACACTCTTGTTGGTCATTCACCTTTGACACTGTACATTACAACATTCTTGTGCCCAGACCCTTCCATCACCACCAGCATGTGCACATACTCGCATGTGTTGGCACTGTTTGTGTTTCCAAATAGTCCCTCCATGTAAAAGATGAGATGCCTCACGTTGGACCTCTGTGTGACCCCAACTGGCCTGCACATTCACTGCCCAATCTGACAGTGACACAACACTGAATGTACAGAGTGACAAATCTGTGCTTTTCCTCTTGACTCTCCATCAATGAGCCATTACAGAGATGTAGATTGCACACGACAGACCTTGTGATGAGGGTTTGCATTTGTGAGGTCATGTCCCTCAATGTGACATCCATGACACAGTGTGGCAGTTTAAGGGCAAGTGCTTTGAGGGCTGCGCAGTGTTGGGCACAGTGAGTATTCACAGTGACATATGTAGTAATGTCCTGCATGTCTTGGTATTCCCAGAAACTTGCAGTAGATGTGGTCAGCATAAACATTTTGCTCTCTGCTGGCATCCTGCATGGCTTTGAGATAGGCATGTACTGTGCCCACCCTCATACCTGCATGCATTAATGTGTGTTTCACACATGATGATGTTTGAATGTCGCAGATTTGTTGTCTCTGCTAAAGTTATGGCTGAAGTTGGTATGAGTCAGTGTCATGCTCCTGCACTGTGAAATGGTGGTAGGTTACACTGATTATTGCACCCTCTTGTCTCCCATGTCTGCAGCTCAAAGTCAACCAGCGCAAGGCCGTGTGGAGGGCCATTGCATGCAAGGTGCGTGCACTGGGTGTCTCCAAACGACGGCGCTCCCACTGTCACAAGAGGTGGGATGACATCTGCCGGCTGAGCAGGAACGTGGCCGAGATGACACTTGGGCTGATCCCTTGGGCCGGCAGGTTGGCGCGGCGCAGCATGACACCACTAATGGCACCCATTTTAGCTGTGACGCAGCCTGAACTGGATGCACATCTGAAGGGGCATCAGCAGCAAGCTGGTGGTGAGTATTCTGTGAGTGTGACTTTGGGTGTTGTTTGGCTGCATGTGCTCCAAGCCTGGGCCAGTGCAGGGCTGTGATGTTGCTAGTGTGATGCAATGGCGTGTAAGTGGCCGCGGTGTTGGGTGCAGTTGTCATGCATTCCCCCAACATGTACCTTCCCATGTCATTGGTGTAATGGCCCTTGAGTTCACATTTGTAGTTGTGGCCTTCTGGTATCATCTTCATTGGTGTCGTCAAGGACATCCCATGTCAGGGTTCAGCAGAGTGCATGATCTGAGTGTGCCATCATCAATGTGTGCATTGCTTGACGTCAGATTTGTGCTGGCTACACATCTAACACCAATGTGCAACTGTAGTTGTGCCCCAAGATATGACATGGTGGATGGCATGTGCTCATGGCCATTGTGTGCGGATATGTTGGAGTCTGTCTCTGTGTTGGACACTTCTGCTGGCTCAAGATGTGACAGTGGCAACATGTTGTGAGTAGAATCTTTTGCCCCCTCAGGGCCCTAGGTGTGCACAGAGGGATATGTGTGTCTGGTTAGCTGAAGCCACCAACAGGCTAATTGGCTGTGTGTCCATCACATGGGTGAATTATGCCAAGTTTACATTATGCCACGGTAATTTCGATGTTTGGATTGAGGTTGCACAATGTTATTGCCCATGGTGTTGTCCAACATGGATGATTGTTCATCATTAGTGATGCTTCCCTTGTAGATATTTGTAAACTTGATGCAAATGTACTGATCCTACCTCTATCTCTCTCTCATGCAGCATCTCACATGGGCACGGAAGGACACGGGACGGACACCAGTGGTGAGGCATCAAGCACAACTGCTGCACACCAGCATAGTGACACGGATGTCACCAGCGCATCAGAGGGGGACCGTAGTCTTCTAGAGGACTCACAGCCAGAGACGCAGACCTCTACGTCATCTAACGACGGCAGTGACGCATCTATGTTTTCGGCCGAAGGAAACGGGGACTCTGCCTCCTCGTCCACCACACAGCGTTCAGTGCCCACCCTCCCTGCTACTCCCACTGTTGCTGCCCGTGTTCGCACCACAAAAAAGGGAAGAGTGTCCTTCATCCCAGGCACCGCTGCCCCTGCCCTTGTCCCCCCTGCTGCCATCAGTGCTGAGTCTGTGGACCTTTTGCGCCAGCTGTGTGTGGGTCAGGCAGCTCTCCTCAATGCCTTCCTGGACCATGACAAAAAATTGGCACAGGTGGTGGCTTACATGGAGGGCGTTCATTCCGACGTGGGTGGGCTACACTGGACTGTACAGTCTCTGTCCTCTGCAGTGACAGCAGCCACTCAACTTGCCTAATCCCATAGTCCAGCTCCAGTCCCTAGGCCCACCACACTGCCAGTGGCCGCATCTGATGATAGTGACCACACACCCCAGACATCAAGGGAAAGATACGGCACACGCAGCACACGGCAGCAGCAGCCCAAGCAGTCCAGGCCACAGACACCATCCCCACAGAAAGGTAAACCCACACCAGAGCGCAGAGGCAAAAGCCCTTCAGGCCACACCGAGGGCAAGGATGGCAAGAAGCAGGCCTCAGGCTCACATGTCTGGGGAGCCAAGGACTCACCTATCCCAAAAGTGTCTCGCAGAGACAAGCACACAGTTTCCGTGCCCAGTGACAAACAGGTGCCTGCTAAGGGTACACGTAAGAAGAGCTCCAAGGCAAGTTCACCCACAACATCTACTCCCATCCAGAGCACTGTGAAGCAGGGAAAGGAGGCCACTGTAGGGGGGACACCTGGTAAACAGGTGATGCAGGGGCAGAGGCAATCCGGGGCCAAGCGTCCCAAAGAATCCAGCACGTCCCCAGAGGGGGGACCAGCATCTGCACATGAGCCAGCTTTTGTGACGAGTGTGCCTGTTGTATACATCCCACTTGGCATTAATCCCAGGACAGGGAAGCCATATCAAATCCCCAAGAAGCGGAAGGGCACCCCTCCAAATTCTCCCACACACTGGGTCTCGTACAAACATGAGTCCACCTCCACGTGCCACCACCCCACCTGGTCCTAGCAGCCCTCAGGCTTCCCAAAACACTGATGGCTCTGCCACACCTGGACCTAGCAGCCCTCAGGCTTCCCAAACCAATGCTGGCTCTACCACACCTGGACCTAGCAGCCCTCAAGCTTCCCAGAACACTGATGGCTCTACCCCAGCTGGGCCTCTCTCTCCCCAAGCCAGTACTCCAACTGGCCCCGACAGACAGCCACCTCCCAGTCATACTGCCAGCCAAGTCTGAGTGTTGGTCACCCTCACACACATGTCTCTCCCACAGTGGTACCATGGACTGCCCATTTTTGACACCCTCAGTGTGTTGCTGACCATGGCAGGGTACTGTACCACACATTCCCAGTGCTGGATGTCATGTACTCACTCTGCACTTTTTACTAGCCCTTGGCCTTGCTGTTCACTGCTGTTTGCCCCTTGCCTGTGCAGCTTCTCATGTACCTCACCTGCACTTTGGACTGGCCTTGCTGTTCACTGCTGTTTGCCCCTTGCCTGTGCAGCTTCTCATGTACCTCACCTGCACTGTGTCCTGGCCACTGGCCTTGCTGTTCACTGCTGTTTGCCCCTTGCCTGTGCAGGATCTCATGTACCTCACCTGCACTTTGGACTGGCCACTGGCCTTGCTGTTCACTGCTGTTTGCCCCTTGCCTGTGCAGGATCTCATGTACCTCACCTGCACTTTGGACTGGCCACTGGCCTTGCTGTTCACTGCTGTTTGCCCCTTGCCTGTGCAGCTTCTCATGTACCTCACCTGTACTTTGGACTGGCCACTGGCCTTGCTGTTCACTGCTGTTTGTCCCTTGCCTGTGCAGCTTCTCATGTACCTCACCTGCACTTTGGACTGGCCACTGGCCTTGCTGTTCACTGCTGTTTGTCCCTTGCCTGTGCAGCTTCTCATGTACCTCACCTGCACTTTAGACTGGCCACTGGCCTTGCTGTTCACTGCTGTTTGCCCCTTGCCTGTGCAGGATCTCATGTACCTCACCTGCACTTTGGACTGGTCACTGGCCTTGCTGTTCACTGCTGTTTGCCCCTTGCCTCTTGCCTGTGCAGCTTCTCATGTACCTCACCTGCACTTTGGACTGGCCACTGGCCTTGCTGTTCACTGCTGTTTGCCCCTTGCCTGTGCAGGATCTCATGTACCTCACCTGCACTTTGGACTGGCCACTGGCCTGGCTGTTCACTGCTGTTTGCCCCTTGCCTGTGCAGGATCTCATGTACCTCACCTGCACTTTGGACTGGCCACTGGCCTTGCTGTTCACTGCTGTTTGTCCCTTGCCTGTGCAGCTTCTCATGTACTTCACCTGCACTTTGGACTGGCCACTGGCCTTGCTGTTCACTGCTGTTTGCCCCTTGCCTGTGCAGCTTCTCATGTACCTCACCTGCACTGTGTCCTGGCCACTGGCTTTGCTGTTCACTGCTGTTTGCCCCTTGCCTGTGCAGGATCTCATGTACCTCACCTGCACTTTGGACTGGCCACTGGCCTTGCTGTTCACTGCTGTTTGTCCCTTGCCTGTGCAGCTTCTCATGTACCTCACCTGCACTTTGGACTGGCCACTGGCCTTGCTCTTGTCTAAATTTTGCTGCATAACTGTGTGAAATGTAAATAAAATAGAAATGTACTCCTGTTGTCTGCCTTGTCAGTGTCCTTGCTAACTAAAGGGTTACTGTGTGGGTATGGTTTACTGTCACACATGCTCTATATGCCACTTCAACATTGGCAATGTCTTGTTTCCTCTGATCATGTTGTTTCAACTTTGGTGTCCCAGACTTGTGCATCTGTGTGTGTTGGCTTAGATGTAGGTGTGTTTGCTGTGGACTGTTTAACTTCCTGGGTGTGTTGTTGTCTGTGTGATGTTTAGATTGTTGTTGTGTGTGTTCATGGTGTGTCACTCATCTCTGTTTGTAACTGGTATGTCTGTTGTGCACACACTGCTTGGTGTGCATGCAGTGCTGTGAGTGTATGTTGCCTTGTCCTTGCCTGTTGTGCACCCCCTGATGTTTAGCTGTTGTAGCATGTTGATATCTTTGCATGTGCATGTGTTATGTCTGATGTGGCTGTGTGCAGTGTTTGTGTTTGTTGTCTCATGCAGTTGACAGATGCTCTGTGTGTGGTGTCATATTTGCCTGTCAGTGTGTGTGTTTTGTTGTTGTGTTTGATTCAGATGTGTGTTGCCATTGTGGTGTGCCTTACTTGTGTGTCTGTCACATGGACCGAGGTCTATTGTAGTTCCCGTGCTTGTTTTATGTGCATCCTTGGTGTTTTCTCCTCTCATATTTGATGTGTCTCTTGTCATTGTTGTGCATGTGCAGGCATGTGGTACACTATGACATCATTTTGAGTTGATGGGTGGTGTGGTATGTCTGTCTGTGTGTCATTGTAGGCCCATTTCTCCCTGTTTGTCTCCATTATTGTTTTGTGTGGATGCACTTCTTATATGTGTTGTGGTATGTTGTCTGTGCATTTTTCCTGACTGATGAGGTTGTGTACTCCTGTTGTGTCTGTGCTCCCATTGAATTTGCACTGTTTAGCTGCACAGGTCTTGTCTGTTATTGTAGTAGTTCTGTGTGTGCGTTTTGATTGAGTTCTGTGTCTGACTGTTGTTTTTGTGCGTACAGTGGTTCTGCCATACCTGTGTGTGTGTGATGTTTGTGGATACCCCCCAGGGGGTGTGTTTCCTTGTCAGTGTATTGACTGGACATTATTGGCAAGCTTCTGTGTGTTTGTCACTGGTGTTGTGTGCTGCAGGTGTGATGGGTGTGGGGGTTGTGTGGAGGTTCATACTTGTGTTTGACAGTCATGGAGTGTTGCAATGGGGCCTGTGTGTTGTGCTGCTGACATACTCCTGTGATGTATTTGGATGCAGATGTGTGGCTGCTCAGTGTTAGACTTAATACCCTTCCTTTCATCCCTCTGCCTATACATGGGTTGCCTTGCTGTCTCCCTGAGTTGTGCAGTGAGGTGACTGTGGTTTGACTTCACTCACTGTGACTGCCATGTGTGATTTTTTGAGCTGGGGTTGTGGTTATATGTTCCTTCCCTTGCATGTGATGTACACATTCTTGGTGTTCAGCTCCTTGCCATTCCATTTGTGTGCACCTCACTTTAGGTTTCCTATTTGTTGTCCTCCATTGCTGCTGGCATGTGGTATGTGTTTGTTGCTGTGTGTCAGTGTGGGGTATGTCTGTGTGACTTGGCAGGCTGTGTGTCCATTGGAGTGTTTGTTCATTGTCTGTGTGTGTTTATTTTGTGCTTGGACTCAGTTTACTTGCCATGAGTGTGGTGTTGTTATGGTGTGTGGGTTCCCCTGGCCCTGTGCTTCTACGCTGTGTGTTACTCTGCAGCCACACCTGATGAGGCTGTCTCCCTAGTTGTTAGTTGTGTGGTGCAGTGTGTGTGTTCACCTGGCTGGTTATTGGGCATGTGGGAGCACAGGAGGGTCACGTGGCATGTCCCTTCATGTTGTGGGTGGGCCTAGTGTGTGCAGTGTGGAGGTGTTGCCCTGTGTACTTTGTGCACTGCCCATGCCTTGCGCTGGCCCAGCCTACTACATTGTGTGCATTTTTTAACGCGGATTCACCGCTGCGGTCACATGAACTGGACATTATTTCAAGATCGCAGACATGGTGGCCTGGTTGAGGAGGGGTGGACTAGTGGCAGGTAGGACATGTGTGGCTACACCTGTGCTTGTGTTCCTGTCCCCAACAGGGTGTCTGGTGGGGGCAGGGACCTTACATCAGCCATGGAGTTGTGGGTTGTGTTTGTGTGCAGAGTTGTGGGATTGCGTACCTGCGGCGGCGTCCGCCACGGTCCATGGCTTGCTGGAGGTGTATCATGTACAGCGCCGGAAAGACGTGTAGTGCCGGGTCCATGGCGGTCGGCTCCGGTATTCTATTTTGCGCTCCGCTGTTGTGCTTCCGCCTGCTCAGATTGGCCGGTTTCTCCACTGCGGTGTGCCTGGCTGTTTGGTGCATCCTAATTTGTACGGCGGGAGGGACGTCATTCCGCATGGCGGTGGCTCTCGATTGGTTGTCTCCGCCGTGGTGGCGGGCGCGTTTTGATGGCGGTCCACGTCGCACCGTGGCGGACGGACAATGGGTTGTGTTTGACCATTGTAATATGGCAGGCGGGTGCACCGCTGCTCACGGGCGGAAAACAGCGTTTTATGCCATTGCCAGCATCGCGGAGGTGCATTCGCCAGTCATCGTAATGGACCCCTTAGTGTCCACCACCTTCCCTGAGTTGGGTTAGATTGGAGTGGAAATAGGAAATGCCACCCCTTTAGTATCCAACACCTTCTCTGACTTGGTTTAGATTGGAGTGGAAATAGTAAATGTCACTCCTTCAGTGTCCAACACCTTACCCAAGTTAGTTTAGATTGGAGTGGGAATAGTAAGCGTTACTCCTTTAGTGTCCAACACCTTTCCCGAGTTGGTTTAGATTTGAGTGAGAATAGAAAATGTCACCCCTTTAGTTTTTAACATTTCCCCAAATTTAGTATAATAAATAGATGTCACACATATTTTAAAAAATTAATTTTTGACAATTTTATTTTATTGTATAATTTACATTTGATGAAATATATTTGTAACATAAAATAATAGCAATTTTAAAGTGAAATAAATTAAGTGATTTATTTTTTTAATTTTAAAATAACAGAAAAAATTGATTTTTACATATTTGCAGATTATACATTTTTACAGGTTATTTTACATTCAATATAGTTTTTGAACATTTATTTAACTTTTTCACCTACATTTAAAAAATATTTATTATTAATATATATTAAATAGTTGTATATATTTTATACTATTATTTAATTTATACTTTGCAATTTTTGGAAAACTTTTTACAACATTGTTTGATATATTTAACATTGAGTTTATTAGTTATGTTGACGATAATGTTGTAGTCGATATTGTGGTAATCAATATATTTTTGATATTGTACATGCTTATTTATAGGTAATGATATTTGTGTTTCCCATATTGTTGTTATTGATATCTGTAAAAATGATTTTTTTATTAACTATATTTGTTTGCTCGATATTAGTAATTTTATAGTTATGCATATGGAGTCGATAATTTCGTTCTCGATATTAAATTTCCGATATTTGTGTTTCTCAATATTTGTTGGATCGATCTTGTGTTACTGATCCCTCTAACATGCAACAGTATGTGAACTTTACCTTTTTAATTTATGTAATTACACATATATAGAAGTTCATCCTCATGGAGCATCTACAAGCGCAAATGTGGAAATTTTTGACATTGCACTAAAGACTGTTTTTGTTTTTCCTGTTAAAAAGCACAACAATTGGCCAAGTCAATAGGTATGGCTTATGCTTGAAACTGTCTGGGTGTTTCCAATCATTCATTCTTGCACTCATACTTCTATTCATCCATCTGTTGGTAGTTTGAGACTGTTACAGTGTGACCGGTTTGAAACTGATTTCTGTAGCGCCAGACAGATATTTTCATGGGAGTTCAGAGTGATGCCGGTACTGTACAACTACTGGTCTGTTAAAGGTATGACAGTTTTTCTTGTAGTGTATGATTGTTACTCTGATGGGAGTGGGTGAAATGTGAATTGCGCAAGATGAGGGATGTACGAATGCTTCTGGTATTGTGTGACTGGTACTCCAGGCATCATTAGGATGCCAGGTGATTGGACCGCTGCCTGTCATCACGTCGGTCAGGAGATCAACTGACAGGCAGGCGGGTGTGGTCTGACCGGGCTGGCAGGCGGAAAGTGCAGCATAACACTGTGGCTTGTGCTGCAGCCCTGGAAAAGGGCCGCAGCACAAGCTGCAGTGTTATAGAGCAATTTGCATACATTCATGCACTGTGTGCCAGGCACCATGTGGTGCCAGGCACACGACGCATGAATGTACATAGGGGCACTACATCTGCCCCCAGGGCCACTGAACAGTGGCCTACTGGGGCCCTGCTTGGGGCCCCTAAAGTCCCTTTCCATCTGCCTTTTCATGGTGGTGGGAAAGGGACATCCTAATCCCTGCGGCGGTGCCTGCGCCTCTATTGCAGGGTTGGGGTTCCAACTGCCGCACCGACGGGATCTTAGATTCTGTCGTAGGCTGCGGTCCTACCCCCGACCTCTGCGGTCCGACTGGCTGCATCATAATGCAGCGGTTGGACCGATGCCCTGTATGTCGGGTGGACAGCCACCGACGGCCTGACATCATAATTAGGGCCTCTGTGAGGGGTGTGAAAGTGCTGTCAGTAGTGTCAGGCTGCTTCCCTGTGATCTATGTGAATGCGGTCACTAGTGTGTAACTAGTAATCTGTGAGAGTTGTGAGAGTGCTTGTGGTATGGTGTGACTGTTATTCTGATGGGTGTGGGAGTGCTATCAGTCATGCCTAATCTATTATGGTCTGTTTTTAAAATTGATTGTTTATTATGTCTGTACTGTATTGTATGCATGTGGCACTTTTATGGCCGCAATGGCCGAAATAAAGTTATTGACTGGCTATTAGTCATGCGTGAAGGCTTGTATTAGTGGGTGTAAGAATGCTTTCAGTAGTGTGTGACTTGGGCTCTGTCAGGGGTGTGAAAGTGCTTTTGGTAGTACTTGACTGCTGATCTGTGAGGGATATGAGAGTGATGCTGTTATTTAGGATGTTTTGTATTGCTACCATAAAGGCTTTAACAGTTCACCTCATGTTTTCATTGAGGCCATGAATGAAGACATGCACTTTATCTATTTAATGATGGATAAATGTTACTGCTGAAACAAAACAGCAGCAGCAGTTCCTAAGAGGAGTCCTCTTTCCTCATTTGAGAGCCTTGATAGTCTTTCCCTAATGATGCTCACCAAAAACTGGGTGGTGCATTAATGATCAAGGCTGTCCATATTTTTATTTTGTGAACCCCTACCTAGTGACTGCTAGCAGGTCATCTCCACCCACCAACCCCCCTCACGGTTCACTGATCATCACATCAGGTGCACAGACAGTTTTGTTTACTGTCACCACAAAGCACCAGTTACACCCAGGAACAGTGTCTAAGATCTCTCCGTCAGATGTCTTAGTGCTTGCAGGCACTGATGTCTTGGTCTAGGACACTGCCTCCTTCCTCACATAGACTGTTCCACAGAAGTTTTTTAACAATTTCTCTCAGTGACTAATGCCAGTCACAATGTCCTAAACCAAAAACTACTCCTGCTCCCCTGCGTGTTTGGACATATAGGGCCCTATTACGAGTCTGGCAGTCCACCGACCGCCAGACTCATGGGGGCATGGCGGTGGCGGTCTCCCGACCGCCCTATTATGACTAGGGCAGTCGGACACCACAGCCCGCCACAGCTGCCAGGGAGCCGCTGTTCCCTCGCGGTGTTCCAGTGGTCAGGAGGCAGTCATATGCTTGGCTGGACCGCCATGGCCCTCCCAAGCATATTACGAGTTTCCTTTCCACCGGCGGTGTCAAGGAGTTTCCTCCTCCATGAACACCGTGGCAGAGAGGAAATAAAGGGGCCCTGAAGGGCCCCTTGTGCCTCCTCCGCATGTGTACGCATAAAAGGGGCACAAGATGGACAGAAACTGTTTTTGGAGTTCCCATTGTGGTGCCCATTTTCAGGGCACCACCATGGGGACAGAAAAAATGCCCGCCAGCCCGAAGGAAACTACTAATCTGGAGAGTGGTCTGACCATGGCTTAGGCAGTGCAGCAGTTGGGCAGACCGGCGCTGCACTGCCAAAGTCGTATTCAGGTGCAGAGTGATCATTTGCAGTAAAGTGCCCTCATATGGGAATTTAGGAATGGGTTCTGGGGAGAGTCTCTAGGGTAACCAGAGGTAACTGGGTTCAAGTTGTAACAAGCTGAGCTTTTGCCTCTTGCTCTGGCATCCTTGGGCCGCTTTACTATTGGATACAAACTGGACATCAAATACTGTGCTTTAGCTCTTTACTCTCATGGTAGTGTGGTAGAACAGTTGTAGGTTGCTCAAGCAGGTGGTGTGTATTAGAAACTCATAGCTCTGCAAAGCACACAGTAACAGTTATCATTTTCCTGCCAAAAAAAAGGCGCTTTCATTGACATAGAGCTAAAGACTAAACATAAAATTACAAATGTACACAAGGAAACACAGACCTCTCTAGCCTTTCTTGAAGTAGGGATCTGTGCCAGAATGTAATTTAGTGTTGAACACTGTAAAGACCTACCCTATGATGTTTGGCACAGAGTTGAAAACAGAAATCCCCTTCTTATTGCTTCTTTCAGAGAGTTCAAAATATAAAATCCCTTCTTATTTAGTTACTTGATGAACTATAGCACTTTCATACAGTGCAAAGAAGATTGAGTAGGTAACGAGGAGCTTAAACATAACATAAGTGTCTGTACTAAAAGAGAGTTTTGTTTCATTTCATTACATAAGAACAGATTAAGAACAATGGGGGTCATTACGATGGCGTAACATTCGCCACTGCCGAGCCGGCGGTGGCAACCGTTACTCCATCATAACGAGTAATACCCCCGCCATATTACAATGGCGGGGGGTATTGCGGCGGACGCAAAGTGCGTCCGCCGCTTTTCCCCCGGTGGGCAATCGTTCCGATTGCCGGCCGGGCGGACTTGGGCCTCTAATATGGTGGCGGTGCCTAGCAGGCACCGCCATTCATATTATGATGCGTGCGGTTTAAGGCCTTTCCATGGCGGTGATGCCGCCATGGAAAGGCTGGCGGGGAATTGCTCTGGGGGCCTGTTGCGGGCCCCCGGGAGGGTGGGGGGTGCACTTGGGGGGTACCCATGGTACCCCCCTCCATTTCCATGCACAAGGTGGCAGGCACCGCGCGGTGCCTGCCACGTTGTGCATGGAAATGCACAACATGGCAATTTGACATTGCGGCGGGTGCTGCTGTAATGTTAAACTGCGGAATGCGACCGCCAGGGTTGCAGTCGCATCCTAATCAGGGGTGCGGGACCGTCGCATGGCAGGCGGCCGGTCCCATTACCACAAGGATGGCGGGCGGACTAAAGTCCGCCCACCATCCTAATTACCCCCAATGTTGTTTTGTGTAATACCTAAAGCATTTTGCATAGAAGTAGTTTTGATTTATTGCTTTCACATAAGAACATTTTCATGTTGTTTTGTTGCAAACAGCATTTTACTCACCAGCATTTTTGTTTCATTGCATTTACATATGCATACTTTCTTTTCAAAATCTCTCTGACAATGACAGGTTGGATGCGCACACAGAAAAAGGCCACACTAGGTCTTGCTGTACTTTAAGCAAGATCAACTATCATTTGTTGTTTCATGTCCTGATCTAGACATTGCTACCTGGGCCAAGACAGACATGACCACCACCTGTTGTGATCTGTGGTTTGATTTCTGACCCCTCGTAGCAAGCTGACTGTCCAGTATGGCTTATTCTGCCCCCCCCCCCACAGCAACGGTATGGAACAGATGTGTTCATACTTCCGGTGGCACTCTGTTGGGATGGGAAAGTCCTCTGCATGGTAATAGATGTGCACCTGTTCCCTGAGTGCCCCAGCTGTAATGATGTCTTTATCCCTAATGCTGAGAGGGGAGCCTGTGGAAGGATTGAGGACACCGGTTGCTGGACCCCGGTTTGTGTTTTATTTCCCCACCTGTTTGGCATATTGACATGATCTATCATGACCTTCTGATTGACCGGTTACAGAGCCTGGGATTCCAGGGTGTAGGTCTTAACCTATTGTGATCATTCCTCAAAGATCGTATTCAATCGGTTTCCTTTAAAGAATTCATATCTGAACCCTTTACGCTGGCATGTGGGTTACCAAAGAGCTCATCATTGAGCCCAACACTGTTCAATCTCTGTTACCCCCCTGGCAGCCTTAATCAAATCATTTGGGTTGTCTCTGGTGTCTTACGCCGACGACACCCAGATTGTGGTGTCGCTATCTGATAAGGGTCCCGACATGAGCAACACCTTTCGGAGCTGCATGAGTGCAGTGAGCGTCTGGATGGATGAAAACTGTCTAAACCTAAATTCTTCCAAGACAGAAGTCACCTTGTTTGGTAATAATCCCACTTTCTGGTCCCCTGCTTGGTGGCCTGCTGAGCTAGGCACCCTTCCGACGCCGGTTAAGAAGGTAAAAAACCTTGGCGCCCTGGTTGACAACAGACTGAGGTACAAAGAGAAAGTTAACAAAGTTATCTCTGCATATTTTTTCTCCTTGCGAAACGTGAAGAAAATTGCAAAATCCTACAATTTGACATGTTAAAGACTGTCGTCATTGCACTAGTTCTATCCAGAGTAGACTACTGCAATGGTTTATACCAAAATCTGCCAAAAATATCTCAGAATAAACTGAAAATTTTGCAAAATTCAGCAGTTCGTATGCTGATGAAGGTCCTCAATATAGCTCGGCCTCGCAAGCCATTATCAGATTGCACTGGTTACCCAGAAAAAAGTGCATAGTCTTCAAGGGCCTGTGCACGGCCTACAAAGCACTCCACTGCCTTGGCCCCATTTATCTTAGGAACAGGTTCAGATGATATCAGCTCGACAGGACTATTTGCTTCAGCTCTGCTAGAGACTTGGTGGTTCCCAAGGGCCACCTGAGGAAACAGGAGTGTTGTCATCTGTACGGCCCAAAACAGGAATCGTTTGCCTCTGGAGCTAAAAACTGCCACCTCCTATTTAGGGTTCAGCAAAGCATTAAAGACCTGGCTGTTTATGCACGACTAGCAGTTGGAGAGCCACTCACTCAGTTTCCTCAATTGGTAGTGCCAAGATGCCTCTGGGCATACGATGCGCTTTACAAATTATAAAATCAAATGAAATCATATACGCCTCGGACATGCCCCTCTTCTATAGCAGGCTATTTAGAACAGCAGACAGCATGTTCGTGCCACTGGCGCACACTGATGTGCCCAAGGCAGGCCTGTCTGTGCCCGTCCAGGCCCGGATCACGCCGAGGGCCGTCCCCCTGTTGGTTTTTGCCCCCACCTTGAACAGAGACGAGTGTACTCGAGAGAAGAGCTGCTAGCGTGCAAGCCCACAGTAAAGTGCTTTAGATGTGTGAGAATAGATCCATGCTCAATTAACACAGCCTTTAAAGAAACATGTCAGTTCTGCAGTTCCTTGATAGTGAACCCAGAAGCTCAGGCCAATAATAAGTTGGAATCCAAGAGCAACTCCAACTCACATGCCAAAAATATTATCACATAAGGGAAAATCCTCTACACTCTAATTAATGCCAGGTCCCTGGTGAAATAGAAAACTGAATTTGCAGACTTTTAGATTGCCAAATTTCAGTTCGATCAATTTAATTTGATTTTAACTCATTAACTGCCCGAGTGTGTAGAGGACTTAGATCAAGCAATTTTAAATTATTCAAGTTGGTTAAACCTAGCAGTAACCACCTTAGCACCTAACAAGATATCTCAGCACCATAGGAGTAAACCGCCGGCTCCGTGATTTACAGACAATCTCAGGGCCCAGAAACAATGTTGTAGAAGATGGGAACAAAAATGGGTGAAAGCATACAACATTGTGGAAAAGGAAAAATACAAGCAATGAATGGAAGACTACAAATATCTTTTAGAAAAAGAGTAATAACGTTATTTTACACAAAAAAATTGAAGCTTCCAAAAACTCAGTAAAATAACAGTTTCAGACAGTGATTAAACTGACCATTATTCCTAGCAGCAAAATGGTAGATATCGGCCAATCCATCTGCAATACCCTTGCTGGCTTTTTTTTTTTTTTTTAAAGTGATACAGGTTTATAACAAATTCTCTTTAAACAAGGTACCCATCTTAGAAGGAGACAAGTCTCCCCCTCCCTGCCCTGACAATGAAATCTTTACAGAATTCACCGCTTTTACAGTTGAGCAGGTCACATTGTAAATTAAATCCTCAAAGTCAGGTTCACCACTTGATCCATGCCCTCCTTCGGTGGCTAAATTAGCACCTGAGATTATTGCTACTAATCTTATGTGCATTTTTAACAGAATGTTCAAGACAGGCCACTTCCCCAAACAGTGGAAAGTAGCCTCAGTGCTCCCATTGATTAAAAAATCGAATCTGAATCCCAAGGACGCCAATAACTATCGTCCCTTCTCCCGGCTTCTGCTAACAGCCAAGATCACGGAGAAGGCCATGAATCAACAACTGGCTTCCTTCATACAGAAGACCATCTTTTGGACTCTACCCAGTTTGGATTTAGAAGTGGCCACAGCACCAAATCCGCTTTGATCATAGCATCAGAGGATATAAGGGCCCCTCTTGATTAGGGAGGAAGAGCAGCCCTTGTCTTACTCGATCTATTGACAGCATTCGATACAGTCAATCATGAGCTGTTGATTGACGGTCTTTACAGCATCGGGATCAGAGGATCTGCTTTGGCCCTTCTAAGATCCTTCCTGTTTGGGCGAGAACAATCTGTCTCACTAAAGGAATTGGTTTCAGTACCCTACTCACTGCCCTGTGGGGTCCCGCAAGGATCCTTGCTAATCCCAACGTTGTTTAACGTTTATGCCACCTCTTTGACCTTTCTGATCAGATCCTTTGGATTCCTTTTAACATCATATGCTGACGACACCCAGATTGCCGTTTCCCTTTCCAGCAGTGACAATAACACTGGAACTAGATTCCATAACTGCATGCGGGCAGTGAGTAATTGGGTGATTAACAACGGCTTGAAATTAAAATCTGAGAAGGCAGAAGTTATCCTGTTTGGAAATCAGGTCACTTTCTGGTCCCTGTCCTGGTGGCCAGAGGAATTGGGAACTCTTCCGGCTCCTCTGAGAAAGGCTAGGAGTCTTGGAGTGTTAGTTGATAATGAGCTCTCCCATGGTGATCAAGTTAATGATGTAATTTCTGCTTTTTTTTTTATACCTTAAGGATAATAAAAAATAAATCCTTCCATACATTCCTCCTGACTCACAAAAAACAACAGTCACATCATTAGTGCTTTCTAAAATAGATTATTGCCATGGTCTATATCTAAATATGCAGCAGCAACTAATGAATAAACTCCAAACATTACAAAATGCAGCGACACGCCTGCTGATAGGGATTCTCAAATTTCAATCTGCCTCTCAAGCCATTTGAAAACAACATTGGTTACCAATTAGGCAAAGGACCAGGTTCAAGGCCTCGTGCATTGCCTATAAAGCACTACACAATATGGGCTCGGATTATTTGAGAAGGAACTTCAAATGGTACTGTCTAAGTAGGATGCTGCATTCTTCTGGGGCTAAAAATGCCATAGTTCCTAAGTTCGAACGCTCCCAGTGGGGCAGAAGAAGTTTTGTTATTTGCACACCTAAGGCGAGGAATACCTTACCTCTGCATATCAAATCCATGACCAGCCTGCTATCCTTCAGGAAAGCATTAAAAATGTGGCTATTTCTGAAATCTGTAAAGTTCCTTCATCCTGGTTATGCAGAGTTAGAGCCAAGACACCTCTGGGCTTTAGAAGTATTTATAACATAACATAACATACACATTTTTTAATAGATAAACAAGGATCATGCGTGTGTGCCATGACATAGGCCTGTCTCACGTTCTTGTTGGAGTGGGAGGGGTGCCCAAAGTAGTACCCTCATAGGGGTGAAAGGCTAATGCCTTTACTAGGAGTTAAGCAGCATGAGTGGTGTGCTGGAAGCATATTGTGTAGTGTTCAGTAGGAGTGAACTAGTTCTTTTTACCTGTGTCACTGGTTTGAGGCCTACAGGCTCATTCATTTAAAAAGTTCCGCTGCTGTGTACTTAACTCACGCTTGGTCTACATTGGTTTAGTGTGTAGTGCTGCACAGTGCATGTTTGGTGTACATGTGCTGGGTGCATGTGTGCCTGTGAATGCTACAATACAGGGCTAATGCATACTGTGCAGTGCATGTATGTTATATGCATGTGCTGGGTGTATGTGTGCCCGTTAGTGGTACAATACATGAAGGATAAGGAAGTGCGTGCATGCTGTATACATGTGCTGGGTGTATGTGTGCCAGTGAATTGTACAGTACATGGGTAACTCTGGCTTCCATTTTGGGAGATCTAGGGATACATGGTGAAACATGAGGAGGTAGAGGAATTCCTCCATACAGATTTGTGTATTGCTGCATTCCTGTAAGCTGGGTGGGAGACACTGGAGAGAGAGAGAGCCAGGCTTCCCCTGTGCACATCAAATGGTGCTCTTTGATTCAAAAAGATGTCACAAGGAAGGGGACTGGGCACATCTCAGGAAGGAGATGGGGCTGATTAGAGAATGATAAACAGTAGGGCTGAGGCCCTGGGCTAACCTTTTGATACACATATAAGTGTGGCTGATATTCAACTGCAAATGTCTAGTCACTCCAATGGCCTGCATTGTGAAGCTATCAGCTTTGGAGTCACTCCTGCTGTGACAGACTGCTTTCCGGAGGAAGAGAGAACAGAGGAGTGGGTATGTTGAAAGGGAGCAGAAATTTCAAAGACTCAAACTCTAAATTACATTTGGTGTCTGAAAATAGACTACAAGAAGGAGAGCTTGAGACCCCAAAAACTGTCAACTGTCAAGAAGCCAGTTGGGCTGTGAGAGACATCTGCCTGTGACCAGAACTGGAGGCCAAGGCCTGTTAGTCTCCATCTGGGTGAGGGAACATTACCCAGGGAATCTAAGACCACCTGCCCTGGAACTTGGAGCACCAGACACTGCCTGCTTGCCAAGACCAGTGTGCCCTATGTGGAAGAGAAGAGCATTAGAGAGGGCGAGATCCAGTGGGAATCCTGCCAAGTGGGTTCCCTGAGCGAGGTGTGAGGAGACAGCTGCTGCACCGATTGGGTCATTGCCTTTGTGCAGGGAAAGTGGGCGACCCTCGTATGCCAGTGGAGGGTCAACGTGAAGTGGGTCGTGACCATTGCTGTGCCGAAGGGGTCATTGTCTGTGAGCAGCGAGGAACCGGTGACCCAATATGCCAGGAAGGGCCACCATGAAGATATTGCTGTACCTCGTGGGCCGTTGCCTGTGTGCAGTGGAAAGCCGGCAGCCCCGTATGCCAGGAGGGGCCACTGTGAAGAGATTACTGTGCTGGGTGGGCAGTAGCCTGTGTGCGGTGGTGAGCCGGAGACCCCTCATGCTAGTAGGGGCCACTGTGAGGAAATCTGCTGTGGTGATCCGGTCAGAGCCCATGTGCAGTATAGAGACTGTGCCCTGTATGCCAGAGCAGGCCACCAGGATCAAGCAAAAAGTGTGATCTAGTCGGTATCATCACCGGAGGAGATAGGCCGCTGCAGAAACCCCTATGGACCTGCACCGTGACTGAGGGCCAGAGTCGGTACCCTTGCACTACTCCCTCCCCACTCACCGTGGGAAGGACCAAAGAACTTTCCCATCTTGGAGGAGCCACGAAGAACCTCCGGTTACAGCTCTCGAGCCAGCCGAGGGGTCGCGCTCAGAGACTCCGAATGCTCCGATCCTGAAGGTGAGGGTAAGATTGATTTCAGGCCGGTCGGCCCTGCGGGAACTTGCTTGCCAGGTAGCTCTTCAGCGCTGGAACACTTTCCACTTTAAATACAGAGTTGCAGTGGAACTCCTGAAACTCAAACCTCTAGTGAGGCTTCACTGGAATGTCCCCTATAGTGAATAGGCAATAATCACTATCGCTAGAGCAAGGAGGGAGTGAGACTGAGGGAACCACTTAAAATACCTCTATTGCCCTGACCTCAGGGGACCCTGGAAGCTATTTGTACATGTCATATTCCCTTTGTGTTGGTAGCGGTAGAATATAATCCTTCTTTTTCCATAAAATCAAGTATTTGGTTGGACAATCATTTACTGCTGCTGTTGTGCCTATTTTAAGTCATGAGCCTGTGTTCACACACTTGCACCTACCCCGCTGATAAGCGTTGGAATGCTTGATCCACACTATTACTGAGAGTTACGTGCTGAAGGGGTACTTGGCTCAGCTGCTCAGGATCCATAGTAGGTTAGGCCCCGGGAAATCAGGATTAAAGGACCTTAATCCTCATGGTTTGGTCCAGTAACCCCTGCTTGCCCCATGGCCCTCTGAAAGTGGTTCTGACATCCTCCATAGAGGGTTCACACATAAGGGAAGTCTGCCCCTGACAACGAATATTAGTGGGTATTTGTGTAGCAGGGCAACAAAGTCTGGTTTTCCATTGATGCCACAGCCTGCTAAACAGTCCTTGCTCCTGTAGTTTTGAGTGAGTTTACAATATAAATCCCTTACCTACTGTATTTATTACGCATAGCCCTTTAGAATTATATTTAACAAATGGTCTTCATTAACAATGCCCCTATGATTTATGAGCATTGGAAATAATTCATAGGGGAACTAACATAACTGCTGCCCCCAACAAATAGCCCAAAGGAAGTTAATCAACAAAGGGGCAGACCAATAAGAAATGGTACCACCTCAGACTTTGTCCCAAGAAAAGTATTGAATAGTGACCATGTGTTTCTTAATAAGGATGGTACTCCATGTTGAAGAGTGCACAACTTGGTTAAATATATTTGATAATATATACACTGTTATGCATGGGACTACCAAAGGTATTAAAACAAATTCAGGAAAAGTAGAGCTGCTCCAGCGGGTGATCTCAGTATGAACATGAAATTGTGATATGGTTGCTGCGATTGTTGTCAGCAACACTAAAAGTGATGCAGCACTTCTGGATTTAGGCCACAGTCTTGCTAACATTTCATGTGATCAGAGAAAGGTAGAGCTGGCTAAGTTAATTTCACAAATGTATACTTCCTTGGACCGGAACATATTGGATACACAGTGTCCGCTATAACAGCAACTCAAGCCTTATTAGTGCTCCCTGCAGGCTTTGCAGAGCCCACTGTATAAAATGCAAATTTATATTAATTTACGGGGACAATAAGTGGAGTTTATGGTATTGCCTACTAACAATGCAAAACCTCCTTGTTTCTGAGTGTAAGGTATATAATTTATGACATATGAAACTATTGGGCATATTTACAAGCCCCTATCGGCACAGGAACGCCACTTTTAGTGACGTTCTTGTGGAGATACTGGCTTCCCCTTATTCACAAGGCGGCGTTAATTACTTAAGGTGGCTTAATGCCGCCTTGCGAATAAGGCACCCTTTCAAGCTATACTTAACGTGAAAGGAGCCGGCAATGGGTGTTGTGGTGGGCGTTCCACTGCAACACCCATTGATTTTGACGCTGACCCATATTTACAAGGGTGGCGTAAATATGGGGCAGAGCCAAACTAGGAACTAGACTAGACTAGACTAGGAAAAACTTGGTCTTACCCTGACGAAACGAGGAGAAATGCTTTATTTCTCCTCGTTTTTGCTGTTTCTATGTGTGCTGCGTTGTGTAGCTCACATAGACACAGCAAAACGCCACTGATTGTTTATGTGCAGGAAGGTGTCCCTTCCTGCACCTAATCAATCATTTTAAAAAAATGACGGGTAGCACTTCTATGTGTGTTGCACAAAGCAGCACACATAGACGTTACAAATCGCCATTTCAGATTGTTTATGTGCAGGAAGCTCTACCTTTCTCTGATCATGATATGGTAGCAAGACTGTTCCAAGATGGAAATTCCAAGTGGTACAGACTGGCATTAAACCTTAGGTGATTCTACCACATATATAGCCAAGCCCTAGGGAAAGCAGATCCTTCAGTTCCCACACTAATAGAGTCAGAATCTGCTTTCTTCCTGCAAGTTTACAACTTACCTCAGTAGAGCCAAAATAGATTCAGAGTTTAAAAAGGCAAGTTCAAAAAAAGCAAAACAGCTTTGTGGGAAGGTGGACATCTTATAAGATAAGCAGGATACGCTGTTTGTGGTCCAGTTACAGCATATAAAAGCAGTGGAGTAGCAAGGGGGTGTGGGGGGTGTGGTCCACCCCGGGCAGCACGAGT
The DNA here is from genome assembly GCA_963921515.1 of Calotriton arnoldi. Classification (NCBI taxonomy): domain Eukaryota; kingdom Metazoa; phylum Chordata; class Amphibia; order Caudata; family Salamandridae; genus Calotriton; species Calotriton arnoldi. The sequence goes on from CAWUFW010010266.1 coordinate 674,000, forward strand.
TTTGGGGGCAGCGGCCTTCCCCCCGCTCTTACCTGCGGCCGTCGTGTGGCAGCCGCCGGGGAAATCGCAATTCCCCCACCCCCACTCTTACACACGGCCGTGGGGCAGCAAATGCAGAGGCCGCCATGAGCAGCAATAGGTCTAGCTACGCCACTGTATAAAAGCCCACAAAAGAGAAGGTATTGATGTTAAAGGGAACAGTTCCACTAATCTAACTGCTGGACAGTTGTTCAGACATGTAAGATTGTCACTGTCACTCAGTCTCATTCTAAGATTGTTGCAAATATCATATCACAATGGCAATATAATCAACATTCGAGGGGACAGACCCCCCCCGTGGGTTTCTCAGCCACGTATTCCTGTATTTTAGCACAATAAAATGTTCTAATGGTCTCAAGACATGAAACTACAGACAGGTTTCCAATGGCAGAGCCAGTGGGGGCACAGCTGTCTGAAACATGACAGTCTGCCCCACACTCAATAGGGCAGGTGGACCATCAGTCTGGCGCATAGTGCACTCCACCACATTTGTGGTAGAGTTCCCTGTCCACCAAAATTTAAATTGGGCCGCAAATCCCTTATTGAGTCTATAGATTCATATTGTAAGCATGAACTCTGATTTAAAGCGATTTTTCTCAAAGTTTTGGATAATTCTCCCACATCTCAGTGTAATGCTAAATTATTAGCCTCTGTTGTAATCTAAAGTTGCTTCATACCGGCTGAGCCAGGCCACTAAAGAAATAGATACATTAAAAATGTATATGCCAATGTTGTATGATTGTGTAAATTAGTAAGTTTATACGTTTATTAATTTCAACTGTTTATAGACAATTTTATATTTTATATTATTACTTTTTGAATTCTATATTATACTTGATTTTCGAATAGTTGCCATAGAAGGGGTCAATCCATCAGGGGATTCAGCGTTAATAGTGGAGTAATTCACTGTTTCCGGTACAGTTAGATTTTTTTACATTATATATGTATTAAATATATATGCTGTGTTAACTTGCACAAATCCACAGTTTTACCCACAGGGTGCTGAAATGATTTGCTAAAAATCACAACGTTTTTATCAGGTCGCGAAAGCACTATTAGTATTTTTTTTATAGTAGAGGTACCTGTAATACCAGTAGGGTCATGTCTATACGAGTTAATATAGAATTAGGGTATGGCATCAGCAGTAGTTTCAGTAACAGGGGGAGCAGAATTAAAGGTAATATCAGTAGTGGTACAAGTCTGCAAAGTAGTACTAATACTTTAGTATTGTCTGCAGTAAAGGCAGTAATATCCTAAAGAGCAGAAAGTAATACTGATACTAGCCTTCATCACCATAGTGCTGCCGCTTTTGTTATGCTACTCATATTATCTCGGATAGGGCTACCCGTAATTGTACACATAGTGCCAGTATTATTAGTACTACAGGTATCATTTTACAGAAATAGGGCTATTAGTAGCAGAACTAGTTCATGTTCTACTTATGCAGGTTGTAATACACTAGCAGTAGTAGTGACAAATGTAGTAATATAATAGGGGTAAGAAAACAGGATTTCCAGGTAGATGAATATATCTATTGTGTGGAGACAGGATTAATGTGCATGTATTAGGGAATGGTGCATAAGACTGGTACGGTTGTGTGGTGTGAGTAAGATTTCCAAGTATATGAGTCTTTGGCATTGGGAAGGGCATATATTGAAAGTTAAAAATACGCAGCTTTTTTCATACTTTTCAACTTTGCAGGTGTAACAAACTTAAAGATGGCACTTCTTGTTTCCCTGGTTGAACGGAGGTCATAGAACTGAGGGCAGCTACGAAAAAATGCTTGAGCAGTTTCTGAAAGAAAAGTCTGAAAAGTGTAACATAAGTTAAAACAGTAATAGGAAGGAACAGTGTCGTTTATTTTACCGTCACCTTATGTCCCATTTAAATAGGGAAAAACTGAGCCTCGCTATTTCACCCCAAACTTCTGTCTCCTAACACAATCCCACGACTTCCTTCCATTCCATGTCTTGTACCGTCTGGAATCCATTGCCCAGCTCATATTTAGAAACACCCGAGTCCTCTTTGACATCCAATTAATTCACCTCTGTTAGATGCGTTCAGCTGTTAAACCTGCATTTTTTTCACATATGCCAACTCCATTGCATTTGGATATCCGTCCCACTAGCAGGCGAAACAGCTGTGGGTCTTTGGGCTACGATAACTTTTTCTATAAAGGGGATAGCACCTGTACCATAAAAATACTGCAAATTGCCCAGAAGGTGCTATTTCTAATCTTATGAACGGCCACCACATCTTTCCCTCACACCCATCACTTTGGCCCCCGGCCTATAGTCAAGTGTGTACGCTGCTTGTTTGCCAGACAGCTGTCTCTACACTCGAGCAATTTCTCATCTATCCAGCAAAAGCGGCACTCTACTCGGCAGTGAAAGCTCCGCATCCTGCTTCCCTAAGCTATTAGTACCCATGACGGATACAAAACCTACGGCGGCAGCCATTTTGGGGCCTGAGGTTCATTCGAATGGAAACATATATTGCCCACATCAGATTTCAACATGGCGTCCCTACGTTTAGAACTCGATAAACGCTCATGTTATTCCTCCAACTAGTGTCTTCCCTGCCGCGCTCAATAGTCAACTGCAAGACTTTCAGGCTGATTTAGAGTATGAGAAATACTAACGAATCTGAAAAAAAAACCTGTGGATCGGCCTATCTGAAATTCCTGCAGTATAATAGTTTCTCTTAGAGGGCTGGCTAGGTCCTTTCAGCCTCCAAAGTCCGGAATTAATTCAGCTAGTCATAGTCACAGAACAGCCTCTCCAGGGGCGTAGCTTCAGCTGAGTGTGGGCGTGTTACGCCCCCTAACTTATGCTTTATCTGCTTAGTAGTTGGGTGCAGAGACTCCCATTCGGAAAGGCAGAGTTGGATTTCACTTATCATTAGCAGTATTGAAGTGTGATCCAGCGTTTCTGGACCCACAACTCTTTATCTCTCATACTGGATCTCTTTATTCGTAGTTACTCTCTAGCTTAGTCCATCGATAAATCTTTTCTTTGTCTCACTGAGGGGGAAAGAGACAGCTGCGGCCGGCACAGGTAAACGCAGTGAGGCGGGGTGGGGGCGGGCTTAGTCGACGGACGACGGAATAGGTATAATTAAATAAATAAATAATTCCTATTCCGTCATCTGTCGACTTCCCCCCCTGCAGCGCCCTGCCGCGCCACACTGCGCTTACCTGTGCCGGCCGCCGCTGGAAAGAGAGTTAGCATTCCACGTCCAATCTACTCAAATATTAACAGCACAACTCATTTGGCTACACAATGAGGACCAGGAATCGGTTGCCAAGTTCAAGGGTATTTATTACAAATTAGCAATCAAATTCAAATAGATCACTCTTAAGACCAGACTGCAAAGATACAAATTAACAACGGGTAAGGCTAGCCTCCGGAAGAAATGAAGGCGAACAAGGATTAAACAAACAAGCAACTCAGTGGTTTTGATGCAAAACAATAACATTTGATCCTTGGAAAAAAACCTCAATTGGTTTTTTCTATACATTGCTAATCTGAGTCTTCCAAGCACAGTTCAAGGCACAGGAATGGTTCAAGTATCTATAGAATTTAAAAATCAAAGAGTTCCATGTAGGAAATAGGCAAAGGAATATAAGCAAGACAGGCATTAGCATTTCAGAAGCTGGGTCAAGCGCCTTCGTTAGATCAAGAATAAGTGTTAGCCTAAGCTTCAATCAGAGCAAAAAGTGCATGAGGGATAAACCTCTTAAAGTCCGTTCAAAGGGCAGTTAGGGATCATGGAAGGGTTCGGGTAGGAATTCAAAGACGGCTCTGCATAGAGTCTGCAGATAGGAGTTCGCCAAGAAGTCTGCACAAAATCCAAAGCGATCTACAAGGGATCAGAGGCAGTACTGAAGAAGCTCTGGCATAGTTCAACAGAGTAGATGGTAAGTTATAACCCAAAAAGTCCATAGGGCGACACTCCCTTGGTTACATTCTCTGCAAATGTCCATTGTATTTGTATCATTGTCCATGCTGATTCACACATTGCAGACTGCAACATCGAGGCAAGATCTCACACTAGTCATGGGATCGACATCTTCTTACACTCAGGTTAAGAAATAAGGGTCCTTTCATTAACGTCTTGATTTCTCGTGTGCTCGTCATCAAGGTCTGTTTCTCAAGGCATCTATCTATTGCTAGTACAACATTTATCTACTTTAAACTAACAATGCATGTGAATACCTGCAAGAATTGTTGAGTAAGTAGAACATGAAATCAGCCTTATGCAGCATGTTGAAATACAGGCCTTTAGAGTCAAGCTAAGTTAAACATTTAATTCAATGGTGCACATTTAATATGCGTGCACAAATTAACATAAATAAACGTAAGATTATTAATAAATGTTAGTTTATCTTGCATAAATCATACTGTAAAAAGCTCAAAATAGTCAAAGATAAGTATGATTAGGAACTATGGGCCTGATTATGATGGGGGTCGGACTTTCGTCCGACCGCCATCCTGTCCGGAATGGGATCGCCCGACTAGCTGCTCGGCGGTCCCACTACCGGTATTACGATGCAACAGCCTTCAAGGCAGTCGCAATGTGTATATTTTGTATTGCGGCATGTGTTGCGGGCTGCAGCACACGCTCCAATACAAAAAGAACACATTTGGCATATACCTGCACTATGTGGCAGGCACCATGTGGTGCCTGCCACATGGTGCAGGGATATGTAGGGGGTTACCATAGGTGCCCCCCAGGGCCCATAGCGGAGGGCCAGGGGTGGGGGGCCGCTAAAGGCCCCCAAGTCACCTTCTGCCTGCTTTTTCATGGCGGGTTAACCACCATGAAACGGCTGGCGGAAAGGGACATTGTAATCCCTACGGTGGTGCCTGAGCAGGCACCGCCACTGTTGGAGGGATTGCAGTGAGCCCATCGGATCCATGGCAGTCGGTCTCTCCGCCCCCCTTCCATCCACCCGCCATCATAATGTGGCGGGCGGTCAAGCAGGGTCCGATGGGGGTGGGACCACCATAGACGGCCTTAGGGTGGCGGTCCCACCGCTATCATATCAGGCCCTGTGTTTGAAAGTACATATATATAACATTAATGCATACATCATAATTTTAATTACTGTTTAGCTTTCACTAAGTTTCTACACATATAAGGATGATTATTGGCAAATAATAAAATCACTAACAGTTATGCAGACAACATAGCACATGTTTAGGAAAGTTGGGTGTCTCCATCAGTGAAAGTACTTTAGTTTTACACGAGGATGGCTTCCTACATTAGTCAACTTTATTAAAACATCTTAATCAGCATGGTTGAACATATTCTTGTGCATAGATTCTCTAACTCTAGAATAAATGCACTCTTTAATAAATGTCGAGTATAACTTATCCCAGAAATCATTGAATTAGGTAAGAAACATGTGCAAGGTGCACATTCATGTCACATTTCTGTGAGCATTTTCTCATGCAGTTTATCATATTTTGTGACGTGTAAAGAGTGCATAGCTTTGCGCTGCACTAGTGTATAGACCAAACTCTCATTTCCCTTCCTCTCACATATAGCATGACAGGGAAACATAAAAGAAAAAAAGAAAAACTCATTAAGACCTGATTGCCCTAATGTTTCAAATACAAATACAAAACTATTCACCACCTGTTCGTCATATTTTATCCCAATCACAGAAAATGAGCAACTCTGCAACCTTTGATTTACAACCTTACATGGATAGATGTACTCGTATTAGAATTCATTAACGTTTTCCATCTGAAGCCTGGAAACCTGCCCCAGTCACAGGTTTCAAAGTACACACCTGGAAAACTTTTCTGATTTCTGTTTTTGCACATGCTAATTTACGCATGTGACAGGACAAATGAGGCGATGACCAATATAATGCTTTGTCACTTTGGGATTTATTTGTATTGTGACTCTATTTTAGTGGTATGGACCAAGTAAATGAGGACATAGAGTTAACATCACTCCATCATTGGCGAGAGCGGGGTAAGTTGAGTCTTCTTTAGATCCTCCGTCCTCTTCTCCTTTCATCGAGCCCCTCTGGAAACATATAGTACGTGGCTATTAGTATTGTTCCATAAAACTATTAGTGGACCTCCACCAGTCACCACTGTGCGCGTTCGATGCGTGTTTCTGGGATTCACCACATAGTATTCCCTTTGTGAGTTAATATGGAGCTAGGTTCCAAACTAGGGACATTCGCGCAATAAACAGCCCACGCTGATGTCTTTAAGCATAAAAGGCCATTTAGTAGGACCAGGCTGCACAACAGTAATCAATAAACCAATAACATCAACATCAATAACAAAACCCCCACATCAACTCTGCATCCCTTCACTCTCTTCACCCACTCTGAACTCACATCTCCAACCACTCCATGCCCATTCCGTTCCTCATCCATTTCCACAAAATCTCATAGCATCCTCCCCGGTATCACCTGGCATTCCAGTCATGCCTCAGCTCCCCACATCATTCAATCTCCCCCCCCCCCGAGGGATGAGTGCGCCCGCTATTGACTCCCCCACCCCTCCAAAGTATCGCCTACCCCGCAGCCCATCCTAAACTGGCACGCCATGCCGACCCTACCTCCAAACCCTAGTAACTGCAGGGTGGGTGGGTGGCCTTTCGAAACTAGCCCTCCCGATGGTGCCGAGCGCAGGAAGAGGAAGTTGCCCTCCTCCCCTGCGCTCTTATACCCACCCCCTAACTCCACCCCTTGACCCTGCCTGGTCCTCCCCTGCGCGAAAGACCCCGGGGGAAGACTGGTCTGCGACTCTGCTTCCCCGGGGCCCAGCATCGCGCAATAAACAGACCACGCTGATGTCTTTAAGCGTAAAAGGCCATTTATTAGGACCATGCTGCACAACAGTAATCAATAAACCAATAACATCAACATCAATAACAAAACCCGCACATCAACTCTTCATCCCTTCACTCTCTTCACCCACTCTGAACTCACATCTCCAACCACTCCATGCCCATTCCGTTCCTCATCCATTTCCACAAAATCTCATAGCATCCTCCCCGGTATCACCTGGCATTCCAGTCATGCCTCAGCTCCCCACATCATTCAATCTTCCCCCGAGGGATGGGTGCGCCCGCTATTGACTCCCCCACCCTTCCAAAGTATCGCCAACCAGGGAACCCCTTTAGGGCGGTTACCTGCCCCCCCCCCCGGGGCCCGGACAGTGCATCTTTCATCCACACCCATTCAAGCATTCCTGTGACACCAAATCGACTCATTCCACAACTTACTGACTACATCTCTCATCTCCATCATATAATAAGCATTCCCCAATCTTGAAAGATGCACTCCGTCATCCCTAAACAGTAGCGGTTCTTCCAGTCGCAGTCCAGCATGAGCAATGACCTTAATGTCCTTGTCCCCACAGAAAAGTCTCATCGCTCTGTTGAGCTTCCGTCGTGCCTTCTCCACAGCCCCATGTTTAATAGCACCCCTCCATACTTTCCTAGGAACCAACTCAGTCCAGGCAATGCAAGTCCCTGCCAGCCTGTGTTTCAGCACTTCCAAATCCCTCTGCATCAGCTGCAAGAGCGCCAAACCCGACAGCTGAACCAAATCGTTCTCCCCAAGTGTATGATCAACAGATCCGGGCATCCCTTCTGGGGGACCATCTTCGCGAGCCAGGTCAGTAGTGTCCCCCATCGCATCCCCCCTTTACCCCACCAATGCACCTCGTGATGTTGTCCTTTTAAGTCCCAGGTTACGGCCGTACACCTGTTGCTCTGCATACTTGGAGGCCCAATGAACGAAGGAATGCCCCACGATCCAAGTGACCGTCTTGGCCCCCGGTCCACCCACGCAACCTACGAGAGAAAAACATGTTAGAAACAAAGCCTAGAACTAATCACACCAATTCCCCAACACCCTATCTTGCCCCCAAACTTCTCACTTGCGAACATACCGCTCACAGCACCGAGACTTCCACCTCCCAATCTGCCGAATCCTGTCCCAAGACCACCCCAGCCGGGCCGCCGCTCCAATACGGAAATAGTGAGTCCCGAAACCAGCTGGATCCAAACCCAAGCGCCGCAAGGCCATACGCAGCACCGCCAACAACTGCCCTGAAGTCACCCTCGCCCCAGACATGTGACAAAAAATCTCACCACTCGCAACCCACGTGGAAAGCACAAACGTCCTCCATTCAGCCACCGGGCACACCCCCCCACAACCAGCCTCGCACAACCAAACCCACTTACCCCGCCCCAACTGATCCGTTTTGGAGTGACCCAGCCAAATCCCCAGTCGCCCGCCATCCAGCCGTATCTCCTCATACCGCCTGCCACAGACTGACCGCGTGCCCAGCAATTCAGACACCCGAAAAGCCCCAAAAAACATCCAGATCATACACAAACGGAAAACACGCACCTCAAAAGCATCATAACAACAAAGCGGCAAAACCTCGACCAACTTGACCAACAAATCAAATGTAATCGCCTCCCGCAACACCCCACCCCCCCTTCTCTCCCTGCCCCAACCTCTGAGTACCCTACTGATAATCACATCTTTCGTAGGATCAAAACCAAAAAACAAGCAACAATAAAATGACACTCCTGCCAATTTCCCTGATATAGTCGCAGCCGTCAGCCCTCTGTCAATGCAATGCAATACAAACTGCAACACTCCTTGCTCCACCACTGAGCGATCTCCAAAAGCAGAATCCCCACGCCATCCCATAAAGGATCCAAACTCCGCCCACGCCAGTCTGTATGCTCGTCTTGTAGTATCAGCAATAGAATTTTCAACCAGGCCTATCACCCTCACTCCCCCAAGGCCCAGATGCCGTCCGGCAGCTTGGTCTTGCACTGATCCGCTCCTGGTGCCAATCGCCGGAACCGCTGCCACTGCGAACGAGACAAAGCATCCGCGATGTCGTTATTCGCTCCAGGGACATGCTTGGCTCTAAAAACCACATTCAATCTTAAACATTTCAACATGAAACTTCTCAGCAATCTCAACACTCTCAGGTCCCTTGCCCTCTGCCTGTTAACCAGCTCAACCACAGTCATGTTGTCCACGTGGAACAACACAGACCTGTTCTGAAACTCAAGACCCCACACTTCCAGTGCCACCAACAAGGGAAAGAATTCCAGAAACGCAATGCTCCTCCCCTGCTTCACCCAATGAGCTGGCCAGTCCTCCGCGCACCACCTGCCATCCCAGAAGATCCCAAAACCAGCTGCCCCGGCTGCATCAGAGTAAATTTGACATTGCCAAACCATCCTGTCTTCCGCAAAGTCCAGGGACATCCCGTTGAAATCTGTCAAGAAAGTCAGCCATGTCCTCAAGTCCGCCCGAACCCCCATGGAGATCCGGATCCTGTGGTGCGGAAGAACTGCCCCCGACATGGCCATGCCGAGCCGCCTGCAGAACGTCCGTCCCCTAACCACCCTGCACGCAAAGTTCAAGAATCCCAACAGTTGCTGTACCGCCCTCAACGCGATCCTCTTCTCACCGATCGCCCACCAGAGGCACGCCTGAATCTCTGTCACTTTAGCAGCAGGGAGCCGAGCTATCCACTGAAGGGAATCCAGCTCAATGCCCAAGAATGTCAGACTGCAGCATGGGTCTGCCGTCTTTTCAGGGGCCAAGGGAACACCAAAGTGCTGCGACATCTCCTGGAACCGTGACAGGGCCCTGCCACAATCCCCAGAGTGAGCTCTCCCAAGAAAGAGGAAATCGTCCAGGTAGTGAGTAACGTCCCGGTGCCCGCTAATCTGTGTAAAAGTCCACTGCAAGAATGTGCTAAACAGCTCAAAAAGCGCGCAGGAAATCGCGCATCCAATGGGCAAACCTTTGTCCACGTAGATGGCCCCTGCGAACTGCATCCCCAGCAGAGAGAAATCCGCGGGGTGTATGGGCAGCAGGCGGAAGGCAGACTTCACATCACATTTCGCTAATTCCGCCCCCGGCCCACACACCCTCACAAGGCGGATCGCATCATATACCGATGCGTAAAGCACCCTTGAGTCCGCCTCCGCGATGAAATCGTTCACAGACTGTCCTTCAGGCCACGAGAGGTGATGTATCATGCGAAACTCACCCTCCTCTTTCTTGGACACCACCCCCAGTGGGGAGATGATTAAGTCATCCGCTGGCCAGTTGCTAAATGGGCCAGCTATTCTCCCCTCATCCACCTCCTTCTGCAATTTGGCAGCTACCACTCCCGGCAATTCGGTAGCTGATTTCAGATTGTCCGCCCATCTCCTCACCCTGGGACCCTGATAGCCCGCCCGAAAGCCCTCCATGAAACCCCACTGAATCCTCAAAGCCGCCTCCCTGTCGGGGTAACACGAGAGCCACGGGGCCATCGCCTCCACCTTAACCGGTGTAGGCGCCCTTCTCTCCAGCCTGTCCCCTCCCTTTCGCGTTTCGCCACTGCTCCGAGGGCGTGACCAGTGTAAGGCATTGGGTAAGGGCGTGCTTCCCTCCACACTTAGAGCACTCATGTTTAAACTTGCATGGGTAGCGCGAGCAATAGCCCCGGTGGTAGCTCCAACAGGCCCCGGTGTTATAACCGCCTGGCTTAGTGGTCTGGCCTGTGCTACCGGCCCCAGCGGTGTTCCCCCCCGCCCCGCTTTGGGCGGGACGCGGTGGAAAAGACCGATAAGCAACCGGCAAACCGCTGGCAGTGTGGGTAGATGCCGATGAGTGCGTGGACGCCATCCACTGCATCCATAATTCCTGATCCACCTCACCCCAATGCTTGTCCGGATTAGCGCTAACCCTGGCCCTGAACTCCTCCTCGTCGTAACTCAGCCAGGCGAACCCCCCGAACTGCATTTGGGCCTTCCTGATAATGTCCATATACTTCATTAGCGCTATGGCCCTATCCAGGTGCTTCTCACAGTAAATACTAGCGTAAGTGAGAAACGCCGAAGTCCAATTTTCCATAGTCACAGGAACCCTAGGCCGTCTAGTCAACTCCCACTCCTCCTCCTTGGAACCCTCCTTTGCCTGCACCTCCCTGTGCAGTAATTTAAACACGTCCACATACTCGTGTTTCCAGATTCTACTCTTAATCTTGTCAGACAAATGAGAACCCAAGGGCATGGCCAGCCCCATGTAGGGGAGCTTCTTCTGGTGTTTGTCCTCTGACTTGTCCCCTTTTTCGTCCTTCCCTTCCACCTTGTCAGTCTGAACCCCCGCCGTAGAAACCAACTTACCTCCCAACATAGGGTATTATGTTCTACTTGTCAACCCGTGACGGCCTGTCTTTTTGCAACTCTCCGGTCTCCCGCACCGACCCCTCCCCCACACCCACCGACCTACAAGCCTTCTTCCTACCCCCTTGTGGCCCACCATCCCAAGCCGTCCACCAAGACCCCTCACCTGACAGTGATGAGTGCATCTCTCCGGGCCGTCCTCTGTAGGTGGAAGCCTTGGGTGTCTCCGCCTTTGCCTTGCCTTTCGTCTGCTTATGGACCTGTAAAACACCAAATCTGCTGTTGCTCTTCACCCCCCCGTCCTGTCGTCGTCATCCCTCACCTCCCCATCCTCAAGCTCATCACTCTCCTCATCATAGTCCAACTCCACTTCTGGCTCCACATCCACAGGCGCCCACAACACCTCTCTCACCGCACGTTTCATACCTTTACTCTTTGCAGCACACACTCCCCGGCCACCCGACATACACGACGCCGTTGCCCGCTCCCTTGCTGGAGGGATGGCTGCCGCGGACCACCCTACTGCTTTAAGCCGGCGTCCAGGGGCCGTCTTGCGCCCCGCCGGGCCACCCCGCACTCTGCCGACATCCGCCGGCTTGGATCCCCCTCTACCCCCCCAGGTCGTCCAACCTGAGTGGGCCCCGGCACCATCGGGCCTCAAAGCCGTTCTGGCCGTCCCTCCGGGCCCGGAGGCCCCTTAAGGCTACCTGCCCCCCGCAGCCTGCCCTGCACAGCCCTGTCCAACTCCTCGTGCTCCGCCCACCTCTCCTCCTCCGAGGTGGGAGTAGGGGGCCCTCGGCCTCAGCCTCCCAGGCCACACCCACCCTGGGTGCATCCTGCTCTGCCCACCTCGCCTCGTTCAGCTGCACTAAAAGGCGCTGGTCCCTGATCCTGTCCTTCCAAGCCAGTGCCTCCCAGCGTGGAAGGGGAGGGGGGCAGTAGCCCTGAAACCCCCCTCCAGGCTGCCAAATTCCAGGTTGAGGGGCCATCACCGGGCCCCCCATCACACTGCCGCCTGTCGCCAGGGCAGAAACCTCCTGCACTCCCTTGACACTCCCCACAGGAGCCGGCGTGCCCACCCTGGGCACAGCCGAGAGGTCAATGGGAGCATCCACCCATTGCCCCAAGCCTTCACCCACACCCCTGTGCCCAACCCAGGCTCCAAGAACGAGGTGCAGGGCCCCCACCCGCCCGCCCCTCCTTCCACCACTGCTCGCTCCCAAACCTCACCCGCCGAGTGTTGCACTGGCCTGGGCCCCTCGGCCTCCACCCCCTCCCTCCTCCACCCGCGTGCATTCAGGAGAATGTAGCAGCTCCCTGTGGAAACCGGCCCCACCGCGAGTCCTGCCGGCCCTAGGAGCCACAAAGTCCAGCTGCGGGAAAGACAGGCGCGGAGGCAGGCTCTTCCGCCGACCTCGCGCGCGGGCTCCTTCTTGGGCGCGCCCGCCCACTCCCAACTGCGCACTTCCCAGGCGGTGGTGGCTCCTCCTGGCAGGCCAAAACCACCGCCGCCACCCCAGCTGAGACCGCCCGCGAGTCCTCGTAAACCCCACCCACGCCTCACCCAGCACACCGGGCCAGAGGAGATCCTCCCACCCGGCGCGCCCAAGCACCCGGAAGGCCTCCCTCACCTCATCTGGCCGCAGACGCCCGACGATTGTCTCCACGCCGCAACCTCGCCTGCAGTCCACGAAACCACCGGCCAGTGGCTCTCGCACACACCGGCAACCGCCTGAACGACAATACCGCTACCCAGGTAAAGCACACCTTGGCCTACGCTACCACCAATAATACTAACTACTACTCCTTTCGAAACTAGCCCTCCCGATGGTGCCGAGCGCAGGAAGAGGAAGTTGCCTTCCTCCCCTGTGCTCTTATACCCACCCCCTAACTCCACCCCTTGACCCTGCCCGGTCCGCCCCTGCGCGAAAGACCCCGGGGGAAGACTAGTCTGCGACTCTGCTTCCCCCGGGGCCCAGCATTATTAAATTAAAGAAGGGGAACCTGGAAGGGATATAGACCACTATCCACTCCCAGCAACCTCATCACCCGTAGCCCGTGTTGTCACTCTACACATGCTCTCTCGTATAGGGCCCCAATGACCCACAGTACAAGCCCCACTCCAAACAGACATGCACTCACGGAGGGTACTTGCCTGAAGCCGTGACTCCCCACCCGAGTCACGGCAGCCCCGTCCTGCACGCCTTCTCTCGGGTTCTCTTGGTGACTTCCAACGGTTCTGGTCTTTTCTTCGTTCTCCTGTTCCGGGTCCCTCGTTCCCCCAGGATCCGTCATCGGAACTCCATCTTCCGTCCTTGCTTCTATACCGTGGTCCGGTCCTCTCTGTGCTCTGACTTTCTCCCACCTCCTTCCGTCTCCTTCTTCCCTCGCGCCTCCTCTTCTTTTCTTTTCTTCCTCTGGCATTGACCTTTCTTCAGCGTCGGCATGCAGGGGCACTTCCGCCTCAAGCAGGAGCAAATCACTAGTATGTGTATGCTCTGTGCCCTTGGGGTACCGCCCCTTTGTTCTCTCGTGTTTTCCGCTACAATGCACTTCTATTTTTGCGTGCAAAAAAAAACCAGAGGAAGTTCAAATACACTTATTCAGAAGGCATCAGAGAGCCATCACACATGATGGCCTCACCTAAGTGGGGCACATCTGGTCAGGTGAAATAATCTTTTGTAATCCTCATGCAAGTATCCTAGAAACCGTTGGGCAATGCCATAATAATATGCTGATTGACCGACAGCACTAAGAAAGGGAGAAAGAGGATGCCATCGTGGGCCTGGATGATGTGTATTGACTATGTGGTGGTGAGCATATAAGCCATATATCTGAAACCGCACTGGTACCTGCATGACAGCGTGAAGTGGGAGCAGAGAGTGCTGCACAACTTTGAGGCCGCCATTACCCTGACCCTGGCAGCACATGCAGCCAATGTACTCTTGCAGCCTGAAAATGAGCAGCGAGTGAGTGGAAAAGTACTTACCCCTCGCGGTGCTGCTGCAGAGGGTCTATGCAGACAGAGGTGAGTGGGGCATGGAGCGCTGTCAGAAGAACCCCCTCATTTTCTTCCCTGGTGTGGGGTAGGTGATGGGGCCTGGGTCTGCCCATGCCACACCCTTTTGATTCTCTGCCTACTGTTTGGGGGAAGACAAGACCCGCCTCATGCTTGACCATAATTACTGGGCCCTGACTGTCGCCGTCACCCATTTCGGTGTATTGCGAGGCTGTGACTCTGCAGGATGCATTGGGCCTGCTGTGCCATATCTCTCTTTCCCTGGGCATCAGGAACTTGTGGCTGGGTTGTACTGATGCTTTGGGGTTCTCCCCTCCCACATTCTTATGTAGTGAAGTACTCACTTGTGCTGGTAGTATTTATATACTTAGGAATGGGGGCATTCAATCCTGTAAATACCAGGCTTGTAAAATGTCCCTGTGGTCTCTAAGCCTCCTAGAATATATGGGGTCAACCTTGTTTGGTTAAAAAAAAATACTCCTTTATTCTTTTCAAGCACTTAATGGGAAAAAAAATCTTCTCTTTTCTGGCTTTCTTTAGTCACTTAAATACATTAAACTCTCCTCTTCTGGTGTATCTCCTAAGTTCTTCTCCTTGCTTCAAGTTTTTTTTTCTTGGTTCATCTTCTCTGTCGTGGTCCCCAGGAATGAAAGGCTTGTCAGGACCCTCAGGAAGAACCAAAGAGGTAATATGGTAAGCGGACCATACATAAACTAAATTAATCCCTCCACCAGTTGTGCCTTCACCACACCCGTCTGTTGTATTCACTCTTTTCAGTGTCGGTTACTTTAGTGAGTTGTCCCTATTTCTTTCCTCCTCCTCTAGAGATGCCAGTGGTGACGCAGAGTGTCCCACCCACCATCTTTTTAGGGAGAAGAATTTTATGAAAGGCACTTGCCTGCAGCGACTGCCCTTCGGGGCTCTGGCAGATGGAGTCCAAGGTCCTGATTACGATGGCGGTGAACCCGCCACCGGCAGGCTGCCGGTGGTGAGTTCACCGCCATCGTAAGACCATTTTCCGCCTGCCAGATCAAGATGGCGGGCAGTGTGCCTGGCGGGGGGTAAGCCCGTCTGCCAAGGGTTGGACAGAGGCAATAGTTACGATTGTCAGTTGGACCCACCCCGCATCCACAAAAAGGTGGCGGTGCCTAACAGGCACCACCCGCTAGATTTGGATGCTGCATCCCCGCAAGCCTGTCCATGGCGGTTCAACCGCCATTGAAAGGCTGGCGGATGTACTTTGGGGGCCCGTTGCGGGCCCCCCTTGAGCAGGGGCATGTGGAATTTGCACTTACAGTGCCCTGCACCAGGTGGCAGGCACTGCGTGGTGCCTGCCACGTAGTGCAGGGAAATGCACAACATACATTTTTACCATTGCGGTGGGTGCTGCAGCCAGCAGCACCCGCCGCAATGGTAAACATGCACAATGCGACCGCCACAGTGGCGGTGGCAATGTAATGTCATGTGCGGGACAGCCGCCATATAGGCAGCCAGTCACAATCCCCGGGACAATGGCGGACGGACTACAGTCCATCCGCCATCGTAATGAGCCCCTGAGTGTCCGCCTCTCCCTGGGAACCGCAGGACTTGGTGGGATTGTCTTGTCGGTTCTCCGTTGGCTAGTCCTCGGCTCTTCAGGTCTCTTTCTGCCACTCACACCGTTCACGCTGCTCACACTGCTTGCTGCCTCAACTTGCTTGGTTCGCTGTTGCCTCCTGGTTCCTTCTTTCTTCCTTCATGGTTGGCTTCGTTCCTCTCTTGCTCGAACCAGCACTACTTTCTTCTGCTGCTTCCCCGTGGCTTGTGTTCCTTGTCTCTTTTATAACGTCATCTGGAAAGACTATTGCACTGACTTATTTTCTGGCTGGACTGACCTTGGCTGCCATGTTGGAATTCTCCGGAATGGGAAGTGCAGTATTACAGTCACCTTCCCAAGTGTTATCACCCTCCTCATCAACACAGGCAAGACTGACAATCCATCACCACTTGTTGACTTGAGTGTCTTGAATCGATGCATAATCTAAGCTCTGCCCTTTTGTGTGTGCTGTGACAACCAGAAAAACCATTGTGAGTCTTTATTGTATTCTATGTGTCCTGCTGTGAACTGTGAGAACGTTTGTGTATTAATCAGAAATGTACAGTATTAAGAATGTGCAGAATAGTAATCTATACCCAAATTCATTTGTATACACTGATGATACTGTTGCCTTTGAAATGATTTTGCTATGACCTGTTAAAGCCAGGGACATTTGGCTTATACTAACTAGGCCTCGGTGGCGTCTTGTTCAAAATGGATGTCACATTTGTTGTATTCCTGCTGCACGTAATCAAACAAGTCATGTTTGTGTATTTCTGATTGACACTGTTTGCAAAGAAGCATGGACTCAGTTATAGATCTTTTCTTCAAGGTTCTTCTGCTTGCACACAGTATTGTGGTCATTCACAATTGTTCACTGTTGGTTATGTAACTAGTTTGCTCTTACGCCTCCGCATGACATTATCTCAGAGGGTGCTTAATCAAAATTCATGCAGTGGGATAATGCTTGGGTGGTAAGGCTGTATTACTTTTTTTTTTAATAACAGATTTTATTGGGTTTTAACAAAGATGCATGGCTGTGCAGGCCGAGAATTACATACAGGATGTTGGAATGAGTACACACAAAATAGCTTACACAGTCAATCCCACCCATCCCACCCAGGTATCATATGACATCACACATGTCCCTCAACAGATTAAGCATTATTTGCATACATCATTCCCTTGTCTTGCGACTCCATATCCCAGAATTTCCCCCTCAAGAAGGGAATTGGCAGAGCAAACAGGATCCAAAGCAATTCCCCTGTAGTCGGCCCACTTTTGCAAGCTTTTAGGGTGTTTTTGGGGCACCCACTCTCCTGATACACTGTAATCTCTAGCCCCATACAGTGATCCATCCCCTTTTTCGACAGCCCAAGAGATGGAGGAACATCAGCTTTCCATGTCTTGGCTATATATTTCTTTTTGCCAGGGTGAGACCCAGGAACAAAAGCAGTCATTTATATCTATTCCCCCTGTGCCATTCGTGCTATGAAGGAGAATAAACTTTGGGTCTAGTGGGATTGTCCAGCAGAGGACCTACCCCAGGTACGATGTCACACCTCGCCAGAAACCATCCAGCGCCACACAACTCCACACGGTATGGATGAAAGTACCTTCATCCGCCCTGCAGCAGAGGCAGACCGGGAATTTAATCACTTCCATGCTCTACAATTGATGCAGCATGTAGTGAGCTCTGTGAAGGTATTTTATTTGGATCTGCTGGAGGCGGGCTGAAATCGCCACTTCTCGGAGCGCTCCCAGGGCCTGTGTCCAATCGTCGCCAACTAGTGTTTCAATATCGGCCTCCCAGGCCACTCTGAGTGCAGGTAATGTGTTTGATCTGTTTGTAACAAGTGACTAATAGACCTTTGCTATTTTGTGAGTACCCTGGTCCCCCAGGAGGAGCTTACCTTCCATCGGATTAAATTCTGGAAGGACCAGGAGGTCCTTAATGTAGGAAATAAGAGCATGATGGAGTTACAAGTAATGGTGGGATTGGCTGCGGCGCAATTGGTATATTTTTTGCATCTCTTGAAATTATTTCAAGACTCTGCCGGCATCACATCTCCAAGGGTGGAGATTCCAACAATATCCCACATCCAAAAGTCCTCTAGCTGTGTCACTTGTTTGAGCACACTGCCCTGCCATAGTGGCGTCCACTCAATCAATTTTCCCCACCGTCCCATCCCCCCAGGGAACACATCCACCTGTTCAGGACACCTGTGTTGGGCGTCAAGGGTCTGCATCCACACTTCAAGGTCTATGAGGCCCTGCTCTCTATGTCTATGCTCCCCAGTGCAATAACTGATATCTATCCCCCGAACCGTTGGTTTAAAAGGCGCCCGAAGTACCGTCACAGAAGCCGAAGGGTCAGTAATGAGGGCAAAGTACACTTCAACTGAGTGAGTATTATGTGCCTTGAATGTAGGGTTCTGCAGCTGGCATGGGTAAAAGCATCAGCAAAACGTAGGCGTTATGGGACGCACGTGAAGTTTGAGGGCTACTTGGGAGTGATCAGAAAAGCCTCTGGCTAAAATGTCAATGTTAGACAGCCTGTGAATAAATTTACTGGGGAACAAAAAATAGTCAATCCGAGAGAGTGAGCCATGGACTGTGGAGTAGAATGTATAACAATTATCGGTAGGGTGATATGTTCTCCAAGCATCAACCAGACCTAATGTCATGAGGGATTCGCCATATATGGTGCCTGTATCTATTGTGTATCTGCCATGACAGTCTATCCACGTTTTGGTGGACTTAAAGGGGATAATATGTTCGATCAATTTGATAATGCCTCTTGACCTCCGTGTGACCCCAGAATAGAATATCTATAATGTATACATAACCATTATTGGTAGGGTATTATGTTCTCCTTGCATCAAACAGACCTAATGTCAAACCAATGAACTAAGCCTGGACTTGCCAGTTTCCGCTACTCTGCCTTCGATGCGCCACCTTTCTATCTGGGGATTCATCGCATCATTCCAATTGCCACCAATCACTAATAAGCTCCCAGACAGGTCCCCCCAGAAATGGATCACAAGGTTCACAAAGGTCTGCCCTAATGGCGGGGCATAGATACTGCAGAGCTTGATGGTTTCGCCATATTTGGTGCCTGTAACTATTGTGTATCTGCCATGACAGTTTATCCACGTTTTGGTGGACTTAAAGGGAATACTATGCTGGATAAATTTGCTAGTGCCTGATCCCCGTGTGAACCCAGAATGGAATATCTGAGTATAGCCGTATATGGCAAGGCAGGGGTCCTTGGTACTAAGGAGGTGTATCTCCTGCAATGGTAATATATCTGCACCCTCAGGACTCAGGACCGCTCCACATTTAACCTAATCAAGAACACCCCCAAACATTCCATGATATAACAAAGAGGTGTCCCATGGAACCGGTAGATCCTGCTTCACTCATCAATAGCTATGGGGGGGGGGGTGAATCTGAGCCACCACATATGATCCTGGGAATGGATGTGTAGTGGGTCTGTGTATTTCAACATTAAAAACCATACAACAACCCCAACCCCTCTCCCCACCCCCATACTTCAACAAACAAGTACTATCGTGGGAGGTGTCAACTCAAAGCCCCAACGGGGGGCGCCAAGTGAGCACTCCCAATGGATCCTCATTCCCATCTGGAAAGTACCATTAGAAATAATTACGCTTCTATCTCCCTGGTTCAAAGTCAAATGTACTGTGTTTCACACTACTAAACATGCAAACGTTTCCAGACACTCAAATGTTATCAGAGTCACAGTATAATGCAAATATTCACAGGTGAGTAAGGGCCTCGCATGGCAGCCAGATTTAGGCCAGGATTCTTCATCTCATTGGGAACTTTGCCAGGAGGATCTAGATCTATTATGCCGTTTCACCATGGACTTTGTGGGGCGATTCCCCTTATCACCCTATGACGAGTCCAAGTCCATGCGAGGTGGGGTGTGGGGTTTCAGTGCCATTGACTCATCTGTCTAGTTGAAGACTTCCTCTGGAGAATCAAAGAATAGGGTTTGTGAGTTAAAGGCCACTCTCAGGCACTCTGGGTAGAGTAGCATATTGTCACAACGCATCAAAAGAAAGCGCATTGCACAACCTGAACACTGCCTGGTCAGACTGTTATGCATTTACGAGTGTGTTGGAGGGGTATACAACACTCGGGTGAACAGGGACTTTTTAGAACTACAAGTCCCATGAACACACACAGGGGAAGGGGGTTGACCGAACTCATGTATGCGTGAGAAGGAGGAACCGCCTTCATAGGCACTTCCGTATCTGCAGACGTGGCCCATTATTTTTGGAACTACCGCGTACGAGAAGTTGGAGAATTGACTGGGTCTGGTAAGGGTGCTGTGTGCACCAGCTGTTTTCCTTTGACTTTACTCGTGAGTATGTTCGTCTTCGGTAACAACTGGGTATAACTAAGTATTCGGTTCCGCTGTTGGCGAGGCACACGTTTGTGCCTCTTGCAGTGGGAATCGGTGGTAGTGGATTCTAAGGCATTATTTCCCACCGTTGGAGAAACACATGTTTGTGGCTCATGCGGTGGGAATCTTCGGGTGCCAAACGAGTGAACAAGACATCTCTGGGGCAGACCGGAGCGAAGTCTCATTTCAGCAGTGATGTAAATAAAAGAGTACCTGTTGGTGGGTGCTTTGGTGGTAAATGCAAAAACAATAATTGATGGACAGAATGCAGAACAATGTCATACATTCACCCCAGTACAGAGATCTGGGCCTAAAGCCATCGTTTTTTTGCTCCCCATACCATTCCAGTTTGGACCCAGCCATATGCAAATCAGTCTTGACCCTGCACCCAATGGGGACAGTCCAGCCCGAACTGCCAGGCCAGGTCCTCCCTGGACTGGAAGCAAGCATCCTAGGACAGGTTTCGGGGTTTCTCCCCTCATCAGCCAGGATAGCTTGACACCAGTGGCATGGAGAGCACACATGGGATCTTATATTCCTAATGACTGGAAGGCACAAGTCCAGTAAATTCTTATCAACAATTCTGAATTGAATGTGCTATGAAAACAATATGCACATAACATTGCTCACATATTTTGCTACTTTATTTTGCCTTTATTAACAGAGGGTTGAATAGAGTTCCTGCTTCTCTGGTTCCTTCTCCCCTGTGATTCAAGACATTAGAGCAGAAAGGGTAGGTGGAGTGTGTCTTCCTATGTACCTGTGCTACCTGATTTTCCGAGAGATTCCTGATGCATATTGTCTATATTTTCCTGTTGCAGCCCTTTGTAAGCAAGGATTGATGATTATGCCTTGTAAAGAAATGCTGATGGTGCCTCGCTTATGGTCTCTCTTATTATTGTTTACAGGTAGATATTGAGACACATAGGGGAATATTAAATATCACAACGATAGTAGTATCCTGTTTGTGATTCCAACTTTTTGTGTATGTCAGGTCTCCCTCCCTGCTGTCCCCATCCTTTCCTTCCCTCGCTTGATCCCTTCAACAGTCTGTGCTATTATAGCACTTCAGACTTTGGAGTTATCCAGAGGTGGACCACTCTCAGCATCGATTCGATCCCAAGGATATCATATCCGTCACATATATTGTATCTTTAGGTCCTTTGCTTGGCGGCAGAAAAGGATTGACGCTGCTAGTGCTCCATTTTTGTATAGTGGGGAAATATCATGATGTGGTGGGATTGGTAGGTGATTTTATACTGACTCCGTGCATGCATAAGGATTGCATCTCTGTCCATGTGGTTTAGGATCATGGTAATCACCGGTCGAGGCCTCACCCACTGGGGTGTGGGGTGTTCTTCACCAGTACCCAGTGAGCTCTCTCTACTACAAAACATGAGGAGAGGGACTCTGCGAGTACAGCCGATTGGATCCAGTTTGCCAGGAACATGTCCATGGATGTGCCCTCGCATCCTTCTGGGAAGCAGACAAATCATAGATTATTGCAGGGGGCACAGTCCTCAGCGTCTTCTACCTGTGCCGCCAACTCTATTGTTACCACCTAGAGTGCATTTACTTTTTGTTGCAGGATTGCGACCAAGCCCTCGATACTAGACACTCTTGTCTCAGCTTCAGTGATCCTCTGTACCGCTTTCCTAAGATCCTGGTGGAGCAGAGTGACGTCGGAGCCAACCACCTTGATCTTGCCATCAAGCATATCGCGTGACTGTGTTATGGCTGCCAAAGTGCGGATTGTTCAGAACGTCTGTCGCCAACCCCGCTCACCACTTGAGCCACATTCCCAATCTGGGCATATTTGTCAATTTTGCTTTGTTTGGCAGCAGGGGGTGCTTTGTTGTTTGTCATGCTGGATGGTAATTCCTGTGGCACTATATCGGTCGCTCGCCCAGCACCAGTGGTGCAGCCAACCCGCCAGCCCCTATAAGTGGACGTAGTGGGCGGCACAGTCCACCTTATGGGGAGAATGAAGGGTCCCACAGTGAGCAGGGTGGTACACCCCCGGGCATCAGTCAACACCCCTCTGCAAGCTGCATCAGGACCTAGTCTGGCTGCTTCTGCAACAGAGACACCCACTCTCAGTGAGGCCCCCTAAAGGAGTCCCATGCCGGGCGCCCCTGGCACCAAGACCACAAGCCAGGGTCCTAGTGTGATGTAGTGGGGAAGTGTGGCATCTGTCAAGCCACGTTGACAATAAATGCCCTGCGGGCCAATCCGTCAAGGCTTTTAGAGGTTGGGAGAGTGAGAATACTATACAGCCCTAACCTTGGACACACCACTTCACAGCCCTGTCCCAGCCTAGAGGTTCCAGCGATCACCCGTTGACCCCCACAAAGTCCAGGATCTGCCTCAAGGAGGCCGGCAATGATTTCATGCTTAGTCAGTAAGTTCGCTGATGTCCCACCGGGCCTGGCCAGACAATATATATGAGGTATTTCAACAGTGTCTGGCTGTGCCCCATGGAGTGCAATCCTAACCCTATGCCCCCTCTGCGGGGTTCTCTGTGGATGCTCACAATGCACACATGGGAGGAATATGGGTCATCACCATCCCACCGTCATCATTACTGGTAGGTCATTAGCACAGTTGCGCCCAGTCCTGGGGCCATGAGCCTGAGACAGGCCCCCCAATGTCCACCAGCGACCCAAGCCACTGCAGTCTCTCCCCAGCCCGTGGCCAGCCCCTGGTTCAGCTCTCACTTGTCTGTAGGCAGGGAAGAGGATCAAATCCTGGTGATTGTTGTTGTGCCCTCCACAATGCTGCCAGGCCACGGCGCTGCACTTCGGCCCCACCCAGAGAAGGCCCAACAGAATCCAGGCCCAGGAATCAATCAATCGATCAGGGTTTTGTTAAAGCGCGACTACTCACCCGTAAGGGTCTCAAGGCGCTAGGGGTGGGGGGGGTGCAGGTTCCATTCCATAAAGGAGGGGGTCTGTCAAAGAGCCAGGTTTTGAGGTTTCTTGCGAAGATGGGGAGCGATGTTGTCTGTCTGAGGTGGAGCGGAAGGGCGTTCCATGCTTTGGCCGCGAGGAAGGGCACACCGCAGACCCAGTCCAGTCTCAATCTCGCCAGGACCATGCCCCACCACAGCTCAAGGCAAGCGCACCCAGCTCCCCCCAGAACGGTTATCTGCTGGGGTAGGGAGGAAGCACACAGGCAGCACCACCTCAGGCCTTCTCTGGACAGAGCTCAGCACTCCACCACCTAACAGGGCCTATTGGCTAATCCTGGCCCAGTCAAAATCTCTGGGCCCACAGCTGGCCCCCGCAGCCCGTCCATCCGCTTGCTGGTCAGATTGGATTCTTTATGAGTACTACTCACTTGGGGCACCTGGACACTGCTGGAGCAAGGCACCGCACCCTCACCGTGACCCAGACAGGGACAACAGCATCCAGGCCCAGGGTGTACACACCACTGCACACCAACTAAGGCTGCACACCTCTGCCGCCAACGATACGGGCGAGCTTGGCACTCCACACCACTGGGCCGGCAACCAAGGGGATGGATACTGGGTATTTAATCCAATATTCTGTTTTGTTGAAAATGTATTTGTCTGCTCACACCATGCTGGGCCTGCACTTTCTATGCTTGCCTTTAAGAACATTTCTCATATAAGCCCTTGAATTTGGTGGTCGGACAGAGACTTTTCCTATGCTACTAGGGATGATGTCTTAATTCTTATTGATTTTACTGCTCATTTAGGACTCAGGGCCTCATTTAAAGTTTGACGGTCAGGCCGTTTTTTTGCGAGGTGAAGGTACCGACCACAGAATTTATAAATGACCACCAAGCTCGGGGTAATTTATAAAGCATCAGCAGGAACCACCATCCCGGTGGTTCCTGTCAATGCAATCTGCTGTTTGGTGCAAACTGCATCAGCATGATACAACACTGTATCAAAGAGTATTCTGTTTTTAGTATCAAAAATAAAATCCCAAAACATGATTTTCTTATTGAAAATAAAACAAGTAATTCTCCCCTTACCATGGGAACAATCTCCCATGGCCGGGAAAACATTATTTGGTTTTTACTAGGGGTGGGTGAAATGTTTTGTTCCACCTGTGGAATTGGGGGAATTCCGGTCACTCTGCATTTTTCTTTAACTTGGAGTTCCAGCCATATTACTGTCCCTCACTGCCAGCGTTTGCCTGGCGGTGATGAGCAGCTACGTGTCCACCCATCCTGATTAGGCAGGCAGACGTAGCCATTTCTCAAATGGCCCTTACTCCGTCGGGCCATCAGACAGATTTAGCTATGGCAGTGAGGAGCGGCATTTGAATCTGGGTGGGCGGATCTTCATATTGGCGGTGTGTATACTCCGTCGCAACGGAGTATAAATGGGGCCATTCGCCTATTTTTAATTTTACCTATAATTCTGTATTGTCCTACTACTTATGGTGATGAATTTATGCATTTGACTGAGCATTTATGCATCTACACTTTACAATTTATGTATTGTACCATTTAAATTTTTTTTTGTAATAAACCTTTCATATTTTCTAATTCGGTCCTAGAACTCACTTATTCAGTAATTCCGTTCTTATTTGACTGTAATTTGTGATTTGCTGGGTTGCACCCTATCTTGGGACTCATTGCCTCATGAAATTTAGTTTTAACACCCTCCCCAAACTACCTACCCATTGGTGTGACATTGAGGTGTCTTTTGTGGTGTAAATTTAAGGGTAGACCACACCCACAGAACCAATCATCTAGCATGGTCGTCACTTGAGTTGAGTACTTAATGAATGTGGAAAATTGCGTACTATTGTTTTATTGCTTACCCTTCTTCCTTTTTGATGTAATCTTGTGATGGAAACCCTTAAATTACTCTAGTACTGCTCTAAATCCTATTGTTGGGGAACAGCTTTTAGATTGTCTTCTTCCTCATTTAATACATATAGCATTCTACAATGGTGAATCTTCATTGGTAGTTTGTGTTGCTCATACCATCCGAGGGTATTCACCCTTACATACAGATTTTGCATTAATTACCTTGTTTCAAAACTGAATTTTTGCGTTGAAAACATCTTCAAGCAACATTTTATGAACCTCATATGGGCCTACTGTTATGCTGCTTCCAGGCAACTCCTTGTTGTGGATTGAATTGTAACTGTCCATGGATATTATGGGCATTTGAGATTTATTTACCACTAATATGTCTACATTAGGTTAGCTTAGTTGTGTAGTCTGATTCTTGTAATTCTTCCTGCCCAACAACGCTGCCATCAAAACAAGACCCTCTACATGATCTTCCAACTCTAAATCTTCTTCCTACACTGGAAACACTTGTTTCTAAGGATCTGCTTTGCTTACAATCAAAAGGTGACTCTTCTTACCACCCTTTCTGTTTTTCTTTCCAAGTACAGGGTATTCTCTGCTATGGCTCTATGCGAGCTGAACCCACACATGCAGCACAATGTTTTGGGATGATTTGTCTCCTTGTTCTTGCTCTAACTCATGGCTTTGCTCTTGGTAATTTTCTAACGTTTTCTTGCCATTTATATCTGGCTTATGTTGTCCAGGATGCTATTGTTCTACACTCTAGAAGATTGATATGACTTTGTTAAAGACTGGGCCTTAAATAGGTTAACACCTTTCTTGAGCTTTTAAATATGTAGTGCTCATAGCTGATCATCTCATCCAATCTGATAATCTTATCTGTGTACTGTGTACAACTATCTGGTAACATTCTCAATGTTGTTGCATAAGCTTCAACAGACTCCCCTCACAGATTGATATTTACAGTAAGAGGTAATGTTTTTCCACCAAGGCACTAATTGTAGTGCCAAAGTGTGTTTCAAATATTTATTTTGTTTCTGTAAACTTATCCGACTATTTTTCTTAATATTCTTCTTTCTTAATTGCATCTACGTGATTGGATAGTATTTCCATTCTAAACCCACACAATTATACACTAGGTTCTGCTTTCTTTCTAATGCATATTTTGTTCCACCTATTTATATCAAATGCTTCTCCTTTTCAAAACTCCTGAGCCATGGGGACCAGTTTTCTTATAGAGGACCAGATACGTCCAAGAAAGCTTCTAGCACTAAAAGTATATTCATTACTCCTGCCATTTTAACAAATATTAAATTGTGTGTAGTTTTAATATTTTTTGTAGTTTAGTTCTTATTTTTTACATTTTATCTGGAACATTTGGAGCTTTCTAAATAATTTGGGCCTAAGACGTTTGCATTTCTATATCTTTAGCAGTAGAACCTGTTTTATTCTTTATAAATATGCATTTTCTAGTTACATTCCGTGCTCTTGTTTTTTCCAAAGGACACGTTTCTTCTAAATTTTGTTTTATTTATCCTCCAGAAGCACTGTGTTCCTGTTGCTGTTGGCAAGTCCTACCAGCTCCACCTAACTGACACTGTGCTTCTTGCTGTTTCTTTCAGTCTTACAGCCATCCCCTGCCTGTTTATGTTTCACTCACCAGTCATTGTCAGGTACTCACTTTATTTCTCCCACCTTGTGCTCCACTCATGGTGTGGTAGGTTGAACACGCTGATCTTATATTTTTATTCCACCTCTGTTAAAGGGCATATTTCCCTGACAGCTCTCTTTCCGCTTCTCATTACCAATGTTAAGAAGTACTTCTCAGTCACAGATAAAATGGATAAATATAAATGTAAATACTTCAGCACTACATTTAGGAATGTGATTAAAAAGGTTCCCCCACTATCTCATTCCTCCCACCACCTTAACATGATCACAGAAAAAGTGAACAAGGAACACAGAAGAAATATTTGTGAATACAACACAGACTGTTTCCACCTACTTATATGATATTTTCAAGCTGGAGGCTGTACACCATTGATTCACCATTGTTCTTTGTTCCCAAAACAACTGTAACTTTGAGTTAGAAATGTAACACCATTAAGGTGTAAGTCCTAACCACTCTTTGAACTGTCCATCCATCTTCCTTTGATTTGACGCCTCTTCAGAGGTTCAAACAGCATGCTTAAATCCACAGAACTGAACCCCAAAGCCCACTGTGTGCCTTTGGGCTACTTTGCCCCATGTAATTATTTGGTGACTGTATTTGGTTAAACAAATGCATCTTAAACCTTTTTACAAATTTTCTTTTAGCAAGTAACCCATTTATACCACATTTTTATTTTATTAACTGTTTTGGTGTGGATAGTAACATACCCTGTATCTTGATTGTGTGGCTGCTTGTTTGCCTCTTTTTTTATATGACACAGTATCATTTTCTCTGGTAGTGCTATGTTGTTCATCTCTGACTATCAAGGCTACCTCTGTAGGCTGGATTGTTTGGGTAATGTGGGATCACAGTCACAGCTCAATACAAGGAGTTCTCTCCCAAACAGGATAGGATTGTGGTTCTCTATGACCCTGAATTACTCTTCATTGCTGTTGACATGCACACAGAATCACAAATTACATTATTGATCTGGCTTATATATGACATAACCAATGAAATCATGTACTCTAACAGGGAGTATACAAACATGCACCTGTGTCCTGGTAAAATAGGCAGTTTTACCAAAAAGAAAAGACAGAAGAGCGGGGGCATGAAAGTAACACCATCTGCTTTATAAGCTGTCAGGAACAGCCTTTTCTGGTAGAGAAGCAATTCTCAGATACTGTTGTCATTGATATTGCCAAGTCAATAACCCAAACTATGGAATGTGCAGATGTCGCATATGTAGGTTTTAAAACCTTTTATCATATGTGGCCCAAAATAATTGTTACAAATTGGAATGCTGGTTAAGGGAGGTGAAACCCTACTCAAGCAACAGCCACAGTCCTTGTCTGAGTGAACCATATAAAGTCCCTAAATTAAGCTGTGCTTAACCATCTAGTAGTTTGGCTCAAAAGCAGTCAGGCTTAACTTAGAGGCAATGTGTAAAGTGAAAACTCAACACAAGAAAAATTCCAAATCAATTTAGAAAAATAAAGTAAAATGTAATAACTTATTTGACACTAAAACTACAAAAGTAAATTAGTAGAAACAGAGATATGGATTTTAAAGTGTTCGACCTGGCATCATTGGCGTGGGTTCCCCCTGCATTTTTTGCCTTTGCCTCCTGTGTTTTTGCTGTGTGTTGGACTTCGTTTTGCCGGTCTAGATGCTTTGGGCACCTTGCCACTGCTGTTCAGTGCCAAAGTGCAAGTGCTCCCTTTGTAAATTGTTGTTATGGATGGGTGTTTCCATGATTGGCATATTTGATTTACTAGTCAGTCCCTAGTACAGTGCACTGTGTGTGCCCAGGGCCTGTAAATCAAATGCTGCTAGTGGGCCTGCAGCACTGATTATGCCACCCACATAAGCAGCTTGTATATGTAACTCAGATCTGCCACTGCAGTATCTGTGCGCAGTTTAGTACTGCCATGTCGAATTGGCAAGTGCAACTACTTGCCAGGCCCTAACCTTCCCTTTTCTTACATGTGAATCACCCCTAAGGTAGGCCCAAGTTACCCCTGTGGGCAGGGTGCAGTGTATGTGAAAGGTAGGACATGCCTTAATGTGTGTGGCAGGTCCTGATAGTGAAATACTGCCAATTTCGTTTTCACTATTGTAAGGCTATCTGTCCCCATAGGATAGAATGGGGAGTTTGCTCATAACATCTTAGGAGCATTACTGCCCCTGAGAACAAGATAGGAAAATAAAGTTTGATATGCCTGAACTCAGAATGTTAAGATGCATCTTTTAGTGAGGGTGATTTTTACATTCTGGGTTTGAAAATACCACTTTTAGAAAGTAGGTATTTTCTTGCCTAACCATCCAGTGTGCCTCTGCTAGGTTGTCTATTGACTGTCTGGCTTTGAAGAGACAGGGACTGGAGATGTGCATTCTGTTCAGACAGCCACATGGGGGGGGTTAGGTGTGTCCTGCCTTTCCAGGGTGAATCAGGGCTGGGCTGAATAGACCTGGGCTGCATTTAGAGTAGGGGGAGGAGATTTCTTTCACACCTAAATGGGCCTGGTCTACCAAGGACAATGCTGTCTCCACCTCCTGCCAGGAAACTGAACCAGAGAGGACAGAACTTGTTTTGGCTGGGCAAAGAGCTTCTTCGCACCAGAGAACAAAGAGATTTACTGTATAAAAAGAGGGGCCCAGACCCCAGACTTTTAGATCACTTCTGGAAATCAAGAGGAACCTTTGCCAAGGAGAAGAGCTGGAGAAACTGAGGAGGAATGCTGCCCCAGTGCTGTTTGCTGTCTGTAGTTGGCCTGCAGTGGCTACTTTCTGCCAAGGAAAGGAGAAGGACTTTGCTGTTTGCTGTGTCCCCTGCTTGAGGAAGATCTCCAAGGGCTTGAAATAGAGCTTGCCTCCTGTTCTGAAGTCTCAGGGACACAAAGACTTCACCCCCAGTCCCACCTGAACTCCTTTGCTGGGAGTTCTGACCTGCTGAGAGGTGCCTGCCAGTGTTCTGGACCTCTGGAGGTTGTTTTGGGACTGGAAACTACAAGAACAGTGAAAATCGACGCATCGCCTGTTTCCGACGCATCGCAGCGGTGCAAGAGAATATTTCCGATGCATCGCCGCCGCCGAAGAATCGACGCAGCGACTGCTCGTGGCTGAAGTGTCTGCCGTGGGCCGAATCCTGTGCACCGACCTCCGACGTCCGAGATCACCGCACCTATTCTGACGCAGGCCCGGTTGGAGAAGAACCGACGCATCGTACCGGATTGTCACGCATCGCATCGAAGTGTCAAGTCTGTCGCATCGTTGGGGGATGCAGTAAGAATCCAACGCATCACCTCCCCATGCAGTAAGAAACTGACGCATCACCTCCTCTCCGGTAAGAAACTGACGCATCACCTTCCCTGCGACCCTTTTTGCTTGTATTTTGCGACGCATCCAAGGTACTTTGTGTAAAAGTGTTCCATCCAACATTTTCGTTGAACAGAACTGTTTCTACCTTTTAAGAATCATATTTTTAGTACTGTATTGTGGATTTTTGTCGCTTTTGGTCTTGTATTGGTTTAGATAAAGATTACTTATTTTTTCTAAACTGGTGTGGTGTCCATTTGTAGTGTTTTCACTGTATTACTGTATGTGAAAACAAATGCTTTACACACTGCCTCTGAGATAAGCCTGTCTGCTCGTGCCAAGCTACCAAGGGGGCGAGCAGGGGTTATTTTAGAAATGTATCCCCCTTACCCTGACTAGAAGCAAGGCTCCCTATTTGGACAAAGGTACCTACCTCTGCTAACTAGAGACCCCCATTTCTAACATAAAGGTTTTGTAGAAATCAAGCTCTAAGAAGCAAAAAGCCCCAACTGCGATTATCGGGTTGGAGTAGACAGGATTCAAGTCACAAGTTCAGCCGACTGCAATAGAAACAGGATGGACTAAGTTCAGTCTATTGTTAAAAGTACCTTGTGTCCTGGTACGTTCAGATGCGAAGTCCTTGGGTGGGCCTGCATGGCGGTCAAGGGCCCTTGAGGGGAACTGCGCTACGCTGTTCTGCATCGAAATACATTGAGCTGAGTGGAGGTCGATGGAGCCACCAACAGGAGCTTGCATAGACTGGCATCTAAATGCTTCGGTGCTGAACAAAGAGCACCGAGCTGGGCAGGTTGTCGGCATCAAGATGTGTTCTGCTGAGTCGATGCTTGAGAAGCTGCTGATCGGAAGTTGCAGTGCGTGGTCCAATGTCCAGGTGCTTCGAAATGCCTCAAACTGGGCTGGTTGGCGTCATCGAGATGCATCGGGCAGGGTTAGTGCTTGCAAGGCTGCCAAACTGGTGCTGCAGTGGTCAGTCCTGCATCGAGATGTGTCGAGTTGCGTCAATGCAGAAGTGCCTGTTATGTCCGTTTAGCAGAGACGAGCTAACTAGCCCTGGAAGGGACTCTGGTTGTTCTGGGTTCAAGTTGTAGATTCAGTCCTACTTCCTCATCAGAGCAGTCCCTCTTGCAGCAGTGCAAGAGAGCAGCAGAGCAGCTGCACAGTCCTTCTTGCAGCAGAGTAACTGGGCTTCAGAGCTGTCTTTCTGAGCCTTCCACAGGTCCAGAAGTGATCCGAAGAGTTGGATCTAAGGGCCCAATATTTATACCTGGTGCCACCTTTGAAGTGGAAGAAGCTTCTGGAGTTTCTCCATATGGAGGTTTTTGGAATTTTCTGCCTCCCTGCCCTGGTCCCAGTCTACCTAGGCGCACAATAGGCTAGTGTGAAGTCCTCTCTGTGTGAGCTGAGCCAGTGCTTTGAAGTGCAAGTGTGGTAGGTGACATCTCCACCCCCATCAAGTCAGAGATGGCCCATCCTGCCACCACTCAAACCCTCCTTTGTGACACTGTCTAGGAGGAATACACAAAGGCCAACTGTCAACTACACCTAGTCATGTGACCAAGTAACAGGCGGCAGCCACCAAATTGTTAAGACAAATAATGCCAATTTTCATAATGTGGCATTTTCCGAATTGTGACTTAAAATCCGACTTTACTTTGAAAGAGGGGTTTAAATCACAATTCTTCAGACACCAACATGACTTTCCTACTTACACCTGATCAAAGTTATCACTTAGTAAATGTAATAAGGTAACACAATGTTATCCTATGAGAGAGGTAGGCCTTGCAATAGTGAAGTACTAATTTGAGAGTTTTTCACTACCAGGACATGTAAAACTGAAAAGTACATGTCCAACTTTTAAAATACAATGCTCCTTGCCCGATGGGCTGTTAGGACTTACCATAGGGGTGACTTACATGTATTAAATGGGAAGGCTTAGGCCTGGCTAAAGGTTTATTTTGCCAAGTTGAAATGGCAGTTTAAAACTGCACACACAGGCTTCAATGGCAGCCCTGTGCCATGTTTGAAAAGGCTGCCTCAGTGGGAGGCACAATGGGTGCTGCAGGTCCACTAGTAGCATTTAAGTTACACTCCCTGGGTACCTGTAGAACCACTCTACAAGGGTCTTACAAGTAAACTAAATGTGCCAATTGAGTGTAAGCCAAATTCACCATGATCAAAGGAGAGAGCACAAGCACTTTAGCACTGATTAGCAGTGGTAAAGTGTGCAGAGTACTAAGGCCACAAAAACTAATTCAGCAAAAACAGGAGGAGTAAAGTAAAAAGTTTGGGTTGAAGACCACCCTAAGGCTGGCAGGTCTAACAATAATGTATCCTGAGAGGTGAAGGAGACATATTGTGGAAAAGTTAAAACAGTGGTTAAAATGGTACTATAGAAGTGTAAGTACTCACTGTGTGCTATCGAGAAGTGCCGGTACTCTCCTACTAAAAGTATTGAACACTACCTCTCCAATTATAGAAGTTCAGATACTCAGGGGTCGATTCCGATTCGGGCCGGAAAAAGCACCGACCGACTCGGATCCGGAAAAAATACCGACCGACACGTACCCGTGGCGCCCGACACGCCAAGTACGATGCAAGGCGCGAAAAATCCGACCGACACGTAACGAAACCAAGTCGACCGACCGAGCCGCACGGAAAATAGCAATCTGGCCGGAAAAACACGCGAATCCAACCGACCGACACGCACCCGGAACAAATCCGACCGAAACGTACACGCCAACTCCAAACCGCAAAGTACGATGCAAGGCGCGAAAACCACGAGCGAGTCGGACGGAGGACAGGCCGTACGACCGACACGCATACAAAACCGAGCCGAAGCAACACAAAACACCGCGACCAACGCGTACGCAGCATAGAAAACTGCACAAACACAGCGTGAACGAAGCGGAAAACACCGTACGAGACCAATGCAGGGTCCGACTCGGTCACAAGAACGTTTCCAACATACACAAACAACACAAAGGAAAAATCACCCAAAAAAGGCCAAACAAGCAATTACCAAGCCAATAAATACTGGGGGGTGGGGACAGAGAACAAAGACACACCCACAACTCCACCTATATAAAGGACACAAATCACTACCATGAGCCTTTGCAAATGCCATTCCACTGCCAGCACCCAAGAGAAAGCAACCACACACCCACAGCTCATCCCTCACACAAGCCACACACCAGCAGCACACCAACAAATACCTACCTCACATACACCCAGCAAAACACACACTCACACACCCTCACCTGCACACCAACACACACATCACTCACCATCACCACCCATCACCATGCCCCCCAAGAAGAATCACAAGTTCCTAGATTGTGAATTGGAAGTCCTGGTAGACGAGATCCTCAGGGTAGAGCCACAGCTGTTTGGCACATTGGTCCAACAGACCCCCATGTCGCAGAAAACCAAGATGTGGGAGAGGATCATCAACAGGGTGAACGCCCAATCACCATGTCGGCGCACAAAGACCGACATCCAGAACAGGTGGTATGACGTGCGCAGGAGGGTACGGAAACTGCTGAAGCAAGACTACATCAACAGCTAACACACCGGCAGTGGCCCTCCTGCCAAGCCAATATACCTCAGGCCCTGGGAGGAGAAGGTGCGGGCCATCCTACCGCCAGTGAGCATATATGGACTAGAGGACATCCCAGAGCCTGGTGAGTACACAACAAATGTACACAATATACTGCCACAAAACACACACACATCACTGTCAAGGGGAGAGTCAAACCATGCACTCATAGCAATCACACAGCAACCAGAACAGAATCATCCCAAAATGTGTATGTCAGTCAGAGAAACACAACACATGCCATCAAAAAAGTCACATCCAACTGTGCCAACACATGTACAAACACAACCACAACTACAGCTAGGCAGTGGCACAAATAGAACTAACAAACACATCCACACATGTAGCCACCACAACAACACCAACACACAGTGAAGACCACTCAAAGGAAGGAATTCTGTGTATGCTGGCCAAGTCAGTGTAGCCAATAGCATCATGGGAGTCGCAGTCACACATATTGCCCGCCCCAAAACTGTCCCATCAACACCACCATGAACCATGCGCACATCACAGAGAGTGGAGAAGGACTCACAAGATGGCTGACACTGGCTACTGCTGTGGGGAGCACAAGGCCCTGCTGCCAACTGTGCACCAACAAACAGCAGGACACCACTGACTGACATCCTGAGAGACAACTTCCACTCCCTGCAATGCAAGCACGTTCCATGGTGGGATATCTGGCTGGCTGAGTGGGAAGGGGACTTGCAGCACTGACTATAGTCACCAGCACCTCCCCTCACACACCCCCAACACAAACTCCACAGTACCCACCTGGTAGAATGCAATGCCCTCCATCCTAACACAAGATCCCACAAAGCACCACCACCCTGGGTTATGTTGTGTGAAGCACAGGGACACTCTTGGGACTCTTAGCCAAACAACTGCCAGGACAACACTCCCAGCCATCCTGTCAGCACAGCCAGCCCACCCACAGGGAAGCAGAGTCAAAGGAAGGAAGCATGGGCATGCTGGGAAGGGGGTGGAGGCAATAGCATGATGGGAGTCGTACTCACAGACATTGCTCAGCCTCACAACTGGCCCATCAACACCACCCTGAACCATGCTCACATCACAGGGAGTGGAGAAGGACTCACAAGATGGCTGACACTGGCTACTGCTGTGGGGAGCACAAGGCCCTGCTGCCAACTGTGCACCAACAAACAGCAGGACACCACTGACTGACATCCTGAGAGATAACTTCCACTCCCCGCAATGCAAGCACGTTCCATGGTGGGATATCTGGCTGGCTGGGTGGGAAGGGGGTCTTGCAGCACTGACTATAGTCACCAGCACCTCCCCTCACACCCCCCCCAACACAAACTCCACAGTACCCACCTGGTAGAATGCAATGCCCTCCATCCTAACACAAGATCCCACAAAGCACCACCACCCTGGGTTATGTTGTGTGAAGCACAGGGACAATCTTGGGACTCTTAGCCAAACAACTGCCAGGACAACACTCCCAGCCATCCTGTCAGCACAGCCAGCCCACCCCACAGGGAAGCAGAGTCAAAAGGAAGGAAGCATGGGCATGCTGGGAAGGGGGTGGAGGCAATAGCATGATGGGAGTCGTAGTCACAGACATTGCTCAGCCTCACAACTGGCCCATCAACACCACCCTGAACCATGCTCACATCACAGGGAGTGGAGAAGGACTCACAAGATGGCTGACACTGGCTACTGCTGTGGGGAGCACAAGGCCCTGCTGCCAACTGTGCACCAACAAACAGCAGGACACCACTGACTGACATCCTGAGAGACAACTTCCACTCCCTGCAATGCAAGCACGTTCCATGGTGGGATATCTGGCTGGCTGGGTGGGAAGGGGGACTTGCAGCACTGACTATAGTCACCAGCACCTCCCCTCACACCCCCCCCAACACAAACTCCACAGTACCCACCTGGTAGAATGCAATGCCCTCCATCCTAACACAAGATCCCACAAAGCACCACCACCCAGGGTTATGTTGTGTGAAGCACATGGACACTCTTGGGACTCTTAGTCAAACAACTGCCAGGACAACACTCCCAGCCATCCTGTCAGCACAGCCAGCCCAACCCACAGGGAAGCAGAGTCAAAAGGAAGGAAGCATGGGCATGCTGGGAAGGGGGAGGAGGCAATAGCATGATGGGAGTCGTACTCACAGCCCTACATCCCCCACCACATGGCCCAGCAAGCTCACACTCACGCATGCACATCCCACAGAGAGTGGAAAGGCCCATAAAAGATGTCTGACACTGTTGCTGTGTCGTGGGGAGCACAAGGGCATGCTGGGTACTGCACACCAACCAACAGCAGGACACCACTGTCAGCCATCTTGCCATTGCCCTCACACCCACACCCACTGAACTCCACACAAAAGCAAGTAAGTATGGGAATGCTGGCAAGTGGGGTGGAGGCAATGGCATGATGGGAGTCGTAGTCACAGACATAGCTCACCCCCACAACTGTCCCATCAACACCACCCTGAACCATGCTCACATCACAGGGAGTGGAGAAGGACTCACAAGATGGCTGACACTGGCTACTGCTGTGGGGAGCACAAGGCCCTGCTGCCAACTGTGCACCAACAAACAGCAGGACACCACTGACTGACATCCTGAGAGACAACTTACACTCCCTGCAACGCAAGCACGTTCCATGGTGGGATAACTGACTGGCTGGCTGGGTGGGAAGGAGGTCTGGCTGTCAACCAAACACAAGCAATGCAGACCATGTTCACACCCCAGAAAATACATAGAAATGCCCAAATAATGCAGGACAATGTGCCACACCAATATCAACCCCTGACTGTGACGACTTAGGACAATGCAATGTACAGGCCCGCACCCAGAGGCACAGTCACAACTGTCATGTGTGTCAACCACTGATGCCTGCAGAAACATGACATACATTGTTTGTGTCTCCCAAAAACAGGTGATGATGGGGACACAGCAGCAGACGCTGAGGAGTCCCAGTCCCAGGCTCAAGAGGATGCCGAGCTCACTGGCGTCGTACAGCCTCTGTCCTCCTCGGACGATGAACAACCTGGCACATCTGGTGCAAGTCAACATGCAGCACCAGCAGGACCACCAGCTGCAGCACCAGCAGGACCACCAGCTGCACTCCCTGCACCCACCCCTACAACGAGTGTCACCACGAATACCATCCCTGCCGACATGGACAGAATAAGGAGCAACACCAGCGCAGTGACCCTGGACCAACCTGGGGCCATGGACACCACCACCACCACCAACCCCCAAGGTGGACCAGGGTTATCTGTGCGTGCAACTGCACACACTGCACATGTCAGCAGGGGTGGTGGGAGGAGTGGGAGACAGAGGTCGCTGCTTGCAGACGTTGCTGGTGTGCATGACGACCCACAACTGGTACGCATAGCTGATGCGTACCAGTCCAGCACCGGAGAGCTCAGCCAGGTAGTGGGGCTCCTCAGAGACATCAAACAGCAGCAGGCTGCCCATCATGCCCGCTTGGACTCCCACATGTCCCACGTGGAGTCACACATGTCCCGTGTGGACTCACACATGTCCGCGTGGAGTCCAAGTGGGATGTACTGCATGAGATGACGGCGGTGCACAGGGACATTTTACAATGCCTCCGCCAGATGAACAGCAACCAGTCCACACCTCCCTGTGTGCCAACAACATCTGGTACCGAACAAACTGCAACTGCCACAGGGAGGGAGGAGGACTCTGGCGGAGAGTCCCCTGCACCGCAGCAGCCTGCACTTGAGGGCCCCCCCCAAGAAGAGGGGTCGTCCGAGGAGGGGAAAGTGAGAGGCCGATGGCCAAGCGCAACTCCCAGGAAGCCTGAACCTGTTCTGGATGTTCGCCTTTGTGCACAGACTGTTCACCCTGTTGGCGGCAACACTACTCCCACACATTGCATGGGAGTACAAGTTGGACCAATGTGTCAGACAACTGTGGCCCCGATACTGGGGATCCTGTCTACCCGGACTTTCAATTCACCTAGGAACTTGGGATTGCAAGATTCATGTACAGCACAACACATCCTATGCACTATTTACACAAATGTATCACAATAAACACACTAATACACCATACTTGCCTCTGTCGTGATTCCAACGTGGGTGCTGTTATGGGGATGATGAACTGCAAAATTACACTGTGTATGCGAACTGCAACAGCAAGGACAACACAGGCATGTGAGTAAAGGCAACGTGACACATATGAGGGAGACACACCACCAGGGCTACACAACACATACACACCCCGGCCATCTGACTCATTGCCTACACTGATGTTGCCAGGGAAGACGGTGCAATGCACAGACACCACACCCATTCCCAGTTGTAGTCAAGTAGCCCACAGGTGCAGTAAGCAAATGGCAGTCAAATGTGTGACCACAGACAACGCACATCACTAAGTGAAGCACAGGTTCATT
The DNA here is from genome assembly GCA_963921515.1 of Calotriton arnoldi. Taxonomy (NCBI): domain Eukaryota; kingdom Metazoa; phylum Chordata; class Amphibia; order Caudata; family Salamandridae; genus Calotriton; species Calotriton arnoldi. The sequence continues at coordinate 712,046 of CAWUFW010010266.1, forward strand.
ACACAGTAGCAACATGCCGTAACCACTACAGATGCAAGGTAACCCCACCTGGTAGCGGGCACGCAGTCAACAACGGTAGACGGAAGGAAGTCCATGGGTGTGGCGCACATCACCTGTAGGGACACAACAGCTACCAGCCTGGATGTGCAATCACGTCGTCGGTGGACACAGTTGACCAAACAAATCTGAAAGTACCCTGTGAAGGACAGAAATGACACACAGTCAAAAGCAATGCAGTACAGGACAGAACAGCAAAACTCATGCACAATACATGTTACAAGATACCCACCCAGAACCAAGTTAGCATGTCAACACTGTTGGGGAGTACAGCCCACCTGTAACCACACATCGCAACACACATCCAGTCAAGTAGCCCATGGACACACTCCAACAGCGCCAGAGCCCCACCCACACATCATGCCAACTCACATCATTCACATGACACCTCAGGATACTCACATTCAGCTAAAGAAGTTGGTGATGAGCTGTGTGCGGACATCACCATCACCATCATCATCATCATCGTCACTGGCATCTTGGTCCAGGCCAG